>OZ014476.1:18159083-18828533 GCA_963965965.1 Trididemnum nubilum
AAACTTTTCAGAGCATTGATGTCAATTTTAACGAGCATGTTTGAAACACTGTTTAATTCCTATTGCTCTATCTGCTTAAGTGAAGGCTCTTTTCTAGCTTTTGCAGCATCGTAAAATTGCAAAAGCAAAAAAGCAAGCTTTTTTCAAGTTGAACAACTGCCAAAAATATCCTCAACTGCTTGCGCAGAGCAACAGAGCTTTATAATCTTGAATAGTTGCAATTTTGCTTGCAAATACAAGAAAATCACTGAAATTTTATCGCTTTAAATCAGCACAAATTTTAGATTCTTTGATTAGTTTGAATTTTTTTTTTGTTTTTGGTTTATTTTGCTGCCGAAGCTAGCATTGTTTTTAATTTGTTCTTAAATTTTGAGCAAAAATGAGCTTCGTGTTTTAGACAAATCATTCTTATAAAAAGAGTGTATTGCTATTTTTGCCAACTGGCACTACTCAATATTTCTTTATCAGTCGAAACAGCAAGTGGTTCTCAATGCAATTCGCTTTTTTTGGCAGTCTGATAGCAAACATGGCGACGATTTTAATTAATTTTCAGCAAAAATTCGCTTTGGTAAGAAGTTTTCAACATTTCGCCATTAAATTTCTGAACCAAAAAGATTTCTCGCACGCTTAAAGAGTGCTTCAAGATCCTCTTCAAAATGGCGAGGAAAATGTGACGTTTTTTACTCGAACTGCTTTCCGCAATTGCTCAAAGCAAGTTAGCGAGAAAGAATGACGTAACGGATTTTGCAAGGCTTTACATACACGTGCAAAAATGACCTCTTACGTTTCGCGAGTATTACGTTTCGCGAGTATTTCGTTTGCCTTTCAAAAAAAACTCGTTAATTAAAGCGAACGAGGAAATTTCTGTCATGTGGGCCCTGATTGCTTAACATGCATCAGTCGTTCACTGAGATTGCTTCTCAGCAAGTTCCCATCTAGTTCATAAACTGGTTTCAAAAGTGGCAACGTGCAGTGCATTTTTTCTCTTGAAATACATATAACGGATAACTTAATATTCAAAGAATTAAAATAAATTAACATGAATAAAGTAAATTAGTCCTTTGTATAAACGGCAATTTAGTAGTGTTTGAAAAATAAAACTTTTTTCAACGAAAACAGCAAACAGCGCTAATGATTTGAAAATATTAGTTTGCTGCTAGACTAGATGATTTGGTGTTTCTTTACAGCTTTTTGTTCCAATGTATTTTTCGGAACATTAAAAACGGCAAACGCTAATTTCACCTAAAAATAAAACAACCTTAAAATTAATTTTTATTTTAAACGTTACGAACTACCTTAGTTAATAGAATGATTTTGTTTGAATAAAATTATTTTTTAGGATGAATGATGATGAATTATTCTTTTGCTTGTTTAATGCGAATGTAAATTGTTCAATGCAAAACCAGTAAACGTCTCTCTCTTTATTTCCCTAGTGATGGACGGGCCAAAAAAAACAAAAACAAATTGCAACTGGCAAGAGGATTGATGCTGTTGGTACTGACTCATGCGAGGTTTCAAAGCAAATGTCTCACTAGCGAGCTAGCTTGAGATCAATTGACAGAGTTGGAAGATTTAAAATTATGGTGTATGTTTTTTGGTTTTGAGCTTTCGGTTTCTCGCTGTTTGAGCTACTCGCTGTTTTTGAGCTATTCACTGTAATACGCCGAAGCGTGTAACGAGTTGGCGGGCCCCATCTCCGCGTCATTGTGCCCGTGCAACACAGCTCCTTTCGAAAAAATGTCGCAGCGGTGGCGAGCCGTTGGCAACACTGTGTCTGATTTGACCGGCCCGAGATTTGAACCTCAGACCTCCCGCTCCAGAGACGAACACGTTACCGTTCGACCAACTGGCCTTTTTTTTGTTTTTTGTTTTTTAAATATAAAAATTGCTTTGTTTACGCCAGTCCCACTTAATTACTTTTTTTGTAATAATAAACTTGTTTAATTGATTTTACCGAAACGAACTAACACAAACGTAATTTGCTATTGTAACAGTAGGATTGTTAAATTAAGCTAAAAATAATGAAGAGCTGTGTTTTGAAAACTTTTATAAAAAAGTTCTGAGCTTGGAAATTTATTAGAAGGAATTAAGGTTCAAAAACAACTTATATAAAGCAAACCTATGGTCATTACTGCAAGATCTATCTAAACTAGCGTCAACATCACATAACTAATAATAATCACTTGTGGTTGATATCAGTGTTTCAAAAAGAGCTCGATATTTAATACAAATAAAACATGGTGCAGTCTCTGATCGCCCCATTTATGAGTTAAACAGACTGTCGGGTTATAAGCGCAATAAAGTATACCAGTATACCACGAGTAGTTTCATTTATGGGAGAACAGATTGTAGAGTTTTTAAAATTTAGTAAGATATATCGATACTCCTAATGATTCAATTTATGGGTGAAACAGACTTAGCTTTTTTTTATAGCATTTTAATTTGTTTAATGTTTTTGTTCTGTTGTCTTTCTTTATCGATACCCAACGTTTGACGAATTGTTAACAATCATTTACAAAACGTTTGATTGTGTTTTTTCTTCTTTTCTTTTCTTCTTTCTTGATTGCCCGCTTTTCCGTGAGGGTAGCGGGGACAACAGCTAAAGATTAAGCCACCACACTTCACGGTATTCCATCACAACTATCATTTTGCTTGGGTGAAGTCCCAAGCGATTTCATCCAAGATTCTCAATGTAATTGGTTCATGTAGTTCTTGGTCACCCAACTGGTCTTCTCCTATTTGCTTTGGCAAGTAAAGCTTGTTTGGGGAGTCTTTTCTGAGGCATTCTGCTTACATAGCCAAACCATCTAAGCAGAGATCTTTTAATTCGGAGAAGTAACGGCTCGATGTTACGAGATTTTCGAATCTCAGAGCTACACACTTTGTTGAACAGTTAACAACCTCGATTCTTCGTAAAAACTTCATTTTGGACGCTTGCACTTGTGATTGCGCTCTTTCGGTCATTACCCAAGATTCATGACCATAAGTGTGAATGGGGATAAAAAACTGTTTTGAAAATTGAGACCTTTGCCTTTTTTAACAAATCTCGTTTCGGGACAACCGAATAGTGCAAAGCTTGCATCACTGCACAAGCCTTGCCTATTCGGGTATTCAGTTCTTCGTCTTGCCTTCCGTCACTCATTGTGTTTTTTTCAGTCTTGGAATTCAACTGTTGCCTCCACGTTTGAAGTAAGAAAAGCAAACAAAACCGATGAAATTTCCAAGGACGATAGAATTTTCAATGAAGCACTCATTACTGGAAGTCCGTCAAATGTTTTGCTAGGTTATATGCTGCTAGCAAGGTAAGACAAAAGTATCCTGCTGTTAAAAACCTTCGCAGAGCAAAAATTTGTGCCATAAGTTTCTAAGTGGTTTTATTAAAAGCGTGATAACCAGGGCTCTCTAAAGTCAATGAAATCAATTTTTTCAGGGCTTTGCTGCATAATCAAACTTATACTAAGTTGGTTTCGGTTGCTCAGGAGTTGTTTTTGATAAGGTTTATAGGTCACAATAAAGTAAAATTTTCAATAAAGTCAAAATTTGTCTAAATCGTCGCTCATCATAAACTTCTAGACAAAAAGAACAAAAAAATTAAATCTTTCTTGATTTTTCTAAATTTTTGAGCAACTGCCAATATTTTATACTCGTAGTAGGTTGTTTTATATCATTTAAAAGAAAGTCTTTTAACTCAAAAGTTACGTAGAATTTCACAAATGTGTTGCAATCAAGTTTGCAGTATAATTGCGTACCGGTCCGTAAATACACGTAAAAAAATTCGTTCTAAAATCTTGAAAAAATCTGCTTAAAAATCTTAGTTTGTTGAAATGGGAAAACCTTTACCTTCTGAAACTGCAGCCCGTGCAAGCGTTGCTGAATTAGCGTCCCCAAAAGAGGAGAATATTTGAGAACAACTTTGGGACAAACAAGTACTTTTGACAGAGGTGGAATCGAGAACACAAGGCTCGAGGCCAAGGCCAAGGACACAAAAAAAATCTGAGGCTAAGGCCAAGGACAGCCTTTCCGAGGACAGACCCTCTCAAGGCCAAGGACAGGAATGCTTGAGGCCAAGGCCAAGGACCACGGACACAGCCGCACATGTTCTCAAAAAAGGGTCTTCAAAATTTTTTTTCAGGCGATCTCCAATTCATAGGCGTACCAAGGATTTTAGATTGGGGGAGGCATAAACCACAAATCACATGAAATGACGTCATCACAAATTTTTCAAAGAGGAAGTTTTTGTGGAACAAAGATATCGTAGGATGGAAGATCTTAAATCGTTGCTTGTCGGCACTTAACCAGGATTTCGCAAAGGGAAAGGGCTTAAACTAATAGCTGAAAAGTACAAGTATCTAACTTTGTAAACACGTTTAGAAAGCTAATGTAACTCAAACATATCACAGACGGGGGTCTAGGGGAGAGGCCCCCAGCCGTTGAGCGATATTTTGCAATTTTTTGGAAAAAAAAGCTATTTTAATGCCATTGAATTACAATTCGCAAGTGTTCAGAGCCATTTGAAAGCACTAGATTTTTGACATTATTGAAAGCCAATTAAAAAAATTAAATTGTTTAATACTCCTTTTACTAGCAATTTAAGTCCAAAACACGTTTAACATCTTGTGTTTTGGAGTTACATTTTATTTGTAAGTGACTTGGTCCAGGTAGGGGAAAGTAAGGTGCATTGTCTCTTGCAACATTTTAGCAGTAAACAAAAATCCACTCGAAGATTTTCCGTAAAGATTTTTGTTTTGTCATAAAAATAACCAGTAATAGGAGTACATGTTCGGCCAGGTGGCCCAGGTCCCCTTAATTGATGTTCAATGATTTGTTCAATCAGCATTTTCCGTGGCTAATTTTTTAAAAAAGTATTTTGTGCGCAAACACTGGCAAGGTGGAGGTGAAATACTGAATTGTTATGGAAAAATGGTACAATAGATGGTTACGCTTACTAACCATATAATTGCCCCGCGGGATTCACATCGCAATGGGCCCTTGGCACTTTGGAGATTTTCGCAACATCGTTCTGCCAAATATAGGTGAAGACCAAAAAAAGTCTTACGATTTGAGCGCGGAGGCTCAATATGGTACTGCGTCATATTATGGTAAATCCGGTCCTGGTTAATGTATTACGTTTACACAAAGGCAAGATGCGGGCCTGAGATAGCAACTTTTAGGACGAAAACTCTCCATTTCTTCCGGATTATACGTTTGAATTGGCAGGCAAAAATTAAATTGAGGGTAGCCCGGGGCCCCTGGTCTTCAATATTGTTGTTTGTTACTGTTGTAAGCGAAAAATGCTTAAAAAAACTGAAACTGAAGAAAAAATATACCTTTTTGTCGCATTATCGTCATTGGTGAGATTTCAATTAGGGGGTGGGCCCCCTGGGCCCCTCCCCCTCCTTGGCTACGCCAATGCTCCAATAAAGGAAAACAAAAAAGGTATTCGCAAATTTTCTGCGAGGTTTCTGGCGTTTTCCAACAGAATTTCAACTGTTCAAAAAACAGTGCTGTCCTCGAGCCGAGGACAAAGCAGTTTTCGAGGAATTGAGGCTTCGAGGCCAAGGCCAAGGACTTGAGGCTTCGAGGCCAAGGACTTCAAAATGTGTCCTCCAGGACGTCCTTGAGGCCAAAGACGTCCTCGAGGACTCCACCTCTGATTTTAGATTGTAGTTGAAGCAGAAGTGGATAAGCAAAAATACATTAACGTACTAGTAAGCAGCTTGATATCCCAAATGAAACATTTTTTATTGAGTGCTTTCCATTTGAAAGCAGTGGAAATGTTAATAGCAGTATTGTTCTACACACTGTGGATGACCTATTGCGACTACTTGGGATCAAACGATAACATTTTGCTTTGCTCTTAACAGATGCTGCTCGGTACATGTCTTTGGCTGGCAAAACATTACAGGAATTATACTCTACTTTGATGCATGTCACTTGCATTGCGCACTTACTACATAACTTTGCTATGCAAGTTAGTGCTTTCGTTAAAAATATTGATGACGGGGTGGCCGCAATAAAGACAGCAACAATCAAAAACAAAGATCGCGAAAATGATTTTTGTGTAAGTTGTCTGCCATCACCTCCGGTCCCTGTGATTACACGATGGGCAACTTGGTTTAGAGCTGCATTATACTACAGCAAAAATCTTCCTGCTGTTCGCACCATTGTCAACAATTGGACGGGTGAAGGTCTGTTAGTCAGCCAAGCAAAAGAAGCTATCAATGTGGATGGTTTGGTGCCAGACTTGGTTCATATTAATCAACTCTGGATTCCAGCAACTAACGTTCAGCTGTTTGAAGCAAGTAACTGCACAATAACAGAAGGATACGAACTGCTGAAAAATATGCGTTTTCTGGATGACCTCTGCTCAATTCAAGCTTACATCAAAAAACGACTATCCAACTCTGATTTAGAAGCAATAAAAAACTGTACCAACTTGGCTATTGCTCCAACTAACTACGCATTGTTGCAAAAAGCTCAACCAACCTCTGCTTCTGTTGAGCGATCATTCAATGCTGAGCAAGCTACTGAGAAAAGACAGAAATTTTGATATCAACAGTGTCAAAAATTACTGTCATGTTAATTTATTCAATAACTATTTCTGGCAGTTGATTGCGTGATGTTTATCAAAAAATCGTAGAGGCAGTAACATGTATACGCTATATTTGGCGGTACTTTTTTTTACACGCTACCGGTAGGCAGAATGGCTCTTTTTTCTACGTTATAATGTCATGCAGCGCTTGGTTGCATATTTGGTAAAATCGGTACATCAAAACGTTATACTAAGCCAAAATACGTTAAGTCAAAATAAAGCAGGGTGTCGAACAGAACCTGAACCCGAACCGTAAACCCGAATAAACCGTTTCATTTTGGTGAACCCGAACCAAACCTGAACCAGCAAAATTTTACTTCAGTGAACCTGAACCAAACCTAAACCCTCAAAATTGTGCTCAAGTGAACCCAAACCGAACCTGAACCCCTAACAAAAGTAAGAATATATTTTTCCATATCCGGATGCCGCTGGCGCTGGTACACGCACACTAAGAGCAGTGGTGAACTTCAACACGATCAGCAATTTCTCCTTTTTTTTTTCTGGACGAAACGAGTAACGACAGTTGAATTTTAAGTCAATGAACCGGAACCGAACCTGAACCAGTAATATTTTACTTGAGTGAACCTGAACCAAACCTGAACCTCGAAAATGGTGCTCAAGTGAACCCGAGCCAAACCTGAACCGCTAAAATATTTTGAGCCGGAGCTAAACCTGAACCCGAACCGTTATTTGAAACGGTTCGACACCCTGAAATAAAGTCAAAATTTAGGAATAATACAGCCAAAAATTGTGTTTTAGGTCAAAATACAAATGGCCCTAGTAATAACTCGTAGACAGTTTAAACATCATACCTCGGTAGCCAACTATGTTTGCTCTACTCTATCGATCCAACATTCTATCTGAAAGTTCTAAGTAAAAGCACCGTTTTGTCAAAGCTAGTCTAGAGAAAAATCATTTGCAGTGCAGATTGATGTGGGCATGAAAAAATACTGTTTATGCATTACAATAACCGGTAAATTGATTCACTTTGATTCAAAAGTCGGATGAATTTTCGGGTTATGTCAATCTGTTAATGTACATTTTAATTCATGAGCAATTCAATGAAAGAGCTTGTTAATTAATTGATATGTTATATGATGCAACGGTATTTAGACAGATTTTACGTGTCGTTTTTTATGACTCTCATCAGTATATCTATTGTACTTCTTTTTGTGTAGAATAATACTATCAATAGCCGATCAGTGGTCGAATGGATAGAGCGTCTGCTACTGAAGCGGTAGACTCGGGTTCGATTACCGGTCGGGTCAAACCAAAGACTATAAAAATTGGTATTCACAGCTTTCCTGCTTGACTTTCAGCAATCAAAGGGACAGTGTAAAGCCTCAGCCGTGTGTGGTAGACAGGTGGGCAGGTGGCAGCTTGACTCGAAGACTGAAAGGTCCCTTCGCTGTCTCCTGGCCAAGGCAACTTGGTGAATGAAATGTAATTACAATTACAATATCAACAATTTCTTTCTTTGAGTCAGGTTGTATAGGCTAAGAATACTAAAAAAAGTTCAACGAAAAAAAAGCGGTGACATTTTAAATCATTTTAAATCATCAGCATTTTCAACTAAATATTGTATCGAACGGATATTGAATACTAACTTCAATATCAGGTTTTTACATGAACTGATTTATACCTTATTGGCCAGGAAAAATTAATGATGGTTTTTTCAATGACTATAATGCATTGTTCCTTCATTTATTACTGTAACTTTTTATTTAGCGCACCGGGAACAATCATGGAGGGGCCTGATATTGACAACACAGTCAAAAGCTTGCTCATGACATTTCCACGAGGTAAGAGAAATCAAGTTGGTTCACGGGCATTTCAAATGCTTTGGTTTTATAGCGTTAGAACTGAATTGCTTTCATCACTATAATAGTTCTCTTAACTGATTATTAATTTTTTACGCAGCTTAAAATGGTTTAGTTGGAGTATGCAAAAAGCAGTGAAACGTGTGTGCTTTTGAAAACTGAACTCAAAAAAGTTTGTTCACCTTGTTACTGCTATTAATAGACGCTGATATATAATAACATTACCCAAAAATATTTTTACCACTAATACAAACAAACGCAAGCTGTCGGATTTTTTCTTTCTGCAACCTCACCAGTTATTTCGTTCTGCAACATACACTATTGTGAATAAGTTGCTGCTAAACGGACAAATATTTTGAAAAAAATTCAAAAAAACGTTTTTTTTATTTTGGCCTTTTGTTACCGTGTGTTTGTGAGAGCTTATGTGGTGTGTCTTGTGTTTTTTTGTGCCTCTAAAAAATAAAATTTTAATTAAATAAAAAAAGAAAAAACAAACTTACCGGCTTATTTTATTTATCTCTAAAGAGAATTGGTTTCAACAAACTTCTCAACAGAGTGGTCGATGATAAAGTTTTATCAGTTTGCACATTAAAATCAGTAAAAACTTGAAATGACAACAAAAATGACTCTAAGAATTCATTTTGAGGTAAACCGCTTGCAAAATACTGAGAAGACTTTCCTAAACCCCACGTTTCAGAATGGCAGAAAAGGCTTTTAATGAAATTTTTTGTCTTGCGGCTGCGTTCGCAATAACAAATGTCTCAAACACATTTTCGCGTTATAACATCTAAAATAATATAATCACGCACTATAGTGTTCTGCGGACCATTAGATGTCATTAAGTCACTACCGTTGAGTTCTGGTTATTCAGAAAATTGTATTGAAGTTCAAGTTTGAACTCGAGTTTAGGATAAAATATTAAATTTACCGTCTTTGTCAGAGCATTACTTTAAAGGGGGCGTTCAGTCGAGCTGGCGTGCGGTTGGTAAAAGCTTGACAGCTCAAAAACAGGCAAATTGCAGCGACTACAATCTAAGTGCAATATGTGTGAATTGAAAATGGACGAAGTGTTGAGAAAAGTGAACTTTTTGATCGAGAAATCAACTGCCATGCAAACAAGTATAGATAATTGTAATGAAAGAATAAATAATGTTGAAAATAAAATAACTAAACTTGAAAGTGAAGTTGAAGAAATATAAAAAACGAAAGCTGATTATGATACACTGAATGATCTTGAAGCTAACACTCACGCTTCACTTGATAATTTAAAAAAACAGGTGTGATGATTTAGAAGAATATGTACAAAAAGTAAACCACAAAATTAGAGTTGATGTGCTTATGAATGAATTATACAGCAAGAAATTTATCCTTCTGATTTATGGTACAAAAGAGAATGAGCAAAATGTGTGGGAAACTAAACTTGAATCTGGAAAACTGGTATATAACTTCATGAGAGAAACTCTGCTTCTTAAAAATTCAGAAATTATCAAATTGGCGGATGTTCACCGTTAGCCGCAACATCCTGTATTCAACATTGCTGGTGGCATAGTGACTCGTCCAATAATTATTCAGTTAACGAATTCCAGTGATAAACACTTGATTTTCCAATCCTTAAAAACTTTTGAGACAAACAACGAATCATTGAATCTTAAACCCATGTTACCTGGGTATGTCTATGTAACCGAACACTTGCCTCAAGAACTGAAGATCCAAAAACAGAAACTACTACCTCATTATAATGAAGCAAAGAGAAGTGGCAAAAAAGTCTTCTGGAAGACTTCTGCTGGAATGTATTGCTTGTATTTAGAATGAGAAAGATTTGGTCCAAAATGAGAAAGATTTGGTCCATACAATGAACTACTGATGGAGTGTTACTTATTATGATTAGTGTTGTGATTCTTTGCTTACTACGTAATGATTACAGTATTTCGTCTCAGCATTAATTATTAATTTGACTGTCGCTCCTATGATCTTGATGCAATAGGCATTAGTTGCTTAGAAAAAATATTGTTTTAATTGAACAAGATATACGTAAACGTTGCAGTTTGCCTGTGACGCGAATGGAATACAGTGTTTTAATTTTATTGTTTCGACCAAAATCTATTTACTAACTAAGGCACATTAAGTTATTCGAAACTGTGCTACTATTGATGCTTTTACGTTGGCAATGGACATGACAACCAGTGTGGGAAACAATGCACCTGCGGGCGACTTGCAGCAGGACTCCGTGTCGACTTGCACATTTCCTGCTGCTTCTACCAAATTTGATCTGAGAAACGCTTTTCACAACTCCTTGACTAGAAATTTCAAAGCTTGCTAATACTACGAAACCAATGCTGACTTACCAATCTCATCAAAAACCAAAAATCTTTTTCTGATGCATATCAACATCAGATCGCTGAAGAAAAATTTTGAACTCATGAATTATGGATTGTTGAATTTTCTTGCGATGTTATCGGATTCAATCTGCTTATCCGAAACAAAACTTAAATACCATCCTTTGACTAATGTGTCTTTGCCGGAATATGCTTCACTTATCACTGCAGATGTTAATTCAATCATTGGCGGCATTGGAGCTTATGTCTCTGAAAATTTTTTTTCAGCAGTTCTAGGTAAAAATTTATTGCAGTCCAGCTGTGAAAACCTCTGGCTTCACATCGTTGATAAATCCTCACAATAAATTTTTACCTCGGCATCATTTAACGTAGTCCAAAAGGTAATGTTAATGATTTTGTTTTGGCGCTAAATGAAAAACTTTTACAAAATAACCAAACTCAGAAATACTGTGTTCGCGGTGACCTCAACATTGATGTTAACCCCATGAACTGGTGTAATAATGCCTCCACTTACACTCAAATGGTTACCAGCAATGGAGCCTACTTGTTAATCGACAAACCTACTCACATTACCAATACATCGCAAACTACGGTATAGATCATATAAGTACAAATGACACGACGAGTATTATATATCCAACTATTTGCTTAAGTGATATAACTGACCATTATCCAGTGGCATGTGTACTAACAAATAACAGACATGACCAAAAAATCAAGCATTGTGAGCAACCTATCTATTACAGAGACATGATTCACAGTGCTTAAATTGTACAATTTTGTATGGGGGGAAGCTTTTGCAGCCTTGACCAAACGCATTTGGCATGCGAAAATACTTTAGTGAAGATTACGTAATTCCGTCGCCGAAATTGAATGAACATCAAAATAAAAAGGTCTTCGCTGAAAATTGAAGTGTTTTTTCGTTAAAATTAAGTAAAGAATTAGGTCTTTTTTGTCCGATCATCCAGCACTCAAATCTCGTTAAGGAGACACCTAAATCTCGAAGGGGGGACGCTAAATCTCGATTGAGGGACGCTAACTCTCGATGAGGGGACGCTAACTCTCGATGGGGGGACGCGTCCCCCCGCGTCCCCCACATAATTTAAGTACTGATGATTCATTTCAGGAAAGATGATTTTACTGCTCAATTACCAAGATTAATGACTGAATTCTAAGATACTATAACTTTGAATACCGTTGATAAAACCGAAATCAATTTGAAAAAATTTGCTAGGATCTTCAAAGCATGTATTGAGAAGCATGCACCACTAAAGCCGGTATCGCCCAAAAAGCGTAGATTGTTGTCCAAACCTTGGATTACAAATGAAATTTTGGATCAAATTAAGCAAAAACAAAAACTCTACGTTACGCATTATGTCCAAGGTACAAAAGAACAAAAATGTATCTGCAAACGATTCGCTAATAAACTATAACTAAAAAATATGCTAAAAAACAATATCTTCAGGACAAAGTAGTGAACTTCAGAAATGTTATTCGTGAATTTTGCACCATTATCAATTCGTTGACTCCGCAAAAGCCTAAATCTAGTTCTCCAAACTGTATTAATACAGCAAATGGTTTTATCAACAACACGGATGCAATCGCTGAAGAATTCAACAATCACTTTTGTACTATCGGTAAAAAACTTTCTGACAAAGTTGATGCCAGCGTTTCGCCTAGGTTTAGTACGCATTTTACAAGGCATGTTTCCTCGTCAATGTTTTTTAGCCCTGTTATTTCAATAGAAGTTTATAACATCGTTAATCTACTTAATCCAAAGAAGAGTTGTGGCTCTGATGGTGTCGATGTAAAGTATTTAAAGTCTGCTGCTGTGGCCATAGCACCTGTACTGGCGCTGTTGTGTAACGCTTGCATAACACTTGGAGTATTTCCTTTTTGTCTAAAAATATCAAAAATTATTCTCATATTTAAAGCTGGTGACAAAACTAATATCGCTAACTATTGCCCCATTTTCCTCCTATCATGCTTCTCAAAAATTTTAGAAAAATTGACCTACACAAGAACCATTAATTTCTTAAATCATGAAAATGTCCGTCTCCCACCTCATTATAGTTTCAGAAGAAACTACTCTATTTCTAATGCCATTATTGATATTTTATCTACTTGTTATGCTAATTAAACATAGAACTAGAATTATATTCAGTGTTGATTCTACTCGATTTAGCCAAAACCTTTGACACTGTTGATCATTATAATCTTCTTCAAAAACTTGATTATTATGAGTTCAATAGGGGATTGTTAATGACTTTTTTAATCATTTTTAAAAGACAGATCTCAATTTGTTAGTATTGATAACTCTCACTCTTCTCTAAGTAATATAAATATCGGGGTAGCCCAAGAATCTACTTTAGGTCCATTTCTATTCTTGTTATATATTATTGACATATCCAACAGCATTGATTCCACTCGACGGTTATATGCAGGTGATACCTGCCTTTTGGTAGCATTTTCCTCTTTAAAACAATTGAAATATTCGCTTACCTCTGAAATCAACTGAGTTAGTAGGTGGGTGTGAGCTATTAAACTAACACTCAATCCTGCTAACTCAAGTCTATTAATAATAATTGCTCCAAATCTCAATTCTACCTCTGTTAATATTGATATTCAATGTACGGACGGCCTTATTAAATCGGTTAACAAAGCACCTTCGTATACTTTTAGACGTTAAGTTAACTTTTTCAGACCATGTCAAAATTGTTAAAAATAAGCTAGATTTCTAGATCTGTGGGAATTCTAAATAAATTAAAATATTTTCTACTTCAAGATGCTCTTCTTAATTTTATACACTTTAATTCATTCTCATCTTAATTATGGAATATTAGCGTGGGGTAACGCCTATCACTCGTACGGTATCTTCGTAAATTAAAAAGGTTGCAAAATAAAGCAATGAAAATCGTGACCTGTTGTGGATGGAACGATAGTGCTTTCCCTTGTTTAAAAGAATAAATGTTCTTACTACTGTATACCTTCGTTATTTCAATACAAAACAGCGAAACTTGTGCATAGATACAGCAGATAGAGTCTTTTTGTAACCCTGCTTAATTTTTTTACATTGTCAAAAAATATTTATTTGACTATAGGTCTACCACCAACGAAAACTTACAGACGCTTTTATTTAGACTGCAAAGAACCCAAAAATCCATTAAATTTACCGGTGCTAAAATCTGGAATTCTATCCCGCGTAACATAAAAAAATCCTCATTTCAAAACTTTAAAAAATGTTCAAAACATATCTACTTTACTCATCTGATTAGTGTAGTTCTGTCGTTTTACACTCAGTCAACCAATTGTATGGTTCATTTAACTTCTTTTATTTATTAAAACGTGGTGGATGCGCTTTGTGTTGTATGGTTCCTGTGGCTTTAGCTGACAAGGCGATGTTGTTTCAGTTCATATTGGTTGATTCGTAGTAGCTAACATTAGCACCTTGGATTCTTTTATTGCGTGTTATTTTTCTTCTTCTTACCCTCAACTATCTCAGAATTTAAAGTCATCTTTTGAAGATGAACAGAGAAGGCTACTGTCTCGAAGACCTCACGGTCCCTACGTAGCTTCTCCGTCGCTGCACTTGTCGATATTATGCTGTTGATATTTGTTTAGTTTAATTTTACCGGCAAAGTTTGCTTTTTTTGACTTGTGCAGTGATATGCAAAAAACTTGAAACATGTATTAAACTTGAAAGGGCTTTCAAGTCAAGTTTTTCGTGGTGAACTTCATGCTGGAATAAGGCTAAAATGCATTCTCACCAAATTTGAGCTATCTACAGCACATCTTCCCGTTTTCAAGATATTGCAATCCAAAATTAACAATAACTTGATCTTACTTCAGCATTGCCGTTTTGTCAATGTTGTGACCAGAGTTGTAATTCGGACCGAGCTTTTTAGGTTCGCGTTTCAGATTGGCAAAACGTCGGACTTTATTCGAGCTTGATACGTACTTTGGCTTGTATTTTCGCCATATAGATGTCATAAAAGCGTTATTCAAGTAACTTTGCAGCACTGAAATGTGTGAAATTAATCGCATTTATGCTTAGGGATTAATTTCACACAATTATTATTATTACGGCACAATTTATCTGCAATGAGTGCATCAAGAGAAACAACTGCGCAAATTTTTAGCCTAATTTTTAAAGCTTTTGCGGTCCTGGTTTTGACTTCAAATTATTTATCGGTTCGGACTCGGTCTTGTTTGTGGCAGAAGATAAAGTTTGGGAAAAATGGCTAACATTTACTGGAATAGCAGCTAACAAAATATTGAGGCCCATTATTTTTCTTGACAACAACAGTATTGCCTTTGTCAAAGAGGCACGTTGCGGAAAAGCAACTCAATTTTGTTATGTGGTTCTGCTGAAGCAACAAAAAACGATTACACGAAATTTTTGGTGGCATTATGATTGTTGAAAACAAATTAAACATATACAATGTAGCTGTAATTTGTAACAGCCTACTCATATTAAAATAAAATTTCGTGAGAACTTGCCAAATTCTCAAAAGTTTAGGGGACTTACACAAAGTGGTCGCTCACAAGGCAGTCAACGATAAATTATCAGGTTTGTCAAAAATCAGCTCCATATTTCAATGCATATTTCATTGTCATGCATATTTCATTGATATTTCATTGTCATGCATGTTTCATGCATGCATGCATGACAATGAAATATGCATTTCAATGCATATTTCATTGTCATGCATGCATGTCAATGCATATTTCATTCTCCATATTTCAATGTCAAAATTCAGCTCCATATTTCAATGCAATCACAAACACGAAAAAACTGTCTACACTGGTATCTTGTAAATCCATAGATCACACAGTTGCAAATGAGCTATTGCGACGCGTTTCGACCTTGCTCAAGGGTCTCATCAGGCAAAAAAAAATTTTTTTTTGTGATTGCATTGAAATATGGAGCTGATTTTTGACAAACCTGATAATTTACTACTCATATTAAATAATGACTAATGCATTTTTGTGTTTCAAACATTGAAAAATACGTTGTTTATTTACTTATAACTGTGTCCTGTACGGTTTTACTCTCACACAATTGGAGAACTATTAGCAGTAAAAAGTACATGGATTTTTAGCTTTAGTTTCTTCTCGTTTCATTTGCGAAGTTTCCAAACTTTAATTTAAACCAAAAATTTACCCAACCACAACTGTGCGTTAATGCTGTAAAGCTAATGCGTGCCATTACAAATTTTGCACTTAGTTTTGGTCAACCAAAATACCAACTCCCGGTCGTTTCGAAAAAAGCGCATTTTCTACAACACGAAGCAAAAAAAAATACTCTAACGTAATGAGAAATCCCAATTATTCATCTCTAAACACCAAAACTTTCTTATATGTAGTGATTTGGAAGAACTCAAAAAGTGCGAAACTCTATTTTGAGGAAATTGAAACAATCACCTTTGGATTAACTCACACGCAATCTAGAATCAAATTAAAATTTTTGTCAGAATGTGAGTTCTATCTGACACGCCGATGAAATTCTTTAACATTGTGAAACTAAAAACCACTCTATAAATACTTTGTGAAACTAACATTTTAGCAAGTCATGATCAAGGTCACTGTAGCATACTGTAAATAAAAAAAGTTGGAGAGTTTCTTTTACCCAAACAGTGGGATTTTGGTACTATAGTTGCTACAAAATTAAAAAAAGAATTTAACACAGTTACGAGAAATACGTTCTAACAAAAAAAATGTTAACAATAGTTTCATGCACTAAATAATTTTTTTCACACACTGTTTTTCTGTTTACTAATCGGAGTTTCGATTCGAGTCCGTTTTTCTAAACCCAGGTTTTATGTATACCAGGTTTTGCATTTTGAAAACCTAGGTTTTCCCGGGTCATCTACATCTAAAAATAGTGAAAAATTAGTTTAGTTAAATGTGCTCTTTTAGCTGTCGATTACTGCTTGGATTCTCCAGCAGGTACGTCATTAATTATGGCACGCATATGTTTTTGAGTATTTTGCCTATGTTTTGATCAAATCGTTTAAAACTTTTCCCTTTTTTTTTTCAAAATGTTATTCAGCTAAATTTTTCAGCATTGTAAGAATTCTCGTGCATTAATACACTAAATTAGTGCAAAAATTTAGCGTAATGAATTCGCGGGTTTTGCACCTAAAACTACCCGGTTTTCAAAAATTACCCCAAAACACGGGTTTTCAGATTTGGGAAAACCTGGAACAGGCACACGATTACAAATCTCATCCGAATATTGCATTTGACTTTATAGTTACAGAGCAGTTCGTTCAAATAGAATTTACAGTATGCTAAAATAAAATTTAGGCGAGGTCCTCACTTGACATAACTTAAAATTGTCATTGCACAGACGCATAATTAGTTGATTGAAATAGAAATTCGATACGCATGGCGTAACCGCGTCTTACCAGCCTACAAACTGTTAATAGAAAACAAACTAAGAATTTGCTGGTAATATACGCTGACAATTTTGCGCACAAAGTGGACCGGGCCTTACTTTCACCCTCTAAAAAGACTCACAACCAAACGGCCTATTGGGAGTATTATTTTACTGCAGGAAACTATAGTATATTATATATATAGCTGCAAAACGTACGTGAGTCTTATTATTGACATGTCTCAAACTATGCTCTTACAAAAAAGTCACGTTAAGCCGCTTTTAGCGATCGCGCGTATTTTAAGCGGAAATACGCATGATATCTTTTTTGATGTGAATGCAAAAAAAGAAAAAAGGCAAAATGCTTGCAGTCAAAGAATAAGCGTATTTCCGCAGCGCAAATACGCGTGATCGGTAAAAGACCCCTTATAGTTGTGGAAAAAATACTGCAGTTTCTTTTTCTACCTTTGGATGCAAAATTAGTTGCGTGGAACTAACGTAGAAAATCTTCCACAATATAAAAAGTTGCTGTTTGTTGCAGTGCTTTGCAACCCCAGACTTACGCCTTGCAAGGATGACGAGTTTGACTGCAGATGTGGAAAAAATATCTTTCGCAAAAGTTTTCTCGATCCGGCATGCATTCCAAAACGATGGAGGTGCGACGGTCAAGCAGATTGCGCTGGTGGAAGAGATGAAGAGCAATGCATTTGCTCGTCAGATCAACTTCAATGCGGCTGTGAAGGGGGAGGCGCATGCGAATTTCGTTATCAGTGCATAAATAAGACAAAAGAATGCGACGGTATTCAGGATTGTGAAAGTTACCTAGACGAACGAGTTAATGATTGCGCTTTCCCATGTGAGGATGAAGAGGAGGAGGAAATCCGAATGGACCTTGTATGTGATGGAAGAGGAGATTGTTCGAATTTCAGGGACGAAGAAAATTGCACGAAAGCTCCAGACGGATTGCCTAATCGCTGCGACTGTAATGAGATCGGGAATTTTACCTGTGGACAAAACTTCTTAACGTTTTTCTCAGTCAAAGGTAATTTAAATTTTTATCAGTATTAGCTTAATTTTGCTAAAAATGTATCATTCATCATTTTGGTTCGCTAATACTATACTTAATGCAATAGCTAAGCTATCTTAAAATCAAATTTGGATACAAATTAAAATGACATACGACTTGCAGTAGGTTCTGTTTGCGAGTTTGAATCGAGTTATTAAAACAATTAATTTATGTGAAAAAAATTATCAAATTAATGTTTTGATAAAGCTTATGACGTATTTCAGCATTCATGTTTGCGTGATGAACCAAACACTCTGTCTTCACTATTTTGATTAACTACAGCATTGATAAACACTATTTTTTGGAATCTGCTTTAAACCTTTTCGTCAGGCTAGACAACTTTGCAACAAATAAAATGCTTGGCCCCGCTGGAAAGTAAAAGTTAAATGTCTCTACACGGACACAAAGGCTTTGATCGCCAGAACGTAATAATACCTCACTATTAGGCCAAAGTTTGTAATGAGTTTGTAATGAGGTTGCATTCACGAGTGACGGAAGGCAAGACAAAGAACTGGATATCCGAATTGGCAAGGCAATTGCAATAATGCGAAGTTTGCACTATTCAGTTGTTATGGGACGAGAACTGTGGAAAAAAAGCAAAGCTCTCAACTTTCGAAACAGTCCTTGTCCCTTCTCACCTTCTGTATCTCTGTATGGTCAAGAAAATTTGGTCATGACTGAAAGAGTGCTATCGCAAGTACAAGCGTCCAAAACAAGGTTTCGCCAAAAAATCAAAAGAGTGACCTTATTGACAGGTACACATCTCTCGAGATTCGAAAATTTCTAAAGCCGCCTCTTCTCCAAATTGAAAGATCTCAGCTTAGATGGTTTGTCCTCGTAAGCAAAAGGCCTCAGAGAAAACTTCCAAACAAGTTTTACTTGCCAAAGCAAATAAAAAAAAAAAACTGTTGGACGACCTAGAACTACGGTAGATGAATCTATATTACATTGAGGATCTTGGGTGGAATCGCTTGAAACTTCCCCCAAGCAAAATGATAGGGGTGATGGAAGACCGTGAAGTGTGGTAGCTTAATCTCGAGTTGCTGCCCCTGCAACCCTCACGGGAAAGAGGGCAATGAAGAGAGAGAAAATTTTTCTTGAAGTTTTTATTGTTTTTTTTTTGCTTTTCTGCTGTTTGTTTTGTTAAAGTTGCATTTGTACAAATTTTTCATTTCATTTACAGCTTTTTTACTTCCTTAACAATTTTTAATTAACTAATTGCGGGAGTTCTAGCTTCTTGGATGGAAAACATGTGCTTTTGACCGAGGTGGTCACAAATAACATAATGTCAAAAGCTCAGCGCAACTAAGCGCAACCATCTTTTCAACCAGTAGCTAAAAGTGCAGCGCAAAATGCGCAATTTTATTTTTTTAATTTCTGAAGCGCAGCGCAACTTTCGCAATTGACTTTTTGATTCAGTTGAAGCGCAACGCAATTCAGCAATTGTGGAACGGCATTTTCGTACCAATATAAAGCGCAACTTAACTTCCGCAATTGAAATTCTACAGCACAATGCAAATATCGCATTTTTTGCGATTTCCGACAAAAAAAAGAGTAAATAATTTACTAAAAAACGCCAAAATTTGCTACTGCTACAATCGAAATTAAATAAAATTAAGTTAAATATATAGAACTGCGCTATTAACCGAAAAAAATTTTGAGAGCGCAGCGCAATTACAGCGCAACAAATTTTGAAGTCTTTGGTTCGCAATGCAATTTCCGTAATATGTTACAAACTAAAAAATTAAAGCGCAACGCAACTTCCGCAATTGCGGAGGTTGTGGAAGTTGCGCTTTGAGCTACTTATTGCGCTTTGCCCACCTCTGGCTTTTGATAGTATTGTCATCAGGTCTAGAAATACTTCCAGGCAACCAACTGCAAGAATTTGATCTAGTAAAGGTACAATACATTGCTTGCAGATCTACTAATGTTCATGTTTTATAGAGCTTATACAAAGTACAGTAGATTCCACAAAACTCCGTATCTTACACAGCAAAACATAACAAATTTGGCTTTAGTAAGCTGCTGCTGTAATTGTAGTTAAGTTAGAACAGCAGTTTAACAGATTTCAATAACTAAGACTGAAGCATAGTCTGCACCGTCATTCTCTAAGAAAGTAACATTGTAGGCTATGTTTCACTCTGTTTTACACAGCCAGCCAAAATAGATACTGTAGGTCCAACTCAAATAGAGTTTCTGTTGTAGTTTCCCGCTCAGAAACGTAATAAATTTAACCACTATTAATTCTGAAAAAACAAAACATAAATGCAAACAGTTTTAAAAGTTGTAGTGAAGTTTTTTTGAATCTATATGACCAGAAGTTAATATTCAATTTTTCAATGAATCATTAGTAGCAAAGATTTCTCATCGCACCATCTAGCGGCACAAAATAAGATAAATACCAAACCCTGGGTACAAAATGTCTCTGTGCGACCCCTAAACCTCAATTGTTTTTTCTCAAACTTTGTATTCTTGATTTTCTTCGGCAACCTCCAATTTTGAAGAAGGCAGAAATAAAATTCGAAGAGGTCGGGGCAACTGCAACACCCTAGTAACCATTTCAAGATAAAAGCTAGTTTAGTTGTCAAGATAGCAATTAATGTTTACTGAATTAATGTCATAGAGCGTTGCGATGGGATAAGAAATTGTGACGACTTCAGTGACGAAAAAAACTGCACTTGCCCGAGCGATAGGCTGAACCCCTGTTCCTGCAACAATGACAAAAATTTCAGTTGCTCTGATGGAAATTATTCGTGTTTTAGCGAAGAAGGTAAGATACATAACCACAAATTGCAGTAAAGTTTGATGCTAGTCCATAAAACTAACTGTTAACTTGACTTGAGTAAGTCATTGGTGTTTCTAATTTTCTTTTCAAGTCGACTTTCGCTCGGTAATTTGGTTGTTTTCTTTCGTTTGTCTTTAAGTGTCAAGAACGTAAAGTGTGAAAAGACTATAATTAAATCACTAAATTTCGAGCTTTTCTGTAGGTGGAGGCTCATAAAATCATCAAAGTACCACTCAAAACCTAACTTTTGTTTCTGACGTATTTCTACGTAAAACAACTGTAACTTCATCAAAGCATCATTATGAAACGCTAAGAATTAATCGCCGTCAAATGCCGATAGCATAAAATAAAACTGATATCACATCATCAGTGGCATAACTAGGGGAGGGAGGTTAAGGGGTTTCAACCCTTCTTAGCAGCCAAGTCACCCAGAAAAGTTAACCCGAAATACAAGCGTTTAAACAAGCTTTGGTTTCACCTGTAGGTAAAAGGGTGGCTGAAAAGTCTGGAAAATTTTATTCATGCAAATAACTTCCCGTAAAACAAGTTAGTTCAGTTAAATGGCTCTAAAAACGTGCAAAATGTGATCCAAATGGCGTTAAAATGGCTATATTTTGCCGAAAAATCATCTAATCTTTTGTCAGATTGAGTCACAATAACAAGCTATTGCCACCTCCAACTGACTAGTTTTCAATTCCTTTCCATCCTAAAACTTTCAGCCAGCCATTTCGATTAGCTCAAAATCTTCTAATTTAAAGCTTATTTTGAAAATGCCCAGACAATCTAATCCTAATTTTTGATTGGATTAGTGTGTAATAAAGAGCAAAATTTTGATTAATATAGTTTTACAGCTTTTTGAATAAATGTTCTAAACTTTGCGAAATATACCAGTTAAAAGTTACATGATACGCTACGGAGCGCTTCATAAATTGTTTGCTTGAAGTTGCTTATTATGATTCTGTGAGCTCAAATTTTAGCCTTTTGATTATTATGATTATTAGAACTAATTTGACTGCAAACATGCAGTACAAATCACCAAGCAGTTTTTCATCCGCGGCGATACAATTTTTCTCATTAACAGCGTAAGAGCGCGAAAAGAAGCATTTAGCTTTGGTACAATAATATTAAGCAAGTTTTTTTATGAGCAGATTTTTGTAAATACAATATTTCTGCTTTTTTTTATTCTAGGAAATTCAAAAAAAAAACTAATTTCTCTTGCTAAAAGTAATTTTTTGTAGCACTTTATGGTGATTTCTCGATAATCAATTATTTATAGCTTATATGCGGAATTCTTGATGCGAAAAGCTTGAAATTTTTTCTGTGGTGTTGTTTTGATATAGTTGGTGAACACTTCTTCTACACAATAATTTTCTACAAAAAAGCACATACACGTATGCTGTTTGGCGCTTGGAATTGAAAATTGCCAAACAATGAATGTTTTCATAAAAAACAATAAATGTTTTCAAAACAAAAAACTACAATAAATTCGAAAAAGCGCGGAATGATGCTAAGGTACAATAACTAATCAACAAATCCGTTCTTGTGTAAACCTAAATCAGTGTCGATCTAACACAACGATTTAACTTTCACAGCTGCGCTAGTGGCAAAGTTTACTCGCATGAGTCGTTTTACGACGACTCTGATTGCATGATCTGGGTGCATGATTTGGGTTTCACCCGAAACCTGGTCGCATTGTTGCCGCTTTGTTTAAAATGCTTTGCAATAACTATCTCTTCTTGGTGGCTTCGAACAAGCACCAAATTTAGTTGACAAGACTTCAAAGAAGTTTACAGGAACATTATATTGCTAGAAACTTCTAAGCAGGTGCGGATTCCTCCAAACTTGAAGTGTGAAGATCATTCAACAGATAACGTCTGATGTTGTCCTGTGACCGAGGATTAATATGCACATAACAACAATGCTTGTAAAATATTTATGTTGCTCTTAATATTGTAATGAATGTTTTATGTAATTGAATTATGCTTCTTTTACAGAAAGATGTAATCTTGTTAGTGATTGCCACGATGGGACAGATGAAAGCAATTGTATTGCAAGAGCGTGTTCACCCGACCGAAGTATACCCTGCGCCTGCAACCAATACGGAGATGCATTTAGTTGCAGCGGCACTAGTTGCTACGGCACGGATGGTAATGATACTGCCTCGGTAACTTTGATATTAAAAAAAAAGGATTACTTTACTCTACAACTTATAATAGTGTTTATATTAATTACCTGCATAATTTTTTTAAAAAGGTAAGGGTTGAGCTTTTTAAAGAATTAAAGCAGAACTTCGGTCTAGCCAAACACAGATAAAGAAATAGCAAAAAATATTCCATGTCTGCAAACAGAAATTAAGCTTTCTATTTTATTTACGTTTGAAGAAAAACGCGAAATTAATCTGCTTAATGACGTACTCTGTGGAGTTTTAAATGATTTTGCATTGTTTTTTTAACAAAGTGGATAATTAAATCAATGCCAAGAAAAATTTAAGCCATTTTAAGGTTGTTTATCGTGGTGGGCAGTGGTGGGTACTTGCGCGCAATAATTGCGGCGCAGCTATTTTACTTGCGATAGGGCTTGCGCCGCAATTACTTTAAAACGGTTACGCTGACGCAAGTATTTTAGCAATTTTGAGCGCAATCGCGCAAGTGCAATTCAAACACAATTAGAAATGATTGTTTTTTAATACAATGTGATTAAAGTTAAGAAAAAACATTAACAAGGTGCATACTGCATAGGCGTAGCCAAAATTTTTGATTGGGGGTGAAGGCCAATCCGCAAATCTCACGAAATAACGTCATCAAAATTTTTCGAAAAGAGGTACTTTTTGTGGGACAAAGATACAGTATACTAAAATCAAGGATCAAAAATCGGGGCTTGGGTTGGCATGTAACCTGGATTTAGTAAAAGGGAAACGACTTGAACCAAAAGTTAAAAAGTTTCCAAAACTGTTTAAGTTGGGAAACGTGGTGAGCAAACTTGTTTAACCCAAACTTATCACAGGCGGTGGTTTGGGGACCGGCCGCTAGGCGATTTTTTGTAATTTTTTGGGAAAAAATAGCTATCTTAATACGATTTGATCATATTTTTCACGTTTTTGCAGCAATTTGAAATAACTAGATTTTTAAAATTTTAAAGCCAATTGAAAAAATCAAACCGGTGAGTTTTCTCTTTACTAACAGATCAAGAACAAAACACGTTCAAAATCTTGAATTGGGGGTTTAAATTTTGTAAGTTACTTGGTCCACGTGGGAGAAGCAAGGTACATTGCCTCCTACAATATTTTTTTAGTACCGGTAGTAAATAAATCGCTCAAGCATTTGCTTCGTAGATTTTATTTTGTCATGAAAATAACCGGGTTTGGGAGTATATGTTTGACTCGGGGGCCCAGGCAATCTCAATTCAAATTCAATAGTTTCTTCAATAAGCATTTTCCCTAGTTAATTTTTTTTGTGTCAAAAGTATTTTGTCGCGTAAAATTGGCAAGTTAAAAGTGGATTGTTATTTGAAATTGGTGCAATAGATGGTTACTTAGTAGTCATGTTATTGCATTAAGTTTTCAAAATGATTAGATGAGGGCCTAAGTTTGCAACATTTTGGACAAAAACCCTAAATTTCTCCCTGGTTATACATTTAAATTGGATAGCAAAGTTTTGATTTGAAGGGGCCCAGACCACCTGGTCGTCATTACTAATATTAGTTTGCTGTACTCGTATACTGTTGTATACGCGAAAATACTAAAAGAAACTTAAAAACATTAGGCTTTGTTGTTATTATTTTTATCATTGGTGGCATTTCAATTAGGAGGGGGGCGGGCCTTTCACCCCTTTCCCCCTCGGCTACGACTATGACGTGGTAGGTTTAAATATAGACGTAGCCAGGATTTTTGATTGGGGAGGGCCAAACCACAAATCACATGCTATGACGTCATCAAAATTTTTCAAAAGAGGAACTTTTTGTTGAACAATAAGATATTATAGAATGGGAAATCAAAAGCCGTGGCCTGTGTGTTGGCACAAAACCAAGATTTTGCTTAAGGAAGAGGATTTTACCAATAAAGAGCAAAAAACGGAAAATGTTTAAGTTCGGGGACGAGTGTAAGTAATTAGTATAACTCAAACGTATCATAGACGGAGGTCTGGGGCGGAGCCCCCAGCCGCCGGAGGCTATGGTGGTCAGAGAGGAAGCCCCCAGCCGCTAGGCAATTTTTGTAACTTTTTGAAAAAAATAGCAATTTTGGTCACATTTTGTACGTGTTTAAAGCCATTTGAAAGAACTAAATTTTTAACATTTGAAAGCCAATTTGAAAACATTAAATTGATCAATCCTCCTTTTGCTTATAATTTAAGTCCAAAACACGTTCAAAATTGAGAATAAATTTTATGAGCGATTTGGCCCAGGTCCGGAGAAAGTAAAATACGTATTGCCTCCTGCAACATTTTAGCAGTAAATAATAATCCACTCTAAGATTTTTTTAGAGATTTTTGTTTTGTCATGAAATTAACCAGTTGTAGGAGTACATGTACAGCCATGGGGCTTAGGTCCTCCTCTCAGTTCAAATTCAACAATTTGTTCAATGAGCATTTCCCGGAGCTAATTTTTTTTCAAAAGTGTTTTGTTGCGTGAAAACTGGTGAAGTAAAGGTGAATTACTATCGAAAAAAGAAGCTACAAAAGATGGCTTCGCTTACTAATTATGTTATTGCCAGAGCCGGATTTACGATGCGCGGGATCCCTAGTACTTTGGAGATTTTTGGAACATTTTTCTGAAAATATAAATAAAGACCAAAAAATTCCTATTGTCTGAGCGCGGCGCTCCTGGCACAGTGACGTATGGTAAATCCGGCCCTGGTTATTGCATTAAATTCATAAAAAGGTTGAATAAAAGCTTGAGGTAGCAACTTTTAGGACAAAAACCCTTAATTTCACCCAGGTGATACATTTAAATTGGCTGGCAAAATTGAATCGAAGGTGGGCCCGGGCTCTCTGGTTGACATTATTATTGTTAATTACTGTTAAACGCATGTGCTGTGTACGCAAAAAAAGCTTAAAAAAACTGAAAGCGAAGAAACAATAAACATTTTGTTTCATTTGTATCATTGGTGACATTTCAATTGGAGGGGGGCCCGGCCCCCTTGGTCCCCCCTGGCAACGCCTCTGGGTTCAAACAAGCCTCGTAATGGATAATTTCTTTCGTCTATTGCTTGCAAAACTTTTATTGGATTTACAGCATGAGTCTTCTTTCGCTGAAACGTTTCTTTCCAAAATATTTTTTTCCAATTTTTCAAAAAAAATTTTCCAATTGAGTAATAAAAAAAATGGTTATTAAACAGAAAAATTACTTTTGTAATTGTCTTTCTAAAAATACGCTACTCGTTTCTAAAAAATCTTGTACTTGCTTTAGGCATTAAACGCGTTATTCGCAAGAACTTTTTACCGTAATTCAAAAACTAGAAGCAACAAAAGCTATTAAGCTATCTATTAATTACAACTTTTTTACTGGTCGGGTAAAACTTGAAAGATATTGCAAACAAGAGTGACAGCATTGATATAGCTCATTCATATAAGCAAATCTTGGGTGGTTCAATTTTTTTTAAACAAAAAACAAAATTATTTTCTTGGCGTTCTTCATTCGTTAGAGAGTGGTGTTAATTGCTCCAGTAGCACAAAATATGTATCGAAACTTGTCAAGAATTTCCTTGACTAGCCATTAGAAAAAAAACAGTGACTCCAAACTGCGATAACGTTCGCTTACCACCATGATGAATTTATTAGAGGAATTTTTTTAACACCCCGGTTTCTTTGAGTGCGGGTGTTGAGAATATTTTTTCGTAAGGTTTAAAGACGTTCTTCGCCCAAAAAGGTTACGTGATGCACATTTTTAAATGCTTGTATTAACAAATCAATTAACTTGATAGCGTGCATCGTTTGTTATAAATATTGGTTTTGTACTGTAACCTAGAGCAATTTGAGCAGTTAAGTCAATTAGAATTATGCTTTTCAAAACGTTACACTTGCGCTTGCGGCTGCGGTTGCGTCTGCGGCTCAACTATGTTTTGAGCTTGCGGAAACGCTTGCGACGCAAGATTTTCAGAGTAGTTGCGCGTGCGCTTGCGGCGTAGCTTTTATGACTTGCGCTGCCCACCTCGGGTGGCGTGGTGCATTACTGATATTTGAAGCAAAGTTATTTAAAAGTTTCTGAGCGAAAGAAAGAATGAGCTTAATGAAAAAGGGCAATTAATGCCTAAATTTGCGTTGCGACGAGTAGAATAGGTAAACGACTAACCAGCTGATCAACTTTTTAATGTTTAGTAAGGGTGAAGAAATCACAATTAGCCACGATTTCATAGTAGTACAAAAATGACGAAAGATGATTGTTAATACCAAACGAACTGGCTGCATTCATGTTGTGTTAGTACTGCAAGCTGCAGCATTGGTAGGTTTTGGCACGTTATAATGCACTTTTGCAAAACGCTTACTCTTTCGTTTTGCTCAGAATTTTTTAAATAATTCTGGCGCAATATCAGTAATGCACCACGCCACAATAAACATCCTTAAAGAGTTTAATTTTTTTCCCGCAGCAATTTGAAATATCCACTCGATTGAAAACCGATGTAAAATGACTCGAAAATTCCACAGAATACGTCATAGAGCAAACAGTGTTTGTGTTTTTCTTCAAAAGTAGATAAAATCGAAGGCTTGTTAATTGTTATTTTTCAGTACACTTGGAATAATTTTTGCTATTTTGTGATGCATAATTTGACTAGACTGGAATTCGGTTTTAAGTTAATTAATCATTTTAGAGCAGAAAAACCGGACGATGTGAAGAGCTTTCACAAACAAATAAAACAGTGCCAAAATAAAATGAAGCATTCTATTAACAAGACGTTTCGACTTAAACTAACGTCATTACCAAGCTATAAAACAAAGCCAAAATAAAATGAAGCATTGCGTTTCGACTTAAACTAACGTCATTAACAAGCTATAAAAAAATCATGACGTTAGGAATATTGAAAGAAAATCAATATAAACCAAAACGATAAACCGTAGACATAGCAGTTAATAATTAATCATTGTAAATGAAAACATTGTTAGATTAAAATTAGATAATATTTAATCAATTATGATATAATCTATCAGGTTTGAGCCAATCAGAATTTTTGGTTATGTGATGGAACCACTGGTTTAAAAATCATTCCACACCCGGTTTATCTTATTAATTCTAAAGTTCTGGTTTTTTTTTCTGCAAAATTTTAATGTTTTAAGTTACACAACATTAAGATTTATTAAACGTCCGTTATAATCAGCCAAAGTTAAAATAAAGTAAAAGGAATTAAAGGCTCTTTTCGGTGCGAAAATCGATTTTTGTTTTATGTTATTTTAACTTTGGATGAATGTAACTCTTCGTTCATTAAATCTTGTTATTTTAATCCAAAAGAGATTATCTGAAGAACTTAAATTTTATTTGCCCTGTATACTGTTCCTTGTATTTGTATTACGGTGTTTCTCTAATGCTTTTGTGTAGATAAATGTGACGGATGGATTGATTGTAGCGATGGTAGTGATGAAGCGAATTGTTCATGTCCGTCATTTCTTCCTAATGCGTGCGATTGCGGTTCTCGATGTGAACCTATTGTTATTTTTAACTACACTGACCGGAATAGAGAAATCATTTCGCTACCAGTAGCTTTTTCTTGCTACTCTGAATGGGGTGAGAATGATAACAAGTATTTATGCAGATAACTAATCTACATTTTTATTGTACCTACTTGCAGCTTCTGATCTCTGCGCATTAGGGTAGTTGAGATGTTAATCTTGACCCGGCACCAGATGAAATTTTGCGCCTCCTCCTTCAATGTGAAACGTAATTTTTTCAGCAAAACAAAGAGTTTGAAGTGGAGGTTTCCAAAATTTATACCCCACAACAATGTCAAAATATGAATCATTAGAAGCTAAATTATACCTGAAGCAAAATAGACAAAACTATTTTAATATCTCACTGAGGCATAACGCTTTACAATTATACTTCATTTGACAACGCCTGTCTTCAAGCTAATTATTGACAATCGTATTAACTTTGGATGATGCAGGTAAAGCGGTGCTTTTGCGAGCGCAATTCCGTGTTTCAAAGTCACTTACCTTCATCATCACTTTGAAGAGAACTAGAACAGCGCAAGGAATTGTATAAATATGAAATTTTAATCTTTTAAGCATCAAATAATTCTAGAAATTCTTTTTTCAAACATCAATTTTTGGGGGCTTATTTCGGAGAACTTTTATAGGACGTGACAAAAACGTCAAGAAGATAATCGGAAAATGAACATACAGCTCAATAAATTTGCCCAACATTAACATTTTAGCTCTTTGGTAGATGAGACGCTTAGTTAACCCTAACTGATAAACCTGACCAATCCATTTTAAAGCTATGGCTATGGATTTTTTCAAGCCTTGTTTAAGTCACATAGACCAATGGTTCATAGCCCGAATGCCTTGGTGTTGTTGTGCTTCGAGCAATAGCATACTATCGGAATAATGATAGCGTCTTGTTACAATGTGCTTTTTGAAGGCTTAACGCATCCCTTGCAGTTTTTTGTGTCATAGGACTCCTAGTATGCTTGAAGTTCTCAATGCTACTGCGTGATAATGCAAACAATAGAGCCAATACTCGGTGACGACCGAGTGAATAAAATTTAATATATTGCTCTTTTGTAATATTGTCTGCGGTATCTGGTTATTGACACATATTGCTCATTGCTATAAGTGGTATTGCACAATGAACCGATATCGCGAGACAAAAAAAAAGGTGATTAATGTTGTCTTGTTCTTTGTTTTACTCACTGTACTGCGTATAGGGTGATCCGAAAGTATCTCCTTATTTTTAAAATAAGTTCAATTGATTCAAATGCTGTAGTAAGTATCCCAATTTTTATGTGAATGTTACTTAAGGCGTGGAAATTGAATCTATGCTCTTGTTTTCTTATCAGGTATGGTGGGGAATGACAAAAGTATGGTGTGGTATAATACGATATGTGCGTGATATGACGATATGATATGGTATGGCGGTATTTGTACCTGAAAGGCGGTATTGGTATGACGGTATGATGTGCGATAAATTATTACAGTATGTGTAGAATGATAACGGTATGGCGTGATACGACTTTGGACAAGATTTTGGGTCTTAATTCATCCTTCAAGATACCTTGAACGCCGAAAAGTACCTCAATATACTGAGAGATGAAGTTTGGCCAATTATCATTTATCAGTGCTTCTGACAATACGTATTGAAGATTTGATTTTCATAAAAAATAGAGCTCCTTTACACTTTGTTGTTGTTGTTCGCGAATGGTTAAATGCCCAATTTCCTGAAAACGGATGGGTCGTCGTGGTTCGCCCGACTGGCCAGCCAAACGTCCTGAGTTAAAAGTCAACACCCTGCGACTTTTTTCTTTGGGGTTGCTTGAAAGAACAAGTCTACTCAACCAAACCAAAAAAATTTGAAGAACTTAAAGAGAAAGTACATGAAGTTTTGACTTCCATCCAGCAAGAGCTTCTAGTAGAATCAGTTGATGCAGTTCATGGTCAACTTTGAGAAGCTGTTGGCAAATGATGGTGTCCATTCTTAATTTTAAATAAAAGTTCATGCAATATACTTTCTTTTCATGTTAATTAATTATAAAAATTACTCTTCAAAAATAAATAAATTACAGTATTTTAGAATAGGGAGTTACTTTTGAATCACCCTTCGTCATTATTGTTAATTGATTATTATTCAGTCAACTTGACTTGCAATTTATTTAATTCTGCTTGATAATAAATGCATTTTGAGACGCATTGCGCACAAACTCATTTCAACTTTTACCATTGTGACGTTAAATATTAGAGCAGCATTCTGACCATTGTGACGTCTCGTTGCCTTTTCAGTTTGACAGAAAGTGCCGCGGAGTTTTTGGATGTTTAAAGGGTTCCAAAAGACCCAAAAAAATTTGAAAACCACTGACAAATACTACAGCAAACCTTATTACAACAAGCACATAAACACACCAAAAATATATTAGCCGAGAAAGAATATTAATGCGATAGGTTTTTTTTTTTGAAGAAAGCAATGGACTTTTAAGAATAGACAACGGGATAAACGCAAATAAATATTTTGTTTATCCCATTTACGGGTAAAACAAACAGTTGAGATTTATATAATTCTTGCGTATTCTTTTTTGTAAAAATACGCACACAAACTCTACTATATTAACTCAGAAAAGGTGCGGGTAATGCTCCAAGTCAAATAGCAACTGTAAAAACAACCCACTTTATGTATGTCGATTAACAGAAATGTTACTCAGTCACTGTGCGATTTTAGTGCGTAGATCGAGTCGAGACTCGAAACGAGTTTACTGCATATACAGGGTGTCCATAAAGTCTCTTTACAATTAAAAAAAAATTACTATAACGTCAAATGATGAGATAGCGCAATGTTTTATGTTAATCAGTATTTCATAAAGTTTTTCTTGACTGGAAAATTTATAGTTTGAGATAAAATTTCAACGTCTTTAATGATTGAGTTTAATAAACCCCATAAAATAAATACTCCAGAAGAAAAATCCTATCATAATAACCTGCTCGACCAGCATGTGACGCAAACTAAAACAGCGACGCGAAGCCGCGTGATTGGCATCACAAGCTGGTTAAATAGAATTAGCCCACAACCTTGTTCCGTTCAAACAGCTTGTGATGCTAATCAAGCAACTTCACGTTGCTGTTGGCGTTTGCATCATAAGCTGGTAAAGCAGAAAAAAGGCTTTGATTTTTTGGTAAGGTGACTGCCGTCACGTACCTGTCTCCATAAATTTCTTGTACCATAAACGAATTGAAGGATGTGATGGTGGGTCTCTTCCGTTCTTAGTTCTGTAGTATTGATGAGTCTGAACATCTGATTTTCTCAATTAACCAGGCTATACATTGCACTTTTTTCTGAGGTGTAGCCATTTCAGATTTTAAGGGGGTTCACATAACTCAATCATTACCCTTGTAGAAAGTTTATCTGAAGCAAAAAAATTTTAGTGTCAATGAAAACTTTATGAAATACTGATTAACATAAAACAACCTTCATTGTGTTACCTCATCATTTGAAGTTGTAGCAATTTTTTTAAATTGTAAAGAGGTTTTATGGACACCCTGTATTGCCATTTTTGCCCACGCGACTCACTTTGAGTCAAGTGTCGAGTTATTTGAGAAGACTGAGTAAATGACTGAAGCTAAAATATTTTAGTGAAGGCCCATTTCAGTGATTTTCTAAAATATGACTCGAAGCATTTCAGCTTAAAATATCAATTGTAACGTTTTTGCTTTAATCGAATACTTCTTTGAATTACCAAAAAGCATTAATGCTGCTTTAAAGGAATAGAAACATTTTTTACATAGATGGCTGTGATGGGGTTGGAAATTGCTTTGATTCAAGCGATGAAGAATGCACCGATAGTTGCACCACTCAACGGCCCCTGGAGTGCGATTGTAACACGAACGGCACTTGTGAAGAAAAGAACCCACCTTGCTATTCAGAAGATGGTATATGAATTCTTTCTATTGAAAAATACCAAGTTTTTGAGCTTAAATTAATACTCACCAATTATTATACTCATAATTTAATTTACTTAAAATAAAAGTTAATATAAAAGATTCACTGCGTGGAATATTGTAACCTGTCAAAATATCCAACGACTGATCGCGTTTTTTCAGATACAGAATTCGCGTTATGAGAATTAAAGCCGACGTTTCCCAAGTACCAAATACAAGTAGTATGCAGTGTTTCGCTTGGGTGAGGGTTAAAGCTAACAGAGTCCCAGTTCGGAAGTTGCTATTTTGACAGTCGCTATTTGAAGTGCAAGCCTATAGTTGTAATTATATTTTTGTAGGTCTCGTTTATCAAATAAAATAGAGGTATTTTTCATAGCTTGCTATCAGTATATTATCTACAGTACTAAAACTAGGGTTGCCATACCTTCTGTTTCTGCTGGAAGAGTCCAGATTTTGAGGTTTTGTCATAATGTTCTTCCCGGCTAACTATTTTGTCCTCCGAAATGTTTGATCGAATTTCACCGTATCCGTCGTTTTGACCGATTTGAAACCGTAGGTTTGAATTTCACCATAAATTTCCCTGAACTAAAAATCTTTCTCTTTTTATTTTGGTTTTCACCACAAATCCGTAAAATTTATGTTTTTTTTTAATCTGTCTCGATTTTTTGCGAAAACATGGCAAGCAGTACGGCACCATATCGCACTAATTAAAAAATTATTAAAACGCAGCCGCCAAAAACTGCTATAAAACACAATTGACCAGTTTTAATCCTTGCAGTTTTTTAGGTTTTTGATGAAAAAAGGACTTGACATGTTTTAGTTTCGTTATTAGCAGGAACAAGTCCGAAAAAAAAAACATTTTGAAAAAATCTACGTCCATTTAACGATTAGTTTTACATGCAATGTTTCTTTTTTATTTACCGTTCGTTAACTGCGTTTTTCACAGCTAAGTTTAAAGCAGAGATTGGATATGGTTTTGAACCAGTATTTTTAACTTATTAATTTTGATTGTCATTATTTTTTCGATTTCTATTGTTGTTAGGGTATTTCATTAAACTTGTTATTTCCGATAGCTGTTTTTCGCTAAAATTAATAAGAAGCTCTTGCATATTATAAGAACCCTCATTAGATACCAACCACACAAAACGCGTTATCGAAGAGCATGGTAAATAAACTTCTAAAATAACTTAGTCAAAAATAAATCAATAGCACAACTAACATGCTATTCAACACGTTTATCGAGACGCTTTAGTAATTTATTTAAACTTTTGTCAATTATAGTGCTTGAATAAGATTGACTATAGTTAAAAAAATAACAAAGCGTCTCGAAAAAATATTTTTCATGGTGAAAGTCAAAGAGGGGGGCAAAAATTACCCCCACCCCGTGTGAAATAGGATTAAGGTTTTCCTGATATAAAGCTTCCCACTTTCATAGTGAGGTTTTGGCGTGATTGTTACACCATTAAAAATCAATTAGGCTTCTCTCTGTGATATTTAATTAACAGTGTAACAATGCATGTCAAGATGCGGCTGAGTGAGTTAGTTGTCTTATATCTCAGCATAAAAAAAGATCACAAATAAAGCTCTTGAAAACACTAGGACAATACGACATTGCATAAAGAAGTGCATTCCCAAAATCAGTCAATAATTGTAAAAATTGCTAAAGGTTATTTAAAATTTCATAAAATAGAAAAGTCGATTTCATCACTAAGAAAATTTTAAATAAATTTTTATTAGTTTTAATAATTATTGATTCGATTAGTGACTGATTTCGGGAATGTTGCATTCCATAAGCCATAGACAGTATCCAGAGTCTTATAGACACAATCAAATCTTTGATTAACAGCCTAAGACATACTGTTTCGGAATCGACAGGTGTCCTTTATTCCTTGTCAGTATAGGTAGGACTACAGAAATGAACAAGAGCGTAGAAAGGCAAAGAATCGCAAATTAACCAGATCATGACACAATTTTTTTCCCAAAAACATTAAGTAATCAACACATTTATTGAGAGGAGAGCGGAGGGTATAATTGAGAGCGTTTGATTGCTAAAGATTGTTTGCCTAGTTTAGCTGTAGTCTGGATTTTGGCTCTAGTTTTGAGCCTTTCAGCCTACTGGAGTCGTAGCCATTTAAGACGAGCTATAAGGAGAGTCGAGAGTTAGCTAGCCTATCTCTTTTCTTAGAGATGTAAAGTAAGCTTTGTACTTTAGTCGGTAAAGATTTGATTTATAGCACATAGTTTTATTCGGTAAAAATTCAATTAATAGCTTTAGTTTCATTGGGTAATGATTTTTTAGTGATAAATCGGTAAAGATGCATTTTTTGAAGATTTTTATCACTGATGATATTTGTCCTTTTGGCCTTGCTAGCCATACTGATAAGATCTGAGATTGGGCGAAACAGCTGACTATAAGGCATGCTATTGGAAATCATTTTGATTTGAACTATTATAAAATTTGCTGTAATATTGTAATTACTTAACATTTTTGACAAAAAAATTGTGTCATGATCTGGTTAATTTGCGATTTCTTGCCTTTCTACGCTCATGTTCATATCTGTAGTGCGGGCTATACTGACAAGGAATAAAAGACGAATGTCGAATCCGAAACAGTATGTCTTAGGCTGTTAATCAAAGGTTTGATTGTGTCTATAAGATTATAGATGCTGTCTATAGCTTATTATTAATTTTTTCAGTACATTGTTCTTAATAAGCTGCACTCCATGCGTCATCATTAATAAACTGTTTCCGCAAAATCTTTATTTTGCACTTATTCAGTCTGGGTTTGATTCTTTGTATCTCCTCATCAGCAACCACAGCACCAAGAAGAAAGACGTTATGCAGTGTGACGTAAACCTACAACCGTAAATTTGAAACTCCATCAATGTTAGCACTTGACGATTCTATTATTTATTTCAACATAGAACAATGCAACGGTATTCGCGATTGCCAATCAGGCAGTGATGAACGCTTCTGTGGTTGTCCTGAAGAGACACCAAATCCATGCAGCTGCAGAAATGCATCTGATGTCTGCGTTGGGAATGAAACCTGCTATACTAATGACCGTAAGTCAATAATTATACGGTTTGAAATAAAATATCAAACTCTAAAATAGACAATTTTCGTGCTTTCTGGTCTTGGACCATTACAGTGGCAAGTTTCGAAAAAACTACTGAGACGGCGGTACATCATGGCAAACATTACAACATCAGCATTGCAAAAAAGTTATTTTTAAACAAAGTTCAAATGTGCACCCTATGGTTTAGTGTTGTAGCCCGTGGTTTGTGTACGTAAAAAAACTTGATTTGGGCTTTCTTGAGTTGCCTGTGAAGAGTAAAACTCATTTGAATGTTCATATGGTAAATAAATTGTGCTGATGTGCTTAGACCAAAATTGATTTCAATAAAAATACTGATGTGATTTACGATGTGATTTTCATACATTGAAGCAAAACCAGCGTTACTGCGACCGTCGTTAATGTCGTGTATTTATTGACTATGTTTTAACGTAGCGTTTCTCAACCACGGGTCTCGACCCAAATGTGGGTCGCCAAGGCTTTATGAATGGGTCGATGACACAAGTAGAGCCCTCTGTACTTTGATTATTTATAATTAGGATATTGAGTATCCAAAATAGTTTTAAGAAGCCTTAAAAATCACGATTCCTTTTCCAAGTTCATATTTATGTAAGATGTGAATTTCTTCTCAGGCATATGTGAAAGACAAATATAAAAACCGTCTGAATGCAGAGCAGTAGCGTAGCCACTGGGGCGGGAGTAGGGGAGGCTACGGCCAAAATGCAGAACAAGAAAAATACCACATTTTTAGCACTTCTGAGACAGTCTTTTGCACTGGAATGGACTAAAAAGTTATTCAAAGCATCTTTTGAAAAATACCTTTAGGAGAGTTAATTCGTGAAAAACAAAACTCAAAAATCAGAAAAAAACTTTGAAAAATGGCCGAAAATAACCAATCAAATTTGATCGTTGGTTTAAAAATACTGAACAGAGTTTTCATCAAAAAGTATTTTATGAACTTAAAAATAAGGGTGGGAGGGCTATTCACTATTCAGTGTAAGTTAATTACCATTCACTTCTCTCAAATCTCTTTCTACTAGCCCTCTTCCCTCCCAATTATCTATTTCTATAAAATAAAAACGAAATTGATTACTCCGAGTGAGTTTCATTAGATTATTGATTTTATGATTAACCAGCTAGTAAATAAGACAACTGAAATTTTACCATTAGCCACCTCCTACATAGCGCATTTATGCAACCAGTTAAATCATGTTTGTACTGCCAATTCCAATGCCACGTTTCAAAAGCATTAATTTTTATCAAAATAGGCCTAAAATTAAGTTATTTTTGCAAAAAAATTTCGAGCGCTGAGGACGCCGCTCTCAGACCCTCGAAACGACCCCCATTGCTGGTTTCTGGCTACGCGCCTGATGCAGAGCATCCAATGCCAACAGCGTTTAGCGTTGAGCGATGTTGAGCCACGATTTCAAAAATTGTTGAAGCGAGATGGCGATAAATGTTGAGTAATAAAAGTTCTGCTTTTTTGTGTTCTGTTTTTGTGGGTGTGTGTGTGTGTGTGTTTTTGTGACCAATTAGTTAACACTGTTTAAACGAATTGAAGTTACTGCAATGTAGTACAGCATGAATTAAAATTGGTGAAAAAAAGTTTTTTGTTTAGAAAAATGCGATGGAAAGCCAGATTGTGAAGATTTCACGGATGAATTGGATTGTCCAAATTGCACAGCAAGTGTTCCTAGCCCATGCGCCTGTAATCAACCCGAAAACAATACCTGCACCTCAGGAAGATCGTGCGTTACTGAAGATGGTAAATACTCCCATTTAAATGTTTTTAAAAAGGATGACTCTTCCAAACCGTCCAGGTAGTCGAACAGTAACGCGTTGGATGGGTTTATGATCGGAGATGGGCCCAGACTACTCGTTACACGCTTCGGCGTATTACAGCGACTATAATGAAACATTTGATTTGATTATAACTGTTCCTAATATACGTATCGGAATTAAAGTTGAAAATTTTAATTGAAACACTAAATGGTTTGCGCTATATCTTCATAATGCAAATTTCACCTTCTAAAAAAAATTAGATCGTAGAACAATTAGCTAGAGCCTAAAAGCCCAAATAATTAAAAAAAAAAATTTATTACGTAAAAAACGGAAAGTAAGATTTTAGCTTTCAAAATTATTATCATGTATTACTTTAGTTTTGGAGTTACAAACTTTTCTTAATCTTAACAACTATACTCTTTTTTATGAGAATATTTTTATAAGAACAAGAAGCTCATTTTACCTCAAAATTTAAGAGCATAATGACAATGTCAACCTTAGCGTGAAAAAAGAAATTAGTAAGAACATTAGTCAAATGTAAAAACAAAAAATCAATTTCATTTGTTGCAAACCTATCGCGACAAAGCAACCAACAGGTTTCAAATCATAGTAGGATATTATTTTTATACTCAGTATGATCAAAACCAATCAACAAGTTTTAACCGAGCAAGAATAAATTTAAGAACAAACAAAGCTGAAAATCACAAAATTTGTGAAAGTTTATGAACAGCCAAACTCAATCTAAAATTTACTGGTTTCTTAACATAAAAGAGTGCATTAATTTGCATGGAAGTTTTATATCATCTATTTTGAAACATAACACTTTCGAAAAAAACAATTCTGTTTTGTGTGAGAGCAACTGTAAATTTTTTTTACTGAAGTTCTGGAAAATTTCTGTTTGGCTGATTGAAGCGTTAACTTAAAATCATTGCTCTACTATCTTTAAGGTTTGGAGCGTTTCAAGATAATATTTTCGTTTTGTATATGACGTGCTAAAGAAATATCGGGTCTTATAGAATAGTATTGTTTCTACATCATTTTATTATTTTAAGCGCTTCTATCAGTGGCAGAAATGAAAAGAGCGTAAAGTTAATGGGTAATAGGTAGAGCATCGAACTAGTGGTCCAAAGAAGGTGGTTTGCGGTTTAATCCCTAAACTAGCATTTTATTCTTGTTGTCCTTCAAAAGACATTTTACGCATAGTTCACATTGGGTTAAACAGTCAATAGCTTTAAGTTTAGGAATGTTGGATTACTGGTAATGTATTCTAAAACAGTGGATTGATGTTCAATTCCCAGTCTTAGACCAAGATCTTTAAAAATGCAATACTTCAGATTCGCTGCATGGTGTTCAGTGTCACAGAGATAGTGTCAACACTAGAGGTAGTCCTTGTAAAACCACACTGTACATAATACCAGCTGCTTGACCCAAATGTGACTTGACTGGTGCGTGATCACGAGGAGTTGGCGTAATCAGTTATTATAACAACAATTACATTGCATAACTTAAAATTCCAATTTGTTGTTGTACTTGCATATTTTGTCCTTCTGTCACCTAACAGCATCTGACGCCAATTATCGGATGATCCGCACACTTTTCATTGCAATTAATACTTCGTGTTCTGAGGAATCCGCACCTGCTTAAGAGTTTCTAGTGATCCAATGTTCCTGGGATTTTTTTGAGATCTTACCCACAACATTTGCTGGTTGTTTGAAGCCACCAAGCATAGATACTTATCGTAAAGCAGTGTTTCTCAACCATTTTCTTCTGCGACCCAGATTCGTGTAAAAACCCTATCTGCAAGAGCAGCTGTAACCCAATTAAATAATCATAAACACACACACACACACACCCACAAAAACAGAACACAAAAAAGCAGAACTTTTATTACTCAACATTTATCGCCATCTCGCTTCAACAATTTTTGAAATCGTGGCTCAACATCGCTCAACGCTAAACGCTGTTGGCATTGGATGCTCTGCATCAGGCGCGTAGCCAGAAACCAGCAATGGGGGCCGTTTCGAGGGTCTGAGAGCGGTGTCCTCAGCGCTTGAAATTTTTTTGCAAAAATAACTTAATTTTAGGCCTATTTTGATAAAAATTAATGCTTTTGAAACGTGGCATTGGAATTGGCAGTACAAACATGATTTAACTGGTTGCATAAATGCGCTATGTAGGAGGTGGCTAATGGTAAAATTTCAGTTGTCTTATTTACTAGCTGGTTAATCATAAAATCAATAATCTAATGAAACTCACTCGGAGTAATCAATTTCGTTTTTATTTTATAGAAATAGATAATTGGGAGGGAAGAGGGCTAGTAGAAAGAGATTTGAGAGAAGTGAATGGTAATTAACTTACACTGAATAGTGAATAGCCCTCCCACCCTTATTTTTAAGTTCATAAAATACTTTTTGATGAAAACTCTGTTCAGTATTTTTAAACCAACGATCAAATTTGATTGGTTATTTTCGGCCATTTTTCAAAGTTTTTTTCTGATTTTTGAGTTTTGTTTTTCACGAATTAACTCTCCTAAAGGTATTTTTCAAAAGATGCTTTGAATAACTTTTTAGTCCATTCCAGTGCAAAAGACTGTCTCAGAAGTGCTAAAAATGTGGTATTTTTCTTGTTCTGCATTTTGGCCGTAGCCTCCCCTACTCCCGCCCCAGTGGCTACGCTACTGCTCTGCATTCAGACGGTTTTTATATTTGTCTTTCACATATGCCTGAGAAGAAATTCCCATCTTACATAAATATGAACTTGGAAAAGGAATCGTGATTTTTAAGGCTTCTTAAAACTATTTTGGATACTCAATATCCTAATTATAAATAATCAAAGTACAGAGGGCTCTACTTGTGTCATCGACCCATTCATAAAGCCTTGGCGACCCACATTTGGGTAGCGATCCATGTTTTGCAAAACGCTGGGGTAAAGCAGCATTTTATGGAAGGAAGCGACAACGTGACCAGGGTGCTGGTTGAACTCAGATCATGCAATGACGTAGCCACAAAAACAACGCCTTTACCCTCTTGGTCATTTGCCGACCACTCATTACATTTTAGAATCTAATGTGCAATTGAAATACATTTGAAGATTACTGCATTTATTTTGTTTATATGACATTGCAGAAGTATGCGATGGCAAAATGGATTGTTCGGATGGAAGCGATGAATACCAAACCATGTGCTCTAACTGTACTGAAGCAAGAAGTTTTTCATGCAATTGCAATGGCCATGGAAATTGTTCTGAAGATTTTACTCCATGCATAAAAGCATTAGGTAAAAAGGCAAAAACTTTTTCAACAATTGAATACTGTAGGTAAAAAGGTTACTGCCTCGACGCAGCTGAGGATTGAAAAATCATTTGTATTACGTTTCTACACCTCATTTATGAGAACTGTTTAGCACCAAAATTACACTTATCCAATTTTGGTTTTTGTATAGCGAGGATAGCTTAGAAAGTAGTAAAGTGAAAATGTATAACTGGTTTATAAAATTCAGCTACTCTTGTTTTACTGAAACTTTTCGCTGCGCTTCAGTTCAATTTGCTGTTGCATAGTTTTCTCGAAAATTTCATCGACCGAGTGATTCCGTGTTCGAAACTTTGGGGTTAGGGTACCTGCTATCTAGTTTTCTCAGACACCTATAAAATCCTGAAAGCACACAAAAAGTCGTTATCTTATTTTCGCGCAGTATCGCGCTGCCCATCATGCTATTATCATCTACTGTAGACTACTCTAAAACAGAGTTTTTAATGAGATTATATGCTGTTGGGTTATACTATTACTTATGTGTCCAATTTGACATGCCCAGGACGAGAAATTAGTCTCAAGATCAAGATGAGAGATAGTTAACAACAAATGGCCGTGTTTTAAACAAAGTCAAGACCGCTGAGTTGTAACGTGTGTGGTGCGCAGTTAAGCGCGTGTAAAAATGAATTAGCATCAAGCATACAGTACAATAAACTTATGACTGGATGTTGGTGCTACCCGGCCACTGGTCGTATCTTAGCTGCACTGTGTTAGGGGCACATTATCAAATATTTCGTTGGCAATGACTGTTTTTCTAAGTCTTCTAAATTAGTGATTTAGCATTGATACTACTGATTAGCTGCTACTGGTGCAGCTCAAACAATGCTTCTACTAACAATCTTTTTCAACTTTTTCAAATCAAGTGAACTTAATTGGTTGCTCAATTCAGAAACTTTGATCTGCTTTTTTTCAGCTTGCTTTTATTGAGGGAATTTGCAAGCCAATAATGGTGCATCAAATTATCTTCAAAACTAAACTGGACATAAATTAAAAAAACAACAACCATATTTTGTGTTTTCATGTTAAAGAAAGAAATTGTTATCAATCATGTTTCTGCATTGGATTAAAGATCTCTTAGTCGTCACTGTATTTAAACCAGGCGTGCAACCAGGATTTTGTCAAGGAGGGAGGGCTTGAATTTAAAGATAATATTTTTTTGCTTGAAGAATGTCTCATTGGTGTTATTCAAGCGTATCACTTACAGAAGTCTGGAGCGCCTTCAGCCGCCCAAGGCTATGCGGGTCTAAGGACAAAGATCCCAGCTGCTGGAAAATTTTTATGAGTTTTCAAAAAAACTAGCCATTGTAGCCCTATTAGAATCAAGTTTTATATCTTTTTGGAGCCGTTTAAAAGAACTAAATTGGTAACATGTGAAATTTAGTTGGAGAACAAAATCGCCCAGCTCCTTCAAGCCCCCCTCCCCGTAACTCACAGGTTAAGCCCAAACAATATTTAAACTTTTCAGTTTGGATTAAAATTTCTTTGTGTCTTGGATAAGGGGGCGGGGAGGGGAGGGGGGGTTGAAGCTCCCTTTGCTCCTTTGGTTGCGACACTAATCTAAACTAAATCTTGGTTGGCTGTTTCACATCCACTGTAATATAATCTGTTGACTGTCGTAAGAATATACAGCAATCAGCGAGAGAATTATGTTGACAAATGTACTGCATAAAGTGCTTATAAAAGCTTTATATGACTGTGTAGCCCATGTAAAGAATTCTATTTTGAATAAAATTAGTTACTACTAAAGTAGTTTACTATAGATAGAGGTTTACTAAAGTAGTTTACTATAATTTAATTTGATTAAAAAAATAAATCAAAAAAATTTTACTGATGATTTATTTAACTTGATTAAAAGCTATAAAGCCTGATTTATAGTAAAATTTTTAAACGTTTCGGACTTAATTGGCTATATTCAATTTGAATAAGATTTAATTTTTGCTGCTGATGGACATAGCCAAGTCCAAAACGTTTCAAAATTTTATTATTTTAAGGAAGGTTTTACTGTTTTCAATCAAATGCGGTACTGTTCTGATGATGCACCCAAACTGGGAAGCGAAACGTCAATTTAAATAAAAATACTGGTACATCGGAAAACGTGTTTTAAATAAAATCTAATCTATTTATGCTAATAATACACCTAAAAACTTGTTTTAATTTTAGGCCGATGTGATGGAAATAACGACTGCCAAGATTGGAGCGATGAGTGGGGCTGCAACTGCACTGAAGAATTAAGATGCGCTTGCAGCCGAAATGGACAAATTTGTCCGGTAGGCCGTCAATGCTTCACTCAAGCACGTAAGTATCTTGCTGCGTACTTTTCTTGTTCTAGCTAAACCACCACCAGACTTTTCTACCCAGGGTCATCAAATTGCTATAGTCACGAATAAGCAATAACAAACAACGAAAAACTTCACCGGCCAGTTGGTCGAGCGGTAACGCGTTCGTCTCTGGAGCGGGAGGTCTGAGGTTCAAATCACGGGCCGGTTAAATCGGACACAGTGTTGCCAACGGCTCGCCACCGCTGCGACATTTCTTCGAAAGGAGCTGTGTTGCCCGGGTGCGGAGATGGGCCCCGCCAACTTGTCACACGCTTCGGCGTATTACAGCGAGTATAATGAAAGATTTGATTTGATTTAAGTTTGTATTAGCTTAAAGCTCAGTCGATGAATACTGTTTCTTCAGTTAGCAATCAAAACGGCACTTTTTCAAATCTATTGTCGAACTGGTAATGTGCCCTACTTTGTACTAAGAACTTAACTCATATTTTCAATGGGTCATGCCACATGCATATATTTGCACACCTTGTTGGAGGTTACACTTTCGGATCACCATAAAATTCAAACGTAAGTTTAAATGAGCTTCATGAATCATCACTTTGACTTACATTGAATATCTTATTTTATCAATAAAAAACTAGCAAGAAAAATTGTCTTGTGATGTTGTCTAATTTGAGAAACAATATTGATGGAATCACTTTATGACATCATTGAAGCAATACTATCATTAAAACATAAATAAAAGTTTGTGTAGTCAATAAAGCATTTGATGCTTACACGTCTTTTAGGAATAAGAATTAAATTCACTGAAAAACCAATTTATCCTTCGCCAGTTAAATTACGGTATAATTGAATGGCAATTGCATTTAATTTGTTAAAAACAGCAAAGCGTTAGTCAAAAAATTATACAAATTTTTAAACGTTTTGGACTTAACAAAATCTAATATTAGAAAAAATAAAGTTCAAACAGCTACGTTATTGAAGAACTGTCACACATTTTTAAAGGCGGTGAATCATCCAACCAATTACGGTGGTTTACAATAGCTAAAATTGAACTGTAATTTTTGATATTTTTTGTTTTGATTTTGGCGCTGCGATTGCAAAGATATTCAACAAATGCAAAAAGATGTCCCCCCGCAAAAAGTTTTTGGCAACTCTGAGTTTTGATCTTCCCGCCAAAACCAGATTTCTCTAAACTATTAGGCCTACTGTAATCTTATTAAACTATTAGGCCTAACTATCTCTAAACTATTTGGCCTAATAGTTTAGAGATAGTTAGGCCAAATTAGGCCTAAACTAATAAACTATCTCTAAACTATTAGGCCTGCCACAGTTCTCTAAACCATTAGGCCTACTGTGGTTTTGGCGGGAAGAACAAAACTTAGAGTTTCCAAAAACTTTTTTCGGGGGGACATCTTTTTGTATTTGTTGAATATTTTTGCAACCGCAGCCCCAAAATTAAAACAAAAGATATTAAAAAATTAAGTTTAATTTTAGCTATTGTAAACCACTGGAATTGGCTGGATGATTCACCGCCTTTAATACATCTTGTTGCTTATATATTTCATTTTTATTGATGTTGGACGTTGTTTAGTCCAAAAGGTTCAAAAATGTTGTTGTTTTTTTACAGGCTTTGCTATTTTTAATCAAAGTACTGTAAGCAAGAATGGCAGTCCGGTATATGTTGAAAATTTAGACAAGGCGTTACTTCAAAAATTTACCGTACCGTAGTAAAGTAGCAAAAACTTAGTTCCATCGTACTGCACCAAAGTACTTTTTATCGGATGGTACGCTTTAAACGTTCAGTTCTTGAAAGGTACGGTACGTAGTTCAATCACAGGCTTGAAAGGTACGGTACGTAGTATGCTTTAGACGTACCGTACTTGAGAGGTACAATACGCTGGTAAAAAAATTGCTAAAGTATTTCCAAAGTTCTCGTTTACCGCGCTTCAAAATGGGTTTAACTGCATACATACATATTACATATTCTAAAATAGGATTCTTGAATATCATTTTTGCTAAGTTCGAAGCTTTTCAACTCATATGCAGCCTCCAAGCATGGTACGGTACAGTTATTATGCACATTCAAACAGAGTTCCAAAGCACTGCACCCGTACATTCGGAAAAAGCGAGTACAGTACTTTTTAGCAAAAAAATTAGGTACTTATACGTACCGCACTTATACGTACTGTATACATACGTACATACGTACTTATACGTACCGTACTTATACGTACCGCACTGCCATGCCTGACTGTAAGTCGTAAAAATACCATGGTAAAGTACAGTATAGATTACAAATATTATATTAGACGATAAAAAATTTGGAACAGCAGTAGTTGATTCTCCAAAAAATTTTTATTGACTCAAATTTAGATGTTGAAAAAGGATGGTGGCAAACACTTTTTCAATTCTTTGATTACTTTTGGGAGTAGCCTAGAGCTCAATACCCTAAATTGGGTTAATTACTTTAAATTTGAAGGTTTGGTATTCGTAACCTATTGAATTTTTTTTTAATGTGCCACATACATATTGCATTTTTCATTTTTGACTTCGCTTTTTTCAACTGGTGATTATTTTAATTTATTAGAATAACTTGAAACAATATTGATACTCTGCTTCTGTAACGTTATTTATAAAAAAATTCTTTGTTTCAAAAACTAGAAAATGACAATAGTTTGTTATGCAACCTTTTCAGAACTTTGTGATGGTGAAAACGATTGCAACGACACAACTGATGAAAGTTCATGTGCAGAGTGTCCGAATTCGCGGCCAAATGCATGTGATTGTAACAAAGTTGGTTCAAACAATTACCCTTGCACAAATAGAAGTTTGCAATGCTATGAGGATAAGCGTAAGTAATTAACTTATGGTAGTATTGATAGTAAAAAAAACTCGTATCTTTATTTTTTTTAAATTACTATATTTTTTATTGTTTTTTTTTTTAGAAAACTGCTCCTAATTCTCAACTTATCAAACCAGACAGTTTTAGATAATTTGCATTCATATGGTAATGTCTTATTAGTACTCAAAATCATTTTAATAATGAGATGCCTAATTAGTACTTAATAATGAAAAAAATTTTAAGATGTTTTTCGAAAGTTGTGCTGCGTGTCATTCAATGAAATTTGTTGTCGTAAATACAAAGTTTCATCTTATTTGCATAAAAACGCAGTTATTAATAATTTGGTATCAACTGTGCTGTTTGTGACGTTTGAAGCCGGAGAAATTTAATGATTAATCATTACTGTGCTTTCTGGCATAAAAACTGCCTGCCTGGAAGCAACTCTGGTAGAAGCTTAATAATACAGATCAGAGCTGTAGTGTCTCGAGACATGTCTCGGTCTCGAGACAGTTTTGAGACACTATTTTTCGAAGTCTCCGTCTCGAAGATCTAAAGCCTAGGTCTCGTCTCGGTCTCGGCACCTCGAAGTCCCGGAAAATGGGCAAGTTTCGGCCATATTTCTAATCCGAGCATAAAAACCCACAATAATTTTAAGTTTTTAACTGAAAAAAAATCCCTTTCTGTTTAAACCAAGGGTTCTTAAAGATATATCTTGATAGCCCATGGGGATTGATCATACAGAAAAAAGATATTTTTTACAGAGTTAATGTAATGTAAAACCTTAAAAGGAGGTATTTTGATTCACAATAATATGGACTAGGGGTAGAGAGCGTCTGAGATATAAAACATTTCGCAACCACTGGTTTAGACAAATGTTACTATCAATAAATTTTGTATTTTTTATTCTTATATTAGTGGTACAACTGCAAGTTTTCTGCGTTTTGATTAAACGGCTGCTGCTGCTGTTCTTGTACCGGTTTTACTCTTTGGCTCATTCTGTGTTCGGAAGAATACCAAAGTTATCTCCGTGACTTCGTGAAAAAGGAATCATGCAGTGAGATAATACACACAAAGTAACACGAATTATTTCGCATTCTAAACAAGAATACCTCAAAAGCGGTTTGACGTTTGAATTTTGCTATAGTTGCTATCAAAATCCTTTTCATCACAACAAATCAAATCGGAATTTTCAAATCAACAAACATAATTTGAACTTGGAAAAATGATTGGAAGTAAGCTTGCGCTCTTCAAAGAATTAAGCTTTTTTAAACAAAAATCACAATTCTCTGAAAGAACCATCAGGACAACATTTGTGCGAAAAGACCAAAGTAATGGTACACCCAGTACTTAAATTGTTGGGGGGACGCTGGGGGACGCGTCCCCCATCGAGAGTTAGCGTCCACCCATCGAGATTGAGCGTCCCCCATCGGAATTTAGGTGTCTGCCCATTGAGATTTGAGCGCTGGATGATTAGAGGAAAAAGACCTACAAATTCCGGTCGAATATAGCGCCAAATTCAGTGATTTAGAAGGAGAAACACTTCAACCGTTGGCAAAGACCTTTCTTTATGGTCTTCACCTTATTTTGGCGAAAAAGCACTTCGATTTTCGGCAAAGACCTTTTTCTTTTTTGGTCTTTATCCAATTTCGTCGACGGAATTACGTAATCTTCACTAAGGTTTGGTCAAGGCTGCAAAAACGTCCCCCATGCAAAATTTTACAATTTAAGTACTGGGTACACCTACTATAGTATCATACCTTGGGGCGATAAAGGTGTGGGTTATAACAATTAATGTGACAACGTTTATCTTGTGAATATTACAGCGGAACTGTTAGAACTGAAATGTTATTCTAAGTTCTACATAAATATTCTTACTTCCATTTTGTAACTTGCACATTTAGTTAACAAAATTTTTTGTCGATCATGATAGTATTAAATCTTAAAAACCATAAGCGACCCAAAAAAACTTTCTAATTTAAAACAAACGTATATCTTTTAAGTAGTATAACTTTTTTAATTAGCTTGTTCCTAATAAAATAGCGAAATGCCTAGAAATCTATATTGCAATGTGTTGGGAAGTTCACCGAATGTCCAAAATTTAGTGTCAAAAATATTTGCAAAATATTGCAAACGTTTGGTATCAAACGTCTCGTATCTCGTCTCGGTTTCGGAAGGTTCAAGTCTCGGTCTCGTCTCGAGTTTTTGGTCAAAGTCGCGGTCTCGTCTCGGTCTCGCAACGTCAATGGCTCGTCTCGGTCTCGAAGATTTTGGCCGAGACTCCGGCTTTTATAAAAATCAAACAGAGCAGTGAGTACCGGTACTACAGCTGGCGCAAAATGACTTAGGACCTTTAACAAAAATTCCATTTTATGATATGCTATAAAACCTTACATCACATTAATCTCAGAACTCTGCTTTTATGATTGTGATTCATTAATATATTATCAAAAGGTCAGCATGGAAATAGAATAACACAAAAATATTATTTTAGCATCACAATAATTTCAAATTTGGAGGGTATTTTGAAATACCAGTCATGCAGTTGCTGGAGAAGCTTTAAAGAGAGTATTAGGAGGTTGATTTATTTAGAGATAATTAGATATTAAAGTTTTTAGAATGCCTGGAAAGTATACTAGCAGTGAGGAAAAGGCTAGAATTCTTGCCTGGAGACAAGAGAAAGTTTCCATAAAAGAAATATGTGCTCGTAGTGGAAGAGCCAAGTCAACAGTAATGAAGCTTCTAGCCTCAGCCAAAGACTTCCTCCCAATGAAGTCCCCAAGCACAGATTTGGAGGTGGACAAAAAAAGAAGATATCAAACGCGACGGACTTTTTAATAAAAAGGGAGGTGCAAAAAATCCACGACTGACAGCCCTGGAGCTAAAAAATTTGCATCCAGAACTGCTGGAAAGTGTTGCAGTGCGCACCATACAGCATTGCCTGCAAAAAGGCTTGGGCTTGCCTAGCCGCAAATTAAGCTGCTAAGAAGCCACTCTTCACAGAACGAATGAAAAAGCAGCGCATTGCATTTGCAAAAAAATACATTCACTGGACGACTGCGCAATGGAAAAGAGTTATGTTTTCGGATGAGAGTAATTTTCAAGTGTTCCGAGCGGGATCCCCTGGTTAGACGCCCTCATGCCTCTAAAAGAATTGACCCTAAGTCCAAAAAAGTTACGAATTTTTTCCAACAGCAAAAAATAAGAGTGCTTGATTGGCCTAGTAATAGCCCGAATTTAAATCCAAACGAGAATTGCTGGCAAAAAATGAAGAACATCATGCAACAAAAGAAAACACCAAACTTGGAGACCCTAAAACTTGAGCTCATGAGAGTGGAATGCCAAGAGATGTCACTGGGTTATTTTCAAAATTTGAGCAATTCCATGCCCAAACGCCTGCAGATGGTCATCAAAAAAAAAAGGAAAGATGACAAAATATTAAATACCGTGTTTTTGTTCAATAAAAACTGATAAATATAATAAAAATTGTGTTTTAACTTGAAAAACCGTTGTGTCCTAAGTCATTTTGCGCCAGCTGTAAAAACAGGCATAGCAAAATGTTTATGATCCCACAGAATTCGACCGGCTGCGGACTATGGATCATCGGTCCATTGCTTTAACAATCTTATGCAGATTCGAATCCTGTGGAAGAACAACTTTTTTGCAATGCTCATTTTTAAACAGTTGCCTTCCTAATGGTTCTAATCAAGATTTTTCCTCTAATAGCTTTTTGATACTGCACGTAAAATTTTAGTAACTATCACTACTATTAAATCATTTTAACTCCTATTCATGCTTTGTTGTTCTTGCGCAAACTTCTAAAGCTGTTTTTGTGTTATAACACTTTTTTCAATTTTTTATCTTTGCTGACATTATACCAAAAAGCTAAACCTCAAATCTAGACTAACTTTTTTTTTTGTACGCGCGCAAGTATATCTGAACCATGCACTTCAATAAAGATATTTCTTACTTTGTTGCCAAATACACTTTTTCACAAAAAAATTTTTACAAGAATCACCAGCTCACTTTTGCTCTACAACGCATTTGCTTCTGGTAATCGCAAATTTGCTTTAATTTACGCTGGTGAAGACCAAAGGAAAAAAAAGATTTTCAATCGGAGTCCCGTAGATTCTTCCGGGTTCGGGCCTCTCAAACGTTTCAATACATCAACAAAATCTCGTTGACAAAAAATGGGATTTTATAGTTACCGGGCGGGACAAAGACCTGCAAAGCGGGATTGTCCCGCCTAAATCGGGACGTATGGTAAGCCTAAATCTATTTGAATATCGTATATGGTGGAAAGTTTAAACCTGAGAGCTACTTAGCAATTCAGAGCCTTATATTGAATCTCTACTCATATTTTATATTTTCTCAAAAGTGAAAAGATTTACCGAAATTAAACTTCAACAACCGATTAATTATATAAAGCACTATTACTCTTATGAAAGTGTCAAAATGATCTTTAACTCATATCAGAACATACGTTGACATTTGTCAACATTGATTTTTTTATTCGATTGAACTCGCCCCTTGTATGCTAGCTCAGCGCCATTTACTGACGAAGGAAAACTTTTTATAACCTTCTTGATGCTGTGCTATCAAATTTCAAAATTGTTTCTAAAATGAGTTATTTGTGGATTATCTTAATCGGAACACCTGTTGACAAATGTCAACAAATAGAAACAATAGGAGATTAACAGCTACATACGGCTTTGAGATTTTTAATTGCAATGAATGACTGTTGCTATTGTTGTAGCTATATAATTATTGCATAGTTGGGCAAGTTAATTCAAAACGTTAGCTTCGTTAACCACTATAGTCCGTTAACAAACTTCACACCTCCGTTAAGGTTACTCCGTTATGTTTAGCTTTAATTAACGGAAGTTAATAAAGTCCGTTAATTCGTTAATATTTTGCGCGTAATTTATATTTCTTTTTATTCACACGCTTCTAGAACACGTGTTGACGTTGTTGGCTGATTGTGAGAAAAAATTCGTTGCTATGGTGGTCTTTTTGTGATTTGGAAGTTATATTTTACAGCCTAATCTGATTTCCAGATCAAAATAAGTTCAAATGCAGTAACAAAGCTGCGATTGAAGAATCTTTGGAAATTGCGAACAGCGATAATCAACAGGCCTATGAGGCTGCAGCTTATTATTTGCCACAAAAAACAGCTCGTTTCTTCACTTCCTTCTATAAAACTCGTGCTAATACGCAACAAGTGTTACCAATGCAAACTGGTTTGTATCGGTGCGATGAATGAATGGTGCAACAAATTAACGATAAAAAACTTAACGGAAGTTGACAGAGCGTAACGGAAGTTAATTTAGTTCGTTAACATGAAAATACTATTTAATGGATTAACGAGTTAATGAAAAAGTTAGCTTTGTTATTAACGGTTTAACGATTAACGGACTAGTGCCCACCTATGAATTATTGTTACAGCAAATGCTTAGCTATTGTTTCAACACAACTGTCAGCAACTGTAAGAAATTTGCAAGTGCATTTAGTGAATTTATTTTTGGCTGAAGGATGTTAAGTTTTTTCAACAGTTCTTATATCTACACTGTAGTAGCAGCTTACGTACATTTCAAAATACTTAGCTAAATATTAGTATTTGTCAGATATCACAAAAATATCTAATGCCAGTAGATAGTCATGCGCTGTACCAGTACCGTAGCCAGGGGGGTGCGGGGGGGGGGGCTACAGCCCCCCATTGGCCTGCCGACCAAAATGTAGAATAAGCAAAATACCACGTTTTTAGCACTTTTAAGACTAAATTTTGCACTGGGTTAGACTAAAAAAGGATTTAAAGCATAGTTTGAAATGTTTGTTCAGGAGGGGGAGACTAATGAACTGCCGACCAAAACGCAAAATAAGCAAAATACCACGTTTTTAGCATTTCTAAGACTGTCTTTTGCACTGGGTTAGACTAAAAAAGGATTTAAAGCATAGTTTGAAACGTTTGTTTAGGGGGGGGACTAATGGAATGCCGACCAAATGGCAGAATAAAGAAAATACCTCGTTTTTAGCATTTCTAAGACTGCCTTTTGCACTGGATTAGACAAAAAAGGATTTAAAGCATAGTTTGAAACGTTTATTTAGGGGGGGCTAATGAAGTACCGACCAAAATGCAGAATAAGGAAAATACCACGTTTTTAGTTCTTCTGATACTGTTTTTTTTTAGCTGGAATGGACTAAAAAGTGATTTAAAGCATCTTTTGAAACACATATTCTAGGGGGGAGGGGGACTAAATTGTCAAAAATAAAAGTCGCAAATCAATAAAAAGTTTGAAAAAATGCCCAAAAATAAACAATCAAATTTTATCGTGAATGTAAAAATGCCAAACATGTAGATTTTATCAACAAATATATTATAAATTCAACAATAAGGGGGGGGGGGGCTATTCCGTATTAGTTAATTACCAATCATTTCTATCAAATATCTTTCCATTAGCCACCCCCCCCCCCCCATTAATTTTTTTATAAAATGTAGACGAAATAGATTACTCCGTGTGCGTGAGTTTTATTGAATAACAGGATTTTATGATTTACCAGCATGCACACAAGAAAACTACAATGTTATCATTAGCCACCTCCCACTAGCCCATTAATGCAACTAGTTGAATCATGTTGCGCAGCCAATTTCTATGCCACGTTTTAAAAACAATATTTTTATTAAATAGCCCTAAAATAAGTTATTTTTGCAAAAAAAAATGCAAAATTTTCGAGTGCCTCAGTGATAAGTTTTCGTGCCTCCGGCGACTGGGGGCTTTGCCCCCAGACCCCCAAATTAGCCCCCCCATTGCGAATTTCTGGCTACGCGCCTGCGCTGTACTAGGCTTGAAGTACTAACTAATGCAACCAGTGCTGCCGTCGAGGGTAGGCTCGACCTACCTTTCTTTTTTAGCAGGGTAGTCTGAGGTAGGCCCTGTCCCACTGAACCTTGTTGCAATTAACGGAAACTTTCGGAAAAGGTTACTGAATTTTGGTGCAGACCTTTTGTCTTAAATTTGATGAAAGAAAGCCACGGAGACAAGGTATTCAACACAAACGTCTAGCAAGAGGTTGTCCAGTAATCGCACATGTCAAGTATTGTTCCTAAGGGGGGATGGGCGGTGGATGTAACCCCCCCATTGGCCTGCCAAAAAAAAGCAGAATTAAGAAAATACCACGTTTTTAGCACTTCTGATACTGTCGTTTGCACTGAAATAGACTCAAAAAATAATGCAAAGTATATTTTGAAAAGTTTATTTAGGGGGGAAGGGGTTAATTTGTAAAAAAAAAAACAAACTCATAAATCAAAAAAAAACTTTGAAAACTGGCCAAAAATTGGTTCACAAAATTGATCGCTTATTGGAAAATGCTTAAGATAAGTTCCATCAAAAGATATATAAGCTCAGAAGTAGGGGGGGAGGGGGGATATTCAGAATTAGTTAATTACCAATCATTTTTCTCAAACTTTATTCCATTAGAATCCCTATGTATCTTTCTCTACAAAATATAGACGAAACAGATTGCTTCTTGAGTTGAACTACCGGGATAGGATTTTATGATTGACCAGCTTGTAAATAGGAGAACTGAAATTTTAGCAATAGCTACCTCCCTCAAAGACCATTTATTCAGCTAGCATAATCATGCTTCTGCACTGCTAATTTCTCTGCTACGTTTTGATAGCATTAAATTTTATCAAAATAGGCCTAAAAGTAAGTTATTTTTACCTAAAAAATACAAAATTTATGAGCGCTGAAGCTCCGTCCCCAGAACCCCGTGCCATCAGCAGCAAAAGACTTTGCCCCCAAACCCCCAAAATAGCCCCCTAAACTGCAGATTTCTGGCTCCGCGCCTGGAAATGTCCATCACAAAGGGACAGAATATCTAAGGTTTGAAAACACCGCGCATTAGCATTGAAAAACACATAAAACCGGCATGTTGACAATTGTCAACATATGTTCCGATTAAGTTACACAAAAACGATGTTCTGATAACGGTTAAAAAATTTAGCAACTAATTATATTAAAACAGTAAAAATTGAAATAATAGGTTTTATAGTTCCCCATCGATAGTGTGGCTTGATGTATTGTCATGTCTGTGATTAATAAAAGTTTGAATCTCCTGTAGACATGTACTAGTAGTTAGTATAGTTACACTTAAAAGACCGCGGCAACATCTTATATTGCAACTAATATAATTTTTCATAAACTTGAATTATTTCAAGTTACATAATCTATTTAATTTTTTTTTTAGAATCATTCTACTAAGACCAATGCTACAACTACAGCTTAAGAACAAATTGTTATTGCCGGGTTGTTATGCTCACATAAAGCAAAAACGATTGCTTGACTAAATGTGTGATTACTTTTGTTGTTTTTCAATGTTTAGCGTTTTTACATGTTTCTTTTTCAGGCCTGATTCTTAATTCCAGTGTCTGTTTGTTGTAGAGTTGTGTCGAAAAGAGCGTCAAATTATGAAGAAACCTCGCAAATCATAGAGCTAATAAATCGTCAAAAGAACATCACCAACACGTAAACTCTTTGATTTCCGCGTTTTTTTTAGTAACTTGGCGCTTTTTGGCATGGCTCAGCAATCAGCAGGCACCGTAACCAAGAAGCGGTCTTGAAAAGTGACAGGCAAAATCGCTAATTGATAGTATGATATTGATTAAAGACCTATTTTGTGTAGAACTATGCGACGGCAAAATGGACTGCAGCAGCGGGAGCGATGAATGGGAATGCCCTTGCGATGAGTTGAGTTGCGCCTGCAAATCCTTTAGAAATAGTAGTGTGTGCATAGGTGAAAAATCTTGCTACACCTCAGCAGGTAATATCGTAATTGTAAGCGCTTACATTTTGCGTTTTGACCACGTTGTAGTATTAAAATTATTACTTGGGTAATAAGATTTTTATGGATAAAAAATAATTGTCAGTAACTACTAATAACTATTTTGTGAAGTAGTATTAAAGCAATAAGTAAATTACTTAAAACGGCATTCAAACCAAGTTTTTTATTGTAGATCAAAATGTTGGGATAAGCTTAAAATCTTACCAAATTTGAACTTTTTAGACCTTGCCGTTTTGAATATAACACGGTTCAAAAGTTTACAATTTTGATCTTACTTCAGTGCTGCCATTTTGGTAGTATTGTGACAAAAGATTAACTTTTGGAAACCTGGCTTACATTTTCTTGAAAAGCCGCAAATTTACTACGTATAAGTTGAGCGTATCATTCGTTCCATTGTTAATTGTTCATGTACGCAAAAATGTGTCCAAAATTTCTTGCATCTCTTATCTTTTATAATGGAAAATGGCCGACAAGTGTTACAAACAATTGAATTTCTCGAAACATACTTAACCTTTTTTCAAAATTCAAATAAATTATAAAAGGTAACGATGCTCTTTATGGAATTATCAAAATTTTGGACAAAAAAACTAAGTTTTTCCCAAAATTTTTGACTTTTAAAATAGCGAAAGTGCAAATTTTTGCGATATCCTATCTTTAGAATGCAAAAAATTTTGGAAATAATATAATACTCGCATAAACTAAAAAATACGTAATATTTTTTCAAAATTTAAACTGATTTTAAAATTAACGATGTTTCTGGTAAAACATCCCAGAAATTTTAATTAATTAGCTTAAAATTTGGATAACGAAAACGGAAAAAATTACTTAGAACTCGGGACATTTTTTTACTCTTCGGCGTTTAACATGACAATAAGTGCAAAAAGGTTTGATGTAGCTTTTAAAAAGCTTATTTTTGTAGCTTGCCGGAAGATAACTTGAACACACCCTTTTTTAAATTGCTTTTACCAGAACCGCCCACTCGATTTTACCGATCAGAGGTTGCGTGGAAAGCGCGTGCTACTGAAATGGTTAACTCAGGTTAGATTTCCGGTCGGGTCAAACCAACGATTATAAACAGTTTCCCTGCTTGACCGCAAGTGACAAAAAAGGTCAGTGTTAAGCCTCCAACGCAATTAAATTATGTAAAAATAACTTTGGGGGGCTGAGCAGGGCCTACGAGAGGGGGGGTTCAGGGGGCACATTGTACCCGGGCCCGGGCCTAGGGGAGCCCGGAAGACTTCAGCTGTCCACGTTAAGTTTTGGTGTCGCACCCAGAAGCGTATCTATGGGACTAAATTTGAGACCTATCTTTTTGTATTGCTCTTCACCTAATTTTGGGGAAAAACTCAGACTGAATTTTGCGAATATCTTTTTATTTTGGGGGGGGCGGCATCGATCTTTGTACCCCCTGGAAAAATTTTTCTCTGAGGCCCTGAGGCTGAGCACCATCTAACTGAATTATGGATAGGTGGAGGGAGCCCCATCTGGCTAGTCGGCCTAGTTGGTTTCTAACATCTCTGGCCTGGTTCCACCTTTTTGGCTTTTATCATTCAAAAACTAATTTGACAGCAATGTTAACCATAATTAACCTGATAATCTGACATCAATCCAATCCTTTTCTGTGATATAATTTTTTAATGCTTTAATCAGAGGTAAAGTAAACAAAATAAACTAAAAATGGGCCTACATAACTGTACAAAAATTAGAGTTATTTATTGCCACCGCTGGGACATTTTTTCGAAAGAGTAGAGTAAAAGTAAAAGAGTAAGGTAAACAAGTAATATAAATGTAAAGAACAAAGTAGCAGTATCGTTCCAATGGTAGCCTAATCAGGCGCGTAGCCAGGATTTGAAAAAGGGGGAAGGGGGGGGGGGGGCTTTTTTGAAAGAGTGAGAAAACTGCAAACGACCTTGACCCGAGTTTTCATTGTTCTTCAATCAGACTCACATGGTTTATCCAAAAATTGAGATGGAATTTCTCGGAAAAAGTCGGAAGTTCAAACGCTTTTTCAGCCCAAAAACAGGTGATCTCCAAAAAAAAAGGTCTTCACCGAAATTGAAACGGATTTTTCGGCCAAAATCGGAAATTCAAACGCATTTTCAGCCCAAAAACAGGTGGTCTCAAAAAAAAAAAAAAGAAAGGTCTTCACCGAATTAGAAAACATCTAATTCACAACTTCGGCACCCAATTTCCTTTGGAGGAGGGCTGTTTTCATTTTTTCACTAAAAATCGGCCTCAAAAGCACCAAAAACGTGCCATTTTGCTTACTTTACAGGCCAATGGGGGGGCTCGGGTCCCCGCCCCCTCCTGGCTACGCTACTGGGCCTAATTATAAAAAAAACTGACAGTAAATTGTGCGAACTAAAAGTAACAAACAAAAATCTCATGAATTGATTGTCTTTGTCTTCCACATACAGTTTAAACAAATTTTAAGCTAACAAAAAACTTAGGAAGTAAACGCGAAAGCAAAAAACACAAATTTTTAACTCTATTATTTCCTTGAAGATTTTATAGGTGCTGGACTATTTTTTTTTAAGTGCAATTATTGTAAACAAACATAACAAAGAAATAATAAATGCTAATCGAACTGTTATTTGGTCGAGCAGTAACGCTTTCATCTTTGGAGCAGGAGGTCTGAAGTTCAAATCTCATGCCGGCTAAATCGGACACAGTGTTGCCTACGGCTTGTCACCGCAGCAACATTTTTTCCAAAGCTGAACTGCCAGGGCGCAATGACGCGTAGAAAAGCCCTGCAAACTTGTTACACGCTTCGGCATAATACAACGAATATAATAAAAGATTTGGTGTGATTTGATTTTAAATAAAAAATTCTAGTTCGATGCTGAACAAGCAGGCTTGACTATTGGTAGTTTACTCCTAGTACGACTATCTAAGTTAATCAGGCTAACTGTGAGTTAGCCTGGCTTGCTTGTATATTTTACTGCCTTTAATCTAACTCAATGTATTTTTGTATTTTTTTTATAAAATTTTACCGTCGCACGGTTATGCTGGACCGGTACATCATTAGTATTAGGCCTATTATATTATTTAGCACCGCTTTACCAACGTTCAATACCCGTAGCCTCAGTTTACGACCCCTGAATTTACAGAACTCGGTTATTAACCAATTTTGTATTACACTAAAAAAGCAGTTTTTATCCAAATATAGTAAATAAGTAGGCTACGATTGTGATTAGTAACTACGTCCTCGATATAGCCTACTCTACATCCTGTATCATCACTACCGAAAACTACATAATCTTTACTCTAAACATTATTTTCTCACTGTTAAAGACAAAAAGTTCATATTAAGTCATTGTGCTTTTGCTGATCAGCTGCTAAACATACAGCACAAAACATCACTATCAGACAGAAAATTTCTGTTTAAAGACGAAGTTTGATTGCAAAATTGGTGTATTTTGCTTGCACAGACTTTTGTAGATTTATAGTGTGTGATTAAGTAGAGCTAACAGTACGTAAAATTGTCAAGGTTTTTGGTTGTATTTCTGACGGTAGATTAGATATTACTTTTTATACATAGATGCTCAAGGGTGGTTGAACTTTCGACAAATTAGCTACGCAAATTTTATGCTAAATGATACTGCTTCTAACCTTATTTGTCGTAACTCAAAGAAAACAACGTTAATTTTGGAAAAGCAGTTTAAATTTTGAGAAAACAACAAGTATTTTTTTAGTTTATGAAACTTTTACATATTGTTTTCAAAGTTTTTTGCATTGTTTTTGCATGCTAAACATAAGATATCGCAAAAACTTGCACCTTTGCTATTTTAAAAGTCAAAAAATTTATGCAAAACTTAGTTTTTTTCGTTTGAAATTTTAATAATTCCATAGAAAATAACGTTAACTTTTATAATCAATTTGAATTTTGAAAAAAGGTTAGGTACGTTTTAAGAAATTCGATTTTTTGTAAGACTTGTCGGCCATTCTCCATTACAAAAGATTAGAGATGCGAGAAATTTTGGAAACGTTTTTGTTTACGTTGTTTTCGCGCCAAATCTCTCCGCTCAATTTATACGTTAGTTAAAATGACTTTGCTCTGAACCGCACCTTTTTTTCAAAAGCAAGTTTCCACAAGACATTTATTGAGAATTAGAAACATGCAGTAATATTTTGAAATTTTGTTTCTAATTGATAACCCTGGAAAAATTTCTAGAAGAAAAAAGCCTTTCTAAGGGGAAATCTAAACTGCTATATCTGGAGAATGGAAGATCGTTGGAAGCTTAAAGTTTTGTAAAGGTGGTCTCTAGATCTGTCAAAGCTTTTTGAGAGAAAATAAACAAAAGGCCTTCGACCCAAATGCCCTTTCAAAATCAGATCGCTGATTGGAAGCGAGTACGGTACTGGTCAATTTTGTCTTACAGCATTTAGCAGACTAAATTGCTATGCATAAACGTTTATTACTGCTATTGTGTTCACTATTAATGCATGTTGTAATGTATGTAAGGTATATGTTTAGTGTTACGGTATTTACTCTTAATGTACTTTGTAAACTCTAAGACAGAAAAAGTTAGTTTTTTAAGTCGCCAAACTTTGGAATAAAATTGATGAAAGTATTAAACATAAAAAGTTTAACAATCAAAATCGTTTATTTAAAGAAAAAACTATTGCTCTATATTAACTTTGTTTTGATTCTTCTGCTGATTTCATATTTGACCTGTGTGTGTGTGGCTTTTTTATCTTTTTTTTTTTTATTTGTTATCTAACTATTCATGTATATTTCAAGAATGTTTTTGATTATTACCTGTTTGTGTTTTCTTTTTTTGCCGTGCTTAGCAGCGCAGCTTACATTATTAATATCATTATCATGTAATATACTTTTGGACATTGGTGGGCACTAGTCCGTTAATCGTTAATCCGTTAATAACAAAGCTAACTTTTTCATTAACTCGTTAATTCGTCTAAAAGTTTTTTCATGTTAACGGACTAAATTAACTTCCGTTAAGTTCTGTTAACAGACTAAATTAACTTCCGTTAAGTTCTGTTAACTTCAGTTAACGTTTTTGTGGTTAATATCTTGCACCGTTCATTCATCGTACCAGTACAAACCAGTTTGCACTGGTAACACTTGTTGCGTATTAGTACGAGTTTTATAGAAGAGAGCGAAGAAAGGAGCTGTTTTTTGTGGCAAATAATAAGCTGCGGCTTTAAATGTCTGTTAATTATTGCTGTTCACAATTTCCAAAGGTTTTCCGATCGCAGCTTTGTTAGTGCATTTGAACTTATTTTTATCTGGAAATTAGATTAGAATGTAAAATGTAATTTCCAAAACATAAAAAGACCACCACAGCAATAAATATTTCCTTACAATTAGCTCAACAGCGTCAATACATGTTCTAGAAGCGAGTGAATAAAACGAAATGTAAATTACACGCAAAATGTTAACGAATTAACGGACTTTATTAATTTCCGTTAATTAAAGCTAAAAATAACGGATTAACGTTAATGGAGGAGTGAAGTTTGTTAACGGACTAGTGGTTAACGAAGCTAACGTTTTGCATTAACGTGCCCACCTATGCTTTTAGATCGTAGTAGAAATATCAATGAAAAGGAGCGCTTTGACTAGTATACCTCACGGTTGTTCGACGCTCCTTGGACTTAGATATCGTATACGATTTGGTTTTATATTCTTTAATCGTATTATTTGTTCGCTTTATTTGTTTATTTTTTTTGATTGTATATGGCCCAGCACAAAAAAGATTTTTTCTTACATTACTTAAATAGAGTTTTTCTTAAATAAGGCTGAAAATGACGTAAGATCACGTCGAAACGTCTCGTATTAATTGGAGTATGTTTCGTTCTATCTTTGGCTTTGTATTTTTTTGTCAAGCGTAAAAACTTTGCTGATGAAATATGAACTGTTTGAGTTTATGTTGGAAATTAACTGATTTGTTGTTGCTTCATGAACGAAAAAATTGATAAAAAATCATTCTTCATGAATTCAAAGCTCTTCCGAATGTAACTGTTTTCACCTTAAATCATTCTGAATACCTGATCAACATTTTTGGCATTACAGATAAATGCAATGATATTTCAAACTGCTCAGACAGCTCTGACGAATGGAATTGTACCGATTGCCCTAAAGGGCAAGAAGGTAGTCATTGCGCGTGCAAGTTCTTCCAAAGCGATAAAGTTTGCGTCGGTGCGCGCAGTTGCTTTAGCCAAGAAGGTAGGTAATTTGTATTGCGACGGTGTTTTTGTTGTTGATTTGTGTAAACTGTGAAAAAATATATTTATGAGAGCACTATGCAAATCATCACAATATATAGAAAACGACACTGCACTGGAATCCTAACGGGGAATTAGCCTCTATTCAAAGCGTTTATTATGGTGATCGTTCATAGGCAATATAGTCCATGGGATAGAGCAAATTGAGGGCCCAAAATTTTCTTGCAAATGCTACTAGATATTTTTAGAAAGCCATTAATTCACAGATTTCGATTTTGTGTGATAACAAATGCGAATCGGTAGCTGAACGCCATCATGACATCAACCAAACGTAGAGCATGCACTTTTTCAGCATCTCGCTAGCCATAGTTATGTCGTTCGAAACCGCAGTAAACAACGAGCATTTATCTTCAAGTTATCCGTAATTGACTAAGTGAGGCTTGGCCAAACATTTTGACCTGTTGTCAATGACATAATGCCATGACGTTATGATGGAATAGCAAGCTCAAATTTAAAAGCATACTGTTTTTGTGATAACAGTAAATATGTTTACTCATAACAACGTAGCTTGTTGCTATAGAAACTTCAAATTCGGTTTCATGACACATGTATGCTTTAAGAATCATTTGTAAAAATTTTATGAAATTTGAGCAAGTTTTTTCTGCACATATGTGGGTCAAACACTTTTCTAACGATGACTAATTTTTATCACGGGCAATGCCAAAGCTACGTTTGTTATTTCACATGCAACTCAAGACGAGTATAACTAATTTTAGTGCAATTGTGTGACAATTTATTCGCCTGGTTCAATAAAATCTTGGAGAAGTTTGATCTCATTATGATGTCATGATACGACGATTGTACAGTATATTGCAAAAACAAACAAAATTTAAATTTATCTTTGAAATAAAAGATGTCATAAAAATTGAAATACATCAAGACTGTTGAAATCCTTTAAAAATCATAATTAAAACGGCAAAAAAAATTGCTTTCACAAACAAAAGATGTCAAAAAATTCTAAAAATAAAAAGTACAACCAAAATGCATAAATAAATTCAATAACAAAAGTTTCGCTAAACACTTATACATTTTCAGAGCTGTAAAAAGACACTATTAATACTAGATGGTAACTTCCTGTTAAGAAAATATTTTGCAAAAAAAACAAAAACGCTTTCATAGAAAGTTTAATTGGAACGACTAATGCTCGCGTCGCGAGTTTCTTGATTTCTACTCAGCCATTTTCAAACTCACGAGTACGAAGTTTCAGACTTTTGCTTACAACTGGAGAACGGTTTGATCGAGCTGAATGAATGTTTGACAGCAGTTTGAGATAAATAAGTAGTATGTTTGAGCCAAGTTTTGAGGCGATTAGTCTCGTGTCTTTGGTTTCAGGACCCGAAACCCCCCGGAAAATTTGGCGTAAAAAGCGGTTTCATAAAAAACGGCTTAAGTGCAGCAAAAAAATATTTCACGTGGTTACACGTGTTAAGATATTTTCTCTTCCCTACCAACCCGCTTTTAGCCGCGATGAAATTTTTCCTTTTCTGTCCTTTTTTTCCTTTTTTCTTCCTTTTTTTCTTTCTAAATCTTGAACGTTTTTCTCCTAAACCACAAAACGTGGAAATATAATTTTTGTGTAAAGTTGTTGAGCTTCAAACGCAAGTTTGTCTTCAGAAATTTTTTTGGGCCACTTTCTCAATAAATCCCACAAAATGGGGCTCCCAAAACTCGATTTTTTGAACGCTTCAAGCTAGGGCACTAGTTTTTTTGATATCAGTAGATGTTTAAGAAACAAATATTTTGACATAGTTTGAGGGTACCCCCCCCCAAGGGAACCTCCCGAAATTAAGTTTTTAAACCGCTCAAACTAAGGTAATTAGGTTTTTGCATATCACCAGATGTTTAAGAAACAAATGTTTTGATATAATTTGGGGTTATCAACCACTAGGAAACTCTCCTGCATGTGTTGAATTGGCATGGACATTTCCTCTTTCTTTCTTTCTTTGATCTAAAGCCAAAATATAATTACTCAGTAAGGACGTTTACAATGCAATTTATACTACTTATACCATTCGTCGCCTCATGGTAGCATATGGAATTGTGCGCTACTTATTGCACCACAATGAATGTTTTCCGTAAAATCAACAGTCACATTCGTGATTAGATAGAAAACACCATCGAACTTACTGCACACTTCGGCAATACCAGTCTTCACGTACATTAGCATCTCTACCCTGGTATTATGCTTACCATACTGAAAGCTAGACATATTTTTGTAAGGTGCCGTTACTGATAAAATTTTCCATTTGATGGAGATAAAATTGAGGTAAACGGCAGTTTCAGAAAGCTCAGGATGATTTTCCGGATAAAACTCCAAAGCACGAACAGTTGGTTCATGAAAAACATCTATAAAATTGAACATTCGACGTAAATAAATGTTTTTAGTTTACAGAAAAGCAAATCTACTACTGTGGCTACCATTAGTCTGTGTCACATTGCCTCATGTTAGATAACAAGTTGTGTAACAACACTAAAGCTTGTACTGTAATTAAAATTTCAATATGTTTTGTATTGTTTGTTCCAATTGTAATTAAAATGACGTAGATGTTGTCCCAATAATATTAAGAACAGGAAAGTATATCAGCACACGCTCCGCTTTCATCAATAAACTAATGCACACCAATTGAATTATCTAGCGTAATCTATTGTGTAGTCATGGTGCTATAGCAGCTGTTTTGCTGTTACTGTACTGGTAACCTGACTGCCAGATATATTGCAAAAACTTTCAACTTACCAAGGGCATGTTGAGGAGATGTCCGGGCAATGCTTCTTGGGTTGAGCGATACCGGCAAATAAAATGATTGCTACAAAAATATGGTGACTGATTGAAGTGATAAAATTACAATAAAAATAAAATTGAAAAAAAAATGAAACTACAAAAAAATTGCAATTAAAAAAACCGTAAAAGCGATTAAATTCTTCCGTATTTTTGTTTCAAGATTTTTGATTTTCCCTTTTTCGAAGTATTGACATATAGCCTACAGTACATTGTTATCAATGGTTCGTATTAAAGATAACTCTAATTTTAGTTTTGAATCACAATGTTGTATTTCGCAGTTCCAATATATGAAATATATAATAGCCAAACCTAATTTTGAAATTATTTCATAGAATTTAATTAAATGCGTAATTTGCTAATGCTTAAGTTTATGAAATCTCTAACTTTGCAATATTAATAATATTCAAAATCAGTTGAAACTGGGAATAAACTTATTCAAATGGAAACAATGTGATTCTTATTTCTATTAAATAAATTGATTTTATTTGAATAAATTTAATGTTTAATATTCTCAACAGATTTTATCCAATAGATCTAAAGATTTCCAAAATACCTAAGTTTTACCAAAAAATTGTTGTCACTACTACACTCTTACTTGGTTGAATTCTAAAAAACATATGTTTTACATTATTTCGCTTTTTCTGCAATAAACGCATATAACGGAAGTCCTATACTGTGACTCTACGTCTAGTACATTGCATTAACAGTCAGAGCCTTTTTAGAGCTTTAGGAGCCACGACAAAAACTTTTCGGGGTGAAGTAGCCTAACGGTGCTTGTGACACCGCCGAAATTAAAATATGAAAATAAGCAGGGCTAAAACTGAGTTACCTCACCATTCAAGAAACCTTGATCACTTCTCGTTACTAGTGAATGAAGCGACACTGCAGCAGGTAAAGAAGTTTAAGACGAAAGACTAGTCGGAGAACTAGATACACGAGTTGGCAAGGCTTGCGCAGTAATGCGAGCTTTGGAATATTTGGTTGTCTTTTTCTTCTTTCTTCATTGCCCGCTTTTGCGTGAGGGTTACGGCGGCAGCTCAAAATTTAGCCGCCACACTTCATGGACTTTCATCACATCCATCATTTCGCTTGGGTAAGGTCCCAAGCGATTTCATCCAAGATCCTCAACGCAATTGGTCCATCTAGTTCGAGGTCGTCCAATTGGTCATCTCCTATTTACTTTGGCAAGTAACGAGATCTTTCAATTGGAGAAGTAGAGGCTTGACGTTAAGAGATTTTCGAATCTCATTGCTACGCATCTTGTTACAGTAGATAGTGTGACTTTCTCGATTCTTCGTAAAAACCTCATTTCGGACGCTTGCACTTGTGATCACACTCTTTCGGTCGGTGCACTTGTGATCGATTCTTGACCTTAAGTGAGAATGGGGAAAAACTGTTTCGAAAATTGAGAGTTTTTCCTTCTTTGACAATTACCGTTTCGTGACAACCAAATACTGCAAAGCTCGCATTGCTTCACAATCCTTGCCTATTCGGAAATCCAGTTCTTCGTCTTGCCTTCCGTCACTCGTGATTGCAACCTCAAGGTACTTGAGGTGTAAATTTACTCTCTACTTGCTTCAGTGTTTGCTCCATTCACTTGCAACATGCAATGAGCAGGGCTTCTTAAAAGATGAAGTAGGTATTTTAGTTTTGGCGGTGCTTATTTTTATTCCGGCGTTGTCGCATGCATATGCAAAGCTATTTGATGCGCGCTGGAGGCCAGATTCTGTGGAAGAAAGCAGAACCAAATCATCAGCGAAAAGCAGGAGACTGATTTTGCAATTTTCAATCGTGGCTCACTCATCAGCTTGGCTACATTTGCCGATTCAATTCATGTAAACAATGAAAAGAAAAGGTGACAAAACGAACCCTTGTCGAAGTCCAACGCTCACATAGAACGGTTTTGATTGCTTGCCATTTATCCGAACACAAATCTTCCGTCGGCGGTGAAATGACTTGATGGCGCCAAACTACTGATTATCAACGCCATACTCCCGCAAAACTTTCCAAAGCTTATACCACGGAACTCGGTCGTATGTTTTTTCGAGATCGGCAAAGCACACAAAGAGAACTTTGCCATACTCACAAGATTTCTGGAAGATTTGCTTCAATGTGAAGATTTGGTCCGTGGTGCTGCAACCCGGACAAAAACCGCATTGGCCATCCTACAGTTTTGATTCCACAACTTGTCGGCATTTCCTTGCCAGGCATTTGGTATATACTTTCCCAGGCAAACTGAGGAGTTAATAATAATTTGGTTGTGATGTTTGACGTTTGCTGGCAAGCCTTTAGGCCAAATAGAACGCAAACGATTAATAATAAAAGCTTTGGCCAGCAAACGTCAAAACATCACAACTAAATTATTATTTACATCATAGAACAAGTATTAAGTTGCTGGGTTTAAATAGGCAAAATTAAGCTTGCGAGGAGACGTCTTCTCTAGCTGAAGTGGTAGAGCAGTGTACTGGTAATCCAAAGCCTGCAGGTTGTAATTTTAAATTAGAAATCTCGTTGTTTTAAATAGCAAATGTGGTTTTGGCATTGCTCGTAATAAAAATTAGTCAATGTTAGGAAAGTGTTTAACCTACATATGTGCAGAAAAAACTTGCCCAAATTTCATGAAATTTTCACAAATTATTAAATCAGTAAACAAAGCAAAGTACCTTGGTACACTTTTAGACGCTAAGTTAACTTTTTCAGATCATATCAAAGCTCTTGAAACTAAGGTTTCTAGATCCGTGGGAATTCTAAGTAAATTAAAATATTTTCTACCTCAAGATGCTCTTCTTAAACTTTATTACACTTTAATTCACTCTCATCTTAATTATGGAATATTAGCATGGGGTAACACCTATCATTCGTATCTACTTAAATTAATGAGATTGCAAAATAAAGCAATAAGAATCGTGACCTGTAGTGGATGGAACGATAGTGCTTTTCCCTTGTTTAAAAAAACAAATGTTCTTACTATACCCTTGTTATTTCAATATGAAACGGCCAAACTCGTGCATAGACACAGCAGCAACGATCTTCCTATAAATCTATCTAATTATTTTACATTGTCAAAAAATATTTACTCAACTAGGTCTACCATCAACGAAAACTTACAGACGCCATTATTAAGATTGCAAAGAACCCAAAAATCCATTAAATTCACTGGTGCTAAAACCTGGAATTCTATCCCGAGTAATATACGAAAATCCTCATTTCGAAACTTTAAAAAAATGTTCAAAGCATATCTACTCCACTCATCCGATTACTGATTAGTAAAGTTCTGTTGTTTTACACTCAGTCAACCAATTGTATGGTTCATTTATCTTCTTGTATTTACTGAAACGCAGTGGATGCGCTTTTTGCATGGTTCCTGTGGCTTTAGCTGACGACGGGGATCTGTTGCTCTTCATACTGGTTGAATTATAGTAGCTAACATTAGCACCTTGGATTCTTTTATTGCCTGTTATTTTTCCTCTTCTTACCCTCGACTATCTTAGAATTTAAAGTCATCTTTTCAAGATGATCAGGGATGGCTACTGTCTCGAAGACCTCACGGTCCCTACGTAGCTTCTCTGTCGCTGCTCTTGTCGATATTATTTTGCTGATATTTGTTTAGTTTAATTTTACTGGCAAAGTTTTTTTTTTTTTGGACTTGTGCAGAGCTATTTAATAAACTTGAAACTTAAAACGTGCCATAAAACCGAATTTTAAGTTTCTGGAGCAAATAACGACGTAGCTATGAGTATTTATTTACTGATATCACTAAAATAGTGCATTTTTCAATTTGAGCTTGCTATTCTATTATGACGTCATTGCATTATGACGTTGACATCAGGTCAAAATGTTTGGCCAAGCCTCACTTAGCCGATTACGGATAAGTTGAAGATAAATGCTCCTTATTTAATTACTGCAGTTTCGAACGCCATAACTATGGTTAGCAAAATGCTGAAAAAGTGCATGCTCTACGTATGGTTGATGCCATAATGGCGTTCAGCTATCAATTCGCATTTGTTATCACACGAAATAGAAATCTGTGGATCAATAATTTTCAAAAAATATATATAGCATTTGCACGGAAATTTTGGGCCCATAATCATTTTTTTTTTTCCTTCTACTTCATGGAGTAATATGAGCGACTTCTCATGACAAAATTTTTGTGGCTCATTTTCGAAGAAGCAGAGTGTGATGTGGACCACTAATTCCAATGCAACAGGTTTAAAATGAGAATGAAAATATCGATGGAAAACGAAATCATACTTTGACTGAGGCCTAGGTCTAGCAGTAAGTTAAAAAAAATTTTTTAAAGTAAATGAGCCAGCACAGGGTGAAATACCATTTCTTAAACACGGGTGCATTGTAATATTATGCCGCTAGTCAACAATAACATATATAGTAACATTTTTTTGTTTCATATTAAAAGTTATTTATTGTGTATTTCTCAAAAGATATCTACATTAAACATTTGGAAACAGCAAAGAAGTCTTGCGCTAAGTCAACAAAATGATGTTTTTATAGAAAAATGTGACGGAATAGATGATTGCCCTGAAGAACCAACTGACGAGCTAGACTGTTTTTGCCCCAACGGAACATTCACTTGTAATTGCTTCAATACATCAATTCCGAGTCGTGAAAGATGTGGGATACGTGAAGGTTGTATTCCAATGGAAAAAGTATACGATGGCGTCCAAAATTGTCCTGATGAAAGGGATGATCCTCATGTGATCTCTTCTCAAAGCATGCAATGCGACGATTGTAATAACTTTACTCTATGGAGATTCAATAACGTCGAAGGGTGCTCTCGTCTACAGCCTGGATTGTGTGATCCTTCCACTTGTAAAGGAATTCCAAGTTTGCAGTGCACTGATCAAAATTGTACTCTAAGAGACTTTGTTTGCTTTTCCCCCTGCAACAACACGGATATCGATTGCCGTCGTTTTTTTCAGTGTAAAAGCAATCAGTTCATACTTGCTTCTAAATTTTGTGATGGCTTTCCTAATTGTGATGATGGGAGTGATGAAATTCGAAACGGATTCGGACTTTCATGTCAGTCATCAGAAAACTTCATATTTTCCTGCGTCCTTCCGCAATTAAATATATACGACGATATGACTCCTCAATGTTACAATGAAATCGATGTTTGTGAAGTAAATGGATGCTTTCAATGTGTTGATGGTTCGTTGATGATTGCATACGATCAAGTTTGTGACGGAATAGTCAATTGCAAAGACTTGTCGGATGAATGTTTATGTCGAGACAACCTCGGGATGGAGATTTGCTTGTCACGATTTCCGGGACAAATAGGCGCTTTAGAATGTGCAGGCATCAACACAGACTGCGATGAAGAGATAAGCTCAACTCATATTACTCAACTCAAATGCACAGCTAATCAAAACGTTACGAATTCTTCTTCCAACGAACAAAACAAAATATCCTGCTATTCGAAGTTTGGTATGATTCTTGCCGACCGCTGTAACATGATACCAGAATGCAGCGATTTTAGCGACGAGTGTAATGAAGACGACCCGTGCCCAAATGCGGCAGCTTTTTGTGAGGATGGATGCCGCAACTTTTATCGTATGGGTGATCGCTATTGCAATGGATATATAGACGAGGCATTTAATTTCTTAAAGAACGATAGCTGTGAAAGAGGGTTTGATGAGGATGAAGAGATTTGCCCAAGACAATTTTACTGCATTGCCGGAAAAAAGATCAGCATTTCGAGTGACTTAGTTAATGATAACATAAGAAACTGTGACGACGGTTCAGATGAAAAAGCTATTTTTTCATCTGAATTAGAGATGATCAGAAATGTTGCTATACGTTATTTAATATGGATTATTGCATTTGTCACTGTTGCCGGCAACGCTTATGTAATTACTCGCACAACTCAGCTCATTCATGAAACGCAGATGCATGAAATGATACGAGTGAACCACATTATAATTTTAAATCTTGCCATTGCAGATTTTGTGATGGGAATATACTTGCTAATAATCTCTGCCAAAAGTGTTCAATTTAGTGGAAGATATGGTTCATTTGACTTGGCATGGCGGTCAAGTGATCTGTGCACGACGGCAGGTAGTTTGGCCATAATCTCTAGTGAAACGTCTGTGTTTATTATGACGACTTTGTCATCGTTTCGCTTGGTAAATGTTCTTGCTCCAATAAAATCTCTACTATTCCCATCATGGCCCTGGTTTCTTGCTTTGGCTTTTCTTTGGTTATTTACTTGCTTAATTGCTGTTTTTCCTGCAGTCTTTCTATTTTCAAATTATTTTATTTACCAAGTGTTCTTGGATGTGCCTTTTGCAAGAAACAAAACTCTTTCAAGAGAGCAGATCATTACAGTTGGATGTCGATATGCCAGTCTTAAGAATTCTTCTTACAACTTAACCAGTGGTGATTGGCAGACTGTGTTACCTGCAGTTGATGTCCTATTTCCCAATGCCGTTAGGCAAATCGGTTATTATGGAGAAACTAGCCTATGCATGCCAAGATTCTACGTAGATATCGGTGACCCTGCCGCGATTTATTCCCTCGTGATTATAGCCATCAATTTTGTTTCTTTTGTTTATATGTGCTTGAGCTATGTTGTTATTTACAAAATAACAACAAACCGTCCAGTTAGCAATAAACTAGTAGATCAGCAAAATGCTAGGATGCAGAAAAAGATAGCTCGTTTGCTTGCTACAGATTTCGTTTGCTGGATACCCATTTGTATCATTGCTTTTGCTAAAGCATCTTTGAAGTTTGGCTTGCCAAACGATCTATATGCTGCAACTATAGCTTTTCTTCTTCCGGTTAACAGCGCTTTGAATCCTCTGTTGTACTCTAATTTCTTTGAAAAGCTTATTGAAAAGATATCCTGCTGTAGAAAAAAAAAAAAAAGCGCACTACGGAATAGTAAAGCAACAAGTGAGAGAAAATCACATCAAAGAAAGCACAACACAGAATAGCAAAGTTACGAGAGAGAGCAAAGTCACATCAAATTGATAGTGTTGCGGTTACTCATAATACTAAACTATAACAAGAAAGTGATGAGTAATTCAGTTTGTTTGCAGGGGCTGTAAGTTTCAGCTTGATTTGTAAGTGTTGCTTGTTTTACTATGAGTTTAGTCTTTATTATTAATTTTTAAAGCCTAACTTTTGAATTGTATATAATTACTACACTAAAAGCAAAAAAATAATAGTGATAATAATAATGTGAGTTTTGTATTGCAAACTTTTGTACTTGTTTAAAAAGATACTGCTTGAAATCGGTTTTATTGCAAAAATAAGAACTAGTTGAGGTAATAAAGAGAGGTTCCCCAAACCTTATTCCACTCTTCCTATTATCTGCAAATATAGATTTAATATGTTTGATTCCGCACTATTGGCAACCCTGCGTTTCGAACTCTTGTTACATCAGAAAAGGATGACTTTGTAAAATTTCTTGCAGATAATCGAACACCGTGTTGCTTGATCTGCAAAAATATTTGCCAGACTCCAAAGTTTCTAACGGAATAAGCAATCCTATGTTTGAATCTTAACGAACATCGCGTTACATATTGTGCTAGAAATTTTGCAAAGTCATTCTTTTCTGATGTCGGTAAATTTCGCAAGGCTAAGTTACCAATGGTACGAAGTTAAGCGGATTAAATCTATTTTTTGCTGAGAAGAAAAATAGTTGAACACGGTCTGAAACACTTCTTTATTACGTCAAGTAAGTTATTCTTATTGCTTCAGTAAAACCGATCTCGTGCAGTATCTCTCTAAGTATAGGATTTGATGAATGGATATTGGTAACAGTCGTGTGTATAACACAAGTCATTTGTATAACTATTCAAAATTGCTTTGATAGCAACAATCTTAACGTACCAGTTATCAAGCGAGTTTAGAAAAATCTTCTCTGCACATTGAGTTTAGAAACTGTTGCCACCATAATCACCAAAAAAAACTTTTTTTCGATACAGTTTGTATTGTTTATTCTGGTAGTTCCTGATATCGCTTCTTTGGTAAATACAGAGTTGTAAACGGGCCGACTAGTTAAGGCCCGAACCCGAAAACTAATTTGAAGCCCAAATTACGCCCAACAAAAAACGAAAGTTAAGTTTTAGGTCTAAAATTTTTACGAATGTTGCCAAGTTATTTCGGTTATATTTTTGTACACCTAAGACAAAAAGGAAGTCTCAGGCCCGAATTAAGCCCAAAATTTTTGTCAACTTTAGGCCCGAACCCGACCCGAAAAGCCCGGCCCGACTTACAACTCTGTATAAATGTAAGTATAAAAACTGCAAGAATTTTGATTGTTTTTTTTTGCGATTTTGTGGTAGATGCATTTGACGCACACCTACAAATTACACTATTCATCCTACCCCAGTTAAAAACATTCGCATGAAAATTTGCTTGTAGTAGAAAGCCGATCATCCAAAATGCCTATTATCCAAAACTTCTTGAAAAAAGTCATAACAGCCGGATGTCTGTGTGAGTGAGAAGTATTTTGAAGAAGAAGCAGGTTTTCAACTTGCAGCTAAACTTGGTCGTAAATATGGTTTTTAAAAAAAAAAAAAAACTATAAAAAATGAGTGGTTACTATACTGCTAACTACAATAAATCGCAAGGTATGTGTAGTGTATGCTGTGTATATATACGTTTATATGAATTTTTTGATATTCGGCTTTCTACTGTATGTCAACATTTGCTTCCCTTAACAATGTCACTCAAACAATAAACATTGTTCTGGAAGTTTTAGAAGTTACTTTGCAAGATGCTGCTCGTAACGATAGCTGTATAAAATTCTGAATCCTAGAAAAATGCAACTGAAAGTGCAAAAAAAAAACAAACTTACTAGCGGAAAGGGCTTCGCTGCAGACTACATGATTGTTGGCTGTTTGGTGTTTTATTACTTTCAGATCTCGCCCATAAGTTTATGTCGAAAGAAAATATTGTGTCTCATCATAAGGTTTAGTGTAAGATCTTTCATAATTGAGATCGCAAAGAGTAGTTTCGCGCACAAAAAAAGCTTTTTTTTCACAAAAATTTGAAATGTTGGTAATTTTTGCTTTAGCCTCGTGTCGGAAAAATTTCTGTCGAAACCCTAAGATAAAAATGTGTAAAACGCTAATATCGAAAATGGGGTCCTTTATTTCATTGGGTACCCGAGTAGATTGAATATTATACAGTATGTAATTAACTCTTTTTGTACCGGGGACAAATTTGCCCCCCTCTTAGTCATTTTAATATAGCTCCTAAAATAAAAAAAAGTTTTGCTTTGATGCACCGTGACTTTGAATCAAATATAATAACGCACATTTTCAGAAACTTTGGTGTCAGCCAGATAACCGGAAGTGACGTCATTTTTGTCTTTGTCAGAGGCACCTACGGAGTTTCATACAGCTTTGAGCACAATGCATGCTTATCAACGCGCTTATTTTATTCATTGTTCTGCGTCTTCATTATCGATGCTAATCTTTAGGTAGAATAAAATCATTTATTTACTGCTAAATGCATTGCATCATCATTACGTCATTGATGACGTCATAATTCAAAAATATTGTTTTTTCTGCTGTTTCTCGAAATCAACTGCATTTGTATAAAAAAATGTTCATTGCCATCAATGATATAATGTTAAATGATATAATAAAATTAATACTACAGTATTCTAAATTTTTGCGAATTGCATTATACCCAGTCACAAAAAATTACAAATAATAGTCAACGAAGTATATTAAAAATAAAATCACTGCGCACGTGACGTCATTATGCATGTGACGTCATCATCTGCGATGACTTTATCAGAGATGTCTTTAAAATAACAAAAGTCCAAACTAAAAATAATACATAGCAACATTTAGAAGAATTTTAATGGTGCTATACGGATTTACTGGTTTTGATGACGTCATCATTGTTTTCGTGACGTCACTATACCTCAAAACATTTAATTTAAAAAATTTAACAAAAAATAGGTTCAACAAGCGAAAAATCTTACTTCTATCACTTACCAAACAGTTTTTAGATTGGGAGGACAAATTTGCCCCCTCTTTCCGGTACAAATAGAGTGTGAAAATAGCCTGGTAGATATAGGGTTAAGCTAATACTGTTCCATCTAAATACTTTGCAGCGTTTAATTGTATTTTTTCTCGAATTTTGCTTTAGTATTGTGTAAGATAATTATTTTTATGTAAATATACTAAATATAGCATTTACTTTGATCCTGGTCTGTGTTTCATCGTTTTTGTGATATCATAGGAACAAACAAGCCTATCAGGCAGATACGAAGTCCGTGGTAATTTTGAACACTAATATTGTTAATTCATTTGAGGTGGGTTTCTACAGTATAAGTCTCAAAACATATTTATTATCAAGCAACAGAGCTGGAGTCTCGGCCAAAATCTTCGAGACCGAGACGAGATATTGACGTTGCGAGATTGAGACTTTGAGCAAAAACTCGAGACGAGACCGAGACTTGAACCTTCCGAAACCGAGACGAGACTTTTGAAACCAAACGTTTGCAATATTTTGCAAATATTTTTGACACTAAATTTTGGAAATTCGGCGAACTTTCCAACATATTGCAATATAGATTTCTAGGCATTTCGATATTATATTAGGAACAAACTAATTAAAAAAGTTATACTACTTAAAAGATATACGTTTGTTTTTAATTAGAATGCTTTTCGGTGTCGCTTATGGTTTTTAGGATTTAATACTATCATGATCATCAAAAAATTTTGTTAACTAAATGTGCAAGTTACAAAATGGAAGTAAGAATGTTTATGTAGAACTTAGAATAATATTTCAGTTCTAACTGTTCCGCTCTAATATTCACAAGACAAATGTTGTCACATTAATTGTTATAACCCACACCTTTATCGCCCTAAGGTGAGATACTATAGGTGTACCATTACTTTGGTCTTTTCGCGCAAATGTTGTATTGATGGTTCTTTTAGAGAATTGTGATTTTTGTATAGAAAAGCTTAATTCTTTGAAGAGCGCAAGCTTACTTCCAATCATTTCTCAAAGTTCAGTTTATGTTTGATGATTTGAAAATTCCGATTTGATTTGTTGTGATGAAAAGGATTTTGATAGCAACTATACCAAATTCAAACGTGAAACCGCTTTTGAGGTCTTCTTGTATAGAATGCGAAATATTTCGTGTTACTTCGTATGTAGAATGCGAATGCACTCGGCGCAGCTTATCTCACTGCATGATTCCTTTTTCACTAAGGCATGGAGATAACTTCGGTATTCTTCCGGACACAGAATAAGCCAAAGAGTAAAACCGGTACAAGAATAGCAGCAGCCGTCTAATCAAAGCGCGGAAAACTTGCAGTTGTACCACCAGTATAAGAATATAAAATACGAAATTTATTGATAATCAGAGGTGGAGTCCTGGAGGACATTCTTGGCCTCGAGAACACATTTTGAAGTCCTTGGCCTCGAAGCCCCAAGTTCTCGAAAATTGCCCTGTCCTCGGCTCGAGGACAGCACTATTTTTGAACCGTTGAAATTTTGTTGGAAAACGCCAGAAACCTTGTGGAAAATCTGCAAAGACCTTTTTTTTGGTTTCTTCAACTCCTGATCGCCTGAAAAAAAAATTTGAAGACCTTTTTAGCCTGAAAAAAATTTTTGAAGACTTTTTTTTTCGGAGAACACTTGCGTCTGTGTCCTTGGTCTCGAATTTTTTTGGTGTCCTTCACTGTAAAAAAAGTTGGGTATTTTTTGCCCAAAAAAGTTGTGTATTTCAACTATTACTCTACACAGTTGAGTATTTTAAGAAGTACTCTAATGTACACTTTGGGTAATTAACTACTTTACCCAAATGGAGTAAGCTTTTTCATTTAAACCCAAAAAATGAACCAAATAAAGATTGGGTAACGTAAAATCTTTGGGTAATTTCAGACATGCCCAAGGTGCACAACTGTGGCAAAAGACATTTTACCAAACAATAATCACAACAGTTAATACCAATTTGGGTAAAAAATGTATTACCCTACACTATTGAGCAATTTGCTATAATACCCAAGAGGCAAAGCTTGGTAAAACTAAGTTTACCCAATAGTAAATTTTACCCTAATAAATAAAAATGGGTAATGTAAGACAGTTGGGTACATTATGATATACCCACAGTCCATTAATTTCGCAAAACAAACTTTACCAAACAACATATACCTCAGCCCAAAAAAATTGGGTAAAATCTGTTTTACCCCACATTTGAAAGGTTACTAAGCGTAGTTCATCTTACCCAATACGCAGAAAGAAATAACGCAAAATTTATGCATGGGTGGTGTAACTTTTAAGAAACAAATCCTATCCTTGCAGCAATAAACAGGAAAAAGCATATTATCCAACCATTTTAATGCCAAGAACATAATCAGGCGAAATAAAGGTTTACCAAAGATGAGAAGCGCACGGCAGCAGCTGATTTGCTGCATGAGGTAAGTTATAAAGATATGCCATGCAGAAGTATATTGGCAGAGGTATAGGCACTATCAAGCGACAATTTATTTTACGCAAAATGAGAAATCAATTAAAAATGCGCTACCAAACTTTTAACAGCAGGCTACCAACTGAAAAGCAAAAATTGGACTTTACACAAACATACCGTTTTTCACATCAATACGCCATAAAGTAAAGGCTTAATCCAAAATATTTCCATTTTTAGCACAACTGCAGCATGTTGCAATACATATAAGTTATTGAATGACACAAGACAACCGCTCAAACAATTTTTATCGCTGAAAATATTTGTTGGAATTTAACTGTGAAAACTTTCATATGACGAAAACTTTTATTTAAGTGATATTTTTTGAAGTAGATTATTCTGCCGGTGTGGGTATAAAAGCGAGATATAGAAACCGTAAACTAGCGAGATATTTAACTTTAAGCACATTATTATAAACTCACATTTCTTAATTGAAAAACTTTTACTATACGTGGCCAGTAGCATCAATTAAACCTTACAGACGGCAGCATGCGAGACGCTTCTACTATTCCTATTCGCAATGCATAGAGCTCACAACAATTTATGCAACGGCGTGTTATCACAGAGTATAGGACAACGCTGTTTCGATCTGTTAAATCTCCTCGCTGACCCTCAGAACATCTGTAAGATTACTGTCAACCCTTCAAGTGATCAGCCAGCGAAAATTTTGCGAATAAAAACTAGAAAGTCGTTGCAATTAGGGTCAATGAATTAGGTTGCGCACTCCCACGAACGATAAGGTTCAGTAATTTCTTTCCACTGAAAAAGCAATATGCAAAAACATAATTTCTTCACATAAGTAATCGCAAGCTACTTGGTAATATAGACAAGTTTTTGAGTAAACATTCGTTCTGACTAACCAAAATTAGTCAGCAGCACCTCAGCATTAGTGAAAGAATTCACTATACAATAGTTCTTTCAAGTCTAAATTTAGGCCGCACAAAAAGTGAAAACGAACCAAATGGCGAGATCAAAGAAAGTGTATGAGGGTAAATAAGATCAGTTTGAGATACACAAACTAAATCATTTAAAATTTCGAATTTCCAGCCACAATAGTGTTCTTCAAAACATTCAGTAGTAAGTTTTTGGCCAATAAGCCAGATATTATCATAGAAGTTCCAGCAGATAAAACGGACAAGCAAAAACTCTGGAACACAGTCTTGGTTGACAGAATAACATACTACCGACCGCATGTCATACGTAATACCATCAATTGTAGCTTTTTCGGAAGCATTTAGATTACGGTCAGTACCATTCTTAAAACAAGGGAAATCGTATTGTTGAAATAAATCCACATCGTTACAACTTATGGTGTTAGAAAAAGTGCAAGAAGTTTCATACAGATCCGTTTGGTTCAAGCGCACAGCAAGTTGCAGTTGGTGTTGCATGGAAATAGTGTACGCAACATTTTTGTAGTTGTTTCCTCTAGTAACAAGCTCTTTCAGCTGCTTATGCTTGGACTTAAAACGCATGCAGGAAAATAATACTAATGGGCCTATCTTCTTGATAAAGTGAGGGTACAACAACAAATAATGCATTTTTGGAGTAACAGCACAGTTTGGAAAGAGCCTCTTAAACTCCGTAACAAATTCTTTTAGAAGCACTTCTAGGTCAAGAAGAGAATCAGAGGATATTCTCGGTGAAGAAACTATATCCAAAATATCTAAGAAAGTGAGATAGAAAGTCCAATAGTGATCATCCGAAGGAATTCGACTACCAACAAAAAACGGAAGACAGCGTGCTAAGCACCAATACTGCGATGCTGAAAGAGAAAATATAGCATGTCATGTCATACTGAGCAAAGCTACAAACAATTTTTATTGCATTCTACTCTACAGACTGTTTCACGCCGAAGCGATCTTCAGGAGTAACAACAGATCTTATTCAAATAGAATGTCATGTCATATATATTTCGGACAAACATAAAGATAATCGAGCACAGACATTTGTTTTTACTCGGATTCATTCAAACATGGTTGTGAATTAGCCAGCCACCTAGTATATGTCTACCACTACAACGCTTTTGGTTGCATCGCAAGTTTTTTAATTACTGTTAACTAATAATGGGTGATATGCTCGACCCCAGCAGAAAATAGGTGAAACTTGATCCTACAATACAATCATATTAAGTTGCTTGCGTTGTAGGATAACATGCACTGAAGCATAAGTTGCAACTATTCAGTACAGTAGTAAAATAAAATAACTTACCATTTTGATGAAGATTTTTTGTGTGATCATCCACTAGTTTGCTGCGTGTGATATTAGACGGTTTATTTTTTGCATCAACTCCATAGTTGAAGAAAGCCATTGCGGCATTCAGGCTCTCCAAATTGAAATATTTTTTTTCAAAAATCAGTTTCTGTAACATGCAAACCATGATAACATATATCAAAATAAACGTAAGTAGCAGACAGCTGCACTTCACAGAACCTTTGATGTGCTAGCTCTTTCGGGCAAGTTTTTTTGATCAAAGTTTCGCATCTGAATTTGGCCGTGTGCACTATCGGTATTCATCGGGAAGAAAAGAGTAGCCGGAGACCGAAGTATAATGTGCTCAAATTGTTAAATGCTTCACTGTTACAACAGCACCATTTAACCTTTTTTGAAAGAGAAACGTGTCCTTAAACGATAACAACAACGAAATGCTGATGATGGTGGTGGAATTACTCGGCTTTTTTCCAGGTATGAGAGCGTTGTGTCATGTAAAATAACACCATGGAACCCAAGCCATGCACTGGAGAACCCGGAGGAGAGGTGGCCACTAAAACAGCACGCCCCAACACCGCACAGGTGGCCACCGTTGATGGGTACCCATTAGTTGCCTCGTACGATACGCTGGGTAGGCGGCTTCACTATTCTGTCCCAGTGAAGCATGGGAGAGCACTTCTTCGTGAAGGTGGGTTGTGCACAATCTGAAGCCAGTGACGAGTTTGGCACTCTTCACAACAGCAACGTTAAGTAGTGGAGCGGCAAAAGCTTATTGAGCCATTGATGGTGTTCTTCTAGTTAGGCCATGAAATGGAGAAGCGTATGAAAACGGAAATGCGAAAACAGTCATGGAGTGTACAGCAGTCATAGCATGGTGTGTATATCAGTCATAGTATAAACAAACACTCAGAAAGACCAATAGACCTTGAGAAGCAAACAGTGCGAAAAAAAGGAGGTAGATTCGTTTCTCACCAATTGAAAGTGCAATTCATGCATCTAACAGAGATGAGTTCAATAGCACAACAATGATATCTATCGCACTAACCAAGTGGGAATGTATTGCCTCTTTAAAGGCAGCCATTGTTTATAACCAACAAGACTATCATCACTTTTAATACATCAACATTTTTCCAGCTTCTATGCAATGGGAATCCATTTCATGGATCGTAATACAATACCGTATAAGAGGGGTGACTAAAAAGTTTTGAGCCTTAGAAGATTTATAGCTCAGCACTGGTTGGTATGTGTGAAATTCAACATTTTTAGATACCAACAGCAACGTTGTTTTGCAAATTATATTGTGAAATTTTAGAAATAACACTAAAATAATTTGGAACACAATATTTGATAGCAGAAGGTGCAAACCTGTAAAACTATCTTCAAAATGTACGGTACAACACCTTCCAGAATATCGTGATGGAAATCAGCGGCAAAATTTTCTACAGGGCAAAAATATTTTGATTGCAAAGAACAACTGCGCTTTATGCCATGCTGAACACCGCCACTTTTCAGCACATGACTTAAAGTGTTCAAGTACGACGTTTTGTCTCTGGTAACACAAGGAAATTCCTGAAAACAAAGATGATTTGTTGAGCCACCAAAAAAAAAAAAAAATGCTTCGAACTGCCATTCACCAACCGCTACCGGTAATGTATTTATCACAATCATTAATTGCCGAGAAAGAAGAAAGTTTGTCACCACCCCGTGAACTATTCCAACAACTTGAAAAAATGAGGTCAGAGAAATAATAGCCGAAAAAGATCATTAATGACATTAATAACTGCACTTTAAAACTTGAACAAAAGCAAACTAAGAGGAAGACCTGCAAGTGTAACATTATGAATTAAATACATTACAATGTTAAACAGAATAAATAGCACAAAAGTGCTGTAGTATTGATTCGAACATCACAATGCAGTAGTAAGCCATCGAACGCTGATATCAAATTCAGTACTCAAGTCAAAAAACTTCTACCTCTATTGAAGAGCCTAAAACAGTGAGATGAAAATACAGCCAGCAATTTTAAAAACATTTTTTACTAGGTTCTAAAACAACGAAAACTGCAACCTTTATTGCTCTTATTACAATCAAGCAATACAAACTTTTACCTGATCTTGTATCGCAGAACCAGTGCACAAGCAATATCTAGATATATATACGTTTTTCCCTGCAAAGCATTCTGTGAAACCCATTATAGCATGAGCCGCTAAATTATCTGCAGCAAGTTGAGTAATAGTCCCTTTCATTTTAAGTGGGGTTCCGTTCACGTTTACATCAAAACCATTTTCCTACAATAGCGTAGTTACGTTACAGAAGACATGTGCTATGCGAAACAGTGTTTAATTGTCAGCTGTCAAAAGTATGACATGCATAATAGTTACCGGTAATTTTACGTTTTTTTTTTAAATTGCGAACAAAATTTTGCAATACGCACTTTCAATGCGTTGTTGTACCTGAGGACAAGACACTCTGACAATTAATGTACTTAATGTACGGTACTACTCTGATTCAAATCGATTTCGGCTCATATAGCCCTTTGCAATTCTAAATGAAAACAAAAACTAAACATTAATGCTAAGAATATTGAGGTACCGAAATAGCTGCTGCTGCTGTATTTAAAGCTACAAACTACCTACATTCCATATAATAGCATACCGGTACTAATCATTCAGAGTTGCAGTATATACCGATATCCTAACAACTTTAATTGACTTTTCATAGGCCAAACCAGTGTTCCCTCTTAAGATATGCAATTCTGACAAGCGTTGCAAAATAATCAAAATGGAAATTCTGCTGAAAAGTTTCAACTATTTAAGACAAATGTAGTCCAAAATTTTGCTGTCTGATCATATTTCGCAATTCTAAAAATTTTCAATTTTCGCACCTTTGAGAGAACACTGCTCAGAACAATACTAAGCTCTTAACAATGTCATTCAGAGCAGTACTTGCAACACAGTTAAGCACTGCGATGAGTACCGGTAACTAGCACTTTCTAAGTCAGTCAGTCATCTTTGCTCAGAAACACTGGTCTGAAAGTATTCCTAATCAGTAATCACGAGTTTCAAAGCAATTTGTATAATACCAAGTTCAAGGGATTATTATGTAACATAGTTAGTGCAGGAACACCAATGAAGCTGCTCGCTCACTTTCGCAAGCATCAAAGCAGTCAAGTGCCGTTGCTCGAATCTCAACTGAAGCAGTCTGACAAACAGCCTTATTATAAAGGGCAATGTCGCTCCCATACGTGGCCATATTTTGCTGATACATCCTGAGGCTGGTGTGGCTTGTGGCATTAGTCTTGTATTTTCAAGGGATTTTGGCCATAAAAAGCGTACTTTAAATCAAATTATCGTTACCGATTCCAACACTTGCAAATCTTCATTGAGCGGTTGCAAAATTTTGTCCCAACCAATTTCAGTATGTTTTAGATCTTTGGCATAAAATAAAGTGCTTAGAAAAATTCGATGCTGACAAGAATTAAATTTGTGATGAACATTCAATATCACAAAATATATAGCACCTGCAACAATTGACAACATGCATATTACGTTTTTATCAGCTGGAACTTAAAGCATTCATTTTATCCAATTCACAGCTCTAACTAATAAAACAACTAACTGCTAAGTAGTCTAACTTGTGCACAGACTGCACAGGTACTGCGTCATTGCAACCTTGGTAGGGGCCGAGCAGTTTTTCCTGCCATGTTGGGTGGTACCCAGTCTGACTTACGACATGCACTGCAAACAGAACATAAAGAGTGCGTCTTATTTCGTATGTTGGAATGGTAAACAAACATGGGGAGCCTGGTTGACACACACAAAGAAAAAATTAAAAGTCATAAATTGCTTTACTTGCTTATTGTAAAAACGAGTTTAGGGCAATACTGGCTAGTTATGGCATCTGAGGCTGCATTGATAAATAGGCCCCAGCAAAAGTAGTCACCAGTGTTCCTCTAAGATGCAAAATTGAGAAATTTGAGAAACATTTGGGCAAATTTTGCAAAGTGATAAAATCATGATTGGGCAAATTATGTTGAATCTTACTCAAAAAGTTGAAAATTTTTGCCCAAAACAGTAGACTGTTGTACCAAAAAATCCGTTTTCAATTCAAAATTTTGGGCACAACTTGCCTAAAGTGGTGAAATCCTTTGGGCAAATGTTTATGAAAATTTTCATTGGGCAATTTCACAGCTGCCCAAATCTTAGAAAGAACACTAGTAGTCACCATTTAAGTTGATGCACGCTCTTAGCAGAAGTACCGGCACCATACAGCAACTGCTTCACAAAGATCACAAACACGTTAATATAAGATAAGCAATTTTGACATGATTGATCTAAAAGATAAAAATCATGGTAGGTACTGTTACTGGTACTTATGAATGCTGATCTTTTCCCAAAATGAACTGTTGCTAAGGGAAAACTGTCGTAATTGACATCAAACACGTTAAAAAAATCTAGCAAGATTGTATGAAATACCGTCATCACATTTAAGAAAACATTGACACGGAGCAAAGTTAAACTACACACCCATTTTATGAATACATGTCTTGGAACCAATTGGGTTAACAACTTCGAAATCATCATAATAAAACAGTAATTCCAGAGCATCATTTGCAACTGAATACAGTGGGTGAGATTTGATATAATCGCCATGCCACATGTTTTCCAACACACCATTTACAGTGGAAGAACGTTTTTCATCATGAAACTGAAAGTTAAAATAGAGTAAGAAAAATTGTACTAAAGAGCAACAAAAAAGCATTTCTTTCCTCAGCTAATTAAAACTATGAAAATGAATCTAGCAAAAAGCATGTTTTCAAACTTCAGCAGAGTAGCACTTTATGGAAAATGGAAGTGGTAAACTTTTCACAAGGATATGATATATACCATACTGGTAGTAAGCTAACAACTATTGAGCTAATTACTGAAATGTAAAACCATAGTACAACATTAGTTAAATTTAAGACTATGAGCTTTAAAAGCTGATTTATCTTGCACTTAAAAATCTTGTTTGTTCGTTAGTTTGAACCAGGCTTCCCTGCAAAGTGCAAATGTCTAGCACACCAACGCAAGGAATACCTCTTTTAGGTCTGATTAGCCAGCCTTTAGCCCAACTGCGGGTCACCTCGACAGGTAGGCTGCTTGACCCCAATAGGAATAGGCGCTAACCAAGGACACAACGACGCAATGCTAGTTAGGGAGTCGAAGTTGGAGTGATAGCAACCTTACAATTACTAGCCCGATGCTCAGATCAACTGAACTAATCTTTTTAAACGGTTTAAATAAATCTTAATCAAATGGCATTAAGAAATAGTCAATACGTTTTAAAGATTTAATAAAACTTAAAAGTGTCACTTTTGTTCAAAATTTCCGTTTTGGTGCATGCTGTTGCATTACAGTAAGCTCATGAGATTATTGCACAGCAGTATTAAGATGGCTATGACCAATGACGGTTAGACAAGAAATTTTCTTAACAGTATCATATCACACAATGATAAATCAATCACAAGAAATGCGTGTTAGGTCTCTCTCGCATCACCAATATCAAAAGTTTTACTTACATGATCATATAAACTAGAACAAGTGAACAATGTCTGTAGGGTCTCTATAAGTGGAATGTATTGCATTGAATGTACAGCAAGCTTCCCATTACTGTGCAGTTGTTCATGCAGAACTATTTGCTTTGGTGTCTACAAACGACATAGTGACTTTTGAAGTGCATGTAAAGCATTGTGTGAACCACTACTTGTTAAATTAAAATTTGTCTTGTTAAATTAAAATTTTACTGCGTCCTTGTGGAATCAACCAAATTCTGCCTTAATCATAATCTGTCAATGCCATGGTATCTATGTTTGATTTGGTTTGCTCTACACGTTTGCTGTGACTGCACATAATAAATAAATTTCTTGTCCTACTCAGCAAGCAAATTGTATTTGTATAAAACTACAAGGTAATACATGCTGCGCAAAATTAAGTGGTCCAGTTTTTTGGAAGACCACCCAATATACATTTAAATTCAACACTGGTAATATTATGTTTTTCTAATCACATCCTCAGGAGGCAGTTTGACACAATACAGTATTTGCTGCCTCCTTCTGGGCAAGAACGTGAATACCAATACAGCTAGTCAGATACTGGTAGATGATATGTTAATTAATTGCAAATGAAAAATAAACTGCAAAAATCAAGGAACCAAAATTCTAGTTAGCAAGTATGGTATACAAACACGTATTAAGAATAAAGAAAAAGGTTGGGGTTAAGATTTGGTTCAGATTAATGTTAGGCTTACCATACTTTCAAGTAATTTTCTCATTTAAAATACTAGCGCATTTTTTGTTCCATCAGGCTGACCGGATTGCCAAAATGGCAATCACAGGAAGCATCGTTACATCAGGAATGCTCAGATGCATTTAAAAACTTGAAGTCCATCCACAGAATTCGAACCTGCAGCCTTATGATCACTGGTAGCATTATGCTCTACTTGCTGAGCTAAGAGACAAGTTTCTGATAGCATTTATCTTTGTATTTTAATCCAGTACTCAATGCTTCAATTATGATGTTGCAAGAGTTGTCAAGCATCATAATAAGTAAGTGTCGCTGTTCTAGGGGTGATCCCTGTGATTGGCATTCTAGTAATTCAGTCAGCCAGATAGAACAACAAGCATATTTACAATATTTATTCATGTATAAGTCAATAAATTTCGCACTAATTGTTTACTTCAAAGTTGGGGGTTGAATTATACATGAGGGTGCAACCTATACTCGAGTCTGCATGGTACTTTGTAAATATACATTCTTGTAGCTTGTAACAAATCAATTGCACAAGCACTGCTTTATTTGTCACATGCTAACGTGCACCTTATTGGCCTTAATGTGGCCATAATGCATGTGACCATGCCAATTGCGGTGCTCGATGCATTTGTGTGTGTACAAGGGTAATTTTGCGCCAGTTAAAATCTTAGAGAAAACACTGTCTGGTGTGGCTACAAAAACTGCAACTGAATACACTGCTCGCAATCTTCTACCATAGATATAACCAACTGTTACCTAACAAAAGCTGTGATGTGTGCAGTACCATACCCCAATCAAAGTCAATTATGAAACTGGCACAGTTTTTTACCGGTACTGCTTACATGGGTGGCAGGCCATGTTCTCTTTAAGATGAAACTTTGAGAGGGAAAAGAGAGCAACCTTTGCATATTAAAAAAATTACAATTGAACGAACTATCTTGAATCTCTTGCCAAATGTTTGAATTTTTTGTGTAAAACAATAGTTTATGGTTTCAGAAACCACTCAAAGGAAATTTCGAACAAAAATAGTCTAAAGTGGCAAAAACGTTTGTGCAAGGTTTTATGAAAATTTACAATTGAGCAATTTTGCAACTATCATGATCTTAGAGAAAACACTGACACTAACACTAACAGGTTGACATCAAAAACAGATTATTGCTTACCACAAAATATGGCAACAATTGCTTTCTCTTGTATTCAGTTTCCACACCCTGAAACGGATTTGCTAGACCACTACCAAAATGAAACATTTCTTCAACCTCAGGTGTTAGCACAAAAGTTTTGCATTTCTTTAAACCACCCACAAAACTGGAAAGAGCTTCTTCTAGCAAATCTTCTGTCCATAATTGAATTGTTTTTAATGCTGTTTCAGTTAAATGGCAATCACACTTAAGCTTAAGCAATGACATAGCCATGTTCTGTTGTTTTTTCCCAATGTGTTCCATGTATTTGTTATATTGATCTATATCTGGATCATCCACCACAATGGTTGAAGGTGCATTATCATGTGTAGAAGCAGCATTGCATAAACCACCTGAGAATAGTTTTGAGTCAGTGCACTTATCAACAAGCCAAGCAGTATCATGCGGTTGCAAGAAAAGAGTAAAATAATATTGCTCTTTGCAGTGGCATAGGACAGACACCACTAATTTAATGAGCATGGGAATGATTGTCAATTTAAGGAAATGTCGAAGTGCACCAATTAACAGAATTTAGTTGAATACCACCCCTAACCCAAATATCAAATGTTTGAGCCCCTTATAGCTGTAAAAACAAGGTATTTTACAGTATTACTAGGAGAAAGGATAGTATCATTAAGGATAAAGGAAAGTTGAGGTTGTACAGAATTTAATTTTGGAGAAATGATTACGTACCGGTAGTTTGATTTTGTTGAAGTGAAGCTTAATTTATTGGCATTACACTACCGGTAGTTGCATATGTTTTTAATATTTTGGTTTATTTTTATTTCTAAACTGGAGAAGTTTCGACTATCAATGACAAAGCATTTATCATCGGTGAACAAACAGTAGAGGGTTAGGATTTCAGATTTGTACATACTTTACATACACTTATACCAGTAGGCTTACCTTCTCTTAAAACTGGTATGGGTAACTCCGAAGGTGAATGCATGTCATCTGTGTCATAATCTTGTATATCAAACATGTTTGCACTAATAGTACCGGTGTCTTTCTCCAACAACTCATTTGACTGCATGCCACTGTCATTACATGCACTGGTACTAGCATCAAAAACATTATTATCCTTTTCCAAAAACTCAGGCAATAGCAAGCTATCATCATAATAATATGTTCCAGGAACAGCAGTATCTGGTTCCAACAATTTAAATGACTGCATTTGATGTCCATCATAACAGGTACCGGTATGCCTACTGTTAACAGAAATATTGATATCAGCATCTTCTTCTGGTAACTTAGCATGAACTTCAATTTTATTTATATTATTTTCTTTAGGCACCAGTATGTCAACTTCATCTGCAGGTGAATAACTGCAACCTGACATGCATTGATACCAATTTGTTGGAACAGTCCATTGCTTTCCTTAATGATGTCGAAACCTATGCTTTCTCAAAGCTGATGCGCTGTTTAACTGCTCTCCACAGTTATCAATGGTACAATACAATTTTACATTCACTTCACCACATTCATTTTTTAGATGGTCTTTGAAAATATGGCATTTTACAGCAAGAATGTTTTTAAACGAAGACTTACAAAATTTACATAAATACATCATAGGCATACTGTCATATAGATATGGTGCTGATAACAGATAACTTAAATAGCTTTTGAAATTACATTGTACAGTGTGCAACTTGAGCATATTTTAAGCAAATAACTAGGCCTAAGCTAAACTGTAAACTAACATGATTGGTGATGTAACAGCATAAAATCTGTTTTCACACAACTTATTACTAGCTGCAGAGCTATTTCCAATTGGGTTAGTGTTTACTTCTTTTACATTACAAAAAATTTGCTTACTGAATAACTAAAGTCTGAAGTGTCTTGTTTATTTCAATTTGTCTTCGTTTAAGTCATTTGGTCAAAAACAACTTAAAGGCCAGGTCAGAGGTAAGATAAAAAAATTTTGGCATTTGGCATTTTCTTTTGGTAAAAAATTTTGACAAAATGCATTAAAGTTTAGCATGCCTTTTAAAAAATATTTGGTTGTTGGGCATGCTTTCTGTAAACTATAATGAAATAAATAGAATTACAGTAGCACTAGGTACTTCAATGTACTTATGTGTCTGGAACAATGTTCTCTCTAAGGTGCAAAAATAGAGAAATTTGAGAAAAATTGGGCAAATTTTCTAAAGTGATAGAACTGAGATTGAGCATATCTCATTGTCTAGGCCTTACCATAGACTCTTTAACATCCTTAATAACCACAAAGTTTTTTACCGATAACAGTATGACACTTTAACCAATTTGACTAGCCTACTACTGATGAGTTGCAGTGACGTCATAGATTTTTCGAGCCAAACTCCTTGGACGGCAAAACTTCGCAGAAATGCAGGTAATAATAATAGTAATAAGCCGATCCGGTGTCGAAGCACCACAGCATTAGTTGGGTGGCAGTTCGGTACAAAACATAACCATTAGCTAAATCTTGAGCATGTTCGCAACATAAATACTAATTAAGAGCAAAAGAGAAAAAAATGTAATTGAAGTATATGCAAAAGTTTTGGCAATTTGGTTGGTAGGCTAGGGTACCAATCACTACCCGTACCGGTACCCTACATAAAGTGTAATCTACAGAAAGCAATGCAAATAAACATACTAACAGTACAACATATACACATAACAACATGCATAAATACACATTTCAAGGCAAATTTAGTGATCTTTTATTGCTTGAAGAAATGGGTGTTTACTGTTTAGTACAACTTTACAAGTAGAAAAGACATTCTAATATTATCGCTTTTTGATCCTTCCACGCTTACAGTACCGTAAATCAGTTTGGTTAGATGTAAAACTGAAATTTCGGTGAAACAGAATTTTTTTCTTCAAACTGTTAATTTATTTCAAAATAACTTGTAACTTCAAGTTATTAGTTACCTTTTTTTGAAAATTAACGATAACAGTAACTTCGATACTTTTTTGTCAAGTAATGGTGTAAGTAACGTCGGTATTTTTTGCTAGTAACTTGCCCAGCTATGTCCCCAAGGTTCCTTCAATTTGTAAGCCAAGCGTCTGAATATGCGCTTGAGTGCTGAGCCCCCACTTTGAAAATGGTTCTGCCATCGCTATTGAAAAGGGGCTCCACTGTAAGCCAAGCCCAGGGCCCCGCCTATCCTTAATCCGCCCCTGCCACGATAAATTGTTTTCCAGAGTTTGAAGAAAGATTTCAAGTTCAAAGATTGACATGTCCTGAAGATTCCATTGTTAAGGCGTTACCGGGCAAGTTCTTTTTTACCAAAGCAGTTGTAAAGGTTCCATAATTATCACTTACATCACAAATGACAATGCCACTAACATAAGACTGTTTACGGTTATCATTAACGTAAATGTGATCGAGAAGAGTTTCGAGTGGTCAGTAATTCCAGTAGGTACCATATAAGCAGCACCAGATATTACCTTTAGAAAAAAGGATAAATCAAAAAGGTTACTATTGTTTATTTCTTTTGATTTTGTAAGGTGCAGTCATATGGTGCAGTCGTAAATTTTTGCCGTAACCAGAAAAATGATCGATGCAATATGATTTCGTTTCGCCTGAACACGCTAGCACATTTAGACAACCAACGCCATATTTGACTCCAATCCAATCCCAAAAATATGATATAGGCCAAAAATGACAAAAAAAAATTTAATTTGCTTACGCTATAATCTGACATTTTATGTTTGTCAAAAAACTGCATGAATGCCATGATCTTTTTTAGCTAGTTAGTTGCGCATAGGCATAACTATTCGATTGAATGATTTTATCTTTTTTATCAGAAAAACGTGGAAACATGAATAACTTGTTTAGGCGGGAACATAACAGGGCTAATCGTTGAATCAGGTTTCAATTTTCAACTTTCAGCAGTTTGGTGAGTGGAATGCCAGTGGGTAAGTACAAGTAGACCACTGATACATGTAAACTAAATTTACTGCGACGATTGAAAAATTTGTAATTGTGTATTGAAGTTAGAAAGACTTTTTAACTAAGTTCTATTTTTGAGGGGGAATACTGGTAGTTTATCATACACTGTCTGAGGGTTAAGCCTATGCTCTACACACTGTACAGTAGGCTACTGTGCACAGCTGTATGTAGGCCTGGGAACAAAACTGCAAAATGTGTGAGTTAGTTTTAGCCCTAATGGTAGTGTCCCACTTGCGTTAGAACCTGCGTTAATGTAAGTTAACGAGAACGAACCTTAGCAAACGTTTGTTGAACATAGCAGCATAGTAGGAGCTGATCACCACTTCGAAAGTAGTCGAAAGCAGCATTCAAGTACTTTGAAATTTATTATTTATCGTAGCTATAGCGAGTTAGTTCTCGTTGTCGTACATTAATGCAGGTTATTAACGCAAGTGGGACACTAGCTTACCAGTTAACAACTTAACACTACTAGTAGCTGTTTAATGAGCATTATCATGTGTGATTACTGATATTGGCAAGGTCATTGTCAGGGATGAATTGACTGCAATTCTTATTTCATGACTGTAATTCTTATTTTGTATCATGGAGTTACGTGACTCTTGCCTGAACTTAATGATTGAATGTAGCCGAATCTCTAAGCAATTGGTACCGGTAGGCTACCTCTACTGAATGCTGCGCAACCATAGAGAAAACACTAAGTTCAGTCTTCCAGGAACCTTGTCACTGAAGTCCACTGCATGAACTACCGTACTACACTAGAAGTCAGCTGCTAGCCAAGCAGTAAACTCCCGCTGTTGAACAATGTGTAGAGTCACATGACGACTACATCATTGCTACCTATACTGCATAATCTAAACGAACCGTACGTACAGTCACATAACATTGTTATGATCTTGTAATAATAGACACTGCCTTTTTTTAAATTGCAATTGAACTTTATCTGATCGTGTTTGGTAGAACTACGAGTGAAAGCAATAACGAAACTTAGTCTACTGGTCTACCTCTCTGTGGTGGGCTAGAATCAGTACAGGTAATAGTCAAGCAAACTAGGCTATAGCTTGTAGGTTCCGGATTGCAGTCACATAAACTTATCTGCTGTGTTTCTTCAATCTTTTTTTATAAAAAACAGTTTAAAAGAAAAAAAAAGGAATCATGTCATAATGCAAAATTGGTTTAAAAGAATATTACAAATTTTTCATGACAAAAACTGCACAAAAATTTAGACCTGAATGCTCCTTAAATGGAAAGGCAGTTTAAACCTGTGTTATCTTGTAAGCGCAAAATTTAAAGGATTCTGACAAATTTTGTAACGCTGTAAAATTAATATTGGGCCCAGTGTTCCCTCTAAGGTGCGAAAATCGAGAAATTTAGGAAAAATCTCTGCAAATTTAAGTGATAAAATTAAGATTGAGCAAATCACATGGAATCAAATGTAAAAAGTTGAAAATTTTTTGTCCTAAATAGTAGCTTGTTTTAAAAACCGATTTCCACAACAAAATTTTGGACAAAATTTGTCCATAATGATAAAAATGCTTGAGCAAATATTTATCAAAATTTCCATTTGGGCAGTTACGCAGCTGACAAAATCTTAGAGGGAACAATTCCGAAGATAATAAGCAATTGCAAAAGCGTTAGTCGTATGCAGTTAACTGGTTAATTAGGGTTCTATGAACTGCAGGTAATAATTTCAAAATTGTAACTTTACCATTTCCGAAATATAACTAAAATGTAATGATATTTTTGGGTCTAGTTATAAAAAATTGGCACTCGTGAAATTGTGTCTAAGCATTTAATATAGTATTCACTTATTAAGTTCAATTTAATGGGAGATATCTGATTTGCTTCACTACCTTCTGGTGATTGCATTTTTTTTGCGGTAATGCTACATACATGCTCGCAATGCCTGCAAATGTTTCCATCAAATATGTTGCCTACTTTTTGTATAATTTGACTCATTGAAAATAATTGGTATTCAAAAAAAAAGTAATTGGATTACTTGTATGTAGTGATGGGCTACATAGAATAAGCTGGTATTCTACACTAATCAATTTGAATCTAGAATTTTGAATCCTATTCTGGTGTAGGTTTTTCTGTAAGGTTCTTCACTAAATTTTCTTAAGTTTATGTTAAAGCAAGAAATAAAAAAGCAAAGCCAATCTACCATTTAAGAGAAAGAACACATGATGTGATTCTCAATTCCTTGAGATAAGATGCATTACGATGCTTATCTTTGCTCGGTGGAATTTGGCAAGCAACAATAAATCATTTGACAAGAATGAAAGCAGTAATTAAGCGGATATTCAAAACACTGCAACTCCTAACCATGTGCGGATTCGTCCAACATATAGCATCACCGTCGGTTTCCCGTGAGAAGAGGATAAAAATGGAAGAAATCAATTAATGGTTCTTATTATTTGAAGTAAATTGCAGTTTAGAATTAGAATCTTTTAGGATTTGGATTCAACAGATTTGAAATTCTAAACAGCCCGCCACTACATGGCTTTATAAACATATAAAATGCTCATGAAATGGCATTGTAAACAATGTCAACTCGCTCAAATAAAACCAAAATCATAACAAAAACATAGCAAATAACCTTTAAACGCATGAGCAGATACACTTTACATAATTTTATTGAACTGAATAGGACTGTAGTGTCTGCTTAGATGCTTAAAGCTTTTTGTTTCAGTTGTAATATTTTGGTTTTGTTTGCCAGAAATCTGTGTTGCTTATAATGCCATTCTAATAATTCACTTCAAATTTGTATAGCACCTTCTGTTCAACGTGACAAACAGCTTTTTTTTAAGCCAATATGAACAGCCTGAAACCATGCATACATGACTTGTTTCCAATGAATTAAGTGCAGGTATTGCAACTACTGCAACTGTACAAGATTTTTGGCTAAATGTTGGTATTATTGATTCATTTTATGTTGCAGCATGTTCATGTTGCCACATTGCCAAACAACATAGTAGGCAAAACTGTACTACAACTCCTCACAGGCCAACAAGTAGGCAAAACTGTACTACAACTCCTCACAACATAGTAGGCAAAACTGAACTACAACTCCTCACAGGCCAACAAGTATTATGTCATAAAAGCTGCAACTGATACATATACCATTAGATGTAAAAAATGGTGACCGACTGTAATTGTGTTCATAATTAGTCAATTTTTGCCTGTTGGAATTTAAAAACAATCGTCACCAATGATGATGCACCAGAAAGAAGTAGTAAATAATGTCAGGAATACTGTCAAAAGGGGGGTTCAAAATTGCTTAAAAATTGTGATATGATATTGGAAAGCCCATTTCACCGGAAACTTACAACAAAAAAAAACAAGTGCGAGGTACATGGCTGCTCCGTTTCCTGCGAAATAGTCACTCGCTATGATATTTGAACCTTACAAAATTAGACTGAATTGTTTCATTAATGTATCTTCTAATGCTGGTATTTCAACAATAAGGGTTTTGAGCCAAATCAAATAAATCCTCAAGACCAAGTACTAATAGAATAATTATAATAGATGGCAATGATGACCATACATTTGTCTGATCATAAGTGTGTGATTGAATACAACATGTATTTCATGCAGTTACATACAAGAGTACAATAAGGGTTGTATGAATATTTAAGCATACATGATGCTGCAATTAAGTTTCCCATCAGTAAACATACTTAGTTTTATAGTGACATGTTACGTGCTTGCAGATTACAGCAATGGATTTAAGTATGGTGGATGTTATTGAGCTGGTGAAAGATGCTTTGTCTGACTCGGATATTTCAAGTACAGAATTAGAGGCTATTTGTAATGATTTCAAAGGTAAAATTGTTTGACCTTTGGTAATCGATTTTACTGATTAATACTGAATAGAAAGTAGGTTTAGTAATTGTTTAATTTATGCAATGACTTTATTAGCTAGGAGTTTAGGAGTTTCCATATTTCCGAGTGTGTGGTTCTTGAGTTCTTGACGAGTTGTATTGCTGCTTGGTAGAATCTTCCATCTGATAGGCATTAGAACCGACACCAGACTATTTGCTCTGCTAACAGTATTTTGAAATCCGAAAGGCATTATAAGTGGCTTCCTAGCACTGTGACAATATACACAAAAATTTGTAAGGCATTTCTAGAATTTAAAAGTCAAATCCGGCATTAATGCAGGCCTTCAGTGTTCAAAGCACTTGTTCTAATTGTTTCATTCGATGTTCACTCTAAAAACATAAGAGATTTTGACAATGAAAATTTGCCAATAAGTTTTTACCACTTCAGTTTGGACGAAAATTTTCAACCCTAAAAGCAGATTTAATATAATATGCCAAATTTTGCTTTTGATCACTCTGCAAAGTTTGCCCAATGTTTCTCAGGTTTTTCAATTTTTGCACTTTATAGGGCACACAGGCTCCACTTTAAATGACTTTCATTTTCTTCCATCACTGTTCACTGTGTTTCTTTAGTAGCACAATTGCTACCTCCCCATGTTCGTGTTTCGAAATTATTTTACGTATCTGTATTTATTGTTAATTTGTGTTTGCTTTTCAGATAATTCGTGAATTTAAGAGGCTTCAAAGTATCTCAATGGAAGAGATTGGAAACAATGCCAAAAGCTTGTTTTCTAAAATCATTAGCATGGTGGAAAGAAACACCAAAAAATCTTCTCGTGAATGCGCTCTTTTGGCAAAGTTGCCTTCTAGTGATGAACAGTTTGCAGGTAGGTGGTAAAAGATCTCTATAACTAACTGATTTGCACGTTAATCACCAATCACGACAACTGTGCGCGAACACGCTAGCTGAAATTAGGTAACGCTTGTGGAAAACTAGCTGGATACATTAAGTTTAGCATGTTCAATATATTGTAGCCCAGTTAGCTTTTGCACCATATTTGCATCGCGTCCAGTTGTTATTTACTCCTGTTGTTTGTCAATCGTTTTTATAACGTCATAACTTTCGCAATCTGTTTAGTGTACATTTTTTTCATCTTTGTTCGTGGCCTTAATGTTAAATTAGCCATATTAACACAAATTCATTTTATTGTTTCTGGACTCGCTGTCGTTTTTGACTTTCAAACGTGCTTGGAGACTCTGTGGTCATTACGCTGCTTTAAAAGATTACTTTTGCAACTCAGTACTTCTTCTTCGTCTTTCGGCTTATCCCTTGTCAGGGGTCGCCACAGCAGATCAAGTTTCTCCATTTCGTCCTGTTTGCTGCATCTTTCTCTGATGCTCCTACCAGCTGCATGTCTTCCTTAATCATGTCCATGTACCTTCTCTTGGGTCTTCCTCTTTTTCTTTTACCTGGCACTGGCATTCTAAGCATTCTCCTTCCAACATTATTTTCATCTCTCCTTTGAACATGTCCAAACCATCGCAATCTTGACTCTCTCACTTTGTCTCCCATCCTTCTTACATGTGCCGTTCCTCTTATGTAGGCCTATTCATTTCTGATCTTGTCCTTTCTAGTCACACCCAGGGAAAACCGCAACATTCTCAATTCAGCAACCTCAATCTCAGATTCATGTCTTTTGGTCAGTGCAGCTGTTTCTAATCCATACAACATGGCCGGTCTTACTACTGTTTTGTAGATCTTTCCTTTTACTTTAGCTGATATTCTTTTATCACACAGGACTTCTGTCACTTTTCTCCAACTACACCATCCTGCCTGTATTCTCTTCTTAACTTCTTTTGTGCAGTCTCCAGTTTGATGCACTGTTGATCCTAAGTACTTAAACTCATTCACTTTTTCCAAATCAGATCCATGCAGTTTCACTTTTCCATTCTGATTCTTGTCGTTTATGCACGTGTATTCTGTCTTGCTTCTGCTAACTTTCATTCCTCTTCTCTCCAATGCATATCTCCACTTCTCCAGTTTAGTCTCAACATTTTCTCTACTTTCGCTGCATATCACAATATCATCTGCATAAATCATCGTCCATGGAGCCGGCTCTCTAACCTCATCTGTTAGTCTGTCAATTACTATTGCAAACAATAGAGGACTAAGAGCTGATCCCTGATGTAATCCCACCTTCACTTTAAAAGCCTCTGTCATTCCAGTAGCGCATCGTACTGCTGTGACACTGTCCTTATACATATCCTGCACCATCCTCACATACTTCTCCGACATTCCAGACTTTCGCATGCAATACCACAATTCCTCTCTGGGCACTCTGCCGTAAGCCTTTTCCAAATCTACGAATACGCAATGCAGTTTCTTTTGTCCTTCTATGTACTTTTCCATTAACAATCTCAAAGCAAACATCGGATCAGTAGTGCTTTTTCCCGGCATGAAACCATACTGCTGTTCACAGATTTCTACTTCTTGTCTGAGTCTAGCTTCTATTACTCGTTCCCACAACTTCATACTGTGGCTGAGCAACTTGATACTCCGATAATTACCACAATTCATAACATCACCCTTATTTTTGAAAATTGGTACGAGAACGCTCCTTCTCCATTCACTGGGCATGCTTTCACTTTCCAAGATTCCATTGAACAATTTAGTCAAGAAAGCAATTGCTAACTCTCCTAAACATTTCCATGCCTCCACTGGAATATCATCAGGACCTACTGCTTTCCCATTTTTCATCTTTTTCATTGCGGTTCTTACTTCTTCTTTGGTAACTCTGGGAACATCCTCATATGTTCCATTTATGCTATCTATCCTTGTCTCTCGTTCATTTTCTCTGTTCATCATTTCTTCGTAATAATTCTTCCACCTTTTCAACACTTTAACCAATTTGTATAAATCCTTTTCTCCTTCCTTTGTATCTAGTTTCATATACAGCTCATCATATGCTTTTGCTACATCTCTTTTTGCCTTACAACTTGCTTGCTTGTATGCCTGTCTGCTTTCTTCACTGTTTTGAGTATCCCAGTTCTTTTTGGCCAATTTCTTTTCCTTGATACTATCTTGTACTTCCTCATTCCACCACCATGTCTCCCTGTTTTCTTTCCTTTTTCCAGATGTCATACCAAGCACATTCCTTGCACTCTCTCTCACTGCATTTGCCATAGTGTTCCAGTCATTCGATTGTGTATCAACACAATTGAGTGCTTGCTTCACTTCCTCTTTAAACTTCACGCAGCAATCCTCCTCCTTCAATTTCCACCATCTTATTCTTGGTTCTATAATCACTTTTTTCCTCTTCTTCACTGTTACGGTCATTTTACAAATAACTACTCTATGCTGTTTAGCTACGCTTTCTCCTGGTATTACCTTGCAATCTCCACATTCTTTCAAGTTTGATCTCTTGCATAGTATATAATCTATTTGTGTGCTTCTGCCGCCACTCTTGTATGTTACCCTGTGTTCTTCCCTCTTTTTGAAATATGTATTAACTACAGCCATTTCCATTCTCTTTGCAAAGTCTACAATCATTTGTCCCTCTTCGTTCCTTTCTTTAAAGCCAAACTTTCCCATCACATGCTCATCGCCGTTATTGCCATCACCCACGTGGCCATTCAGGTCCGCTCCTATCACCACACGTTCTTCTTTGTCTATGCAATGCATCACCTCATCCAGGTCATTCCAGAACTGTAATTTGTGTTCCATTTCACAACCTACTTGTGGAGCATATGCGCTAATCACATTTATCATCACCCCTTCAAACACAAGGTTTACCATCATAATTCTATCTGAGACCCTCTTTACTTCCACCACGCATTTTGCATATTCCTCTTTAATGATCACACCTATCCCATTTCTTTTGCTATCTTCACCGTAATAAAACAACTTAAAACCACCTCCTAAGTTCCTAGATTTGGCGCCTTTCCATCTCGTTTCTTGCACACACAATATGTCGATTCTTCTTCTCGACATCAAATCAACAACCTCTCTGCCTTTTCCTGTCATACTGCCAACATTCAATGTTCCAACTCTGATATCTACGCTTCTCGTCTTCCTTAATTCTCGTTTCTTCTTTGCTTTTCTTCCTCCTCTTCTTCGCTGTAGTTTGTCCAACAGTGGCATATTTTCCGCCGACATCCTGTTGGACCTAAAATGTCGGTGGCGGTCGTTGTAAACCCGGGTCACGACCGATCCGGTATGAAGTTTCGTGTTTTTGATCTGCATGATTTTATTTGGCATTATTTTTACAGTCGCATGCCCTTGCTGACACCAACCACAGTTATCGGCAGTGGGCCTAGCCTTTGCCAGAAATGGCATGTCCTGCAAGGCAGCAGGAAAACTACATTTTGTCTGGCGTCAATCTCTTGACCACTCTAGCATGGGAGACCCTAGAGGAGTCGATAAACTCCAGCTAGCACAGCTCTTGAGGTTATGGACGCACACAAACTCCCTTACCACGTTAAGGTAGTAGTTCATAAGGGAGACTTTTGCAACTCAGTACAGTAAACAAAATGCTTTCATGTCGTTAACGGTTATGATTGTATAATACAGTCGAGAGTCAACAACATGAAAGATTTCTTGTAAAATAAGAGGCGTACATAAATGAAACCAAACGTTATTGTGAATCGCATTGCGAAGTTTTTAACAAGATTCTAATAGTATTATTTTAGAAGATTTACCGTATGTTTCCTATTGCTAAGAACAGTCAGTGGTTTTCTTGTCATTTCCCAAAATAGTCTCTACCAGTCTGCTTGGTGGTGGTGGTGGAATTACCCGACCGCTTCCTAGGGATGGGGGCGTGATGGTACATCACGGAGACCAAGTAGTCGGGCAATCCCCCAGGGTCTGGACCACAGATCGAGAATGGAGAGAGAGGAGCCGAAGATGGCTCTCCTTCGTGCGTCAGAGGCAAGGCAGTTAAGAATGAGATGATCAATATCCTCGGTTTCAAAACCACAGGCGTTGCATTGAGAAGTAGTGGGCCTGCTTAGCTTTGGAAGGTAAGAGGGAAGTAAGAGGCTTTGTCAATTGCAGCGAAGACGAGAGAGGACATAGCGGGCAGAACGAGGGAGAAGAAACGCTGAGGGGAGGGTGTTTGGAACGGGTGGAGTTTGCAAGTTACAAAGTCGTCCGTACAGTGGTTATCCACCTGGGTGTCGCAGGGCACATACTTTAAATGTGTTATTTCACAAATAATACACGGAGTATCTTGACAAAAATTCTTAAAAGGGCATTCAATCCTGACTGGGGACTTGGAACTAGACAATTTTTAAAAATAACTCTTAAAACTACCCTCACTAAATTTGATACTTTTACCTTACCGCTTTTGAGATATTACAGTTCAAATTTGCGTATATTCCCTCAAGTTTTCAACTTAAAACTAATTTTTACAAGTTGGTGGCTACACCTTTAAATTTTTTTGGTAGCAGCAATAGTGTAAGGCTTTACTTAGTATGGGTCAATGTCACCAATTAAAAGCTACGTATTAGGTTAAGTTTTTAAGTCGGTGTGTTTTTTACACTGCTATTAGACGGAAGAATGGAAAAACTGACTCCGTATGTTATGATTTTCTGGACAGAACTCGAGATTATGTGGACCGTGTCAAAATGATTAATTATCCAAACTCCAACTAACTAACTGAATCTACATAGTAAAGGGAGGGATCTAAATCTTAAGCTGACAGGTGGCGTTGCTAGAATGTCAGAGTTGTCACAGATGAAGATCAGTTTTGGTTAAACGACCAGAGGCCTCTGGGAAAGGAAGAAAATCAGCAGAATTTTTCTCGTGGCGAAAGCTAAATCTCTGCTAGTAGAGACAGCATTTTTACAAAAGGAGTAATTTTATATGCTGATTTCCTGGCCCACCGCATCTGTGAAAGAACCCATGCGTAATATGAATGGGGTGGTTAATTCCATAGGTCATATCGTTAATGATTGCTTGTGACCTCAGTTATGTGACGGGTTTCGGAAGAATTTATGAGCAATGCTAGATTACGGCTATCACGTGAATGGAATTAATTGCGAAATATTCTTCACATGATTAATTAACATTTATATGCACTATAGTATAATTTTTTAGTCATAGTTTTAATGTAGGTTTTGATATTGCGCAGTGTTCAAGTTGCACTTTTATTGCAGACATTCATGTCATTATTGGTGTATTATTGCTTTGCTGCCAGCTCAAGAGCAATACCAAGCGCGATTGCGATCTGAGCAAGTATCTATTTGATATTTCCCCGGTAAGTAGTTTGTTTGACGTTTCATTTCAGCTCGTAAAACACATTTTGTTTTACCAGTGAGTTACCGCTTGTATACAAGCATTTATCATTCAAACTATTTGTTACACAATAGTGTTCAATGGCATATCAAGGCATCGGTATCCTAGTTAGCTTCACAAAAGTTTTATTAGATCAACTAAGTAATGATAATTACCAAATTGTACAAACATTTGGTCATTTTCAGCGTTCTTGTCAACATTTGCGTTTTTGAAGAAACGCAACGATTTACGTGAATATTTACCAAATGTTGCAGCTGATCCATTTGAAAGAGCTTCAATAACAAGCACTATATACAAAGTGCATGTGGGATTTGTTTCAGTTTTGTAATAGGCCCTGCTAAAAACTATAGTTTGTATGGTTTAAAGCACTATGATGCCTAGAAGTGCATCGGGAGTTTCAAGTAATGAAGTCTTTTAGTGAAAACGGTGAAATAATGGTAAACATACGTTGTTAACAACATATGGATGTTAACAACGCAAGTTTTACTTCTAAAGTAGTATTACATGAATCTGCGGTCGACAAAGCACGGGCAACCAGGTGAAAGTAGTGTATTCAACCGTGCTGGATAACTGTTATCGCAATTTTACGTATTTCCGGGTGAGAATGACATTTTGTGTAGTTACTGTATACTCTTCGTTATTTTCAATTTGTTGTGCTGAATTTACTAATATCGGCAATGTTCGCGCTACGGTACACACAAATAAACTACTTGCTAAACGTTTGGAAAGATTTCGCAAAGTAATAAGCATTAAGATTGGGAAAATCATGTTCACTCTGATGCCAAAAATTAAAGATTGTTGCCAAAAAGGACCAAAACAATACGTTATTGTTTTAAAAACCAGTTTTCAAAGCAACGTTTAGACAAATTATGTCTAAAATGGTTAAAAATAACGTTTAGACTAACGGCGAATTTGCATAAGTTTGTTAAAATGAATGATTGAATGAATCGTGATAGGGAGCACTTAAGTACCAGTATGTTTTCAAGCAGATTCTGCTTCGCTGTCTATGATCTTGCCTTTGAGCTTGATCAAAGTTTTTTATTTATACTGTATATTTTTTTAATATGCGTGGCCTGTAGAGATCTCATGGCTGTACTACAAGTGTTGCGATTTCAGTACCAACAAATTAAGTGCTCTATTTGGATGCTTTTTTTTTTTGGCAGATACTGGTAGTGCGTTAAGCGAGAATCGAACGAATGTGTTGACAATGAAAGATGCACGATTCATCCGTTAAATGACACTGGTTATTTTTAATGCCTGTAGAAAAGATGAGGAATAGCAACAAGTGACATGTGTTTTTCTTATTGTAGGAAAATACAACCTTGCAAGAAATCGCTCAGTCCATAAAAGATTGTTATCAACCATTTGTCGTGGCCTACGGTGATGCAGCAGTTGCCAAAAACTTCACAGTTTTTGTGGAGCTACATCCTGTAGTGACCACTGCAGATGCTTTGCAAAGTTTAGTCAGTGTTCTTGCACTGTATTACATTTTTAATATGGAGTATTCCAAACATGCGTGCAAGGTCCTGCAATTCCTTCAGCAGTATCTTCTTGGCATCAAAGAAGAACACCCTTTCAATGCCGTACAAGAACTGGCGATGCAGTTGGGCCTAAACCCATAAGCATCAGCAAATGACAGTTGATTATTGCCGATATGGAGTCTTGATTGCTTAGACTTATTGCCGATGTGGAATCTTGATTGAGCATCAGCAAATGACAATTGATTTATTGCTGATATGGAATCTTGATTGTTATTTTACAGTGATGCAAATCTTTGCTTTTCGGCGAATTTTGCCAATTTTTCGCCTGAATTTGTCATTTTTATTATTCGTCTATATCCGTTGAGAAAAGTTGGGGGGTCTGGCATGTATTTACTCTAAATCCACGTTTCTGGCCAAAGGTTATTTATCACTGAGTATATATCTTCGATATAATATAGTGGGATCGCACTCACTGTAATTATGCCATCTGACATTAATCTTTAACTTCTGATTGCCATTTACTCTGCCTTGTGCCCCCTCCCTTCCGAACATGGTGTGCCTCCCGGGGCCCCTGACGCTTTCGTAAAGCACTGACCTATGATTAAAAATAAACATTACTTTTCCAAAAAAATGTCCCCAGAAATTTTTTTTTTTAATCTGTTTTTGAGTGTGAATTGAATTTTTGGAATGTGCATAATATGTCTGTTGCGGGAATCGAACAGTGGGAGGTCTGCGTGGCGAATAGTGTATTATCAAACTGCTCACCGATTTTTTGAAAAGCCGTTTGCATCTCTGGTTTTAATGTTTTTGCCCATCTTGATTATCAAAGTGTTAAAAGAAGTATCTGGCCAGGCTGCAATTATTTTTAAAACATTAAGAAAAATGTGAGTATCCGTTCCGCCAAGTTTTAAGTTTCCCAATGCTGCCGTTCTGTAGATATTTGAGTTAAAACCCTTGTCCCATATTGCTTATTCTGCTTTGAGACTATAAACAATAGACTAGTTTTTGGAATAGTCGCGAAGCAGTAAGCGATATGGGCAAAGGGCTCAACTTTGAATTCCATTTTTTACTTGTTATGACACCAGATATATATTATAGTATAATAAACATAGAGCTGAACTGGTGAGGCAGTTGCAACAACGCCAACGTTTCAGCAGTTTTCGCTAGCTGCTTTCGTCAGGGCATCATAATGAAAAAAACTCTATTATCTAAGAAACGGCTGCATTTGAAAACTTCAAACTTGGCAGAACTGATACTCCTATTTTTCTCGATTTTTTTTTCAAATAAATGCAGCCAGACGGACACCTGTTTTACGTTTTAGTTGGTTACCGTGATTGTAAATTAAGTAATGTGATCGTGATTCTAGATTACTGCAAACCGCTTTAGCAGTAATAAAACCAAGTTTTGAGTTATTAAAGAACAGCGGTATTTTTCGGTAAATGGTTCAATGTTTTAATAGCTATTTTGATAATTTACTAGGTGTGTAAATCTTGATAATTAGCCGTTACTTGAATGTTTGTACAGAATGTCGTTTTTACGGCGACCATGATCCAAAGATCTGTGCTTCAACTCGCATTTTCATCGCGTTGTTTCATACAATTATCTCTGCTTGGTGGATTCAAACAAGCAGCACTAAAACTCGACAAGAACTGAAGAAATCAACCGAACACTCGGAAATATGGAAACTCTTACACGTGTGAGGAGTCGTCCAATATATAGCCCCTCTGTCGCTTTCACGTAACAGGAGGATAAAGATAAAAGAAACAAGTGCGAATACGTTGGTTATCAACCGTGATTCTAAATCAATGTGTACCGCTTTATCTAAAGTAATAAAACAAGCTATATTCAATTAAAGATTATTACTGATATTTTTTCGTTGAATTTGTTTTCGTTCTTATGTTTCTAGTAACTTCTTCCATATTTTGTGGTAATTTACGTTTTGTCCAATATCATTTCTGCTACAAAATGCTTTAATAGCGCACAAGTACCTCAGCTTATCGACATGCTGGTGATTTCTAAAATTGCAACGCATAGTTACTGCACTGGTAATTTCCAAATTTCCCAAGTTAAACAAAAATGCAACACTAACCAGCAATTGGTTAAATTGCATAGTTTAACTTGGAAAATTTGTAAATTATCTGCACAAACTATAGCGTCGTAATTTTAGAAATTACCACGTTGATAAGTTGAGGTACTTGCAATATTACTTAAGATTGGTTACCATGGGTAAATTTGGAAATACAATAAATACAAGCCTAGGTACGTTAAACATTACCCATGTTGATAACTTCGGGTATGTTGCATGTTTCCAATACTAACTTATTTGAGTATACTTTCAGAAACTTTCTTTGGTGAAATTGGGTAATTGTACGAATTACTTTGACTAATCAGCTCAAGTATATTTGAGATGACCAACGCGTGTAAATTCGGGTAAATATAACTTTGCCAACGTTGAGGGAATTGGGCAACTTCAACATATACCAAATATAGTTTGCTTTGGTAATTTCACTGATACCATGCTTGGGTGTCCATACCAAGATGCCCAAAAATTTTGCCCAATTTTTTGGGGTAAAAAATACCCAATTTTTTAGGGCAAAAAATACCCAACTTTTTTTACAGTAAATTCGGGTAAATATAACTTTGCCAACGTTGAGGGAATTGGGCAACTTCAACATATACCAAATATAGTTTGCTTTGGTAATTTCACTGATATTATGCTTGGGTGTCCATACCAAGATGCCCAAAAATTTTGCCCAATTTTTTGGGGTAAAAAATACCCAATTTTTTAGGGCAAAAAATACCCAACTTTTTTTACAGTGTTGGCCTTGGCCTCGAGCCTTGTGTCCTCGACTCCACCTCTGTTGATAATAACATTTGTCTAAACCAGTGGTTGCGAAATGTTTTATATCTCAGACGCTCTCTACCCCTAGTCCATATTTTCGTGTGCATCACCCAAAGTATGGAATTCGTTACCACTATCTCTGCGTGAAATTGAAACTTTCTCCCTTTTTAAGAAACGTCTAAAAGCATTTTATTTTAATTTAGCCTTTGAGGATATTACCACTGTTTGATGCCAGTATTTTGCTGCTTATTGCTGTAAAATTAGTACCTCTGTTGAGTATTAATTTTATTTCTGTAAACTATTTGAATGTTACTTTGGCCCCTTAGTCAGATGCATTGACACTTGTTGTTGTTATCTCAAGGGGGATATAAATTCCAATTATTATTATTATTATATTATTGTAAATCAAAATACTCCCTTTTAGGGTTTTACAATACATTAAGTCTGTAAAAAATATCTTTTTTTGATATATTCAATCCCCATGGGTTATCAAGGTATAACTTTAAGAACCCATGGTTTAAACAGGAAGAGATTTGTTGTTGTTTTTTTTTCAGTTAAAAACTTAAAATTATTGTGGGTTTTTACGCTCGGATTGGAAATATGGCCGAGACTTACCCATTTTCCGAGACTTCTAGGTGCCGAGACCGAGGCTTTAGATCAGTGGTTCCCAACCTTTTTTAGTGTCGGGGCCAAATTTCAAATTTTAGAGTACGTATGGAGCCGCATGAAAACACTAAAGTAATTATAACGAAAATTATAAAGCATGAAAGCACGTAGCAACGAATAGCAACACTAACAAAAAAATACACTAATCAATTTAATGTCCAACTTGGCATTGGCTTTGAGCTTTAATAAGTTTGTCAAAGCGAGGCGTAATAGCAGAAGACGCAGTGCGCAGTAGCTGCTTGAGGTGGTCATCGGTTAATCGATTGCGATATCGATTTTTGATTCTGACCATTTTGCTGAAAAGTGCTTCACAGACGTAAGTTGATCCAAATACAGAGGCGTTTTCCTGGGCATTGGTTATCAAGTTGGGATTCTTTCCCTCTGGAACTCGACTCCAAAATTCAAGTAGGTCTTCACTTTGAAATAATTGCTTGAGCCCGATATCTGACTGCATGTCTAGCAACTCCAATTGAAAATTATCAGGTGCAGTGGCCACATTAACAGCAATAGGGTTTGAAAACATTTTCATCATGGGCAATGAAGAATTCATTCCGTTAATGCGGCGGTTGAACTCATCAATCAAGCAACTGATAATTTTGTCGTATACTTCAAATGATCCATTGGTTCGATGATTAGATAGCGTTGGAAAATGTGCTGTAACACCACCAGCAAGCTGTGTTTTCCAAAGACAAACCTTGTTAATAAAAGCGGTTGCTGTGCCATACAAATCGTGACAAAGCTTGTTATTGCCTTGTAGAGTGCGATTTAAAGAAGAAAGGTGTGTAGTGATATCAACAAAAAACGCCAAATCAGCAACCCAAACTTCGTTGCCAAGCTGAGGGATGTCTTTCTTTCCTTCAGCAAATGTTTTAATCTTTGGAAGAAGTTCATAGAATCTTTTGAGACATGAAGCGCGGCTTAGCCATCGTACGGCTGTGAACATGACTACGTCACCATACTCAGCCTCAGTATCTGCTAAAAACTTCTTGAACTTTCGATGATTAAGTGCGTTGGCTCTAATCCAGTTTACCGTTGTTGTTACCACATCCACCACATTAGACATGTTGAGTGAGTTAGCAATAAGACTTTCTTGGTGTAAAACACAATGATGCCATGTCACTGGAGCAAGATGATTTTTGTATCGCCATTTATTGATGAGCCCTTGAAGCCCACGATTTGCTCCAAGCATGGAAGGGCAGCCATCCGTTGCCACTCCAAACAACTTTGATGGGTCCAAATGTGCTTCTTCAAGAGTAGCACGAAATTCACGAAATATATCCGTTCCTTTAGTTGAGCCATGAATAGAACGCAAAGTGAGATATTCTTCGTAAATCGTAAAATCCGGCATGACTCCCCTAATAAACACAGCTAATTGCTCTGTATCAGTGAGGTCTTTTAAGCTGTTAAGTGCGACAGAGTAGCACACAAAATTTTTGACTTCTCAAGAAGCTGATCGTGTTGGTCGTTTGATATACATTCAATGCGCTGAGTTATTGTAGTATTACTCAGCTGTAACTTTTTGGCCTTTTGTTGTATGGCACTTGAACAACATTCTGTTGCAAATGTAACTATCGCTTGCTTCATAATTTCACCATCCGAATATGTTTTCATATTACGAGCAAGTAGATGGCTCACTTTGTATGATGTTTTGGTAATATCTTCAGATTCAGTACTAACCTTGAACATATTTGTTTGCTTATTCCGTGCTGACTTAAGAGATTCCAACTTCCTTTTCCTTGATTCTCCTTGGTAGCAATCATATTTTGTAGAATGAGTTTCGTAGTGCCTCTTAATGTTAAAGGATTTTACACTACTTATCACCACAGGACACAAAAGGCAATGGGCTTTGTTGTCTACCTCAACTTGAAAATACTTTTCTTCCCAATCGCTTTGAAAAACTCGATTTTCCTGCTGAAGACTACGTGCTTTCTTTGAAGGCTGATCTGACATAATTTTAGGGTTGAATATATCTAAAACTTAAACGCTTGGCTGATTATCCTATTACAATTTTATAGCGGCAGTGACTAGTTTTAAATTAACTGCAATAAATACTTCACAAAAATAGAATAGAGAACAACTGGACAGTTGCTGCTAGGTTTTACCTTAACTGCAGCTGCTGCTCCTTCAACTAGACCAGAAAGTTATGATACATTGCTTTGAGAAAACAGTGACGTAACAATAGCAGCCTTTTCACAACTTTCCTTGCCTCTAATCTTAACTATGAAGTAAAAACTCTTTTCCCAGCCTCCAAACTAAGCAAGGGTAATTTTCGAATACGAATTTTATTTTTTTTATTATTACAATTAGATTTTTTAAATGTTTTTTGTGGGATTTTCAAAGGTCAATGAGAGCCGCAATAAGGCTACCTGGGAGCCGCATGCGGCTCTCGGAGCCGCGGTTGGGAATCACTGCTTTAGACCTTCGAGACTGAGACTTTGAAAAATAGTGTCTCGAGACCGAGACATGTCTTGAGACACTACAGCTCTGTCAAGCAAAATATATAAATGAAGACATAGAGCAGAGTAGCGGTATGTTTGCGGCAAGTGAACACAACGCAAAGCGTGAAAAAAGACACATTAATTAAATTCTTTTTCTCCTGCGGTATCCGCTCATTTTCAAATCTGGATTCGAGGGTCCAACGTTCGAGGCTAAAGCCAAGGACTCAAAAAAATCCGAGTTCAAGGCCAAAGAACCGACTTTTCGAGGACAGACCCTCTCGAGGATAAGGACGAGAATGGACGTGGCCAAGGCCACGGACACAATTTTTCTGAATTATGGTTGGCAAATTTCCCATTTTTTAGCGCGCAAATGCTAAAAAAAGGTCATTGCGCAAGAAGCCGCACGTGTTTTCCGCGATTTCAGGCAATCTCAAAAATTTACGTAAAAAAATAAAGGAAAGAAAATAATTGTCAGATGAGAAGTTTGTTTAGGTTATTTTTTGATTGGTTATTTTCCTTTTTAACCAATCAAAAAATAGTGCTGTCCTCGAGGCGAAGACAGAGCATTTTCGAGGACTTGTAGGCTTCAAGGCCAAGGACCTGAGCTTCGAGTCAAAAGCCAAGAACTTCTAAATGTGTCCTCGAGGCTAAGGACGTCCTACAGGACTACACCTTTGTTCATTATGCAATACGATCCATAGTAATGAGCAATACGTGCCAATAACCAAATACCGCAAACAATTACGCAAGGACAAATAATATCAAATATGGGTTGGGCCACCACAGACCTTCCCTTCAGAATGATGTTGATGATGGACGACAAATAACCCAGTAAGCCTAGCAAAGTACAGTAATATCTTCAGTATCAAATTCACAAACATTCAAGTACTCAAGTATGATCAGTGCACACTTAGTAGCAGTGAACGCTTCTGTTTGAAGGCAAAGCTCGCTGCAATGCGGTGTTTACAGCTACTTTGAAATACCGTTAACCAGGTGCCGGATACAACAACCAAATAAAAAATTATCTTTGACCTTGTAAGGCGTATCATATGTTCTGAGAAAAATCTTACATGAAACATGCAGCAAAGTTTTTAATTTATTGCCGATTATTTCTAGATATCTAGCGCTTTAAGACAGAAAATCTAAGACTATCTTCGAAAGCCTAGTTTATATCTTCCATAAACTTAGTAAAATTTTAAATTATTTTTGCCGTCGTAGTCGCCCATTTGCCGAAAACTTCTAGGATAATTCTTAACAAAATCTTAAGTGAAAAATGAACGATGTGTTAGAAAGCGGTACATATAGTTATAGCTATAGACCATAATTTGTAAATAGTAACATAGGCCGTACCAACGTAACTTATACTCATTAATCTTTTAGTTTTAAAAGTTATAATAGAAGTACAGAACACGGTACATGATCGCAGATTCAGTGCAGACCAAATGCCATCAGGACGAAATTATGCTAATCGATTAAACTATAGAGAACATATAGATGTTAAAAAGCCAAAGAACGTTTTATTTCCGTCAAAAATAAGTAGTAATAACAACACCACATTATGGCAATACTAAACTCCACACTTGATATTACGCATGATCGCAAGATTAAGTTTAAACTCAAACTCAAGCGGCGTTGTTGCGTCCTTTGAGAAGATGCTTCACAATGATTAATATCTCAGCTTGACGGATTTTTAGCAAGCAGCACAAATCAATTTTCAAGGGGACAACTCAGAAACAACGGCAACTCCTAAGCGAGTCAAGATTCGACCAAAGCATAACGCATCTGTCGGTTTCTTGTGATAGGAGGATAAAAATTTATCAAAAAACTCCCACTTTCGTTAAAAATAAAAAGATATAAAAAAATCAATTGTATGCATATAGCAGCAAAAACTTTCAGAAACGCATAAAAGTATGTGTAAAGCCTAATCCATAATTATTGGAGTATTCTGGTTTGTATGTCACCGAAGCGTGGAAGGATTTTTCTTTTCCTCTAAAGCAAATTACATCTTAAAAGGAATAGTGCAACTAGATATAAAGCGGTGAAGTGACATAATATTCGCACTGTGAGCCTTATACCGAAGGAAAGCGAAAGTCTAGAAGAACTGATAGAAATCTAAAGAGGATTTTGCTGGAAACAACGAATTAAATAAAACGACTACAATTGTTTGTCTGTTCCAAGGTTTCAAAACATGATGGTACTAAAGACATAACAATAATGTCATATTTTGCGCCGGCCTTCTTCCAAATTCTTAACACCGTTTAATGCCCGTTGAATGGCATCAACAACAGAACTCGTCCTCGCATTCCGGTGCATTGTTTTTCGAAGAACTCCTAGAAAAAATGCGTACCATCACAATACAACACAAATACAGCTTAATTCGTAACACATGTTTATACTACAAGTATTAACGGAGCACCACGTCTGCATGCAACGAACAGAAAAATAAAAAGATTCCAAAAATATTAACCAATATAGCACCCTACTGTTCTCCCAAGTCCAGACACAAACAACCGTTCAAAATCGACCTTAATTTACAAATTTGTTGCCATTGAACAAATTGACCTTAATTTAAAAATCGACCTTAATTTACGAATTTGTTGCCATAGAAACTTTTTTTCAACACAAAATTTTTTTTCTATAAACAAATTTTTTGTTTGAAAAAAAAAACTTTTGTTTGAAAAACCTTTTTTTTGGAAAAAGCGTTTTTGAAAATAAAAATATTGCTAATGACTCAAAAAATGAACTCCAGAAAAAAATATTTTTCGGAGAAAAACTTTTCTTGGAAAAAAATAGTTTTTGAAAATTTTGTTTAAAAAAAATGTTTTTCAACTATCGCGAGCCTAAAAATCCCGGTACCTAGTCGGCGGCACTTAAACGTCCACGCTAAAAGTCACGGTCCGATCTCTTTAAGTTTGCTGTTACATAACCAGGAGCAGCATGCTGTTACAAATCAAAAATCTAAATAGAGGTCAAACGACCGACGAACTTCAGCTGATTTTGCTTGTAAAATTGTTACACTTTTTGAAAACTACGGCAAAGAATTCGATGGAAGATTCTTTTCAACCGCTGAATACAATACATGCACCGAAGTATAGGCTATTACTGTAGGACCTTCACTAGTAAACAGAGTAATAATCAAGTAATGAGCGGTGAACAAATTAACCACTTTGCAGTTTTTTGTACCATATAATCATTTGACACTACCAGTATTATAACCACACACCTTGATGGCAGCAAGGTTTTGTTCCAATTCTTCCTCTGTTTTTGCTGTGGTAGGAATAACTTCCAGCTGAGCCATAGAGTCCAAATTGCCTACATGATCCTTTATCTTACCCAAGATTATTTCTAAATTTGATTCATTATTATCCAGTATCTTGGCAATGGTATCCCTCTTACAACCTTTTCCAGAATAGGTAGAAGGTCTAGCTGTAGCCTCAGATGTACAGACAGAAGCCTAAAATATACACAACAGTAAATATTTTGCATTGAACCACTAATGTAGCAACGTTGAAAAAAACAAGAAAGCGTCATGTGTAAGTAAACTACTGTAGTATTTTTTTTTTTATTGAAAGTTGTATTGTACATATTCCGAAACACGTTCGTGCAAAGCATGCTTTTTTTAATATAAACACCGTTGTTACAGCACGATCGTTTATAGTTGGATTCGAACCTAGGTTTTTATGATTTGTCGTTAACACGTCCATTTACCTTATTTGCATATTACTTTTGTGTTGCGCGTCTTTCATAATTCGCTCGGTAGAAACTCTGCAAAGTTGCCTGAAAGACGCACCGTTTTGCCGTTTGCTGATCACCTTTTTTGTAGCAACGTTTTAATTCTAGCACAGTAGTTGAATCAGTCTTATCTTTGAACAGTAGCGTAAAGAGGTTTTTTATTTTATGTTGTTAAATTCGCTCTTTCAGTTTAAAGTGTTTTTCGCCCTGCCGGGTAATCTTCGATAAATTTATGCTGGACTGGTCTTTTTTATTTGCCTTTTTATTAATACAAGATTGTTTTTGGAATCTCCTTTGTTAGCCTCTTGAACGCAAGGACCAGACAGTGAAGACCTAGGCATTTCGCCTAGGACACAGCCTTCAATCTATAACAACCGTAAACATTTTGTGAAGTAATAAGTTGCTGCATTCGGTCTTTGACGTAAAAATAAATCGTTCAAAGCTTAGTTTTGACGCAGCAGAAATGCGACAAAAATGCTAATTTTTCAGCAGTGTGAGAGGGATAATGACATAACACAGCTACGTTATCAATTCAACGTCAAGATTTCACCACTGTTTATTTTCTGCCTGCAAAATATCTAGCGCTGAACGAGCGTTGATATGGGACTATGAGTACGATTTTTGTACAAAATTTTTACAATTGGGGCAAGACAATACAATAAAACTGCATATATGATGCGAATGATAAAAAATGCAGCCATTGCTCCCAATATTTTTTAGCTCCCAAGTTTGAAAAGCAAATTAATACTAGTATATTAGGATATACTAAAACGCATTCAAAAGCTTACTAACTGTCAAATGGGTGCTTCGAAACCGGAGCTATCAGCTCTATCGAGCGGGGGAAAATCACTGAATTCCATCACAGTGTCATTAGTTCTTATTTGAGATATTATGTCCAACTCCATCTAAAGTGGTTGAAGTAGCATTTGAATTTATGCTTTGTTGAAACATACGTCAAATGAGTCTGCAAAACAATATATTAAAATTTAAGAAACAACATTTATGCATGCTGGTAATCAATAAGGTCGAAACTTTTTGTGATATTTATAACTTATACTCAATCTACATTTCATAGCCGACGTAAATTTAAAAAGCTTGCCTTCATTTTTGGAATAAAATTTCATATATACAAATACTGCAGAAGTGCAGATTCAAGAGTGATAGCAATTGTGACATCATACAATCAATTTTGTGGTAGTTGCGAGCCAACAAAGGCTTTTGTTTTTTTTTTTCAAACAAAATAAAAACTATATACTTAAAATCTCTGTAGACATCTTATAACCTGTTTCACTTGACCAGCAACAAAATGTAAGATACTCTTCCACTCATTGATAGTGGCATAACAATCACTTTTATACAAAAATCCTTTACAGTAAACTTACTAGATTCACAAAGGATTGTGCACTCATACTTTCCCATTCTAATTTTTGGGGTGGTTTTTGTAATTTCACCATGTTTTCTACCTCATCTTTTGGCATGCATGCAGGAGGCCAACACCACAGCCTGCTGTGGACACTCCGTGACTAACAAATGATATCAGTGGTGATTTTGCCTTTCACATTAAATTGAACACAAACAATTTTTTTCATTTCTTTGCAACTTAAACGTTAAAGACTATAGATTAAATCTGTAATGAAAATGGTTGTGTCACCAGAAGTGGACAGCACAAGTCATAAAAGTTGCACCGCAAGCGCACATGCAACTGCTCAAAAAATCTTGCGTCCTAAGCATTTTCGCAAGCCAAAAAAAATAATTGCGCCACAAGCGCAATCGCAAGTGTGACGTTTCGAAAAGCATAATTCTAATTGATTATCACAGCTTAAACTGCGCTTGGCTGCGGTATGATACTAACATTCAAAACAAAGTATGCACACTACGAAACAAGTAAAAAAATTATTGATTTCCTTTGAAAAATATAAGCATTAGAAGGTGTGCATCGCTTAACCCTTTGGGGCAAAGAATGTCTTTACACCTAATGAAAAAAACTCTCAACATACGTACTTTAAAAGAATCCAGGTGTTAAAAAAATTCTACTAATAAAGTCTTCATGTGGTGATAAGCGAACGCCTTCGGAGTCACTATTTTTTTCTAGTGGCTTGTCAAGGAAATCCTTTACAAGCTTCGATACATATTTTGTGGTGCTGGAGCAAATAGTATCACTCTCTGACAAATGGAGCACGCTAAATAAATCAGCAAGTTTTTTGTTTTAAAAACTTGCACCATCTAATTATTAATTATAAGAGTTATTGATGCTATTTTTCCTGTTCGCAAAAACTTTCAAGTTTTCCCGTACAAGGAAAAAAGTTGTAATTAATAGTTTTTGTTGTTTTTTGTTTTTGAATTACGGTAACAAAAGTCAGATGTACCAGGCAATGTACCTTGCTTCTACCACCTGGGCCAAGTTACTAACAAAATTTATCCCCAAATTCAAGATTTTAAACATGTTTTGGACTTGATCTTTAATTAAAGAGAAGACTAAACAATTAATTTTTTTTCAATTGGCTTTCAAATGTTTAATTTCAAAACCAAAAATTTAGTTATTTCAAATGCCACAAAAAACCAGCAAAATATGATCCAAATGGCAATAAAATAGCTATTTTTTCCTAAAAAAAAATTACACAAAATCATCCAGCCACTGGCATCCAGATCCCTAACTATGCTAAGTTTGGGTTACACTAGTTTCCTCACCACGTCTCCCAATTTACACAATTTTGGAAACCTTTTATCTTTGTCAGCAGCACAGCCGAGCGGAACTGCACTCGGATTATTGCATAAGCAATACTGCGACTCGAGTTCAATTACGACTGCAGGCCGCCCCTTCGACACATATGCGGGTGGCTGAAGACTCGAAGAGCGCAAGCTCACTTCCCAGTCACCCTCATCTCTCTGTTCTTATTAAGTTCGTTGAGTTGTATCTCAGTTGATTTTCATTATTTATTTATTTTAACTTTTGGTTCAGGTCTTTCCCATTCACCAACATCCAGATTACATGCCAACCTAGGCCTGGCTTATGATCATCCATTCTACAATATCTTTGTCCCATAAAAAGTACCTCTATTCAAAAAATTTTGATGACGTCATTGCGTGTGATTTGCGGTTTGGCCCTACTCCCCAATCAAAAATCCTGGCTACGTCTATATGTACCTTGTCAATATTTCTCTACATTTTAATTACAGTATTTGAAAAACAATCATTCCCAATCATATTTGAATTTCGCTTGTGCGATTGCGCTCAATATTGCTAAAATGCTTGTGGCGCAAGTGTTAGCGCAACCGTTTAAAAATAATTGCGACACAAGCGCAATATCGCAAGTAAACTAGTTGCGCCATATACTGCATAAGATAAGAGCGGCGCAAGTGCCCACCTCTGTGTATTAGAAATGGCGCGGATAACAAAAAATGCATCCAATGCTGCGCTGCATCCGCAAAGCTTGTCTGCATGCTGCACCGCACCGCATCCAAGCACAACTAAGCTCACGCTGCACCACGCCACACCGCAAGTTAAATTTCCTTTAAATTTCCACTAACATCACAAAAAAATTAGCTTTCTAGCTTACGACATATAAAAAAATTGATTGTAGGTATTATTTTGGAGAGTTTTCTAAAGGGTCGCTCTCTCAAACCATGTCAAAATATTTGTTTTTTAAACATCTGCCAATATAAAAAAAGTAATGCCCTAGCTTAAGCCATTCAAAATACTAATTTCTGGGGAGTCCATTTGGGGGCCCCTGGAGGGGGGTGGTACCTCCATACTATGTCAAACTATTCGATGCTTAAATATTTACCAATATAAACAAAAAACTATCACGTTAGCTTGAGCAATTAAAAAAATTAGCTTTTTAGGGCCCTATTTTGGGGGGGTTCTGGGGAGAAGCCTCAAAAAATTTCAGGAGACAAAATTGCATTTGCAGCTCAACAAATTTACATAAAAATTAGATATGGATGTTGTGTGGTTTAGGAGATGAAGAGTGCACAAAATTTAGAAAGCAAAAAAGAAAAAAAACTCAATGCCGTTAAAAGTGTAGGTAGGGATGAAAGGGTATCTTATGTCATATAACTATGCAAAATATTTTTTGCCATACTTAAGCCGTTTTTGAATAAGACCGCTTTTTACACCAAACTTTTGAAGTAGTTTTCGCGTCCTAAACCTGAAGTTACGGGACTCACTGCCTTGATATTTGGCACACACAAAACTTATGAATCTTAAACTGCTGTCAAAATTTCATGTAGCTAAACCAAACCATTATCAAGTTTTAAGTAAAAGTCTGAAACTTCGCACTCGTTAACTTTGAAAATGGCCAAGTAAAAACTGAAAAACATGTAACGCGAGATCAGTCGTTTCAATTATAGGCCTTCAGGTTTAATCTGCCTTATGTGTGCTTTTTAGTAGTTTTTCTGCACCATGTTTTGGCAATCAAAAACAATCTACCAGTCTACCTGATTATTCCACGCAAATACTGTTCTAATTCTTAACCAGTAGCTCAAATAATGAAATATAAGGTATCATGTGCTCTGCATGCTGTCACCAGCTACTACACTTGTATGAAACTACTCCATGTACTATAGGCTACCTTTGCCGTATGCAGGTGTGTTTGATTGTGGAATAAATTTTGCTACTACGTAGGCTATTTTGTCATTGGAAGTTTGTGTAGCCTAGTCTTTGTACTCTACTTAGAACCCTCTAATCATCCGCTACCACAACATAGGCTATTGGGTCATTGCAACTTTGTGTAGCCTAGTCTTCTTACGTACCTTGTACCAGACAGAATACAGCCATCTGCGGTAGGACTAAAAGTTAATGCTTTATACCATGACCTGTTGACGAATGCTATAGGCTACACCATAGGTGGGCACAAGTTCGTTAATCGTTAATCCGTTAATAACAAAGCTAACTTTTTCATTAACTCGTTAATCCCTTAAAAAGTTTTTTCATGTTAACGGACTAAATTAACTTCCGTTAAGTTCTGTTAACTTCCATTAAGGTTTTTATCGTTAATATTTTGCACCATTATTCATTCAAACCAGTTTGCACTGGTATCATTTGATTATCGCTGATCACAATTTCCAAAGATTTTCCAATCGCAGCTTCGCGTAGTGCATTTGAACTTATTTTTATCTTAAAATTAGATTAGACTGTAAAATATAACCTCAAAACACAAAAAAACTACCACAGCAACAAATATCTTCTTGCTATCAGCTCTACAGCGTCAATACCTGTTCTAGAAGCGAGTGAATAAAAAGAAATGTAAATTAAAGGCAAAATGTTAACGAATTAACGGACTTTATTAACTTCCGTTAATTAAAGCTGAAAATAACGGATTAACGTTAGCGGAGGTGTGAAGTTTGTTAACGGATTAGTGGTTAACGAAGCTAATGTTTAGCATTAACTTGCCCACCTATGGGCTACACTGAACTAACTTTGTCCCTCTGAAATGCAAGCGTTGTACCAATACCATAGGTCTACTGCATACTGGGTGGGTACCTCGTGGCCAGAGCCTGCGAGAGGGGCTTCAGGGGGTACATCACACTCGGGCCTACATCGTACCCAGGCCTAGGGGAGCTCGGAAGAGTTCAGGTTTCCGCGTTAAGTTTTGGTAGCCTATTGCACCCAGGGGCGTATTTAGGCCTGCACCCAACCTTGGGCAAAAAATCAAACCAGATTTCAGTGAAGACCTTTTTTTTGCTCTTCAACAAATTTTGGGCAAAAAATCGGAAAAAAAAATTTGCGCAAGTTTGGTGCTGGGTCATTGATTTATGGCTTGGGGGGCCCAATAAGATTAGGGGGCCCGGTATCGACCTTCGTACCCCCTGGAAAAATATGCTCTCTGAGGTCCTGCTTGTGGCTAGGCTATGTGCCTCTGCTCTGATGTTTGTTTTACACAAACCTGCTTCATCAACATTTTTTTAAATCTGCCTTTGTTCCATCTTCTCACCTAACATTCTAACTTTTCCTAGTCTAGCCAACCAAAACCAAAATCTTTTTCTTGGTGTCAAGAAACATGTTCAGCCAATAAAAACTAAGTTCGTTGTAGCCAAAATAGCCTATTTTAGGATGCTCCGAATTGTAAAAAAATATACTTCAAGCAATGATTGCTTCCACCGAAGGCACCATTGACTGTTTTAGTACCCTAAATATATGTATTGTCACAACATGATATTGTTATTGTCTTCAATTCATATTATAGTTGCATCATGACCTACCATTGTTATTAATAACAAAATAATTCACTTGCAATAATTGTAAAAAAATGTAAAAAATTATAGTACGCGGCGCTACGCTGATGCTGTGACGTAATACAGATTTTGGTTGCCACGCTGCGTGGCGCGGTGCACCAACAACAGCGCGCGGCCGCGTACGCTGCGCTGTTGCCATCTCTACTGTGTATTTACCATTCGAGCCAATCAATAAGTAAAGGTTTAATGTATATGTGTAGGGGTAAGCTATATAATCTTGAAATTCAAAACGTGCCTTTTTAACATCTTAACTTCACCTTTTTTTAAATTTTGCAACTCTAGCAAAGAAAACTTCTGGGGCCCATGTACCTACGTAACAGTAGTCAGCTCAAAAGTATTTCGCCACAACTTCCACTAACCAGTATGTCAGCTTATGTTATAAAGAACAGAAAATAATACTGTAATCAGTTGAATTACCAACTTGTCTGTCTATCATCACATCTAACAACTTAAAAAGAGTATCTTCCATTTGTTTTGTTTACGGAGTAACTATTTTACCAGAAAATCTAGAATGAGAGAAAAATAGAGAACTGCAGCGCACCTTATCTTGTGCTGTTTCATTGATTTTAAATTTTCTGTGAAAAAGACGCTTCCTTTTGCATATCTGCAATGATCTCACATTCGATATCAATACTGCTCTCAACCATACATAGGACTAGTAAACTCTGCAGCCCCTATATTGTGAACTACCGTAACAATTGACTACTTTTGTCATATTATAATCTTAATTCTCAAATAATTTTCTTAATCTGTGTTTTACAGTTAACTCAAGAGCTACCTCTCTCTCATTTTTCTGCAGGTTATCTTGAACTGTTTAATGTAAAAACATACCGGTAGGTGGGCAAATTAATCCAAAACGTTAGCTTCATTAACCACTAGCAATTAACAAACTTCACACCTCCGTTAACATTAATTTCAGCTTTAATTAACGGAAGTTAATGAAGTCCGTAAATTTGTTAATATTTTTCGTGTAATTTACATTTCTTTTTATTCACTTGCTTCTAGAACACGTATTGACGTTGTTGAGCTGATTGTAAGGAAATACCTATTGCTATGGTGGTCTTTTTGTGCTTGGGAAGTTACATTTTACAGTCTAATCTAATTTCAAGACCAAAATAAGTTCAAATGCACTAACGAAGCTGCGATCAGAAAATATTTGGAAAATACGAACAGCGATAACTAATACTGTAGACCTTTGAGGCTGCAGCTTATTATTTGCCAAAAAAAAGAGCTCCTTTATTCGCTTTCTAACTCGTGCTAATGCGCAACAAGTGTTACCAGTGCAAACTGGTTTGTACCTGTACGATAAATGAATGGTGCAAGATAGTAACTATAAAAATCTTAAAAGAAGTTAACAGAACTTAACGGAATGTTTTTAGTCCGTTAACATGAAAAAACTTTTTTACAGATTAACGAGTTAATGAAAAAGTTAGCTTCGTTATTAACGAATTAACGGGTTAATGAAAAAGTTAGCTTAGTTATTAACGATTAACGAACTTGTGCCCACCCATGCGTAAAAAATACGTAAAAAAAATGAAGTACATCGCACTATTTCAATTATTTATACTAATTCACGAAGCCTTCAATTACTTACACTATAACTTGCTAATGTTTTCTGAATAGTAATACAATCACGTTAACCCTTTATCTACTAGTGTTGCCATATGGCAACAGCACCACAAAAATGTAAAGTTTTTAGTGTAAGTGTTTCTAATTGTTGTAATTATGTTTTTAGCAGATCGAAGTATAGTACACTTAAGCACTAATAATCGGTAGAAAAATAGTTATAATTTTTCATTCCGTTTGGCTGCAGCAAGAAATTGTAGAAAATTACCTTTTTCAGAAATGGCTCACATAATAAGGTAAGTGTTTCTAAGTATTGTAATGCAGTGTATTGGGATTTTGGTTGTACTATATTTTAGGCAATGTCTCTAGTGTACATACTATGTGTGACCAAGATCAACTCTACTTCTAACATGACTGGTAGAACGCTTAGCGTAAAATGTTGCCACATGGCAACACTAGTAAAATATGTGTACATTTGCTCGAATTTGTGTCCGATAAAAGTAAGCTTTCACGCAAATGTTAAAGTTGTAAACTGACCAGAATTGCTCATTGTACAGGCCATTTTGAAATTGTGTCCATCTGCGCAGGGATTCGGGGCCAATAGCTGAGCTTTTCCAAACAAAAAAGTGTAGAAAAATATCACAAAAGGGGATGAAATAAGGCATCCAAAGACTAAAATCTACTTTGACGCCAAATTTCTCAAAATTCACGAAATAATAGAACAACACCGACACTTCACCAATATCGTAACAGCTTTTATGTTTAACAGGAATATCACAGTGAATGACGCTTTGGATTTCGTTCTAGATGAACAGGAGCCATGTGATTTATATCTTGAGCCACCGGAAGTTGCTGAACTTACTGATGAAGATTCAGGAGAAGAAGAAAGTTTTTCAGCATCGAACCTCACTGGAAATCAATTGCGAGCAGGAGCCGAAATTCAATATCAAACACGCCACGATGAAACAGCATCAGACGATGAAAATGATGAGGAAAGGAGAACGCCACCTGCTCCCAAAATGACTAAACAGGATTACCCTACGGCATCTAAATTTTCTTGGACTCCCAAACAAACTTCGTCTAGCTTCATTCCGCTTTTTCCTGAAGCGAACTATTGCAGATACAGGGATTTTGGGCCACTTGAGTTATTTGAACTTTTCTTTGACGAACCTTTGTATGACCTAATTGTAGAGCAAAGCAATGTTTATTGTCAATTTAAAAATTTAACAGCTCCCCCAGAAACTAAAGAAGAAATTAAAGTGTTTTTCGCGATTTTGGTTGTATCTGGATATAATCCTCACCCCAGCAAAGCTGATTTCTGGACCAATGGAGATGATTTGCGAAATACCGCTGTTTATATGGCCATGCGAAGAAACCGATTTGATCACATAATGCGTATTTTGCACTTCAAGGACAACACGCAATTGAATGTCGATGATAAATACACTAAATTACGCCCACTGATATCGTATTTGCAAAAAAAGTTTATGCTTCATTATGTACCAACTCGCAATATCGCTCATGATGAGGCGATGGTAGAATATTTTGGTAAGCATAGCTGCAAGCAAGCAATCAGGAATAAGCCAATCAGATTTGGCTATAAAGTTTGGTGCCAAAACAATCCATCAGGATATCTCATTGCTTTTGATCCATACCAGGGTAAAACTTACGAAGGATGTGACGAAGAAGAAAAAATATTTGGAAGGTGCTCATCAACTGTGCTTCATTTGCTTCGCCAATACAGTGATGATAAAACTGGTCTTCCGTATTGTTTAAACTTTGACAATTTATTTACTAGTTTGCCGCTCATACATGAGTTGAAAAAAAGAGGATACGATAGCCTTGGCACCATACGTCAAAATAGATTGGGAAAAAACTGTACTTTGAATGACGTCAAATCTCTCGACAAACAAGCACGCGGCTCTTACGACAGTGCAACAGCAACATATGAAAATAATAATGTTTTGGTCACCAGGTGGAAAGACAATGCTGTACTGACTCTTGCTTCAAGCGCCTATGGAGTACACCCAATTGGATCTAAAAGAAGATGGAGCAAAGCCGAGAAGAAGAACGTCTACATTGATACTCCTTTTGCAGTATGCAAGTACAATGATAGCATGGGAGGAACTGATCGTATGGATCAAAACATAAATGCGTATCGCATCAGTATAAGAGGGAAAAAATGGTGGTGGTGTTTGTTCACGTGGTTGTTGGATGTATCCATCAACAATGCTTGGCTGCTATCCAAGGCTAAAGGTGACAACTACTCACAATTACAATTTCGGCGCGCGATTGCGAAAGCATACTTGTCTAGGTATGGCACTCCTCCAAAAGGTGCCGGGCGCAAGCCTGCAGCCACTCCCGACACGCTTGAAAAAAGGTATGACAGACTTGATCATTTTGCAGAGCCAACCAAGGAAAACAAGAAGCGCCGTTGTGCTTACGAAGGATGCAAATCAATTGGTCGTACACAATGTAAAAAATGTGACGTTGGGCTTTGCGTGAAATGTTTTGCGGCATATCACACCAAGTAATCTGTAAAACTAAAATCAGGAATGCATAAACAGACACTGACTTTGAGTTTCTTCTTGAACAAAGTGAACATTGATATGTTAACTTTTCCTTTATTTCGTTCTTTCAGTTCTGTAAATTTTGAAGTTTTGTACCCGGATTTTGCTAGCGTTGCCATATGGCAACATCGATTTTCTTGAAAAATAAAAATAATATTGAATTTGTTGCACTGTTTCTAATGTCAGATGAGGTTCACTAGCTCAGCGAAACCAAAACAAAAAATAAAGAACAAAAAAAAGTTTGAAAATTAATTTGGGAGGTAAAGGGTTAAAGAGTCTGTGAAACTTCGCAATCTTTGCTTATAGCGCGTAGGCTAGTAAATCTTTCAACTCAACTTAAAAGCCAAAGATGGCCTAGGCAGACAGCTACTGTAAGCTATCAGTGCATTATTAACAGGTAATAAATTAATAATCTCTGAACTGCATTTGGATGCAGCAGCTGTTCAAATAGCCTTCTTCTGTTTCTTGCTAACTTTTTGGCTGCTGCCTGCGTACCATACCACGCTATTCCTCCTTTAGTGCTAGTAGGCTACCAGTACTTGAGTTCTTCCATTTGCTTAATTGCCTTTGATGTAATAATATTCTTTAACAACAACATAATAATGCTCTTTAAAATTTGTCGAACCTGTATTGTGACGAAATAAATCGGCAGGACTACCGTTCTTGAACACAACACAGCCAGGTGTGTTATTACTATTTTTATGCGCTTAATAGAAGTATTAGAAAGACAAGTGGGACATTTATTAGCCTATTCATCCACTCCAATCGCGTTAGATTCTACACGGTGCGGTGCGCTATTTTTGCCAAACTGTCTTCCATGCTTATTCAATATCAGCACGCACTTTTCCCGACTTTTTCCCGGTCGAGAAGTGCCTTTACAAAATTCCCGACTTTCCCCGATCGTGGGAACCCTGTCTTCATTGTAGCAAAATTGGTGCAAGAAACCTTTGATTTCAGATTTACATTACTGTACATGTTAGCTGAAATTACAGAATTTTCATTTTCTAAAACAACTTTTTGACAAATTATGGTCTTGTTTCTAATTTCTGCGTTTGTTTTTAACTAGTGCACGTTATAGGCAGTTAGGCACACATTTTGGCGATTGAAAAGCATATAGCCTACCGTATCAGGTATACCAGTATACATCTTACTTAAAATCTTTTACAGTTAAAGTACACAGTCTGCAGTGGTACAGAACTAGACTAACATTACCTGTTGCTGCTACAAGATATATTGCGATTCTTAGAACAAAACTCGCTAACGACTGAAGAATAATGAAATTTAACTTCTTTTACCCAGTTACTTGCATCCCTAATCCCACAAAACGTCACGGTAGCGTTAAATGGTGATGGCACAAACCTCATCTAGAGTCCAGACGATTACCTCACAGCCAAGTTAATGTTTGAAGAGGCAATTAATTTTCAAAAAGCGCTAGTCAAGTGTGACCAAAGTATTTTACGGAATAAAAAGGAAGATTATCAAATAAGCACAAATTATTGTGATTGGAAACCGAAGTTGACGATGACAATGACAATAAGCAGAGGTGGAGTCGAGGACACGAGGCTCGAGGCCAAGGCTAAGGACACAAAAAATTCCGAGGCCAAGGACAGCCCTTTCCAGGACAGACCCTCTTGAAGCCAAGGACAGGAATGCTCGAGGCCAAGGACCAAGGACACAAACGCAAGTGTTCTCAAAAAAAAAGTCTTCAAAAATTTTTTCAGGCGTTTTCAGTAAAAAACGTCTTCTAAATTTTTTTTTTCAGGCAGTTTACAAAGTTTCAACAATTCAAAAAAAAAGTGCTATCCTTGAGCGGAGGACAGGGCAGTTTTCGAGGACTTGAGGCCTCGAGGCCAAGGCCAAGAACTTGACCTTCGAGACCAAGGCCAAGGACTTCAAAATGTGTCCTCGAGGCCAAGGATGTCCTCTAGGACTCCACCTCTGACAATAGTTTATCAAAAATTTACCCTAAGTGCAAAACTAAAAGAAAGTTTAACGAATATACGAGTGAAATAGACCGAGCAGGCGTTGGTTAATAGGCAGGTAGACCAAAGAAGTTCATTGGTTGCAAAGAACAATAGTGGTCATTCACAGCTTAGTCAGAACATAGACTCTTCATTAGTTTATGAAGAGCTAGTCTAAAGTCAGATGGTCGAGTGGATATCATCTACCTTTGGGGTTAAAGTCACGGGTTCGATACCGAGTCGGAGATACCAAACTAAACACAACAAAAAATGATAATTCACAGCTGCTCTGTTTCAAGCTCAAAATTGAGGGGAGTATCTGGTGAACAAACCCAAGTGAGCAAGTTTACTTGTTGTGCCGCAGAGCAAAGCCCTCAAAGGGATTCCCCGCTTTTAAAGGCGGTGAATTAACCAGCCAATTTCGGTGGTTTACAATAGCTAAAATTGAACTATATATTTTTGATATTTTTTGGTTTTAATTTTGGGGCTACGGTTACAAAAATATTCAACAAATGCCAAAAGATATCCCCCCGAAAAAAGTTTTTGGAAACTCTGAGTTTTGTTTTTCCTGCCAAAACCACAGTTCTCTAAATTATTAAGCCTACTGTGGTTTTGGCCGGAAAAACAAAACTCAGAGTTTCCAAAAACTTTTTTCGGGGGAATACTTTTTTGTATTTGTTGAATATCTTTGTAACCGCAGCCCCAAAACTAAAGCAAAAAATATCAAAAATTATAGTTCAATTTTAGCTATTGTAAACCACCGGAATTGGCTGGATGATTCACCGCCTTTAAGTTGTTGACCATGCGCAGACAGATAGCAGGTGGTAGCCAGTAGCGTACGCAGGATTTTGGAAAGGGGGGGGGGGGGGGGGGGCAGGAGATTCCCAAAATCTGAGAATAAGAAAGTCCTGAATGAAAATTTTTACATCCACAATCAGTCCGTTTTTCCTGTTGAAAGTCAGGTGAAGAGCAAAACAAAGAAAAAAAAAGGCCTTCACTCAAATTTAGTCCGGTTTTTGGCCCAAAATTTGGCAAAAACCCCAAAAAAGTCATCGCCTACTGTTTGTGCCCTCAAACCTCTAGCCCAAGTTACAAAAGGGGGGGCATGCCGCAATTTTGCATACTATTCTATGCTAATTATTAGGGCAACTTTTTGTTGCACTAAAAAAATTAAAAAGTTCCATTTATTTTTAAAGAAAGTTCAAAAGTTGCGTTTATTTTAAAGAAAGCTGCAAAGTTCCTAAAAACGAATAAAAAGAATAGCGAAATTTACACCGAGAAGGTTTGCGTTTACTCTGCGCTTGTTTTATTAACATACAAAGCCAAACACTTCTACACATTGTCTTGGGCAAACTGGCGATCTTAGGCCAAGAGCTTGCCAAGCATGCTGAAGCTCCTTTCTACACTGCATGAAGTAGCTTGGCACTGCAATAGCTTAGCATAGAGTGCTGGGCTGACATTTGTGTTTGACATATTTACAATAGCTTTCAAATCACTGTTCAGTTCAAGCCGGTGGTTCAAATACAACTGAACTCCAACGGGATTGCTTTGAAAATCTAACTTGTATCCCTTTTCGTAAGCTGGAGAAACTGTATATTTTACACTTTCAGCTCGTTTTATTTCCTCCACCAACTTCAAGTAGCATTGATAAATTTCCGTGGGGCTGTTTGGAAGAGGTTCAGCCGCCGCTGCTTCTTTTGCATTCACTACCAGGTGCCTGGTGCCTTCGAATGCATTCACAATATCACAAACTTTGGGGAAATTTTTAGCATAGTACTTTGCCGCATTTTACCAACTGCCCCACCGACTGACAATAGGTTGAGGAGGACTGCCGATTTCTGAAAATTTTCCTCTTCGGTCTGTATTTTTAACTACCGAAGCCTTCACGGTAGCAATGATCTTGTTAACATCTTCATAATGATTGCGAATTCGCTCGACTGCATTATGCAAGGCATGAGCTGGGCAAGTGATGTGGAACAGCTTTGGGTATATTCCTTTAACAAGGCGGCCTGCTGCTGTCATATACCTGGCAGCATCTGTAAGCAAAGAACAAAATTATTTCGGTTTGCTTGGAGGGTTCGTATTGCATCATTAAAGGCATGCACAATAGTTTGCTGATTTGGAGACGTACAAAGAATCTTGCAATGCAATAAATAAGTTGTTTCTGGAACTTCGATATTACCTACTAGAGGTGGAGTCGAGGACACAAGGCTCGAGGCCAAGGACACAAAAAAAATCCGAGGCCAAGGCCAAGGACAGCCTTTCCGAGGACAAACACTCTTGAGGCCAAGGACAAAAATGCTCGAGGCCAAGGACCAAGGACACAAACGCAAGTGCTCTCCAAAAAAAAAAAAAAAAAAAAAAGGTTTTCACAACAATTTTTCAGGTGATCTCCAAAAAAAAACAAAAAAAAGGTTTTCCCAAAAATTTTTCAAGCGATCTTCACGAAAAAACGTTTTCCAAAAAATTTTTCAAGCGCTCCACAAAATTTTAACAATTCAAAAAATAGTGCTGTCCTCGAGCCGAGGACAGGTCAATTTTCGAGGACTTGAGGCCTCGAGGCCAAGGCCAAGGACTTGACCTTTGAGGCCAAGGCCAAGGACTTCAAAATGTGTCCTCGAGGACGTCTTCGAGGCCAAGAACGTCCTCGAGGACTCCACCTCTGTTACCTACTAAGGTATTCAAATACTTGCAGCCAGATATTTCGGATTCATCAACCACCATAAAAATAATCTCCCAAAATAATTTCACAAACTCGATCTACTTCGCATTTTCCCATATCGTCAACTCGCTTTCTACATACCGATTCGGATGGAGCTTTACGACCTAGAAATTGAAATAGCGACTGCATTTCTGGATTACGTAGCTTGTAGAGTGGGATATAGGCTGAGAGAAATGCTGAGATAACTTTTCCAGCATAATCGTCCCAACCTACGTTGGTAGAGTCTATAGGCTGCTGCCGCTGCTGCACTGTTGATGACAAGGCTTTTTGATGCTTTGCACTTAGGCGATGTTTGTCCACAGTAGATTTTCTGTCATGCACAACAATTGTAGCGCACAGTGTGCAGTACAGTTCTCCACGAGCGGAAGTCATAAACTCTTTTGGGTGGCGTAAAACAAAGTCTCGAACTTTGGAAAGGGATGATTTCGCTTCTTTTGGCATTTTTACAAATTTATATTTTACACTCTCAATTTTTCTGCTTATGCCTGACTCTAATAGGAAGGTACGAATTTATAAAAATTAGTAACTATGAGATTAAATAACTAGTTCACGATAGAAATAAGGCAAAAACATTTACTTATCCCTCACATATTTCAAGTAGACTCATGGCTTTTCCTAACACTTTCATGTTAGAAGTAGCCTTCGCTTAGGCCTATCTCATTCTCAAGCATTTTGGAGTTGCAGGGGCGGATCTAGCCATTTGGGTTTGGTGGATCCAAATTTTGCAAAAAAAATTGAAACCGTATATAGTTATTGAACAAGAATGGCTATACTGCATTGCTACACTAGTATATAACGTATAGCGGTGTAGTCACGATTTACCAAAGGGAGGGGTTTACAATGCTGCAACAATCACAGCAAAGGGGAAGCAGGGGCCAAGTTCAAGTCATACTGAGAAAATTTTACAATTTTTGAAGCCAAAATAAGCGATTTTATAATAATTTTAGTCTAATTACGCCGAATCAAGCTACTAAAGAAATAAGTTGACACAAAACACAATTGATTTTAATATTCGGTTGAAAAGGGCAGCAATTGGTCAATCTAAACCCTTTGTAGCTACGTCACTGGCTGTATACCAGCTAGCCATAGCATAGGCGTAGCCAGGATTTTTGATTGGGGGGGGGGGCAAACCACAAATCACATGCAATGACGTCATCAGAAATTTTCAAATAAGGAACTTTTGTAGGGCAAAGATATCGCAAAATGGAAGACCTGGTCTGTTGTCATTTAACCAGGATTTTGGTAAAGGGAGAGGGCGAAAACTAACTGTTAAAAAGCGAAAATATCTAACTCAGGAGACGTGTTGAGAAAACTAGTGCACTCAATCATATCACAGATGGGGGTCTGGGGGCGGAGCCCCCAGCCGCCGGTGGCTATGGGGGTCTGGCGGCAAAGCCCCCAGCCGCTAGGCGATTTTTGTAAGTTTTTTGAAAAAAAGCTATTGTAATCCCATTGAATCACATTTCGCACGTGTTCACAGCCATTTGAAAGAACTAGATTTTTAACATTAAAATCCAATTGAAAAATTTTGATTGTTCAATCCTCCTTTTACTTGCAATTAAATTTCAAAACACGTTTAAAATCTTGCATTATGGTGTAAAATTTTAGTTGTAAGTGATTTGGTCCATATAGGGGGAAGTAAGGCACATCGCCCTCTGCAATATTTTAGCTGTAAATAATAATCCACTCAAAGCATTTTCTTTCATGAAGTTAATAAGTTATAGGAATACATGTACCGACAAGAGACCTAAGACCCCTCAATTCAAATTCAATACTTTGTTCAGTGAGCATTTTCCTAGCAATTTTTTAAAACTATTTTGTGCGTAAAAACTGGCGAGGTGGAGGTGAATCGTTATTGAAAAATGATCCAATAGATGGTTACGCTTACTAAACATGTTATTCGTGGGCCGGATTTACTTTGCGCGGTGACTCTGGCACTTGGGTGATTTTTGCAACACCTTCCTGCCAAATATAAGTGAAGACCAAAAAACTACTATCTGAGGGCGGATCCCTGGCACTGTGCAATATGGCAAATCTGGCCCTAGTTATTGCATTACGTCCATAAAAAGTTTAGATGAGGGTCTGAGGTAGCAACTAATAGGAAAAAAAATTTGACTTCACCTTGGTTATACGTTTAAAATGGTTGGAAAAAATTGAAATAAGGAGGTGCACCGGGCCTTCTAGTTGTCAATATTATTTATGGTTAATTACTGTTGTGCGCATGTACTGTTGTACGCAAAGATGTCAAAAGAAAATGAAAATGAAGAAACAAGACTTTTTTTGTCAAATTTATGTCATTGGTGGCATTTCGATTGAGGGGGCCCGGGCCCCTTGAGCCACCCCCCTGGCTTCGCCTATGATGTTGAGATAAGATCGCGCTCTTAAAATCTTTCATAAAAAAACATTTAAAGCAAAATTAAGATAACTGTTTTCCAAAACGTGCAGGACTCGAGTGAAGTTACTTGACAGCGTTTTGAAACGTACAAGAATTGCATGACATTATTACGTCGTGGACACGTGGTCGTCATTATTATTACTTACTTTTGTACGCGTAAATCCTAAATTAAACAAACAGCAATTCCGGACAAGGACAACGTATTGCCTATGCTCTCATTATATTTATCATTGGTAGTATTTAAATTGGGGGGTTTGCTTTACCGCCTGTGTTATGGCATTAAGTTCATAATAACGTTAAACAAAGGCCTGGGGTTGCAACTTCTAGGAAACTCTTAAATTTTTTGCAGGTTTTGCATATAAATTATTAAAAATTTGAATTCAGGGGCTCCTAGCCCGGGACCCTTAGTCACCAGTCAGGGTTTCTGGGGCTCCCTGGTAGTCAGTTAGAGGCCCCAGGGCCCCCTGGTTGTCAGTTAGGGGCCCTTGTTGTCAGTTAGGGTTCCCGGGGCCTCTGGTGGTCATTTAAGAGCCCACTGGTTGTCCGCTAGAGGCCCTGGGGCCCGCTGATTGTTAGTTAAGGGCCCCCTAGTTGTCAGTTAGGAGCCCCAAAGCCCCCGGGTTGTCTGTGAGGGGATTCGAGGCCCCCTGGTTGTTAGTTAAGGTCCATGGGGCCCCAGGCTGTGAGTTAGGGGCCCTGAGGCCCACTGTTCGTCGGTTTGGGGCCCCAGCCCCCTGGTTGTCAGTTAGGGGCCCCCTGGTTGTTTTTTAGGGGCCCTGGGGCCCTTTGGTTGCCAGATGGGGGTTCCCTGGTTTTCGGTTAGAGGCCCCGGGGCCCCTGGTTATTGGTTAAGGGTTCTGGGGCCCCCGGTTGTTAGTAAGGGGCCCCAGGGCTCCCTGGATGTCAGTTAGGGGCCCCTGGTGTTAGTTAGGGGCCCCCTGGTCGTTATTTTGGAGCCCTGGAGCACTCTGGTCGTCAGTTAGGGGCCCCAGGGCCCCTGGTGTTAATTAGGGGTCCCCTGGTCGTTATTTTGGGGGCCCCCTGGGACCTTTTGGTTCTTGGTTAGGGGGCCTAGGGCCTCCTGGTTGTCGATTAGGGGCCCCGGGGCCCCCTGGTTATCAGTTAGGGGCTCCGGGGCCCCCTAGTTGTTGGTTTGGGCCCCATATTCGTTAGTTTTGGGCCCCCTAATTGTTAGTTAGGGGCCCCGGACTTCCTTATTGTCATAAATGTTATTGTTAAATACTGTTATGTGCGTAATTGCTGAAAAAAAGCTGCAACTAAACAGCGCTAGCCTATGCGTTGTCGTAATTTTTATCATTGGTGGTATTTTAATTGGGGGGGGCCGGGCCCCCTAAGCCCCCCCCCCTGGCTACGCCTATGAGCCATAGATAAACTTCACAGCTCAGATCGAGAGGCGATATTAGCGTAATGGTAATAATTTTTCGAGAAAGCGTCTATCATGCTTTAGTTAAAAATAATAGTCTACTGTAGTGAAGTTTCGAAAAATTAAAGAATACCAGAGGCTTCAGTAAGAGTAAACTACATTAGAGCAGGTATATGTTAAGTGTGTGTTAAATCCTCAACGAGTATAGCGTTTCTCACGAACATTCGTCTAGGATGCATTTGAGCGAAGTGATTTGCAACAGCATCAATGTTAATTGGGACACTATAGTGAGAAGACATTAGTTTTAATCCCGACAAGCGTTTATTGCCCATGGTTGAACGTAAGTGGGTCTTAAGCATAGATGGGCAAGTTAACGCAAAACGTTAGCTTCGTTAACCGCTAGTCCGTTAACAAACTTCACACCTCCGTTAACGTTAATTCGTTATTTTCAGCTTTAATTAACGGAAGTTAATAAAGTCCGTTAATCCGTTAACATTTTGCGTGTAATTTACATTTATTTTTATTCTCTCGCTTCTAGAACACGCATTGACGCTGTTAAGCTGATTGTAAGTAAATATTTATTGCTATTGTGGTCTTTTTGTGTTTTGAAATTTACATTTTACAGTCTAATCTAATTTCAAGATAAAAACAAGTTCAAATGCACTAACGAAGCTGCATGATATTAACGATAAAAACCTTAACGGAAGTTAACAGAACTTAACGGAAGTTACTTTAGTCCGTTAACAGCACTTAACGGAAGTTAATTTAGTCCGTTAACATGAAAAAACTTTTTAACGGATTAACGAATTCAAAAAAAAGTTAGCTTCGTTATTAACGGATTAACGATTAACGGACTTGTGCCCACCTATGGTCTTAAGTCGTCTCAAAAGAGAGAAGGACCGCTCGGCCGTTGTATTTGATGTTGGTAGTACGCATCCTATCATGAGCAAGGTGTGAATGTTCGGAAAGCAGTCTTTATCTGTAGCTCGCAGGGTTTCAATCAGCGTGGCTGGCAATTCACCATTGATACGTAGCTTCAACAAGTATATCCATCGGTTAGAATCAGCATTTGGGGATTAGGCAAATCTGCTTGCCAAAAACTAAGCGACTCCTGTTCAAATAAAAAAATTTTCTGTAGAAGTTTAGGAATAAACTGGTACATCCCAACATTTACACGTTCTTGGAATCTTTCCTTTGTTTCCGTTAGCATATGATCCACAAAAGGGCTGGCAATTGAACGGATATAATACATCTTGGGATATGGATTCGAGGCGCACCCGCAATGAGTTGGATCACAAAAAGCAGAAACATTTCTTCTATTTCTTTGCACTGCCGTTAATCTAGGAACAGCTGGTGGTGATTCGCAAAGATCATTAATTTGCACCAACGCCAACGATCATTAATTTGCGCCGATGCGCCAACGAGTAGCAATCTATATTGCTTTCACTGCAATTGATCTGCTCAACAGCTGCTTACTTATTATACCGGAACTATTATTAGCCGTACCCGTAACAGTCTTTCACAGTATGCCTACAACACCAAGGGAGTGTGCTGTTATTTTCCACTTCACTTTTGGAGTGAAGCACTAGCAGGCTGAACAATTAGGTGGAGTATTGGCAAGTCGTTAATCTCTAGAGCGTAAGGGCTAGAGTTCGATGCTCTTTACGGCTGCCTATTCAGCTTTGCTTGCAATTGCAAATACGGGTACCTAAGTTGTGTTAAAAAATATTCTGTTCTTTTATTCACTTTATATTCTGTTAAATTTGAAAAAATAGCCTGATCTGCAGGGATTGCGTAGCCTACTTTCTCAAACTACCTGTACGGTATCGCAATTAGCAATTACTATATTGTCTTTTAGAGAAATAATGCTGCTCACAGGCGCTAGCTTCTCCTTGGTCCTTTTACAGGCTTAAATCACGGATTGAAAACTAAAGTTAAGAACTTACGAGAGACGATTTATCGCAAATTCTCATTCTACCTCGCTTGTCAGTGTTCTCATTTGTGTCAAAACAATAACAAGCAAGAGTAAGGTGAAGAAAGAAAAAGTGTGACTTTCGAATTGCAACAGTGTTGGAACAGTGTCGGATATGCTTTTAATCATATTCTTTTGATCTTTTCCATTTGAGAATTTCCAGGTTTGAAAAGCAGTTGCACTGACTCGCGCGGCAGAAGGGAACCATTTTCTTGACTACTGAAATACCTAAAGCTGTATACATCCTTCGTAACGTTGCACAGTATAGCAGCACATTTTATATAGCGGTGCCGGTTTGGTCTATACGCTGCGCTTTCAAATGGTACGGTAGAAAATACACAACTAAAATTCATGACAAAACGGTGGTGACTTGAAGCACACGCTAGGAAAGCGTAAATTGAAGTGATGCCGTTGAAATAAGAATGTTTGCATTGTTAAATTCTAAAACGTTCTAAAAATTTTTTAAATGTCTGAAAATTTGGGGAGGATCCGACCTCCGGATCCCCCCTGAATTTGCCCCTAAGTTGGACGTCTGCAGTAAAATGTTTACTATAGTTTGGCTGACTCTACAAGTTATACGAAGTCGTACGAATCACAATTCGTTTTACTTTTAACCGCAGTTTTCCGGCTTGATGACCAAACCCACTACTATTACGCAACAAAGGTTGACAATATAGCCTGAACCAAAACTGTTTTATACGTACTCGCTCTGTTATGTACCACATACGTTAAAACAAAGAGGTAAAGCAGGCTTGCCTAATGCATACTCTTGGGATTTCAATTATTAACAAAAATTATACTTGGATAGTTCATAATTTTTCTCTTTTTTTTTGCAATATTGACAAAAAGTTACGCTTAAAAACCGAAAAAGTTGCAAAATAAAATTTGGACAAAAATATCCTTACACGCTATATTGAAGTTTTGTGCCACTCAGGAAGCTGTTCGAAGCTGTAAAAAAAGTTGGAAAAGTTGCAAAAAGTTGTCCCACTAATTATACTATCCTGGCGACGCAAAGGGGAGGGCCATGGCCCAATGCCCCCCCCTTCCCCCTAAATACGCCCCTGGTGGCAGCTTAACTCGAAAATCGCTTGGTACTTTCGCTCTTTCTTGGCTGAGGTGACTCAGCGAATAGTGCATTTAAACTTAAATTTCATAACATGAGAATGTCATAAAAAAAGATATCGATGGAAGATACAAGCAATGCACAAAACCAATTTTTTGCCTTAAAATAGGGAATTTGTGGAGAAGAATAAACGTTACATTGACCAAAGACTGAAGTTAACTAATTATTTTATCTGTTAGGTTTGTTTGTTTTTTTTACTTCAATACTCCTTCAAAGAGCAACTGCGCTTGCTGACGCATAGGGCGTAATCGTCTTGGCAGTGTGGAAGGTTTGGTTGGTCTCGTACTTTTGTCACAATAAACAAAAAAAAAAGTTCACCAAACTTTTCTCACAAAATGCTAGCCATATCGCAGGGCGTGCCGATTATGGGTAGATCTTTCTGTTTCCACAAAAGCACAAACTTTCTTGTTTACTGCTAAAAAAATTATTTGTTACATTGCGGATCCCAGGAAAAAGAGGAAAAGAAGCACGTAGCGGGTGCGATGAAAGTCGGTTATTTTTAACAGCAAAACGTCACAAAAAAGGCATTGTTTAAAAACGCTCGAAGTAGAAACTGAAATAACGTGGTCGTATGAGCAGAGTGGAAAAAAAAGCGGTAAAGCGTTGGTAAAAAGAGACAACGGGAAAATCTGGGGCGCCACACTGCTTTCTTTTCCCACCCATGACGACTCAAAATGAAGCAAAGCAAGAGATTTTGGGTCATCTGACTGGAAAAATAAGGGGGAAAAGGGTGGAAGTAAGAGAGACACGAAGATGAGACTCCACTCTTGCGTTATTTATTGCGCAAGCGTTCGAGCATCAATAAAAAGCTTATTTAAGAATTACTTTGTCAAAATCACTGTAATTGAGTTTGGGCGACGCGGTTTTGAATTTAATAATCTTTAATTTTTTGCAAAAGTTTTGATAAGTTTATGGAGGTTATTGTGTTTTCAAATTTCAACAAATTCATTTATATTATTGCCGAGAAGTCTTTTTTAAAAAGTGGTTTATTTTATCAAGAACATATGTAAGTTTAAAACTTAGAAAATTTAAAAATATCCCGCCAATATAAAAAAAAACTTTGATAATACACACGAGTTTCTGAGATGGCTTGGAGCAGCGCCAATATCCACCAATGTGCGTAAAAATTTTTTAGATGAATCAAAGATAGTTTGTCTATGTATAGACAAACGTAGATGTATCTTAGAAGATTCTTTAAAAGTTTGCCTTATACCAGCCACCGGAGATAAATTCCAAGATAATCCGAGATAGCCTTTTAAGATCCTAGATAAATCCGAGATAAATTCTATCTGGGCAGAATCAAGACAAAAAGGTTCAGAACAAGCTAGTTTCAGAATAATCATGCGTCTACGGTTTGCGTTCGACCAATTACTCTTGACTGCGAGCTGATTAAAAAATCACGTTTGCATGCAAGTTGCGTACAATGCACTTGATTTCAATGTTTGCAAGGCTAGATAGATCCTCATAAGGAAACCTTAACCTGTAGGAAAATTATCTTCAATCCATTGCCAATTTTTTTTTTCTTTTTAGAATTATTGTAAGTCTTTTAGTAATTATTTAGCTTGAATGTACAACGACACAGAGCTGCCAACTATACATAACTTACAAGCTGGAGGATTTGAGAGTGACATGTGTAAAGATAAAGATTATAGCGTCAGAACTTTTGCAAAGCGCAGAGCATATGCCAATATCACGAAAAACATATAGCAAAAATCATAATCAGCCGACATGCTATCAAAGCATTCATCAACCTGGTTTTCTTTTTCGTATGAGCATATGTATCTACTTTCTGATATTTTTAAATTTTAAAAATTGATTTGTTGCTTTTCATTTTCTTTTGTTTTAACACGAACACAAAATAATGCTGTATATCATTTAGCAAAAGTATATTTTGATTTCTGAATATTTTTTGGACCTTTAAGCTTACGTTTAACTTTGAACATAACAGCTGACAGGCAGTAGCGTACGCAGGATTTTGAAAAGGGGGACCAGAAAGTTCTGAAAATGTGAGAAGAGCAAAGGTCTGAATCAAATTGTCTCGCCAGAGCAAAAAAAAGGTCTTTACTCAAATTTGGCCCGATTTTTCGCCCGAAATCAGGTGAAGAGCAAAAAAAAGGTCTTCACTCAAATTTGGCCCGATTTTTTGCCCGAAATCAGGTGAAGAGCAAAAAAAAAAGGTCTTTACTCAAATTTGGCCCGATTTTTTGCCCGAAATCAGGTGAAGAGCAAAAAAAAAAGGTCTTCACTCAAATTTGGTCCGATTTTTTACCCAAAGCCAAGAAGAAACGCTCAGAACGTAGCCTTTGTGTGATAAACCTTAAGCCCAACTTGCAAAGGGGGGGGCATGCCTCAATTCTGCTTACTTTTCTATGCAAATTTGCGATCCTGGCGACCCAAAGGGGGGTGCCATGGCACAATGCCCCCCCCCTAAATACGCCCCTGCTGACAGGCTAAATTCATGGAGAGAAAGAAAGCATAAGAAGTGAATCTATCGGCTTCATACCCATAAGCACTTACACTGAAATTGTTCAATCAGTTGCTTAATTTTGCTTATTACTGTAACCCAGCCATAGAGTGTATTTTAAATTCTTGAGTGTTGACGTATGACCATTTTTAAATGCCAATCCTGCATTTTGTTATTGTTAGTATGTTACAGTTGGCCTGCGGATAATGCAGCTAAATCGGTCTCATACAAAATGTCTGCTTAGCACCGCAAGATTGAATGTGATAGATTTGTAGTTTAACCTGATTCAACACTAACAATGCCTAGTCAACAGTTACTGAATTTGAATTTGACAAGACATTTCAATCATTTATTTTTTAAATCCACTATAATCAAACTTACAAAATGATGCAGTTTTGGTCATGGATTGGACAGGCCATACGGCAGGACGGTAAGTTCGTGGCGAGATACGTTAATTGTTCAAACGGGACTCAGAAAAATTCAAACTGAGCTAAACAAATTTTGTACATAATTAACAAGACGAAAAAATAAAAAATAAAACCGTCCTTGGCGAAAGTTTGGGCCAAATTTCAAACATGAGGTAGAGATTAAAAAAACTAGTCCTAGGCCAAAGCAGGATATATTTTATTTCTAAGATAATGGAAGGCGTTACTAATGGCTAGTATGGCGTGTCACTAGACAGCACCACCACCATGTGAAACTTTTTCAGACAGGGCTCAAGTTTTCCTGCTATGCTCTCTCGTCTGGATACGGGCTTGCAATAGGAGTGATCAAGGGAACACTGCAATTGAGTGAATTGTTAGCAACTTGCGTGTAAATGTGATTTTATTAAATCAGCTCGCAGTCAAGAGTAATTGGTCGAAAGCAAACCGTAGACACATGATTATTCTGAAACCAGCTTGTTCTGAACGTTTTTGTCTCGATTCTGTTGTATCCGGCACCTGGTTAACGGTATTTCAAAGTAGCTGTAAACACCGCATTGCAGCGAGCTTCGCCTTCAAACAGAAGCGTTCACTGCTACTAAGTGTGCACTGATCATAATGCTCAATTGTTCATAATATTAATATCTTGAGTACTTGAATGTTTGTGAATTTGATACTGAAGATACTACTGTACTTTGCTAGGCTTACTGGGTTATTTGTGATGAGTTTGAAATGCCCTTCTGATAAAAGCGTAAATTCGCTTGTGGTTGTTAATTCTACCACAACTATTTTTCTGCAAATTAGCATGTACTACCAATGCATAATGTACTTCTTTCAATAAATTTGGCTGCAGTTTCAATTGAGCAGCAAAAATATGCCAAAATAGGACATTTTAGCTCTATCATAGTACCTTTCTGCTCTATCTAAGAAAATCTAGTACAATAAAATTTTAGCATTAGAGCTTATTTAACAATATAATCGAGTTCTTGATCAAAAGTCATTGAAAATGAAGGGTGACATGATATATTTATCTCAAGAATCGGCCAAAATAACGAATTATCAATGCGCTAATAAAAAGAGGGGTGGTGCCGCCCCTAAACGTCATCCGATTGCGTTGAAATTTTTTTGGGGAAAGTTTTTAAGTGATGTGATCCCAAAATTGCAGACAGAGCATAAACTTTCAAAACTTTTGTTTTTTGGGACACCCTAATGGTCAGTAGTGTTAGTACCCAGAAGAGAGGGGCGATGGGCAAAATTTTTGTAATCTTTGTAGACTGTCGTAGGTCAATGATTTCATCATGTCGTATATAAAAATTACTTTGTAGTTTGGCCCAAAGGAGGGAGGGTCATGGCACAAGGTCTGTCCTCCTTAAAGTAGTTGGTAGGCTATAGTAATAGTACAACTCGTACAAGTGGGCTACTATCCTAGACCATTGAAGTATCATGTTGCTAGCAACAAAGCAGATAGGTGTCCTAAGTTGCTAAGATGCCTGCAGAAAAAAAATATAATTTGCTTTCTGAACGTTTACTGCAGCTGCTTGTCAACAGATGGCTAATTAGGATAATAGTAGGCACATAATTGCAGAAAATAGGCCACAAAATTAGACCAACTAATCAAAGCTTATTAGTATCAGCTAACAGAAATTGAACATATAGCGCCCCATGATGGGACTGTAGTGACAACGCGGCTATCTGAGCGATCTTAAGCTCTTTATCTGACTCCAATTTTCTGACACTGTTCCAACCAAAATCAGACTAAAAACCAGATATAAATTCATTATTGTTATTTTAGAAATAAAAACCAGACCAGAAAAATTTAGCACTAGACTCTACGACTATCAAATTGGAATGAAGTAGATAAATTAAAATTGTCAAGATGAAACTTAGAAAGCCTTCAGCAGAAACGCAAATCGAACAGTTGAACTGAAAACTAGAGATATAAATTAGCTAACTGAAAAGCTCTTGCTTTCGGCTGAACACATCAAGCTGAAATCTGAAACAATAAATTAAATTGAGCGTCGCTAAAAATGATGAACAAACTAAATACCTAATTTACATGTAGCAAAAATCAAACCTAAAACACGTGATAACATAACAAGCTTACGCAATCCCGACAAGACCATCATTAGTCTAAAACAAAAATTACAAAAAAGATCTTATTTAGAACTTATGCAAACATGGTAGTGTTGGCTTGAAGATATAGACCGTAATTCATTTTGCTTAAAGTTAGAATAAGTTTGTTGTTTTTTACACTTCAAAACTTTTTCAGAGACAAGTTTTTATACAATGTAGCATACAGAATTAGATGAACTATTGACATGCCTGGATGCGGGTAGAATAGTCGACAGCTTGCAAATGCATCTTAACTTACGTAGAAACCTTAGCTTGTCAGCAGCATGGACGAGCGGAACTGTGCACTTATTGTGCCTCAATACCGTGAACCAAATTCGTTTACAGCTGCCGCTGCCTGCTTTGATGCATAAATGGGTGGCCGGATACTCAAAGAGCATGAGCTCACTTCCCAGTCACCCTCATCTCTCCGTTCTTATTTAGTTTGTTGAGTTGAAAATTATCCTTAGCTGAAATTAGGAAATTCCTTATAGATTTAAAGTAGTTAAAAATTTGATTTCTTTAAAAAAGTGATAATTTGCTTTCTGAGCCTTCGATTTCTCAATTTCTGGTTGTCAGACTCAAAGGGTTATGCATTGTTCTCAGTTTTGCTGCTGTTAAATTGGCACAATGCTTAACTGTGCAGTAGATTACGGTAATTTGGATAAAAGACAACTGGTATATCAGATATTACTCAATACATTTCCAAGCTAGATTTTTAATTCTCTTTGTTGAAGAGTGAGATCAAGTAAACCAAAAACATTTAGCTTTGGGCCTAGTTGCAAGTATGCATGATTACGCTGAATAAAATAAAACAGTATTGTAAAAGAATAGGATACTAACCAAATTGCCATCATGATCAATTGATCATCCTACTGAAAAGGCAAGCAGATAGATCTGAGGTCATCATTGTGCAAGTTGAAACTAAAAACGTATTGGTGCCTCTTACTAGTGACTGAGGTGTGAGAACTTTAAACCTGCAGTGGTTCCAGTTTGTTTTTTACAGTGATGTTTTGCATTGCCCTCCCCCCCCAGCACTTTGCATTTAAAACTGCTGCACTTTGGTAATTCGTCTGATAGTGTTTCAATTTCATTTTTGTAAATAAAAGTGAGGTTGGGCCCTATGAGTTGGAGCAATCACTCATGTTACCAGCAGTGTTCCCTCTAAAATTCGAAATTGGAGGGAACAGTGCAGAGTTGCCAAATAGAAATTTTAACAAAAACTTGCCCAAAACTTATTATTTTAGACAAACTTAACAAAAATTCTGCATTGAAAACTGGTTCTTAAAAACAACAAGCTATTGTTATTGACAAAACTGTCAACTTCTATTAAGCTATTACATTTATCATAATATGCCTAATCTTAATTTCATCACTTTAAAAAAATTGCCCAAATCTTTTTCAAATTTCTCTACTTTCTCACTTTAGAGGGAACACTAGTTACTGGTACAAATGAATCTGGTTAATTGCATGATTATTTCTCCAAGCTTTCTTATGCGATTATGCAGCTTATGCATTTATGGATTTATCTAAACTTAGTTTAACATTAACAGTAAGTCTATCACTTTGGATGTACAATTCTTATGCAAATAATTGAATTTTGCAAGTTTGAAGTATCCATTACTTAAATAAAGAGAAAGGCCATTGAAATAGCATAGCAATTTAGAAAATATTTTGAAAAAGATATTTTGTTTTGGATCTACTTTTTTGGTGCTTCGGTTAACGAAAAACTATGTTTCAAAACCAGCCTGAAAGTCTTGTATTTTTTTCATGGCGATACTCCTTTTTTTAGCACAACATAATTTTTGCTCAAAACTTGAAGTCAAATTCAATGTGGTTAAGTATTTTTGGTGTTCAAAATACTGGATTGCTCCACTACATCAACTTTTGCTTTAATTTTGTCTTGAATTAAACAAATTAAAAAAAAAACAGTGTTGCCATTGAAAATAATTATGCGACTTTCAACAAAATCAAAACAAATAAACAAATTAAAAATACTTTAGTTATGAAGTTTAATATGTCATAAACCAAAAGATCTCGAGAGTTAGAACCAAAATGAGACGTATCTTCAAATAAAATTTTTACTAATTAGCGAAAATGCAATGTTATTTTAATAGATTTTATTCTAACTTCAATTTTAATTTCTATTTTATTTCCACGGATTGTATTTTAATTTCCATTTTATCGCTATCGATAGTACTTTCTGTGCACAAGACCAGTGACCCATCAATTTGCTTAAGTCTTTGTTTAAAGTTTGGGTACAATTTATCAGAAAAAGTTGTAGGAAGTGTCTTGGCGTGCGAAATAATGTCCATGCTCAACTTATGTTATCTCGAGCAGAACTATTAGACCTAGACAAATGCATAGATCTTAACTATTCCCTGAACTATCTCTAACCCATTACGTTACAGGAGATACTCACAGCAGTTGAAGACAAGTTCAACTTCAATAAAAAATACAAAAGTCAATATAAATCGAAGCAGAAAAACCGTTTCCACTGAGAATTGTACACACGACACATAATCAACAGTCCAGTTACGCTAGACCCGGAGAACGAAGTGCTTAAGTGTCACATAAAACAGCACAAATGGCTGTTGCGTGATGCCTTGCTTGCGTATTATTGGTTCCGCTCATGCTCAGATAATTTGAGCCCAGGTGTTCTACGTGCCAAGACACTTTGCAAATTATAACATGGTGCTTGCCAAATTAGGCAAAACTTTAAATATTTCGTTAGTTTTCATGTAACAATCAATTTTGTTTGCACAGTCACTATTTATTTGAGAGATGCATTTTGTTTCAGGAAAACGTAGTTAGTGGTTCTAATCAAAGTCCATACCCTGCTTTTGCTTTCCAGACTGGGAGTGTAAAATCCATTTTTTAATCCGGTGTTGTGCCCGGCTACAGTGGTGGCTACACTGCTATCAGCATCATATGTCTACCACTGGCGCAGCCAGGAATTTTGATTGGGGAAATGGGACCAAACGGAATTGGTGGAACTCTATTTAATGTGTGGTCAAGGAGACCTATAGAAGTTTTTGCTTAGGGAGTGGGATAAAAACGCATTGGAGGCAAATTTAAAAACAAAATACATAGTTACTTGCCAATGAGCTCTCTGATAAGCTGAGATTTGAACTAAATGAGTTGTGAAAACGTTTTCAAATCCAGGTAGAGGGTCTGGGGTAGCGCTGTAAGCTCCCCAGCGGAGTCCGGGGCAGAGCCCCCAAAGCTATAGCCTTTTTGATGTTTTAGTAGGGTAAAATGCAGCATTTGGTAATGTTGTAACTTGTAACACTAAAATTCGCAAGCCAGTAGGGTGACAAAAAAGTGAAACTGTACGAATATCAAAATTCGAAAGCAAATATATCAGATTTTATATCAACATTTATATCAGCAAAGATATCAAATTGTTTTCAATGTTCAGGTAAAAATGATAGTCTGCAAAAACGATTTTCATAATCACAACTGTTTAAAACAAAACAATTGAGATAGCCAAAAATCAACATCGTTAGAACCCCGGCCGCTTGCAAAAGTTATTTTTTGCAAGGGAAAAAAAAAGATTTTCATGTATATTAACTACTTCAGTTTATTTGATGCTTTATTGTAGATGGAGACTGATGTGATAGAAGAAATACAACGTTTGTTGCTCCTGCAACTACCGAAAACAAAAATAACAACAACGTTGAATATGTCCAGATCAAGTTATCAAGTTCGTATCAAATTTTTGAAAAAATTCAACTTACAGCATGCAAAGTACACGTAAAAAAGTTAAGTGGAGCAACTTCTAATACTGCAGTATTATTATCTTTTTATTCTCGCTGTTAACCATCATCTTCCAGAGCACATTTTGAGTCCTTTACCAAGTTTGAGCTTACTGTTACAACGCAAATGTTACTATTTTAGTTACGTAATTGCCATGATGCCTCAGCCAGGATACAGCAAAATGATATTGGGTCTTTGATTTGCTGCCACCTGCTGGGAAACCTAGGCTCCACGGCCCGGAGACCACACTCCCTCTAATCCTATACGTCATATAGAGAAGGTGTGAATACCATTTTTTTATTAAGTCTTCTGGCATGGCATGACTTGACTTGAATACCAATTTTTTAAGTCTTCTGGCTTGAATCCTGTCTTACTGGGTTGAGGTGGACGCATTAGCCTCTGTGCTATTGTGCATTTGATAAGAAAGGGAGAGCCACTATAATTCCAAACGATCTGACTGAAACCTTTTGAAATTAAAGCAGCAGTTGGATGATTGAAATTTCTTATGATAGTGTGATGAAATAGCCAACCCCTTTCTATGGATAGGGGCACGGACATGGTGGATCGTCATGGCGACAAAGTATCACTCATTACCTTACTGCAGGAACCACAGATCGAAAACAAATGTGGAAAAGCCGAAGATCTAAAATAGGAGTCGAGGAGCCTCTCCGGCATGCATCTGTGCTTGGGCTGTACGGAACATAATTGATGAAGATCCTAGGTTTGATGACCACAAGCACTGCAGGATAGTTACTCAACACAGCCTATTCTAAGAATATTACATGCAAGACTTATTTTACCTCAAAATCCAACTTTAAGCTTTTTCATCTTATCAATCACGTTTTGAAGCTCGATTTCTGATGTGGAACTTGATAATGTTGTTATCAATATTAAACGAGATCATTCGTCCGCTGGCGAAATCATGACTTCAGGACACCTTAGATCACGTAGAATAGTGGTACAAAGATCAAGACTGAGAGCAAGTCTTCATCGCGTAGATGCTGCGGGTATACACAACAGACGGCTAAAGACCATCAACGGCGCAATTACTGCGTTCCATCTCGGAATTATATTTGGCACATCGACGGAACTCATGAATTAATTAAATGGAAATTTGTTACTCACGCAGCCATTGATGGATTCAGTCAACTAATAACGTTCTGTCAGTGTTCAACAAATAATAAACCGAGCACTGTCTTGAAGCTTTTTGTAGAAGCTACAGAAAAATATGGGTTTCCTCTGAGGATGCGCACTGACTACGGTATGGAGAATGTTCGGTTGTGGGAGCACGTTTACCAAACAACATCAAACACGAACTCTGTTATTGTGGGCACATCAGTACACAATCAGCGCGTCGAACGCTTACATAGAGATATAAACGTACAAGTGCTAAACCACTTTTATAATGAATTTGTAGAGCTGGAAAATGAAGGTCTTCTTAATGCTACAAACGGGACGGAGTTATTTTGCCTCCATCAAGTTTACTTACCAAACATCAACCGCAGTTTGAGTGAGTTTGTCAACGCCTCAAATCATCACAGCTTATCTACAGAAGGCCATCAAACACCAGTACATTTGTTTGAAATGAATCTTCGACTATTACAGCTGCAATTGTTGGAAGAATCTGGATTGTTTGACATCAACGAATTAATCAATCGTAGTCACAATAACGTTGAAGTTAGGCTACTCAACTTCGGAATGTTTTTAACGAATCGACCAGCCAGCGTTTGTCTGTGTTGTACTGTTGCCAAAGTGTCATTGCTCTGATAAAAAGGATCTTCTACTTAAATTTATCCAAAATTTTACTTTTAGCAGCTTCTAACCAGCAGTATCGACTAGGGTGTTGCAGCCGCCCCATAAATTTGAAATTTTTATCGTGTCAATTTCTACCTTAGCTCAAGTCGGAGGCTTCGCACAAAAACCCTTTTAGTCTAGTTTCGTAAAAATTTGTCAATGTTTAGGGATCGCACAGTGACATCAATATTTCGGCAATTTCAAAATAATTTTTTTTTTTTTCATTTTGAATGTTTTTGGACTATAAATCGAACCTATGATTCCTAGTGATCATTTCAACTGTTTTGGGAGTCGTTGTTTAGTACATAGCCAACACGAGAACTTCTTAAATCAAAGTTATCAAAAGTTGCATTATAGATCTACTGCCACAAGCGTAATTAATACCAAATTATTGCATATTTTTCTAATTTAATAAATCATTTCACATCTGGCCATGATTTTAATCAGAAAAGGACTCATTATTTTTATCTACCCAATGTCAGTCTTTTTTTTTATTTTAGACAGCTGTGTTAACAAAAAGCATGTTATTAATAAACTGTTATACTTTTCGCTTCTTTTCTTTAACAGCCTAAGTTTTTCCCGTATTCTCGATACTGGTTTTTTAATCAGACATCTTGCTATGCAAAAATGTTTTTTCTTTTTTCAATCATGATAAGGCGTTGGTTTGATGACCGAAATTTCATTGTTGTGTTCAATTTTTTTTCATTCTTTGAGAAATCTTGGAAATATGGCAAAGATCTATTTGCATGCTTTGTCGATCTTGAAAAAGTATAATATGATTGCCTTGCTATCTTTGGAGGGTTCTGAAGAAGAATGGCGTTGATGGTTAGTTGTTGCATGCAATTAAGGCATTCTATGATGCCGACTGGAGTTTCGTGGTTGAGCAAATAGCAGGCTAGCAAAGCTTTCCATACAGACATTGAACTCCAGCTAGAATGCAATTTGTTTCTTTTCTTCTTCATTGTTCACATGAATTGGATCGACAAATGCAACCAAGCTAATGAGTTTGCCTCCATAGGAAATTAAAAAATCAGATGCCTGCTACGTGCCAATGATTTGATTTTGCTTCTGCAGAATCTGGCTTTCAATTCTCATTGCATGAGTTTGCAGCTGCTTATGACACTGCAGGAATAAAAGTAAGCACGGTCAAAACTGATATGCTTCATGTTTCAAGAAACACTAATCAGCACTTGTTGCAACTGAATAGAGCGACACAGAAACAAGTATACAAGTTCAAGTATCTTGGGGTTGCATTCACGAGTGACGGAAGGCAAAACAAAGAACTGGGTATCCCAATTGGCAAGGCAAATGCAATAAAGAAAGCTTTACACTATTCAGTAGTTATGAAACGATTCAGTAGTTGTGAGACAAAAATTGTCAAAAATGAAACAAAGCTCTCAATTTTCGAAACAGTCTCTGTCCCTTTTTACCTACTCTATCTCTGTGAGGTCATGAAAATTTGGTAATGATTAGAAGGGTGCGATTGCAAGTGCAAGCGTCCAAAATAACGTTTCTCCAAAAAAATCAAAGGAGCTACATCATTGACAAGGTGCACATCTTTTAAGATTCGAAAATCTCCACAGCCGCTACTTCTTCAAATTAAAAGATCTCAGCTTAGATGGTTTGGCCGTGTAAGCAAGATGCCTCAGAAAAAACTTTCAAACAAGCTTTACTTGCCAAAGCAAATGGGAAAAAAAAACAGCAGGACGACCCAGAACTACTGTAAATGAACCAATATTACATTAAGGATCTTCATTGGAATTGTTTGCGTCTTCACCCAAGCGAAATGATGGGAGTAATGGAAAAACGTAAAGTGTGGTAGCTTAATATCGAGCTGCTGCCCCCGCAATCCTCACAAAAAATAGGGCAATTAGGAGAGACAGAATTTTCCTTGAACTTTTCAATGGTTTTCTACTGTTTGATCTGTTAAAGTTGCATTTGTACAAATTTTTCATTTCATCCACCAGCTTCTTTACTTCCTCAATTATTCTTAATTGACGAATTGTAGGAATTTCAGCTTCGTTGCGGGAAAACATGTGCTTTTGATCGTATTGTCATCAGGTCTAGAAATGGTTCCTAGCAGCTAACTGCGAGAATTTACAGATCTAGTAATAGAATATTGCTGGTAGATTTACTAATGTTCAGGTTTTGTAGAGCTTGTACCAAATAGATTGCACAAAACTTCGTATCTTACACAGAAAAACGTAACAAATACGGCTTTAGTAAGCTGCTGCTGTAACTATATTTAAGTTAGAACAACAGTTTAATAGATTTCAATAATTAGGCCTGAAGCATAGTCTGCACCGTCATTCGTTAAGAAAGTAACATTGTAGGCTAAGTTTCGCTCTGTTTTACACAGCCAGCCAAAATAGATATTGCAAGTCTAACTCAAATAGAGTTTCTGTTGTAAATTCCTTGCACATAAACATGATCAACGTTGACCACTATTAATTCTGAAAAAAAAAAAAAAACATAAATGCAAACAGTTTTAGAGGTTGTATTGAAGTTTTTTTGAATGTATAAGACCAAAAGGGAACGTTCAATTTTGCAATGGCTCATTCGTAACAAAGATTTCACCTAGCACCGTCTAGCGGCACAAAATAAAGCAAATACCAATTCCTGGGTAAAGAAGGTCTCCGTGCGACCCCAAAACCTCAATTTTTTTTTCTCAAACTTTGTATTCATGATTTGTTTTGGCAACCTCCTATAAAAAAAAATGTAGGTAGAAAAAAATCGGAAGAGGTCGGGGCAACTGCAACAGCCTAGTATAGACCTAATAACTTAGTTGATTTGGGCATAAAGGCGCTCTTCAAAACGCATTTAAGTTGGATATTGTTAAGGACGAGCAGTATGAAAGTTTGTTTTTAGCGAGGCAACACTTGTGATGTGAAAGCAGGAAAAGACCGCAATAAGGTAGGAGCTAGAGAAAGTTCTAATTTTGCGTATAGAAGGCTATACTTTTTTCTGAATTTCATAAACAAAAAAACTACTAAACCAATTGGGTCTAAATACTCCTTAGGGATAAATAAATGATAAGGGAGTTATGCATGTTTTTTGATGCAACGTAAACTCGAAATTCTACAGAATAACAGGAACGTAACTACCGCCGGGGCGGGGCCCCGGTTTGACGATTTAATTGGACTGTAATTGTTGTTATGTTGCACGGAATGACTGTTGGCTATAACTGAAACAAACCTGTAGATTTCTAGTATAGCACTCCGTATATAACTCGTTTCTGCATCGTAAGCAGAGCCTTTGACCATGGATTGCGCACACCATACCTTCAAAAACAGGGAACTCTCAATCGGCAGAGTGGCTAAGAGCGTCGTTTTTTCCGATGGCGACAATATACGATCGAAAAGTCTGTGATTTAACTTGCACCCTTATCACGTTGTTGCGCCTTGGATAAGAAGCTTCGACCCTCATTTCTGCTTCGTGGAATCTGACAAGCAGCAATAATCACTCGACAAGTGGTTTAAGGCGCACCCTCATCACGTTGTTGCGCCTTGGATAAGAAGCTTCGACGCTCATCTCTGCTTCGTGGAATCTGACAACCAGCAATAATCACTCGACACCATTAAAATCTGCCACTTAGATATCTTAGGCGGATGTATTGCAACCTTTTTGTCCACACTAACCGAAAAAAAGAACGAATGTATTAGAACAGCGATCAAAAAATGCTCAGTCTTTCTTCTGCGCAGGGTTACCCATCACGAAAATTACAGGTCAGCAAAAGAACATCATAAAGAACTTAAAAGGGCATTCAACCCTGATTTTGAGAAACAGAAAAAATCGTAAAAAATATGTTTACCATCATGACCCAATAGCGATTCTTGCAACTCATCAGGTTAGGAAAGTTTAAGAGAAAAAATTTCATGTTTTCCCCTTTGAATCCAAATTTCGGCCATCTTGTTTCAAGTAGATTGCGCAATAAATCAGTTTGTAACTTCTATCTCGAGCCTTGCTAAGTACCGGGGTTCTTGGAACTGGGTGAGTGCTGAAAGTATAAGAAAATAAATTAGTGGAACTACTGCTGTTTGAATTCAAAGAGGTTAGACGCTTTTCTAGTGTGCTTTGTCCACCAAGTGCTAGCAAAGTATTCGAAATCAAGGTAAGGTTTTAGTGCTTTAGGCGTAGTAGCCTATAGATAGCCTATTGTGACTATTAGTGCTTACTATAGATAGCCTATCCGAAGAAATGATTGCATGTTGAAGGCTAAAGCATCGTAACTGACTAGATCTTAGACTACGATTCCAGTTTTAAGTGAGCCAGTAAATTTTATGCGATTATTGCGCAATTGGTTTAGGCCTAAAGGTCAGAAAGCCAGTTAGTTTTTCACGTAAATATGCAGTTCAAGTTTCAATGCAAAGCATGTTAGTAGGCATTTTTCGTATAGGTTTGCTACGGTTATCAGCGGGTACCTACGAGGCCACTTCCTTGACAGCTGCTAATCTATTCAATCATTTGGAACGATTTTGACCCACGTCCGTTCAGTTTGGTAATGCTCGGAAAGCTTTTCTCCTTAGTCCAAGGGGAAAAATAATTGCAAATATCTTTAGGGCATGGTATGGAATGGAATGGAACGGAAATTTCGGTATGGAATAGGGAAGATGCCAGAATGGAATGGAATGGAAGATTTCAAAAATGGAATGGAAGACAATCTTCCATACTTCTATACCTATTCCATACTAGATTTCGTGCATTGTATTTACAGAAAAATACACACTGATGTCTGGTAGTGATAAATAATATTGTCACAGAAGTATTCAACTTCAATATCTACGCATATTATTTGTCGACAAATCACGGTACTTTGGTTGTGTACATTGCGCAAGCAGTGTACGTATTGCATCATTGTAAGTAAATTGCAATTTAATTGCAGCATTGATGTTGCAGTTGACGACCTTGATAGATTTGACTTGCTGTTTTTTTTGTTTTTTTTTTGAGGCTGACAATTTGCCCAGGCGTAAAATTTGTTTTCTTACATCGCCACAAAAACTTGTTTCGCTAGTTCATCCCCGTTTCAGCTTAATTTTATTTATATTTTTAGTTTTTAAGCTTAAAGTACTTCTTTTTGGTGTTAAAGCTTGGTATTTCTATTACGAGAAATGTTTTAGTTGATGTGAGGGCAAACTTGTACGGTAATCGTTAAACCATAGGCATAGCCAGAAGGACCGGGCCCTCTGCCTCCACCCCCCAATTGAAAAGCTACATATGATAAAAATGATGACACAAAGCCTATTTATTCAGTTTCTTTTAGCATTTTTGGAGTGCAACAGTACATGCGTACAATGGCAATTAGCAATAACTTAATATTAATATTGACGACCAGGGGGCCCATGCCCTCTCGATTTAAATTTTTACCAACTAATTTAAATGTACTAGCCGGCAAAAATTCAGTGTTTTTGTTCTAAAAAGTGCAATCTCACGCACTCATCTAACTTCTTTATGCAATGAAATGTTTTAGGCCACTGCTGACTTTGATATTACAATAACATGATTAGTAACCATTTATGGCGTCTAATGTACCAACTTTAAATAATTTTAATTACCAGCTTTAAATAACAATCTATCTCCATCTCGTCAGTTTTCACGCGACAAAATGCTTTTGAAAAAACCTAGTTAGGGAAAATGCTTATTGAACAAATCATTGAATTTGAATCAAGGGTACCTGGGCCCCTGATCGTAAAGAAATTTGTAAAACTGGTTATTTTTATGACAAAACAAAAATCTTCAAAAGCAAATCTTCGAGTGCATTATTTAATGCTAAAAATGTTGCAGAAAGCAATGTATCTTGACTTTCCTGACTTGGGCCAAGTCACTAAATTTAACCCCAAAACACAAGATTTTAAACGTTTTTTGGACTTGACCTAAAGTAAAGGGAGTGAGTTTTTTCAATAGGCTTTTAATCATCAAAAATTTTGTTCTTTCGAATGGCTCTGAGAACGTTCGAAATGTGATCCGAATCGCCATAAAATAGTCATTTTTTCCGAAAAAATTACAAAAAATCGCCTAGCGGTTGGGGGCTCCGCCCCTATGCCCTCTCTGGGACATATTTGAGTTGCCCTAATTTGCTCACCACGTCTCCCAATTTTGATAGGATAGAAAAAATTTTAATTTGCGGTTCTAGTCCTTCCTCTATAGCAAATCCAGGTTACGAGCCAAATCAGAGCCCAGCTTTTGATCTTTCATTCTTTGTCACATAAAAAGTCCCTATTTTCAAAAACTTCTGATGACGTCATTGCATGATTTGCGGTTAAGCCCTCGCCCAATTCAAAATCCAAACTACGCATATGCATTAAATCATGTGCAATATGCATAGGTGGGCACAAGTCCGTTTATCCGTTAATAACAAAGCTAACTTTTTCATTAACTCGTTAATCCGTTAAAAAGTTTTTTCATGTTAACGGACTAAATTAACTTCCGTTAAGTGCTGTTAACGGACTAAAATAACTACCGTTGAGTTCTGTTAACTTCCGTTAAGGTTTTTATCGTTAATATCTTGCACCATTCATTCATCGGATTGGTACAAATCAGTTTGCACTGGTAGCGCTTGTTGCGCATCAGCACGAGTTTTATAGAAAAAAGCGAAGAAAGGAGTTCTTTTTTTGAGGCAAATAATAAGCTGCAGCCTCATAGGTCTATTAATTATCGCTGATCTCAATTTCCAAAGATTTTCCGATTGCAGCTTTGTTGTGCATTTGAACCTGTTTTTATCTTGAAATTAGATTAGTCTGTAAAATATAACTTCCAAAACACAACAACACCACCTTAGCAATTACTATTTCTTTACAATCAGCTCAACAGCGTCAATACTTGTTCTAGAAGCGGGTGAATAAAATAAAATGTAAATTACACGTAAAATGTTACGGATTAACGGACTTTGTTAACTTCCGTTAATTAAAGCTGAAAATAACGGATTAACGTTAACGGAGGTGTGAAGTTTGTTAACGGACTAGCGGTAAACGAAACTAACGTTTTGCATTAACGTGCCCACCTATGGCAATATGCATACCAGATACCGGTCATTTCATCTTAGTATTGTTGGCACACCTTCACGAGCGGTTGCTTACAACATTGCAAAGGTGCAAAGCAGCAAAATCTACGTTGCATTGTTTCCAGTCTAAAATTTCTTTAGTATGGAAGTATGGAATGGAATATGGAAGAAAATTTTAGTATGGAATGGAATATGGAAGAAAATTTTAGTATGGAATGGAATATGGAAGAAAATTTTAGAATGGAATGGAAGATTTTTGGAATGGAATGGAAATGGAATGGAAGAAAATTGCCAGTATGGAATATGGAAAAATCGTCTTCCATTCCATTCCATACCATGCCCTGAATATCTTACAATTTCTTGGCCGTAGGGAATCAAAATTGGTGCGAAAAAATTCTTAATAATTGCCAAAGTTGTTTCACTATGGTTTCACAGTAAATTTTTTTAAACAAAAACGTCCTGAATGCCCTTTTAATACAAAGAGCGAAGCATGATAATGACATAAATATGATGGAAGCATGTTAATTGCTAACAGCAGTGCATGACATACTATAGGCACTATTTGATATTTACTGGTGAGGCACTTAACAACTAGACATTTCCTTATCAAAAAATTACTTCAAAGTTGTAGCCTACAGTGCACACAGTTACGGCAGTAGTTTAAAATGGTCGAAAACTATAGGGATTGGGGTGTTTGGGGTGTGGGGTGTTTGGGGTGTGGGGTGTTTGGGGTGTGGGATGTTTGGGGTGTTTGGGGTGTTTAAGGTGTAGGGTGTTTGGGGTGTTTGAAAAATTGGGGCGTCATCCGATTGCGGCGTCTTAACCTTAGTTCTAACCCTAACTAGTTGTTTGAAAGTTGGTCCTGCCTGAGTATCGAACCACCGCAGGTGCCTGGCTTCAAGTCTAAAGACTCTTAGTGTCTGAGTACCGAACCACCGCAGGTGGTTTGTCAAACCACCGCAGGTGGTTTGCTTCAAAGTAACAGGTTAAAAGTAACCCAAGATCTAGTCTTAACTCTAAGTTTAGTGTAAGAATGGAAACTTAGTGTTGACCTGAGTACCAAACCACCACAGGTGCCTGGCTTCAAGTCTAAAGACTCTTAGTGTCTTGCTCGAGTACCGAACCACCGCAGGTGGTTTGTCAAGCCACCGCAGATGGCTTGCTTCAAAGTAGTCAGTTAAAAGTGAATAACCCGGCAGTTTCTAAGATGTTCTAGTTAATGCTATGAAGTCTATTTTGTACGAACTTCGTGTAACTTGAAACGTTTCCTGTCGCGCTGAATTTCCGCTACCGTGTCAAAATCGTGACAGCGGTTATCTAAGGTTTAGTTGTGAATCGCTATCTTTTTTGTTAATTTTTTCGAATATGGAGCGAGCATGGCGCAATACAACTTGTTTAATTCTGATGATGTCAGGGTTGGTTTGTTACTTTTTTCGAATATGGAACGAACATGGCGCAATACAGCTTGTTTAACCCCAATAATGCAAGGGTCAGTCCTTTGGCGTATGTTGTCTTGAAGTCAAACTAATGCGGTTGAACCCTTTCAACTTTACTAGCGTTTAGACATTTGGTTCATTTTCGAATCGAACTAATGTGGTTAAAGCCATTCAAGTTTAGTGAGTCTAAAATTAGCAAGGTTTAGTTAAGTACCGAACCACCGAAGGTGGTAAGTCTAAAATTTGTAAGGCTTACCTGGGAATCGAACCACCGAAGGTGGTGAGTCTAAAGCTTAAAAATTTGACTAGGTTTGCCTGAGAACCGAACCACCAAAGGTGGTGAGTTTTAAGCTTAAAAAATACTTATCTAAGAACCCAACCACCGAAGGTGGGTTTAAAACAAGTAAGACTTACCTAAGAACCGAACCACCAAAGGTGGTGAGTCAAAAATTTGCCCGGAAACTGAACCACCGAAGGTGGTGAGTCCAAAGTTTAAAATACTAGCCTGAGAACCGAAGCATCGAAGGTGGTGAGTCTAAAATTAGTAAGGCTTACCCAAGTACCGAACCACTGAAAGTGGTGAGTCGAAAGTTCACCGAACCAAGTTTAAAAACTACTTGCCCGAGAATCGAACCACCGAAGGTGGTGAGTCTAAACTTAGTAAAACTTACCTAAGAACCAAATCACCGAAGGTGGTGAGTCTAAAAGCTTTAAATTTGAGGTTAAAGTGTGAAGGTATGAGCCATCTGGTCTGTTGTAAATTCACCTTTAAAAACTCTTTTCATCCGCTTACACTAATGACATTAGAATTAAGACTTTAATTGGAATCGCTAACTGTGTCTGATCGTACGCGAGCTTTCGGGGAATCCCCTCTTTGTGGAAATTCCTGTTAATTTAAAAGCGAATTTTTTCAAAAACTTTTCAAAGAGCGCTCTAAAATAGATCCATCAACCTCAGGTTATGGACTGAATCTCTAGTGGAGGAATGCGGCAAAAACCTTAAATTTTAAAACACTTGCCTGCGAATCGCTGGGAACCAAACCACCGAAGGTGGTGAGTCTTAAGCTTAAAATACAAATCTGGGAACCAAACCACCGAAGGTGGTGGGTCTAAAGCATAAACTTGGTAAGACTTTCTGGAAACCGAACCACCGCAGGCGGTGAGTCTAAAGTTTAAACTACCGCAGCCGGTTAGTTAAAACCTAAAATTTGTAAGACTTCCCTGGGAATCGAAATACCAAAGGTGGTTAGTTAAAGTCTAAAGTTTAAAATTTGGACTATCGTTTAAAGATCGTGGACCGTTCTTTGGACGGGCGGTTAACTGTCGCAAAATCGCTTTGAAGTTTGCATGGTTCCAACTAAAAAATTAAAAATTTTTAAAAATGTAAAATACTTTTAATCTAAAAAAAAAAAAAATTATGAAAACTAAATTTTAAGACATTTAGTCGATAACGTAGAAATATGTCTGAAATATGGTTGTATATTCTGGAGTTTGAATAACAACGGTATTATGTTTCAACAAGAAAATGGCAAACTCGACTACAAGTTGGTCGATACTTTGACTTTTGCATTAAAATATTGCAACAACGACTGCTAGAATATTATGTGAGTCAATATGGAAAGGTGGTATCGTGTTTGGCTTTTGTGTGGTTCGCCTGCATGACGTAACATAATCCAATTTGTTTAATTTCCGATTACCTTGGTGCCACAAGCTAGTTTGTTCGCTGCGAAACATACTCGAGAGCTTTAACACTATAGTCATTCTATCAAAGTGAACGTATGTACCTATTGTCGGAAAACCTTTATTCGAAATGATGCTATGCTACGTCACAAAAGAGATGTACATGAACGGTTTTGAAATTAGAGTGCGAAAAACGTAACATAAAATTTAAAAGAGCCCCCCGATATAACGCACCCGCCGCTGTTATCACCAGCGTCATGTTCAATTTCACAAAAACACCTGAAATTTAAGTTTAAACTGACACATCGTATCACAGCAAAAAATTGAAATCGAATTGCGAGCACTACAATCTGGTGCAAGTCTGACAGTACGTGCTTTGTTCAGCCTCAACCATTCGAATCATATTCTAGTTATTTTGATGAGAGGCTTGGAATATTTCGATTTTAAAGAATTTTTGCTCTTCAAAGAACATTTATGTTGGAGAATTTAGACATAGATGTAAGAAATAAAAAGTTTAGCCTCAAGTTAACTAATTTTTTAATTTGTGGTACTTAATTTAAATTCAGATTGATTATTAATTTTATTTTTATTCGTTTCATTTTATTTGCACCAAAATACAATTTTCATAAAATGAGCAACAATTCAATCAGAGCAGTACAATTGTAACCAATTCAATAAAAAACAATATTTTTGCTCAAATAGAAGCAGCTAAACGATTAACGTTATAACACGCATCAAGTCAAGGTAGTATGGTCGGAGTTATCAATACTCTGCACGGCTTTGAAACAATATGTTATACGCATGGTTTTGAAAACAAAAAGAATAGTTGGTCGAACGCTAACGCGGTACTCTCTGGAGTGGGAGGTCAGAAGTTCAAATCTCGAACCGGTCAAATCGAACACATGGTTGCCAACGGCTCGCCACCGCTGCGATATTTTTTCGAAAGGAGCTGTGTAGCACGGGCGCAATGACTCGGAAATGGTCCCCGCTAATTCGTTTCACGCTTCGGCGTATTACATCGAGCATAATGAAAGATTTATTTTATGCACGGCTCGGAAGCAATATGTCTTAAAAATGTACAACCACGATATAGACTAAAGAGAGGACGAAGCGTTCCTTAATCGATAAAAATACTTAACTGCTAAGTTTGAACTAACGCTTGAAATCTCAACATAAACAGAAAATGAATTAAGAGCACTATCTAGCAGTGGGATATAACATCTTAACCTTGCCTGTTTTTGTTTTAAAAGGGCCTTCAACTCAAGTTTTTCACGCTAGACCAAAATGTTGAAATATACCTATAACACATTCTCACCAAAATTTGAAGTTTCTACACCTTCTCGCTTTCAAAATAATATAGTTCACAATTAGCCGTTTTCCACTTTAGTGTTGCCGTTTTTATCAGTATTGCGACAGAAGATTAACTATGGGAAAGCTGACTTTCAGTTATTGAAAAGCGTCAAATTTTTCGTTTCTAAACCTGTACTTTGTTTTACAAAACCTCTGCCGCAAAAACTTTTTTGAAAATCAAGAACATGGTGTCAATTTTTGAAATTTTGTTTCTTATTGGCAACCCTGACATGTTTATATCTTAATTCTATGAAAGATATCATATTTTTAATATTACTTAAACCCACATTTGTATCCAATTTTGTGGGTCAACAAGCGTTTGACTCAGGATGTAACCAGCATCTGAATCCTACAACTCTATTTCGAAAAAAACACAAAAAAGGTCTGAGCTAATTATCTACTTTTTCAGATAAAATCACTATTCGAAACACATATTTTGCAAGACCTAGAATGTTTTTGGTCAAAGTTTTCCAACGACAACAAGAAAACGGTTAAAAATTTTGCTATATTAGGTAAGTTTTAAAGTAAAGGTAATAATCAATATAAAGAAACTCAGGATTTTGATCAAATTATTGCAACACAAGAAAAGAAACTTAATAACTTGTTCAAGTTTTAGGCGAATTTTTGGGTTTATTTACGTTAGAATTTTCACCCAAGGTGAATAAATCTCAACGGTGTAAGATATTTTGACGAATTTATCCCAATAAAACTAGATCAAGTAATAAAAAATATATTCGTTTTAAGGTTGAATTATTGTTTTAATCAAAGAAATTGTAAGATTTTGATTTCTGCAAAAAACAGTTTGACGCAAACAAGAAAATTACAAAAACTGACGTTAATTTGAGACTATAAGACAAGGTTTAAGATTGAATAACACCAAAAAATAGCAAAAGTTCTTGTTTTAACTCAAGATAGAGTGTAGTTGAATAAAATTTTACGGTATTTTAGTTAAAAAATCAGTGTAAAACTAAAAAATTGTTAAAAAAAATGTAAGATGTTAGGTAAACGTTTTAGTTTCAAAGTACAAAAACGATCATTTTTACTGAAATTTTCAATTTAAAATGACGAAATGTAAGGTTTTTTTACAAAATTATCGCTACGACAACAAAAAAAGTTGTGGTTTATTAACTAAAAATAATAAACATTATCTATTTTTAGTAAATTTTATAGCATTTTAGTAAAAAAATTGGTGTAAAACTATAAAAAATGTAAGATGACAGGTAAACATTTTTGTTTCAAAGTACAAAAAAGATCATTTTTACTTAAAGTTGCAATTTAAAATGACGAAATGTAAGGTTTTTTACAAAATTATTGCTACGACAACAAAAAAAGTTGTGGTTTATTAACTAAAAATAATAAACATTATCTATTTTGGTTAAATTTTATGGTATTTTAGTAAGAAATCAGTGTAAAACTAAAAAAACTGTTAAAAAAGTTTAAGATGTTAGGTAAACGTTTTAGTTTTAAAGTACAAAAACAATCGTTTTTACTGAAACTTTCAATTTGAAATGACGAAGTGTAAGATTTTTTACAAAGATGCACAGAGCTGGACAGCGCTGTTTCGAGCTTTTAGCTCTCATCGGCTGCCCTCAGCTTCTCTAACAAAGTTATTTTCCACACGAAGGACGTCAACCTTGTCGGTTATTTTTTACAAAATTATCGCTACAACAACCAAAAAGTCTAGGTTTATTGACTAAAATTAATACACATTCCCTATTTCGGTTAAAATTTTATGATATTTTAGTAAAACATCAGTGTAAAACTAAAAAATTGTGAAAAAGTTTAAAATGTTAGGTAAACTTTTTTTTGTTTCAGAGTAGAAAAAGAGCTATTGTTACTTAAAGTTTCAATTTAAAATGACGAAACATAAAATCTGTAGAAAATTATCGCTACGACAACCAAAAAGTCTAGGTTTATTGAGTAAAATTAGTACACATTCACTATTTCGGTTAAATTTTATGGTATTTTAGTAAAAAAATCAGTGTAAAACTATAAAAAATTTGAAAATGTAAGGTAAACGTTTTAGTTTCAAAGTAGAAAAAAACATTATTTTTACTGAAACTTTCGATTTAAAACGACAAAGCGTAACTTTTTTTACAAAATTATCGCTACGACAACAAAAAAGTTCAAGTTTATTGAGTAAAATTAATACACATTATCTATTTTGAGTAAATTTTATGGTATTTTAGTAAAAAAAACTAGTGTAAAACTAAAAAATTGTTGAAAAGTTTAAGATGTTAGGTAAACGTTTTGGTTTTAAAGTAGAAAAAAACATTATTTTTAATTAAGTTTTCAATTTAAAATGACGAAACGTAAAATTTATAGAAAATTATCGCTACGAAAACGAAAAAGTTAGACTTTTTTGATTAAAAATAATGAACATTATTGTTTTTAGCTAAGTGATTTGCTAGATATTTTAACAGTTTAGAATATTTTCTACCAAATGTTGGTAAAAATATAAGAGCCTAAGAAAATTGCTTGGTTAAAAAATTGTTAAAATCACCGTTTCCAAGGAAAAAATTCAATTTTGAACAAACAAAGCAACACAATTTAATGTTTTTACAACAAGACTTGCATCAAACCACGAAATCAATAAAAGATTACTATGTTAAACAAGTTTATTGATATTTATGGTAAAAAACTTCATTTATTTATGGTAAAACAAAGGTTTATTTATGGTAAAACAAAGGAATCGCACAATTTTAAGATATTTTTGACAAAATTAGCCTTCACTAACGCAAGAAAGTTAATCAAAGGTTGCGATTTATTAGAATGTTTTTGTTTAAAAAGTAGAAAAAAATAGCTGCTTTTTACGTTAAAATTGTTAATCAAGTCTCAGAAACTTGAATTGAAACAATAACAACAATAATTAACTCTTCAGATTTTGCATATTTGTGTGTCTAACGTCTAAAATATCGATACTTTGAAACTTACAGAAGGATACGCATGTTACTTTTTAATATCTTTGAACTTCGACTTTGTTTAACAAAGCAAAAAATCAAATTGGAACAACTCGTTTTCAGGTTCGTATTAACCAGGTACTCGTCTGCACCTATATAATCAAACCAACACAGAGCACCTTTTTGGGAGTTTTGTTACCAAGTATTTTGTCAGGCTAGTCCACCACAACAGATATTGACTGCTTGGTCCAATTGGGAAATAAGCGTGAAGAGACTTTCCCAGGGACACAACGACGCATTATTACCAGTTAGAGAATCAAATCATAGTCTATTCCCAACGCTCAACCACTGCCTATCACCACCGCTGTTTTCAGGTCAAAACATATTATGACTGTAGTTTTCTAAGTTTTAAACGCTTGAGATCTAAAATTTGGCAACGTATAATTCGCAATAAAAATACATTCTCGCATTTCTTCGCATTTTGAGTCGTGTTTAGACAATATTGCTGTCGGACGTGTAATTTTCTGTGTCACAACCATAGTTGCATAATGTTTTTTCCAAGTCGAAGCTATACGGCTGTACTTTTCGAGGATTTTTTATGAACTCTTTTACCGTTTTGATTTGAAAGTTTTTTCTTGGAAACATTAGTTTTTAGAATAAGGTTTGTTGTTTGTCTTGCAGATATCAGAATCTAAAGTCTAACATACATTGTTCATGAGATTTCAAAAAATTTGATGGTGTACAACTAAATGTTCAAAACAATTTGTAAACGCTATGTGATAAAGTTTTCTTTAAACCCGAACATCTGATCGAACAGCTTTCCAAATGCCCAAGATTTTTTAACGTTTAAGATCACGTGAAGTACCAAGAAATGATAGATTTTGTTTACTTTTTCCAAAGTACTGAAAAAACGTTATGATGAAAAAATATCATTTTGAGACATTGTTATTGAGTCATGATTAAATACGCCCGGGACAAGGCCGGAAGTCGTGTATAAAATTAATTCAATAATTTTAATTTAAAAAATTTATTAATTTTCAATTCAAAAAATTTAATTTTAATAATTTTAATTTAATTAATTTATTAATTTTAACAATTTTCAATTCAAAAAATTTAATTTTAATTTAAACAATTGATTAATTTTCAATTCAAAAAAAAATTTAATTTTAATAATTTTAATTTAATTAATTTATTAATTTTAACAATTTTCAATTCAAAAAATTTAATTTTAATTTAAACAATTGATTAATTTTCAATTCAAAAAATTTAATTTTAATAATTTTAATTTAATTAATTTATTAATTTTAACAATTTTCAATTTAAAAAATTTAATTTCATCAATTTTAATTTAATTAATTTATTAATTTTCAATTCAAAAAATTTAATTTTAATAATTTTAATTTAATTAATTTATTAATTTTATACACGACTTCCAGCCTTGTCCCGGGTGTATTTAATTATGACTCAATAACAATGTCTCAAAATGATATTTTTTCATCATAACATTTTTTCAGTACTTTGGAAAAAGTAAACAAAATCTATCATTTCTTGGTACTTCACGTGATCTTAAACGTTAAAAAATCTTGGGCATTTGGAAAGCTGTTCGATCAGATGTTCGGGTTTAAAGAAAACTTTATCACATAGCGTTTACAAATTGTTTTGAACATTTAGTTGTACACCATCAAATTTTTTGAAATCTCATGAACAATGTATGTTAGACTTTAGATTCTGATATCTGCAAGACAAACAACAAACCTTATTCTAAAAACTAATGTTTCCAAGAAAAAACTTTCAAATCAAAACGGTAAAAGAGTTCATAAAAAATCCTCGAAAAGTACAGCCGTATAGCTTCGACTTGGGAAAAAACATTATGCAACTATGGTTGTGACACAGAAAATTACACGTCCGACAGCAATATTGTCTAAACACGACTCAAAATGCGAAGAAATGCGAGAATGTATTTTTATTGCGAATTATACGTTGCCAAATTTTAGATCTCAAGCGTTTAAAACTTAGAAAACTACAGTCATAATATGTTTTGACCTGAAAACAGCGGTGGTGATAGGCAGTGGTTGAGCGTTGGGAATAGACTATGATTTGATTCTCTAACTGGTAATAATGCGTCGTTGTGTCCCTGGGAAAGTCTCTTCACGCTTATTTCCCAATTGGACCAAGCAGTCAATATCTGTTGTGGTGGACTAGCCTGACAAAATACTTGGTAACAAAACTCCCAAAAAGGTGCTCTGTGTTGGTTTGATTATATAGGTGCAGACGAGTACCTGGTTAATACGAACCTGAAAACGAGTTGTTCCAATTTGATTTTTTGCTTTGTTAAACAAAGTCGAAGTTCAAAGATATTAAAAAGTAACATGCGTATCCTTCTGTAAGTTTCAAAGTATCGATATTTTAGACGTTAGACACACAAATATGCAAAATCTGAAGAGTTAATTATTGTTGTTATTGTTTCAATTCAAGTTTCTGAGACTTGATTAACAATTTTAACGTAAAAAGCAGCTATTTTTTTCTACTTTTTAAACAAAAACATTCTAATAAATCGCAACCTTTGATTAACTTTCTTGCGTTAGTGAAGGCTAATTTTGTCAAAAATATCTTAAAATTGTGCGATTCCTTTGTTTTACCATAAATAAACCTTTGTTTTACCATAAATAAATGAAGTTTTTTACCATAAATATCAATAAACTTGTTTAACATAGTAATCTTTTATTGATTTCGTGGTTTGATGCAAGTCTTGTTGTAAAAACATTAAATTGTGTTGCTTTGTTTGTTCAAAATTGAATTTTTTCCTTGGAAACGGTGATTTTAACAATTTTTTAACCAAGCAATTTTCTTAGGCTCTTATATTTTTACCAACATTTGGTAGAAAATATTCTAAACTGTTAAAATATCTAGCAAATCACTTAGCTAAAAACAATAATGTTCATTATTTTTAATCAAAAAAGTCTAACTTTTTCGTTTTCGTAGCGATAATTTTCTATAAATTTTACGTTTCGTCATTTTAAATTGAAAACTTAATTAAAAATAATGTTTTTTTCTACTTTAAAACCAAAACGTTTACCTAACATCTTAAACTTTTCAACAATTTTTTAGTTTTACACTAGTTTTTTTTACTAAAATACCATAAAATTTACTCAAAATAGATAATGTGTATTAATTTTACTCAATAAACTTGAACTTTTTTGTTGTCGTAGCGATAATTTTGTAAAAAAAGTTACGCTTTGTCGTTTTAAATCGAAAGTTTCAGTAAAAATAATGTTTTTTTCTACTTTGAAACTAAAACGTTTACCTTACATTTTCAAATTTTTTATAGTTTTACACTGATTTTTTTACTAAAATACCATAAAATTTAACCGAAATAGTGAATGTGTACTAATTTTACTCAATAAACCTAGACTTTTTGGTTGTCGTAGCGATAATTTTCTACAGATTTTATGTTTCGTCATTTTAAATTGAAACTTTAAGTAACAATAGCTCTTTTTCTACTCTGAAACAAAAAAAAGTTTACCTAACATTTTAAACTTTTTCACAATTTTTTAGTTTTACACTGATGTTTTACTAAAATATCATAAAATTTTAACCGAAATAGGGAATGTGTATTAATTTTAGTCAATAAACCTAGACTTTTTGGTTGTTGTAGCGATAATTTTGTAAAAAATAACCGACAAGGTTGACGTCCTTCGTGTGGAAAATAACTTTGTTAGAGAAGCTGAGGGCAGCCGATGAGAGCTAAAAGCTCGAAACAGCGCTGTCCAGCTCTGTGCATCTTTGTAAAAAATCTTACACTTCGTCATTTCAAATTGAAAGTTTCAGTAAAAACGATTGTTTTTGTACTTTAAAACTAAAACGTTTACCTAACATCTTAAACTTTTTTAACAGTTTTTTTAGTTTTACACTGATTTCTTACTAAAATACCATAAAATTTAACCAAAATAGATAATGTTTATTATTTTTAGTTAATAAACCACAACTTTTTTTGTTGTCGTAGCAATAATTTTGTAAAAAACCTTACATTTCGTCATTTTAAATTGCAACTTTAAGTAAAAATGATCTTTTTTGTACTTTGAAACAAAAATGTTTACCTGTCATCTTACATTTTTTATAGTTTTACACCAATTTTTTTACTAAAATGCTATAAAATTTACTAAAAATAGATAATGTTTATTATTTTTAGTTAATAAACCACAACTTTTTTTGTTGTCGTAGCGATAATTTTGTAAAAAAACCTTACATTTCGTCATTTTAAATTGAAAATTTCAGTAAAAATGATCGTTTTTGTACTTTGAAACTAAAACGTTTACCTAACATCTTACATTTTTTTTAACAATTTTTTAGTTTTACACTGATTTTTTAACTAAAATACCGTAAAATTTTATTCAACTACACTCTATCTTGAGTTAAAACAAGAACTTTTGCTATTTTTTGGTGTTATTCAATCTTAAACCTTGTCTTATAGTCTCAAATTAACGTCAGTTTTTGTAATTTTCTTGTTTGCGTCAAACTGTTTTTTGCAGAAATCAAAATCTTACAATTTCTTTGATTAAAACAATAATTCAACCTTAAAACGAATATATTTTTTATTACTTGATCTAGTTTTATTGGGATAAATTCGTCAAAATATCTTACACCGTTGAGATTTATTCACCTTGGGTGAAAATTCTAACGTAAATAAACCCAAAAATTCGCCTAAAACTTGAACAAGTTATTAAGTTTCTTTTCTTGTGTTGCAATAATTTGATCAAAATCCTGAGTTTCTTTATATTGATTATTACCTTTACTTTAAAACTTACCTAATATAGCAAAATTTTTAACCGTTTTCTTGTTGTCGTTGGAAAACTTTGACCAAAAACATTCTAGGTCTTGCAAAATATGTGTTTCGAATAGTGATTTTATCTGAAAAAGTAGATAATTAGCTCAGACCTTTTTTGTGTTTTTTTCGAAATAGAGTTGTAGGATTCAGATGCTGGTTACATCCTGAGTCAAACGCTTGTTGACCCACAAAATTGGATACAAATGTGGGTTTAAGTAATATTAAAAATATGATATCTTTCATAGAATTAAGATATAAACATGTCAGGGTTGCCAATAAGAAACAAAATTTCAAAAATTGACACCATGTTCTTGATTTTCAAAAAAGTTTTTGCGGCAGAGGTTTTGTAAAACAAAGTACAGGTTTAGAAACGAAAAATTTGACGCTTTTCAATAACTGAAAGTCAGCTTTCCCATAGTTAATCTTCTGTCGCAATACTGATAAAAACGGCAACACTAAAGTGGAAAACGGCTAATTGTGAACTATATTATTTTGAAAGCGAGAAGGTGTAGAAACTTCAAATTTTGGTGAGAATGTGTTATAGGTATATTTCAACATTTTGGTCTAGCGTGAAAAACTTGAGTTGAAGGCCCTTTTAAAACAAAAACAGGCAAGGTTAAGATGTTATATCCCACTGCTAGATAGTGCTCTTAATTCATTTTCTGTTTATGTTGAGATTTCAAGCGTTAGTTCAAACTTAGCAGTTAAGTATTTTTATCGATTAAGGAACGCTTCGTCCTCTCTTTAGTCTATATCGTGGTTGTACATTTTTAAGACATATTGCTTCCGAGCCGTGCATAAAATAAATCTTTCATTATGCTCGATGTAATACGCCGAAGCGTGAAACGAATTAGCGGGGACCATTTCCGAGTCATTGCGCCCGTGCTACACAGCTCCTTTCGAAAAAATATCGCAGCGGTGGCGAGCCGTTGGCAACCATGTGTTCGATTTGACCGGTTCGAGATTTGAACTTCTGACCTCCCACTCCAGAGAGTACCGCGTTAGCGTTCGACCAACTATTCTTTTTGTTTTCAAAACCATGCGTATAACATATTGTTTCAAAGCCGTGCAGAGTATTGATAACTCCGACCATACTACCTTGACTTGATGCGTGTTATAACGTTAATCGTTTAGCTGCTTCTATTTGAGCAAAAATATTGTTTTTTATTGAATTGGTTACAATTGTACTGCTCTGATTGAATTGTTGCTCATTTTATGAAAATTGTATTTTGGTGCAAATAAAATGAAACGAATAAAAATAAAATTAATAATCAATCTGAATTTAAATTAAGTACCACAAATTAAAAAATTAGTTAACTTGAGGCTAAACTTTTTATTTCTTACATCTATGTCTAAATTCTCCAACATAAATGTTCTTTGAAGAGCAAAAATTCTTTAAAATCGAAATATTCCAAGCCTCTCATCAAAATAACTAGAATATGATTCGAATGGTTGAGGCTGAACAAAGCACGTACTGTCAGACTTGCACCAGATTGTAGTGCTCGCAATTCGATTTCAATTTTTTGCTGTGATACGATGTGTCAGTTTAAACTTAAATTTCAGGTGTTTTTGTGAAATTGAACATGACGCTGGTGATAACAGCGGCGGGTGCGTTATATCGGGGGGCTCTTTTAAATTTTATGTTACGTTTTTCGCACTCTAATTTCAAAACCGTTCATGTACATCTCTTTTGTGACGTAGCATAGCATCATTTCGAATAAAGGTTTTCCGACAATAGGTACATACGTTCACTTTGATAGAATGACTATAGTGTTAAAGCTCTCGAGTATGTTTCGCAGCGAACAAACTAGCTTGTGGCACCAAGGTAATCGGAAATTAAACAAATTGGATTATGTTACGTCATGCAGGCGAACCACACAAAAGCCAAACACGATACCACCTTTCCATATTGACTCACATAATATTCTAGCAGTCGTTGTTGCAATATTTTAATGCAAAAGTCAAAGTATCGACCAACTTGTAGTCGAGTTTGCCATTTTCTTGTTGAAACATAATACCGTTGTTATTCAAACTCCAGAATATACAACCATATTTCAGACATATTTCTACGTTATCGACTAAATGTCTTAAAATTTAGTTTTCATAATTTTTTTTTTTTTTAGATTAAAAGTATTTTACATTTTTAAAAATTTTTAATTTTTTAGTTGGAACCATGCAAACTTCAAAGCGATTTTGCGACAGTTAACCGCCCGTCCAAAGAACGGTCCACGATCTTTAAACGATAGTCCAAATTTTAAACTTTAGACTTTAACTAACCACCTTTGGTATTTCGATTCCCAGGGAAGTCTTACAAATTTTAGGTTTTAACTAACCGGCTGCGGTAGTTTAAACTTTAGACTCACCGCCTGCGGTGGTTCGGTTTCCAGAAAGTCTTACCAAGTTTATGCTTTAGACCCACCACCTTCGGTGGTTTGGTTCCCAGATTTGTATTTTAAGCTTAAGACTCACCACCTTCGGTGGTTTGGTTCCCAGCGATTCGCAGGCAAGTGTTTTAAAATTTAAGGTTTTTGCCGCATTCCTCCACTAGAGATTCAGTCCATAACCTGAGGTTGATGGATCTATTTTAGAGCGCTCTTTGAAAAGTTTTTGAAAAAATTCGCTTTTAAATTAACAGGAATTTCCACAAAGAGGGGATTCCCCGAAAGCTCGCGTACGATCAGACACAGTTAGCGATTCCAATTAAAGTCTTAATTCTAATGTCATTAGTGTAAGCGGATGAAAAGAGTTTTTAAAGGTGAATTTACAACAGACCAGATGGCTCATACCTTCACACTTTAACCTCAAATTTAAAGCTTTTAGACTCACCACCTTCGGTGATTTGGTTCTTAGGTAAGTTTTACTAAGTTTAGACTCACCACCTTCGGTGGTTCGATTCTCGGGCAAGTAGTTTTTAAACTTGGTTCGGTGAACTTTCGACTCACCACTTTCAGTGGTTCGGTACTTGGGTAAGCCTTACTAATTTTAGACTCACCACCTTCGATGCTTCGGTTCTCAGGCTAGTATTTTAAACTTTGGACTCACCACCTTCGGTGGTTCAGTTTCCGGGCAAATTTTTGACTCACCACCTTTGGTGGTTCGGTTCTTAGGTAAGTCTTACTTGTTTTAAACCCACCTTCGGTGGTTGGGTTCTTAGATAAGTATTTTTTAAGCTTAAAACTCACCACCTTTGGTGGTTCGGTTCTCAGGCAAACCTAGTCAAATTTTTAAGCTTTAGACTCACCACCTTCGGTGGTTCGATTCCCAGGTAAGCCTTACAAATTTTAGACTTACCACCTTCGGTGGTTCGGTACTTAACTAAACCTTGCTAATTTTAGACTCACTAAACTTGAATGGCTTTAACCACATTAGTTCGATTCGAAAATGAACCAAATGTCTAAACGCTAGTAAAGTTGAAAGGGTTCAACCGCATTAGTTTGACTTCAAGACAACATACGCCAAAGGACTGACCCTTGCATTATTGGGGTTAAACAAGCTGTATTGCGCCATGTTCGTTCCATATTCGAAAAAAGTAACAAACCAACCCTGACATCATCGGAATTAAACAAGTTGTATTGCGCCATGCTCGCTCCATATTCGAAAAAATTAACAAAAAAGATAGCGATTCACAGCTAAACCTTAGATAATAGCTGTCACGATTTCGACACGACAGCGGAAATTCAACTGCAGCGCGACAGGAAACGTTTCAAGTTACACGAAGTTCGTACAAAATAGACTTCATAGCATTAACTAGATCATCTTAGAAACTGCCGGGTTATTCACTTTTAACTGACTACTTTGAAGCAAGCCATCTGCGGTGGCTTGACAAACCACCTGCGGTGGTTCGGTACTCGAGCAAGACACTAAGAGTCTTTAGACTTGAAGCCAGGCACCTGTGGTGGTTTGGTACTCAGGTCAACACTAAGTTTCCATTCTTACACTAAACTTAGAGTTAAGACTAGATCTTGGGTTACTTTTAACCTGTTACTTTGAAGCAAACCACCTGCGGTGGTTTGACAAACCACCTGCGGTGGTTCGGTACTCAGACACTAAGAGTCTTTAGACTTGAAGCCAGGCACCTGCGGTGGTTCGATACTCAGGCAGGACCAACTTTCAAACAACTAGTTAGGGTTAGAACTAAGGTTAAGACGCCGCAATCGGATGACGCCCCAATTTTTCAAACACCCCAAACACCCTACACCTTAAACACCCCAAACACCCTACACCTTAAACACCCCAAACACCCCAAACATCCCACACCCCAAACACCCCACACCCCAAACACCCCAATCCCTATAGTTTTCGACCATTTTATACTACTTACGGCAGCAGCCAACATATCCTGGAAATATTTGTTGATGGCGTTCACCAGCATGCTAATTTAAATGCTGTTAATCTTTTTTTGTTCTACCGGTGAAAACTGCCTACACCACTACGTTTCACCGATAGAATAAAACAAGATTAGCGGTATCAGAATTTGAAATAGCATGCTTGGTGAACGCCACAAACAAATCTTTCCAGGACATGTTGGTTGCTGCCGATGCCAAAGATTAGCTGCATTTGAACCTATCTTGGAATTACGTATTTTGTTAGTAATGTGCAATTTTTTTTTTTAATACAAGAAATAGCTTCGAGATAGCGCGATAAGTTGGCAATTAGTTCATCACAGACTATGAGGCAAACAGGTTTCATAGCGATTTTTTGAATAAAACTCCCCGAGATATTTATGAGAAATTCAGATCAATTTGAAGATTTTTTTTTTGAGATTTTTTGGATAGCACTAATTTAAAGTGGCAGTAGCGTGTAGTTTTTTACTTATCTCCAAAAAATAAAGAAAAATCGAAAAGCTAACCTTGCCAAGTTCGAGCTTTCTACGCCGAATAGTTATCAAGATATTGCAATTTAAAGTTAAGGATTACCCACTGCCAAATTCCCAATCTAGTAATAAAAATTGCTTACTAATTGACTACGCAAAATTTGACGTTTAGAAGCTTCTTAGAGAGCAGCACTGATCAATCATTTACACAGGCATTACAGCTGTCATCAAAACACTTGTTGAAGTAGGTAAATTAATAAATTTTAGAAAGTTTGTTTTTAAGTGTGGCAACATGGAGTAACTTTGTTAGGGGAAAATGCATAACTTTGAATGACAAATATCACAAAAACGGTAAGAGCTAGAAAGCTCAAATTTTGAAGGTGCAATTTTTGTATTTTTTCGCATTTTTTAGAAAAATAATAACATATTAGGAAAAAATAACATACACTAGCAAAATTACTGCAGGCAATTTTCTTACATGCCGAACTACCGGTTAATCCATGACTGATAGTTTTACTGGTTGTGCTATAGTATTATCTAGCATTATCGGTACTCTTCTCACATAATGCAATACCCGACAAGCTTCAACTGAAAGTCAAAGCACTAGTATCAGTTAGAAAAAAATTTGAACCAAAAATAAATTGAAACATATTTTGTGTAAAGCCCAAAACCTAAGTAGGCTAAAATCTTTTCCCACACTATAGGTAAAAAATAAAAATTGACTAATTTTTATCGGCATACCCAGGACAGCATTGTTGCAGCTAACGTCAAGAATCGTAAGCTGGACTCGCCTGGAAGCAGGGCCCACTCTTGCAACAGTAAAGCAATTTAAAAGCTGTAATAGTAATTATCCGAGGCAACCAAATCAAAGCAATCACAGGGTCTAGTAGGTTATTTGGAAACCGGGGTGAAAAAAAGTTTTGCAGGGTCCTGTGATTGTTTTGATTTAGTTACCTCTGATAATTACTACTCCAGCTTTGTTAAATGGGTTATTAAAAATAGTCAACTAACATATTAGTTTAAAATAATGTGTAGAAGACCATGTTATTTTAGAGTAGAAAAGTACCGAACATTATTTAGTATAGTCTACTGGTACCCAATAGGGTACAAACAGCTCTCTTTGTCGCATGCTTACAAATGAAATAATTCTTGTTTTTGATTTATTTATTTGCTGTACTGTAAATGGTGGGGTATAACTGATAATTCCCAACATGACGACAGCATAGATTACTACATGCTGCAGAACGACCAGTAGAGTATAAGTCATTAGTATATTTATCCGTAGCTCAGCGTCATAGAAAATGTCTATTCTGTAACAGGCCCAGCTCTAAGCTCGTATTTGAGTTTACTTGACAAGTTTAAAACGCTTCCTATAGCCGAACAAATGACGTCACGCTCATCAGTGTCAATCAGGCAACGAGCGTTTTCTCGAAAACGGGAACGAATTGTAATAACTGATCTTTTTTATACGGTGATAGCCAAATTAAAATTTCTAAGTTAATTGCCTCTGGACCTCTCTTTTAACGATTCGATGAAGAGCAAAGTTTTCTTTGCCATTTAACTTCGACAACGATTTTTGATTTTTCAAAAGAACTTTTCGATTACCGCATGCAATTTCAGGAATAGTTCTAGGAGGACACAAATTGCATCTCAAGTGTCTAGGCTACGCTCATCGTTACCAAGACTTTTGGCGCAATTATGCGATGGAAACGATGCTTTGAAAAGGTTATTGATCGGCACATTGATGAACTTTTAAAGCAAACACTTGCACTAGATTCAGTGCCTACCAAAGCCAGGACTCTTCTGTAAAGCAAAGACCATATTCCACTTGAATTCTTCATAATCTTTTGAAAGTAGGGGTAAAATGAGCACATTTGCGCGTGTATTAGCTAACGGCAACTTTGATGAAGCAGTAAACTCGATAGACAGCACAGGTGAAAATCCCAAGGGTGGCACGCAATCCGCTCCAGTGGCAAAAATTAAGATATCTTTAATAGTGGAATCAGTCTGACTTTCTATCCAAAAAAACGGTACAATGTTTAGAAATACAATTTACGCCTAGAAAAAACGTAACAAAAAATGCATTTTTTTTTCAAGAAAACTGTCACCTTGTCACTTTTAAAATGAAAGAAAACTATTTGTTGAATTGTTCAGATTGGAAAAACCATGCATCAAGGCTAAATGTGGCGAAGTGTTTCGAAAGTCAAATTAAATGTATCGTTATACATACACGCGCAATGTCACGCCGAAGTGTGTAAAGAGTTTGCGGGGCCCATCGCTGAAGACATAAGTGAACTTTCAGTTCACAGGCAATCCCGAAAGGTTAATAAAAACCCTTGACAAATTCCGTTATACAAAAAAAACGCAAGTACTCGATTGCTCAGTGCTCACCTTCTACAGCCATCGCATAATCGCGCCAAAAGCACACTGCTGCATTTTCTTTCATTCTAGTGTTGCTTCCAGGAGGCTGAAATTGTAAGAAAATCTCATCGATTAAGTAGGATCTGACAAAGTAACATTGCAGAAAATTTTATCGATTAAGTTGATTTCTGTAATGGCAGTCGGATTCCACAAAAACAAATTTTCATAGCCATTCTGGTATTGTTGCATCTCTTCCACCAAATCCATCATGTTTAAGCCACTGATAAAGCTGAACACAAACTTAACACTAGCAGAGTAACAAACAGACATTGCAGTTTTGACAAACACGATAATAGCAAGAGAAATTTTTAAGAAGAATATTATGCCTTGCTGTTCCAATGTCTCATTCCAGTGTTAGTGGTCAGAGCAAAGAACCATTAAACTATCATCACACAACTATATGATAACCAAAGTTTTACATCGACTTGAGATACCAGCCAATAGTCTATAGGTAGGTCTACCTGAAAATGCTTAGTTTCCACGATAAGTAGCGTAAAGTTACGAGCAGAGGCAAATATAAACAGTACACTGGTAGGCTAAGAATCTGTCAGGCTTACTTGTAGTACTGGCTGGAATTCGATCCACATTTGCCAGTATGCACAGGCGGCAGAAACGGGCTTGTACTTTAATAAATGGGTTATCTCCTTCCTCAATAGGTTTTTAGCAACTCTTAAACAGTTAACAAAACAAGTTGTAATTAAAAACGCAATATCTGTATTGCATTTCTCAAGATACTTGGATTGTTGCGTACGAGCGAAAATGCTGCTGTTGATCACTCCACTCACAACCAATCTAAGAATTCTCCAGTAGGCCCGCCGCAGTCAATGGCACCCTCCGTTTTTCCGACGTCATCTGCAAATTTAACATTTATCCGTCCAGTCTCTTTAAAAGTCGTTCGATTCAATCCCCGAAATGCTCCATCGAGTACGTTACCGCGATTTATGTTAAAGTAATTGATGTGGCCTTCATCTATTTTATCCTTCATATCTGATAAGGAAGTTTCTAACGTCTTTTCATATTGTGTCCATTGCCTGCAACATGAAACAAATTTCACGCAAAGGTGTGCAACGTACAACTTAGATCAACGATAGTTATGGTGAGTCTTTTATACATGCACTGCAGTATATTGTTAATTTTGTTTCAGACGTTACAACAATTTTGCAATTAAAAGTTTGGTTATAAGCCAATTACCTTAGCTTTTTTATTTAGTACGATATCAAAAATGAATTAATGGTCCAGTGAAATTTTCTGTAAGCTACACTAACAACGATTGATAGCTGCTGGCTACAGAAACGAAAATCAGAAAGCAGCTGCTGCAACAGAACGATCTACAACATATCAACCAGAGAATATTATAAAAACTTCGACAGATCAAACCAAACACTTTACGTACTGACTCTTATCTAAAATGAGGCCAGTATTTTCTCAATGTTATACAGTACGTCGCAATCATTGTTTTAATCAAAGCACCAAGCTGTCATTCTTATGTTGATCAAGCAGTGGCTTCCACAGCTTCACATAATTCGGCATCTTCTGCAAGTAGCAAATCATCTTTTATTCATTCGACGTATCGACTACAAACATAATTCACGCAATTTTCAAAAATTACCGTTTCCAAAAAGCTGAAAAGCCGGGAAAATGGGAAACCCTAAATACGAGCATCCTCCATCGAACCTAACTACGTTATAACAACGCTGAAGTTAGCCTACAATCTAAGAGTGCAACCACAATGATTAGGCAGATTAACCTGTAAATTCAACCTGTAAATTCAGTGAGATATGCAGCGGGGGCAGTTTGCGGACAGAAACAGCAATATGGGTTTATCCGTACACGAATCAGTTCGCGTCAAAACATGCCAAACTTTGAAACAAAAACTCAATATTGCGTAAAGACAAAAAACGATCTTTTGTGCTTATACTGTATTTCATCGATTGCAGATATCTTGAATGAACGTTTTGACAAGTAGGGCATTTAGGAACCATCGATGCATGTTTCCTATCTGTTTTATTTGTTTTGGATATTTTAAAGCAACGATATACTGAAATTTGCTTTTTTGTGTGCAAATTTTGAAAAAAACATGGTTTGGTTCGTGGTCTACCCTCCTACACCGGTGCATAAAACCCCGTTTTCTGGCAAATTTTCGTTACTCTGCTGTGATTTTAATTGGACTGCATTTCGCAATTATTTAACCCGAATAAAAGTGCTTAAAATGCGCAAAATGATTGTCGCAAAGTATACCAATTCATATTATAATGCATATGTCTGGCATGTTGAACGCCAAATGCTATGTAGCAACCTAAGATGTTAAAATTTTGCAGAAAACTTTTAATATGTTGTTAGTGACATGTAACCACATTTTTTTTTGCAATTACAAATCAAAATTCAAAAACATTTTTTTCATGCCATTTTCACTTCACCCTACTGGAGAGGGCATGTCCTCCCAATCATTTTTAGAGTCGTTTTTCCAATTTGCCTACATCCGTTGAGTTTTTTTGAGGCGTTCAAGAAGGCAACGTTATCCAAGATGAGATAAGTTTACCTCACCCCAAAACTAGTTTATTACTGTGTCATAGACTACAGCAGTTTTACCTTTTTTACACAATGAAATTTTTGTTTTCTGAATAAGCTATTATACCGGTGCATTATATTAGTTGGCAGCCAGTTCCAGTTGTGGTTGTTATCGTGGCAAAATAAAGAAAAAGCTATTGGCTATGTGCTGGTTTCGCATAGTATCATTGTTGGCTTTTGGCTTTACAGAGTTGACCAACAGAAATACTGTTTACCAAAATGCGTTTTTGTGAAAAATCTTTAGTCGTCAAAATAAAATATACCTCTTTAGCTGCGTATTGCAAATTCAATATAATGTAAAACCCCCTAAATATAAGTGGGCAAGTTAATGCAAAACGTTAGCTTCGTTAAGCATTAGTCCGTTAACAAACTGCCTACCTCCGTTAAAGTTGATTCGTTACTTTCAGCTATAATTAATGGAAGTTAATAAATCCGTTAATTTGTTAACATTTTGAGTGTAATTTACATTTCTTCTTACTCACTCACTTCTAGAACACGTAATGACACTGTTGAGCTGATTGAAAGGAAAAATTTATTGCTATGATAGTATTTTTGTGTTTTAGAAGTTACATTTTACAATCTAATCTGTTTTCAAGATAAAAATAGGTTCATAAAAGCACTGACAAAGCTGCAGTCGGAATATCTTCGGTAGTTGCGAAAAGCGATGATTAATATATAATAGACCTATGAGGCTGCAGCTTATTATTTGCCACAAAAAAGAGCTCCTTTCTTCGCTTTTTTATACAAGTCATGCTAATACGCAACAAGTGTAACCAGAGCAAACTGGTTTAATTGTACCGGTACGATGAATAAATGGTGCGAGAAATTATTGATGAAAACCTGAACGCAAGTTAGCGAAAGTTAACGAAAGTTAGTTTAATCCGTTAACATAAAAAACCTTTTTAACGTATTAACATATAGTTAATGAAAAAATTAGGTTCGTTATTAACGGATTAACGATCAACGAAATCGTGCCCAACTATGCTCCTAGCCTTTCAAATACGTGCAGTAAAGTACCTGATGCAGATCTGACATACAGGGCCTTAGAGAGAAAATTTTCCAGGGGGTACGAAGGTTGATACCGGGTCCCCAAATCTTATTGGGCCCCCCAAACCTTATTGAGGGGCCCACGCCGTTAAATCATCTATTGCTTGATGGGTGTAGATCTTCATTTAAAAGTGAGGGATTAAAGATATTTGCGTACAGTTAAGGACCTATGAAAATACAACTAGACATAAAATTGGTTTAAATCCAGCTAGGGGGTCTGGGGGAGCGCTGTGAGCTCCCCCAGCGGGGTCCGGGGCAGAGCCCCGGAAGCTTTAGCACTTTTTATGTTTCTCGAACGTAAAATATAGCATTTGATCAACATTCCAGCACCAAACTTGCTTAGATTGACAAGCAGAAAACGTAATATACATGAAAGAAAGTATGTGAAGTGGGGGATGATGGCATTGACACAATACTATACAATATAATGACTTTAAAACTGCAAATCCAAATATTTTGCTGATAAAAGTTTTCAGAAGTCATCTGCAATCATAGACTTGACAAACCCAAATACCTATTAAACTCATACAGATAGAGTGAGTTACTTAATAATGATAGAAGTATAGTACGGTTGACAATAAATGCTTTTGGAACTCTAGAAATATGGGCCCTCGTACATTGTTATACTGTAGAATTAAAGCTCTCAAGTCAGAGAAATGTAACAAAACGTTAATTTCGGTGCAAGTGTATGGCTTTTGATACATTTTCCTCTTTTTTTAATCAAATCGGCCACTATTGGATGCTCTAAAAGCTGTGTAGCAAAAATTGTGACCAATTACCTGTACCAAATAGGCTGACTGATATTTTTGCTGTAGACAAGTTTGATTAGGGTGTTATGGTGCGATACCAAAACATAACGCGAAAACCTGAACTCTTCCGGGCCCCTTGAGCCCGGGCCCCCGTAGGCCCAGGTTCGGGTACGATGTACTCCCTGAACCCCCCTCGCAGACCCTGCTGACATAAAGCATGCTCCACTAGATGCAATTTAAATTTCTTATCTTGCAACGTTCGTCTTTTGGTGTGTACGTTTGCATGATAATGTAAAAGAATTGGGCGATATTACTTCAAATGGCGTCAAAAATTGCTAATTTCAACAATTGCTATTTGCTAATTTTGCTAATTTCAAAAACTTCTAATTTTTAAAATTGCAAAAATGGCCCAGTGGCATAAAACTTTGTTCTTGGACCTCCATTAAAGGCCTCCAGACGATGGAGGTTCCGTCCAGTGGCTTCTACCTGTAATCTAACTAAAATGTCTCGATCAGTGTAACTAAGATTTTGCTAAGAAAGGCGGGCTTTGAACCTAAAGCTAAATTTTTCTGCATCTCACAAATGGTTGATGACATTTCATCTGGTTTTATAAAAACCATTTGAAAGAGCTGATTGCGAAGATTTGGAAGCCCTTAGACAGAATTACATTTTTAGCCTCTTCAGCACCCTCATTTTCTAGTTAAGTTCAAGACACTTGCATATTTGAGTTAATTTTTGAAGTGACATGGCTATAAGGAGGGGAGACTTTAGCTTCTTACTCCTCTGGCTATACTATTGGTCTTGATGTGCGTTCAATTGTTGGATGCGTAATTGCTAAGGAATTATCTAAAGGACGTGGGGATGAACCCTTTAGATATTGACAATCCTTTGCCATATTGACCCCAATGGCCCAAAACCCATAAACTGGATTCAAATGTGATTCAGGATTTTTACGTAAAGTTTACCTTACCAGGAGTGCCGAAACCCAGGGGGGATGGGGGATATATCCCCCCCAATAATTTGACTGCATCTCCCCCAATAATTTGACTATGGTCTACATCTGCATCCTTCCCAATAATATGACTCTGGTCTGCATTTGAATCACTTGAATTTGGTCTGCATCACTGGAATTCGGGGAAAAAAGTCTTCCAGTTTTGGTGAAGACCTTTTTTATTTTTTTGGTCTTCACTTAATTTGCTTACTTGAAAAAAATGGTGGTCGAGGTTCATCTCCCCCAATGTTGAAAATAAGGCAAAATTGGAGTAAAATTGCAAATCATCCCCCTAATGCTCAATAAAGATCGGCACCCCTGTGCCTGACAAGCATTTTTAAACAAAGGAACTGCTTAAACTATCAATTTCTGAACGGGTATTTTCAGTTAATTTGCGACAATTTAGACTACATAAAAGCTTAAACTGTGTTTGCCTTGCGGGGGGGGCCCCACCGGTTCCCACTGGGGGAGCTTACAACGTTCCCTAGACCATATAGCTGAAAATTAGGTGCATTTGAACTTACTGTACCAGTATGACATTATTAAATTATTCTGGAACAAAACAGTTGCGTGTTATTAATTCTTTCCTTCTCGATCTTTTCATTGTTTTAAATTAACACGAAAAAGTGACCATATTAAGAGTTACCGGTACAGTTGTTTGGTTTTGAACAAAAATTACATGGCATTTTTTGATGTTTTAGAAAAAATACGCTTGACGTTCAGTTCCAACTCTTTGCTTATGAAAGTAATGCAGGGCTGCAAACAGAAGAGGCGTTTGAGGTAGCGGGAGCGAAAGTTTTTAATGGGGCACAAAACTTAATGAATTTTTGTATTTTATACAGCAAAGGCACTGCGTAGCAGTTGTATAAACACGTATACAACTACGTATGTGTTTTTTAGATAGCTCATATAGGCAAATGAGTTTGAACTGTTACCTAAAATAAAATATTGTTAAAGCTGAAAAAAAAGCCTTATGAACCCACCGAGGCCAGCCAGAAAGTTTGGGGGAGCTTTTTAAGCTCTAGAATATGCAGCATTTTTATGTACTGAAACAAACACAGCAAGCTTTTGTAGCTAGAGATCCCACTCAACTTACATTCGATAAGCTCCAAAACAAAATATAGGATTTTGAAAACAAACGTTTTGTTTGCATTGGCGGAGACTTAGTGTAATGACTAGGGCAAAAATTCAAAAAAATTGACTTAAAAATTCACCAAAATTGACTTTATTAATCTAACAAAATTTGGACCGAGAAAAAGTTATTTCTTGAGACTTTTTCAAGATTTTATACTAAAACATTTAATAAATGAAAGCACACAAATTCTCAACAAAATTTGCTAAACAAGTCTATGTCCTTTTGCGAAATAAGTCTCAAGTATTGCGATAAACACTAACACTGCAGGCTAACCACCGGGCGGATTGGGTAAATTGTAAAATTGTGATAGTAATGTTGTACTTTGATTTTGATTAGCTGGCCAGCTATACCAGGCCTTTGAACTAACTTGTGCTTGAGTTACCACAACACCAGACCCTTCAAAACGTTCACAATCGCTTTCACTTCAGGTTAATTTTTTTTGCATATAAAGTAGCATTTAACCAGTTTCCTTAATCCCCATCTGGTATGAATAGGCTTTTGCAGGGTAACTTATTGTAGCGAATTTGGTTTTACTGGTTTTGTTTTTAATTTTTACAAATTTAACCTTTGAAAATTAGCTGATTTACATCTTCGAAGTGCGATGTGACTGTCATAGCACAATTGCGCAGTATGTGCAAAGCATGTCACGTAAAACAGCTAAAATGTGTTACACCTGCAGTCACCGAATATTTTGCGGCGTCAACGAGAAATCAATAAAGTTTGTGCTGGCTCCAAAGGTTCTATCAGGCTATAATATCCACCAATTGCATATTTCTAGCTACGCGCCTTGCTGTTGCTTTTTATGAATGATAAACTGAAAAATGAGTGATGATTACAATAAATTGACTTTATTGCCCTATAAAAAGAATATTGACCTAACGGTAAAAAATTGACTTTTTATTGACCAATCAAATTAAGAATATGAAACTGACTCTTTCTATCCAGAGATCTTGCAAAAAATCACATCATTTCTATACTTACTGTAACAAAATTGACTTTATTGAAAAAACTTGCACTAGTAATGACTATTCAATTTAGATCGATTTAATAGGTCCATGATATTGCACCGAGTGTTTGATCGAGATCACACAATTAAGTTTTTTGCATAATTTGGTGCATCAGTATTTCTGGAAATATCACACCTTATAGACGCAATTTTTTTGAAGAACTTCTTGCCTGACGGAATCGTCTGGGTTTTTCCGCAAACAAATTGCCAAAGTTATTGCATGTAGTGTTTACGTAGCAGTGAAGGAATTTCTTTGAAGTTTTCCGCGGCAGTAGTAAAATTATGCGCTTTGTCGATGCATCGTTATTTCTACCTGCAATGAAATGAAATAGGTAAAAGAAAAATGTCAAACTAACTTTGGTTACGTGAAATGCGTTAACGTATAGCGTAGCGTTTTTTGTGCCATGTTATCTATCACCTAGAAAATTGTTGATAGCCAATCTTCTGAAACAGTGCTTGATGATAAACAAAGCAAAATCAGAGCAAAATATGACTATTTAATCAAAGTAAAAGGTTAAAAACACAACAGTCTGTTTCTTCCTAAGCACTCATGAGGTGATACTGTAGCATCTTAAAACAATAGCACTTGACGAGTCCTCAGGTCGAAACAGACTGTTGTGCTTTTAACCTTTTACCGTGATTTCGAAGTTATATCTATCACCTACAAAATTTGCTTAACACATTTCTTGGCTGATCATGTAATTTTAAACCAGGTCCGTTCTAATTGGTACTTTCGGTTGCAGAGCGCTCAATAATTGGATATCATGGTAAATCAAAACTTTAGTATTTTTAAATAGGCCTACTGTAGAAATAAGAGCGTTTTTTTTTACAAAATCTGCCTGAAATAGATGAAATTATCTAAGCATTGAACTGACTCTTTTACCAGTGTTATTATTATAATTCCAAAATTACATTATTATTATTATAATTCCTAAAAGTATTAAAATTAACAAAAAAATATCACTGTTACATAAATTCGGCACTAACAAAAGCTGGACCGGAAACTTTAATTCCGATCTGAAGGAAATTTTCGATATCTTGATTAAAACCAGATCACGCATTAAACAGTTATTAAAATTTATTAGTTAGCGAATAGCGAGCAAACGCTTACCTCCATTTGATCTCGATCTAAAACTCCCCAAACTTCTTTCCAAGGCATCTGATTTTTTTGCTCTTATAGCTTTGTACTCGGGACTAAATATGTTTCAGAGCACTGCCTTTCTGCGATTTCGCTAATTAAAAGTGCAATTTCATAACTTGACCACGATGGCATGCTGATTACTACTGTAGTTCTGGTTGATGAACTGCTTGGAATTTTATAATGAATTGGATAATGGAAGTGCAATCGTAAATAATGCGTCATTGTCGATTAAATCAAATGAAGTAAACTTCGTTATAATAATATTAATTGCAATTTCACCAAAAAGTGTCAACGCATCTGACTAAGGGTACGTAGTAACATTCAAATAAAATAGCTATACAAAACTAAAGTTAATACCAGGGATGTGGAAGCAGTCAAATTTTTAGTGCTTCCGCTTCCAGCTCTTCTTGAAGTTCTATGCTTCCGAGTTTGCTTCCGCTTCCTCACCTTTAAAATCTTTTGCTTCCGCTTCCGAATAGAATTAGTCGCTTCCGAGTTTGCTTCCGCTTCCAGTTTCTTTCATCAAAGTGCTTCCGCTTCCACAAAAATTTAACCGCTTCCACCGTTTCCGTTTCCTGCTTCTGCTTTCACATCCCTGCTCAGTATAAAACAGCTAATTGAGACTTCGCGTGAGCGCGTAGTTCCTTGTTTTTGTTCGCGACTTTGGCAAATGAGGATTGATTTGCTCATAACTAGCAACGGTAAAACCTAGAAAGTTGAAATTTGGACTCAACATGAAAATTAATGAATGCGTTGTGTGTGCCAGTTTTGGGGATCGTAGATACGTCATCGTGAATTGACACACAAAAGAACATTAAAAATGCGATTTTTGCCTTGAAAGTTTATTAATTCGCCTATAACTCAAAAACCACTTGGCGTCCAAAGCTGAAATTTGTAAACAATCTGGTGCTTATAAATGGTTTATGCAAACCGAGTTTGAAACGCCCGGTCACGTGACCAAACTGTTACAGGTCGAACATGGACAGAAAGTGAATGATTTTGAACCGATATATCTGGTAAATACCAATTTTGATGGAAAATGATTTGTGCTTTTTGAGCACACTATCAACCGCCTTTCTTTTGGTATGTTCGTTTACCCCTACCTGAATACTATTTTTCATCTTTTTTTCTTTTTTTTTTTCTTCTCCAGCTCTCTACTTTTAAACCGCTAAACGCACTATATTTAAAGTTTGAGTGATTAGAAGTATCAAGGAGGACTAGAACGGAAATGAAATGGGGTTCCAGGTTGTGGGTATCCCCCTCAATCGGGCCCTCCAAAACTTTGAACTTTTAAACAGTTAAAGCTAGATAGTCAAAATTTCGGAATAGGTAGACGTTGAAAATAAACTAAACCTAACGAAAATTGGGGGTGCTACAATGGGGATTTCCTCCTAACAGGCCCTCCAAAATTCAAACTTTTTAACCTTTTAACCGTATTTGTACTGGAGGGGGGGCGAATTTGCCGCCCCTCTTAGTTATTTTATTATACTGTAGCTCTTGAACAAAAAAAAGTTTTGCTTTGATGCACCTTAACTTTGAATCAAATTTAATAACACACATTTTCAGAAAGTTTGGGGTCAACCGCACAACCGGAAATGACGTCATTTTTGCCTTTGTTAGAGGCATCTAAGGAGTGTCACGCAGTTTTGAGCACAATTCATGCTTATCAGTGCGCTTATTTTATTTATTGTACTGCATATTCATTATTGACGCTAATTTTTAGCTGGAATAAAATATTTTATTTACTGACAAATGCATTACATCATCATTACGTCATTGATGACGTCATAATTCAAAAATATTGCTTTTTCTGCTGTTTCTCAAAATAAACTGCGTTTGCATAAAAAAATATTCGTTTTCATCAGCTGTTGAACGATATGATGAAAATGGTACTACAGTATCCTGAAATTTTGTGAATTATAGTATATCTCAGTTACAAAAAATTACAAATAATAATGAACACGCAATATATTAAAGATGACGTTATCTTTCATGTGACGTCATCATACATGTGACGTCATCATCTGCGGTGACTTTATCAGAGATGACTTTGAAATAACAAAAGTCCAAGCTGAAAATAATATTTTGCAACATTTAGACAAATTGCATGCTGTAACAAGAATTTAATGGTTTCGATGACGTCATCTTCGTTTTCGTGACGTCACAACCTCAAAATATTTATTTTTAAAATTTTAACAAAAAATAGCTCAAATTTGCAAAAAATCTTGGTTCTATCACTTACCATACAGGTTTTGGATAGGGGGTCAAATTTGCCTCCGCCCTCCGGTACAAATAGGGTGTAAAAATAGCCTGGTAGAAATAGGGTTAACTAGGACAATAAAATTTTTAAGGTAAGTTAACATAAAGGAAAGATAAAATTTGACAAATCTGGGGGTACCAAAATGAAGAGATCCTTCTCAAACAAGAACATTAAAATTTAACTTTAACCACTTACACTAAACTGATGAAATTTTCAAAATAGGGTAATTAGGCCGTTTGCTGTAAATTCTAGGACGCTTAAAAATCGAGTTTGTAAAAAAGTTTGAGTGGCAAAAAAATTTTGATGCAGATAGACTGTATTTCATCCTAGGAGGTTTATATAAAAAGTTCTCCAAAAATTACCCTGCAGTTTTTGAGCAAATGGGGGGTAAAGTTGGGGGTTTTTAAAACTAAAAATTACATATTTTCCGCATAATGTGCAAATTTAAATCCTTTTATCATTTCTATTTGCTTATTTTGACAATTTTTCAGATGCGCAAATTTCTAGTTTGGTTTTAAAGTTAAATCAAGCAATCCTCCCTAGCGCTCTCTAGCACTACTGGCGGCGAAATGTTTCTTTTGTGTTTATTTAAGCTTTTAATAATTTTCCCCTTAATTTTTCAGTGATTAACCATGGATAGGAGTTTACTTCATTTGTTTGAACGTACAAAAATGACATAAACTTTTCCGAAAGCATTGGGCTACAGATAAAATTAAAAATTTATTTATTTTGGGGCCTTGTTTGACTAGAAAACAGTTAACAAAAATCAATGAAATTAACTACAAAAGCGAACATGTTTCAAATGTTTGTTAAATATTTAAATTAAGTATATCAACTTATAACTGCACAATTATAAACAGGATTTTTGATGAGGGTACTTTTGAAATGACGTAACCGGTCAATGATGACGTCACAAAAAAACGTAACGAATGAATGAAACGTCACAATATAACTTGCAATATGAAGTTTTTGTCAAAATTTTGCAAAACCACAATACTTTTTGAGTTGATGAAAAGCAAAATCGCATTTTTTGGTAAAAATCAATTTTTGATGGGTGTGCTAAGTGAATTCTAACCCTAGGATGCATCCGAAGCAAGTAACAATTGAAGAATAAATTAGAACACTTTTGATTACTTAGGAAAGTGCAAAAAATAAAGTAAAATATGCTGGTTGCCGATGATGTCTTAAGCTTCAACAATGTTTGGAGAAATCAAAACTTTTTTCTTTAATATCACCGATCACATTAATACAAATTATTTTCATTGTCGTGGTCATCAATCATCACATTCAAGTTGCACGTTACGTGTTCGATATTTGAAGCAGATCTAGAGTCGAGGACACAATGTTCGAGGCCAAGAACTGAAAAAAAAATCCGAGGCCAAAACCAAGGACCGGCTTTTCAAGTACAGACCCTCTCGAGGCCAAAGGCAGAATTGGTCGAGGCCAAAGTCAAGGACCAAGGACAAAATTTTAAAAAAGCTATGGTCGGCAAACTTTGACTGTTTTTAAGCGCGAAAGTGTAAGACATTGCGTTTTGTTAAGTTTTTCATGATAATTTGAAAATGGTAGTTGCTAAAAAAAACGAATGTTATTTTGAAGTTTTACGCATTAGCAGCAATTTTGATTACGTTCCATAGTGGTATCGTGGTAATAAAACAATTAAGACCGTTATGCGAAATGAGAGTAACTAACTTCTGAACATGGAAACGGTCAATTTTAAGACCTTAGCTTCATCAGTTAAAACCCCAGTGTAAACGTCCTCTGAGTGATTATGGATCGCTCATCCCCACCGTTTTAGTACTTTTTCCAAAACAACCTTTATTGTTTGAACGACTTCTTTTTGTAGATTTTCAAAAACGTTATCATACTTTTCAAACATTGTATAGCGACTACCATATTATTATCTAAAAGTATTGCGAAATAGAGTAAAATAATTTATGTTTTTAAAATGAATCAAGGTACCGTATCCAGTATTTGCCAGCTCACGTCCTTGGAAAAAACGGGGTCTGGGGGCTAGGGCAAAGTTCACATGCCTCTGTTGAACAATTTTAGTGACTTTTTTTAAATAAAAAAACAATTTTTGTGATTTTGAAAGAGGTGAAACAATTAAATTTTCAAAGCAATTTTAAAAAAGAAAATACCGGTAACGTAAAAGTTAGATTGAAAAACTTTAGTTATATCACATTTTCCCCAATTCTAATTTTGATTAATCTTTTTTTACGTTTTATTACACATGATATCTTTCTATAGCTCATCAATTGCCTATCGATGAATGAGGGCACGCGTTTCTGCCGCCAAACGTCACTTTGTAAAATTTAACATAAATTATTTAATGGCAAAAATAACTTGAGAATCTTAGCAGGGCTGTATCAAGGAGGAAGGCCTTGAAGAGATTTGCAATTTAGCCGGGGTCGCCCTCCCCCTCTGAAGAGCTCACAATTGCAGAAACATAAAAATAATAAATCATTATTTTTTTCGAAAAAGGCCCAAATTTTTCATGAGAGCTTCTCATCTTAATGACGTCGTGTGAAAAATTGATTGACTGCAGCGCGCATCTTTCCAGCCAGTAGCGTAGCTAGGGGGGGCAAATGTTGTTATAGCCCCCCCCCCATTGGCCTTAACAGTATGCAAAATAGCATGCTTTTAGCAGTTTTGAGGTTGGTTTTTGCCCTAAAACGGGAAATAGCCCCCCAAACGAAAATAGCCCCCCCCAAAGATCGTGAAATGAGAAGTAGAAGTGGGTGTCAGTTGAAAGAAAAACGCTCTGAATTTTGGTGAAGACTTTTTTTTTGGAGATCACTCGATTTTGGCAGAAAAATGCTCTGAATTTGCCTCAATCCAATTGAAACCAAATGAAAATTCGGGTCAAGTTCGTTTACGGTTGAATCAAACTTCAAAAAAAGCCCCCCCCCCCCTTTTTGCGAAATCCTGGCTACGTGACTGTTTCCAGCCATTCAAACAATTATAGTTATATTTAATTTCACGCTTACATTTTTAACTCCTCATGTAGCGCTTTTTTCTGATACAGTATAGTTTATTATTTGTCGAGGACAGAGGTGGAGTTGAGGACACAACGTTCGAAGCCTAGGCCAATGATACAAAAAAATTCGAGATCAAGGCCAAGAGCTGACTTCTCGAGACCTAGGACAGGAATGCTCAAGGCCAAGGACACAAGGCGCAGGTGTTCTCCAAAACGAAAAAAAAAGGTCTTCGCGCGAGGAAATGCCAATTTCCAAGGTAAAGTGAAAAAAGCTCATGGCCATGGATCATTTTCAACAATTTAATGTCCTCGGCCGAAAGCAGGGCATTTTCGAGGACTTGCAGGCTTCAAGGGCAAGGATTTAACCTTCGAGGCAAAGCCAAGGACTTCAAAATGTGACATCAAGGACTACGCCTCTGTTATTTGGGATTCTTAGCGGCGATTTTTAACGCAAAAATTGCTCAGCAAATGTGGCTTTTTCCCAGATCACATAACAGTGATTAGAGTGCTGCTCTTTCTTATTTCAAAAAAAATCTTCGCGATTTTTGCTCGCATACATTCAGAACAAGGTGGCTTTCTCAAGATAAGTTTTGTTGGTTATATCACTGATACACTAACATACTCTATTTAATATGCTATCCCTGGTACATGCGCGTAGCCAGAAATTCACAATGGGGGGGAGGGGGCTGTTTTGGGGGTCGGGGGGCGGAGATCCCAGCCGCTGGAGGTCAAATGGGGTCTGGGGGAGAAACCCCCAGCAGCCGGAGGCACGGAGGTATGGGGGCAGAGCCCCTAGCGCTCAATAATTTTGGATTTTTTTGCAAAAGTAACTTAATTTTAGGGCTATTTTAATAAAAATAATGCTTTTAAAAAGTGGTATAGAAGTTGGCAGTGCAACATGATTCAACCGGTTGCATTAACGGGCTATGTGGGAGGTGGCTAATGATAACATTGCAGTTCTCTTGTGTACATGCTGGTAAATCATAAAATCCTATTATTCAATAAAACTCAAACGGAGTAATCTATTTCGTCTATATTTTATAAAGGAAAATAATCGGGGGGAGGCTAATGAAAAGAGATCTTAGAGAAATGATTGGTAATTAATCAGCACTGAATAGCCCTCCTCTCCTTTATTTCTGAGTGTATAACATATTTGTAATAAAACCTATGTTTGGCGTTTTTGCACTAGCGATCAAAATTTATTGATTGTTTATTTTTGGCATTTTTCAAAGTTTTTATTGATTTGTGACTTTAATTTTTGACAAATTAGCCTCTCCTGAAGATATGTCGCAAAAGATGCTCTAAATCACTTTTTAGTCCATTCCAGCGCAAAAAACAGCCTCAAAAGACCTAAAAACGTGGTATTTTTCTCATTCTGCGTTTTGGTTAACAGGCCAATGGGGGAGGCTATAGGGCCCCACCCCCCGCTTCCCCCCTGGCTAAGCTACTGCCGTGGTAACTGTATTATATTTCATTATCACGCACATATACTTTTTTCCGAGTCCATACTCAGATAAGCACGGTCATGAGTTAGCATTAGCAAATCAAAAATGTTTGCGTCAGGACCCCGGATCCCTTGTTATGGCTCTTGGTGGTTTTAGGGCTTTGCAGTTTGTACCACCCGCACCGGAAATATTAGCAGAAATAAAAATAACAATTCTACACTACCTTTTGCCCCTCATTCTCTGATTAAAGCTTTCACACAATGCCATTTAAAATAAGGTTTACTATGACTTGGCAATCACAATATATGATATTTTTCAAATAAGGAAAAAAAATGAATTGAAAAGCTAGAATTTTTGATTATTTTTTGTTTGGTTATTTTCCTTTTCAACCAATCAAAAAATAAAGCTGTCCTCCAGCCGAGAACAGGACATTTTCGAGGACTTGTAGGCAGTGGCGTAGGAGGCGGGGGGTCCGAGGGGCACTGGCCCCCCCGCTTGGTTTTAAAGTGTCGAAATTTAGGGCAATTTTATATTATTTGGGCAATATTGCATTAAAATTTTGGGCAATTTGATATTTTTCGGGCAAGTTTGCGTCAAAATTTCGGGCAATTTAATATTCATCAAACCGTCTCAATTTCAGTAAAGACCTTTTTTTTTTTTTGAGGTCACCTGAATTTGGACAGAAAAACCGATCACTTTTCGGGCAAAAATCAATGTCGTTTTTCGGGCAAAAGTTTGGTGCTCCCCCAAATCCTTTTGAGCTACTACGCCCATGCTAGTAGGCTTCAAAGCCAAGGACTTGAGCTTCGAGGCCAAGGACTTCAAAATGTGTCTTCGAGGACTCCACCTCTGATTTAAACTTTGTTAAACAGAGTGCTACTAGGCTAAAATTGAGAGAGCGTTGAACAAAATCTCAAATGACAAGTCGCAGTGTCTTCATGGGAGTTGGGTCTAGAAGTACAAATCTATTCTATTTTATCTAGGAGGCTGCACAACTATGCTAGATCTCCAAATACAGATCTACATTAGGCCTAGTTGTTTGAGAAACAATGCAAGGTTTACATGTTTTGTGCATTTTTAAATCTAAAAGTCTCGACCATTTTCGCAGCACTGTCATAAAATTACCACTGATACCTGAACACAGCAGTTAGCGACGATGTTCTGCTTGGCAGATCATATAACTTTGTTATCTCTGTACCAGTAACTATAGGCTATTTTAAAGTACTGTTTTGAAACAATGCTTCATAATTTCTGCCTGGTACGTCATATCACTTTTGGTTACCAAGTACTAGGCTATCTATACAGTGTAGACCTTGGTCTACTTTAAAGCGATGTTTCATCATGGATACTAGAATTTATTGCTTGTAATTTGCCAAAAAATTTTTTTAAAACAAATTTAAGAACAAAATCCAACTATTACACCCACTTAACCCAATTTAAGCTAACATAGTAAGAAAACTAACCGTTAAATCAGTGTAGCCTACCTCAGGACCTGATCCAAAGCAGTTTTTAAAAATTCGTTGAAGGGAAAGTCCCCAAGTTATTCTATTTTATTATTGGTCGATTCCGGTTGTCTGATTGTATTCATCCGCATTTTAGAAGCCAACTTTTAGGTCAAATTTAAAAAATACTGCAGGAAAATAAGTGGAGAACTTTTGCATGTGAGTTTGTGAGATGAAAATCAATGTATTTAAGCAAAAAATAAGTTGCCACTCAAATTTTTTTACAAGGTGAACGCTAGAATTTACAGCAAACGGCCTAAATATGAAGAAACGATAAAATTTGACAAAATTTGGGGGTACCACGATGAGGGTTTCCCTCTAACGAGTATGCCAAAATTCAAACTTTTTAATTGTTTAAGCTAGACACATCAAATTTTCAGGATAAGCAAATATCACGGAAAGATAAAATTTTAGGCACCAAAATTGGAGTCCCTCAATTGGGTCCTTCAAAATTTAAACTTTTCAACCATTCAAGCTAGACACATGAAACTTTTAGAATAAGTAAACATAAAAGAAAAAGAAAATCAGAATAGGTAAATAAAATATGACTAGATGCCACAATTGGAGAGTTCTATTCCAACGTGTTCTTCAAAATTTTTATCCACTCAAGCTAGACAAATAAAAATTTTCAAGATAGGTAAAAATTTAATATGAAAAAATATTGAGCCTCTCATACTATAGGAGTCCTCCAATTATGTTGACACCTCCCCCCATTAACAACAAAATCTAAACGAATTAAATCTATTGGATAGGTTAGTATAAATCAAATATAGCTGACAAAATTTGGTGGGCCACATTGAGGAGGTCATGCCAAATGGGCCCCTTAAAATTTAAAATCCTAAATACGAAGTACTCCAGCTTTACAGATCAAATTTTAAGAGTAAGGGTAGGATAATATTGGAAAAAGATAAAACATGCCAAACTTGGTGATGCCATGTTGAACAATAATTAGTCCAAAGATCGTGTTAACTAAAGAGCGTATAGAAAACTGGGATAGTTTACCAAATTATTCTTATCGACCTGTGACAACTTGTGAGTGAAGCATTAACTAGGGAAAATAAGTTTTGATTCCCTTTCTTTTTTTGCAATATGTCAAATTATGCCATTCGAGAATACAGTCTATGTGGCAAAAACATAACCAATTTAGTAAAAAATCTAAATAAATAACTGTTTTAAATTTGCGTAATTTTTGCACTTTTTATTTTAGCTTGTGCTGTTGAGGAGGGAGCTTTAATTTCGAAACAACCGGTATACCAATACCATAATATGTTGGATTGCAATTCGAAAGAGCGTTTTCAGAATCATACATGGCTGTAAGTTTGGTCGATCTAACGAAATTTGCTTGGGAGTCGCTGGAATTTTAAAGACCGCTTTATGTTGTTTCAAATGGAGTGAAAAACTGTGAAGAACTCGTAAAAAGCGCTAAGATTTCACGGTGTATTGTGAACTGTTATGCAAGCTTTTTAAATGACGTTACTCGATTATTTTTGATAACTTCGAGAGATTTAAATTTTGAACTCGAACAGCCACAAAGCGATTTAAGTAATGAAACAAAATTTGAAAGGGGCTCATTTGAATTATTTATCTGACTATAAACGACTACATTTTATACAAATTCATTCTAAGCAATCAGATCACTATCTTAAAACTTAGTGAAGTTCAGTAAAGGTTGGATAATGCCGCGAAGTCCCCAGATATCGTTTGCGATGTCACTTGGTAGTTGCATTTAGCGTAAAAAAAACAAAAAACGGGCAAGTTTACTTTGTAAGCTATTTTATTTGACTTGTGTTGTCGATTCTATATTATTATTATCATTGTGACATTTTACCCTAACAGTTGTAGCCAGTTTGAAAATCCTGAAGCAGCTGATTTTGAAAAAATTGCTTCCGCTTCCGGCTCCTTTTCAACACTTTTGCTCCCGAGTTCGCTTCCGCTTCCAACCTCTTTCATCAAAGTGCTTCCGCTTCCGCTTCCACAAAAATTTTACCGCTTCCACCGCTTCCGCTTCCAGTTTCCACTTCTGCTTTCACATTCCTGGTTAATACACAACAGAGGTACAAATTCTACAGCAATAAGCAGCCAAATACTGGTATCAAACAGTGATAACACTTTCGCTTGATGGTCGCGGCGCATTCGCTCTCTGCGTTGACATCGGCAGCATTTTTGTATTCGGCGGCTCAATATTTTCAAAGCCGCTGCTAAAAGCTCAGTTTTCTTCGTTCAGAATGGCTGCTTTTCGATAACTTGGCAAAATAGAGCTTGGTTCTATTTCCCCGGCAAGAACTCAATAGGACTTTCCAGAAGTTGATTTTCATTCTCACACGGACTGCTCAATTTATTTGACGACAGGCGCGCGCAATAGTGAGTAATGAATTTGCCTGACATTTCACACAATTATGCAAAAAACCTAACCATGTGATCCCGGCCTTAAACAATGTATTAAACGACGACATAGAAACACTCTAGCTATTTTGCTGTGTGATCGGCACTTTCAAACAAACATGGGTTAGCTTTCATACTAGATGATTTTGTACACAATAAACCGCAAACACTTTCTTGTGTAAAAATCAATTTGGAGTCAAACCCCTAATTTACTGAAACTTTTGAACTATTTAGAAAACAATAGCCATCTTTATGGCTAATATTAGATAACTCAGTAACGCCCGAACATTGAGTTGTCCATTATTTTGGATTAAATTTTAAAATACACATTTTTGTGAGTCTGACCCTGTCAAAAGCTTTCATTGTACCAAAACCTGTCTCATAAAAAGTCTTGTTGCAAAATTTTGATTTTTAGAGGAGGTGCAGTGATCCAAAGTTGGCTGAACAAACATCATTATATGCACATAAGAAGTTTTCTAATCAGTACAATACTCACGTCTACAAAAAAGTTATTGCTGCGTAAGAGTAGATTTTTTGATTTTTGGAACAATTGCCTAGTTATTTTCAACAATCAGAAAAGCATCCAACATTGTTTTTAATTTTGAAGCGACTTGATTGAGTGGTGGTGCTCCCCAACCCATTCCGAGGGGTGGATGAGAAGCAAAGGAACTTCGCAGAGACCCAACAATTGAGCCACACTCCAGGGTGCAGACAGCAGCGCAAAATGATAGACTTGCATAGAAACTCAGAGGCAAGACAGCCAAATAAGAAATGATTAAAGTTCTGCCGAAGGTGTCCATAGACCCTGCGGAAAGCTTTCCTTACGACTGACTTACGACAGTAGTAAGAGGCTTTGACCATGGAAGCAAAGGAGGAAAGCTCAAAGCATATGGAGCGTGAGAAGACCAATTCCTCCTGGGAAGCTGTAGGAATGGGACAGTCTCGATGGAAGGAGGAATGTGACGTCTCCATTTGTAATATTGCAGAGTAACGGATTTTGGCGATTGCTGCAGAAAGGGGCAAGAGACCATCGCAATAGGCAGGGAGGCTACAGCTTTGGGAAGTGAATCAGCATGCTTATTTCCAGGGATACCAGCATGACCGGGGGGGGGGGACCCATTGAAAGTTTAAAATGGCACTGTTGAAAAGTGAGGAGACACAAAACCAGACAATTTAGAGTGGTATTGTTAGATATGGAAAATGATACTGTAAATTTGATTAGAGTTTAAAGGGGATTGGAGGACATTTAATTAATATTTCGCACAAACATAAAAGGGTTTCTTCAGTGAATAAGCAATATGATCACCAGGAGGGTTTCTTCTTTTACCGGCTGATGACTGATTTTGAGTCAAGGGCGCTAAGGTTAAATGATTCTTGGAGGAGGCGCAGAGCACATCCAAAGGATGAAAGTGATTGGTGTTTCAAAGTAATTTTGAACAGGAAAAGTTGGTTCTCAATAAGAAGCAATGGGATAGGGTTGGAACAGAAGCATCCACTAAAGACCTTGCTTGCAGCTCTGTGGAGAATTTCTAATTTAGTTGGTCAAACATGTCAACCTTCGACTGGTTTTGGTGATACACTCAACAAGTGTTCTGTTTTTGTGTTGGTCATATCCAGTGCTTAAACGGTAAAATTTTCATGGGGGGACGCTTTTGCAACCTTGACCAAACGCATTCGGAAAGCGAAAGTACTTTAGTGGAAATTATGTCGTTCCGTCCCCGAAATCGAGTGAAGACCAAAAAAAAAAGGTCTTCATCGAAAATTGAAGAGTTTCTGTCCCCGAAATCAAGCTAATACCAAACAGAAAAAGAACTTTACCGTAATTTGGGACTAAATTTGGCCGGAATTTGTGGGATTTATTCGTGCTAACAGGCGCTTTTTCATCTGATCTACCAGCCCTCAAATCTCGTTGGGGGATGCTAAATCTTCGATGGGGCACGCCTAAATCTCGATGGGGGTACGCTAAATCTCCATGGAAGGACGCTAACTCTCGATGGGGGACGCGTCCCGTAATAAAAATTCACATTTAGTAATCAAACCTACGTTATGATCTTTTCAGGCCAAGCAAATTTAATTTCTCTGTGAGATACCACAAAACACTAGCTACCTTAGATAAAGCTGCTTTTTTTGAAAAACTTGTTGATGATGCAAACATTGAAAACTGCACATACTTACTGTACGTCGTAACCGATACGTCACTGTAGTTCTAAGTTAACTTTCAAAAGATTTTAATAAACATTATTGTTATGCGTGTTAAGGTCACAATGAAACAATAATACTCTGCTGTTCATAGTAGAGATTTTAGTGCGTAGGAATTAAAAATACCCATTCAAATTTGAAAAACTTTGCGCAACCTCTAAACTTCATTTTAAAAGTTTAAAATTTTATACATAATATTATTTTTTCATTAAATGAAACGATTTGAAATGTTCAGAAGTAAAACTTTTCGAAATGTCAAAATAAGGTACACCCTACCACATATGTAAAACACTGTTCTGTAAAAACAAACTTGAAAAAGCCTCAAATTTTAACGAGGTTGGCGAAAACAGTTCAAAGAAGCAACGCCGCCTTGTTTGTGACCTTAAGCTGAGAATATTTCAAATTAGATAACAACAATATATTAGTGAGTAGGTGACATTTACAATGAGTGTGTCGCATTATCTCAAGTATATGATCATTTAGCAATAGCACCATATACCTCGTCAAGGGTGTAGACAGCTCATTGGAAAAACTGCGACCAGGAGTAGAGATTTTTTAGGATTTTTTGACTAGCCCCTCTTTCCGAGACTCGAATGTTGAAAGAGGTTTGCTTATCAATGCTGGGAATACCGCAATCTCCTCTGTAAGCGCCACTTGCATTCATTTAAACGTCATTCAAGTAACTTTAATTGTTCGTACACTACATCATGTTTGCAGTTAATCTACAGTAATTGCGAAGAAGTTTTGTTTTAGAGCTGTTCTAATCACAACTGTCAAGCATATCTATCCCGATATTAAATTTTATGATCTTGTTGGCTTTGATATTTACTATACATCTAGCGTATACCTGTAGACCTCTCTGGCTTGGGCTATGATGAAACAATAAACTGTAAAAGGGGAATTTAATCTCCTGCTAGCACAGCGCTCCTCTAGTCGTAGAGGCACGTAAATTTTTCCACCACGTTCAAATGCCGGTATATCTTATGATAAGAACGTAAAACTATGCTTTATCTTTTAGTATTTAAACTTTTTATTGGTTATAAAAAAAGCACATGAAAAAGAATCTATGAAGGAAGGTTAATCTCACAATTCTCAAAGTTAAAAATAGTATGAAGGAACTCAGCTTGAAAGAAAAATTTATTTTCGAATGTATGTACGTACATCACCCACAACCTCACAGGGCACAAACGAAGTCAGTCGCAAGTTATGCACTATATTTGTTTAATTAACTAAAATCGATTGTAGTTCAATTACAGCAGATTGCATCGTTGAGGTTGAAACGTTTTTAGTCATTAAACTATAAGCAGTGTATAGATTACGACTGATTTTGTACGTGCCCGAAAAGTTTGTGGGTACATTTTAAATGGCTTCCAATAATTGCAAGATCGTCCGAGTTTTCTTGTTTCAATATTACAACTGATTTTTATATATAACATGGCCTCAAACAAAGCAACTTAAACTCGCTTTCGTAATGGGTAGAAGCTACGCAATATAACACAGCTGTACTTGTACTATTAATGAAGTTTAGTTTTTGCTTACACAAATATGGTACCGACCAATGGACAAAAAATAGGCCATACCAGGCAAGTTTTTCCAGGTAAAACTTGTTTAAGATTTAATAGCACTTAACAACAAAATTTATGCTGCTTTTTTTTAGTATTTTTTTGATAATGAGATTTTTATTACAGTATTAATTATTTTGATACTTAGATAACTAAACCAATAAACTAAATCGCATATAAACATGATAGAGGATATTGTGCATTGCAAATTTCAATACCATGAAATTTAAGTTCATGCATTGCACTAACATTTTGAGTTGAAAAAAAACTATTCAAGCTTTTATCTCATTACTAAAATAAAGTTATGAATGTAGAGTTACATTTGCGATTGATTACGTTACAAAGGACATCTGTTTTAAATCTATTATTACAGTTGTAAGATAAAGACAATTAGAGGTACAAGCCGGACACTGTAAATGCAAAAAAACTCTTAAAAAAAAAACATTAAAAGACCATCCGAAGACCTGTTGTTTTGTTTGGTCTTATGTAAACTTTTTCAATTATTAAAGCCTTAAAAATCTTGGTCTGTTGAAACTGGTCCAGATAGTAACGAAACAAGCATTGAATTTAAATCTGTTTGCAGTACATCATTTCCAAAAACATGCGATCGGCCACAAAACCATACTCTCTCAGCAAATTCACAGTATATTAAACCAACAGCTGGTGCAATTAAAAGCAGGCTATTATTGCAGTACAGTGTTACAATATATAACTTTGCAAAATTACAAACACTAGGATCAGTGGCCATTGATGTAACAGGTCAGCTTCGATTAAAATACATCCAATGCGACACCATACAATTTAAATGCTTAAAAAAAACAATAGTTGGGAAGGTTGTTTTCTTTGTATGTTCTTCATCTTGCAACACTGCTTATTTTGCGATTAAAAGGTCAATGCAAACTTTTGATCGTGTAACGTTTTTCACTTTGAAACTGAAAAATAACAACGTTAAAAAAATAAATATTGTAATACTACATGATTTTGATGATACTGCCATAAATAGCTTTGAATAATTTTTTCTGCAGTAGCAGTATGCAGCTAAATCATTTGATGGAGATCTTTATCTGCAGCTGAATTCTGTACATGTCTTCTAATTACCGTTAACATGCGATTGCGGTGAATTCGATTACAACCTGATACCGAAAAGGTCTTAAAATACATCAAGACCAAGAAACCGCGAGCAAATATAAGAAATTTAACTATTTAACAGGGATAAGGTTCTGGCTATAGCGGTTTTCTGAAATTTTGGTTATTTAAAACTTACGAGTATAATTTGTTGTTTCACATAATTCTACAATTAGATCATGCTGCTTGTACTGCATTATTATTCGTAACATAATATCACCAAAATAAGAATTATTAAGCTATATACCCTAAATCCACTAAATTTATTTTACTGCTGCTATTATAAAGTTCTCAATCTTGGTAAAAACTTGGTTAACTAAAAACTTAAGACTTGGTCTATTTTTTTTCCGATGTGGAACTGAAAAACCGAACTAAAAACAAAAAACAAAAATGCAACGTATACACGCAAACATATTAATCACATTTCAGAAAAAAATAATTGTCTGACCCGAATCACACACGCACCTGCTTTACATGGACAGACCATGGACTTCTAAATAGTAGGAGTCCATGAACAGGCATTGATGGCGCTTCCTGGTAAACATTAACCAGCTAGCGAAGCATTGTACGTGTCATGTAAACTTATAGGGGCACTTTGCTCCCTGCCCAAGTGCCCATGTGACTGCTGCTTTAGGTTTACAGTAAGTTATTGATCAGGGCTGCCCAACCTTTTTACTGGTACGGGCCACATTTACGGGAGAAAATTTATTGCGGGCCATATGCTCTTTTGCCAAGATTAAACTCCAAATAATTGGAAGTTTGTTGTATAAAATCGGTACTCACTTTGGCCAGTATTTCGGATATCTGTCCCCAAAAGTAAGTGAAGACCAAAAAAAAGGTCTTCGCCGCAAATCCGAACTGATTTCGGGAAAACCAAACAGAAGAAGGTTTTGGTTCAGATCTTTTTATTTGCCAGTAAATGCTAAGTAAGCCTTTCCATGAGGAAATCAACCGCGCAAAATGACCTTGCGGGCCACACAAAACAGCTTCGCGGGCCGAATGTTGCCCGCAGGCCACGGGTTGAGCAGCCCTGTTGTTGATCAATACGCAGTAAAGCTTATTCAAGACAGTGATTTGATAATATTTGTAAAAAGCGTTCAACAAAAAACTGAAGATTTTTCTTACCGAACTCACAATCAATTCCAGAATATTCAACATCGCATAAACATAGGTAACTATTTCCGTTGTTTTCGCACGTTCCACCATTTTGACAAGGCTCGCTTTCACATGGACTACGTCCTAATCGAAACAAGAAATGAATTCCTACCGCAAACCTACTGTAATTGAATCTTTTTGCAATTTATTTTCTCACTCAATATGTTAATTGTATATGTCCAGGTCTAACACCGCCTAATATCAATTACTTCTTTTTCATATTTGTCTTATTTCATCCTTTCTTGTGTTTCTCAAAGCAGTTTTAATAATCGTTTGTTTCAAGTAATTATTGATTAATTATTATTATTTTCAACGGTATTAGCTAAATGAATTACGCTTGCCATGTTTTACTTCTATTATAATTTTCTCAGATTGGCTGTAAACAAAATGACCTCATGGCCCCTTCGCAGTCACTTAATTTGGGGTTCCGGAAGAGAATGGAGTTGCATGTTGTATTTTGTTCAACAGTGATTTTTTGTTTGGTGGGGCCAATACAAAAATTTAAACTTTAAAAACAATTTCATAATTTTATTTCTCTAATTTAACACGTTGCCTTGGCCACATGACAGGAAGTTACCTTACAATTTTTGAGTCAAGCAGTCACCTGCTCATCTATCTCCCACACATACGGTGATGAGTTTACACAGTCCATTTTTCTGAGAATCTGGGAATACCAAATTGAATAGTCTTTGGTTAGACCCGACCGGAAATCGAACCTCAATTTACCTTCAGTAGCACAGGCTCTATCCACAGAACTACTGATATTTTCTTTTCTGGGAGTTAACGTCATAACGTGCTGAAGTACTCTTCATGAGTTATTTCGTACCAGTAGGTATAACGTTCATCAACTCAGGCATTAGAGAGAAAACAAGCGCAATCGATCAATCAATTGTGAAACCGCATCAAATTGTATTTGCAATTTTGCAGTAAGTTGGCTGACTTATATAAACTCATCTGTCATTGCTTGTCAGATTAAGTTTGGTTAAAATTGCACGAGCAAACTTATTTTCATCCTTTAAAAACACTTACTTCTTTCACAAATGAAAGGACGTTCTAAATTGCAACTGATATCATTCCATCGTCCAGTAGTTCTGTATATAGTTCCACAGTCTTCGATGCCACTGACGTTGTTTGGCTCGCCGGAATGCCAGTTGGTGTTTGCATCTAGCAACAACGTATTATCGACCCAACGCCAGAGGCTACTGGAATCTTTCGATAGACCAAAAAAGTAAAGTTCATCCGTCGGTCTACTGGTTAATGTCCGTAATCGAACTAACACGTTTTGTCGTACATTTGCAGAACGCAGCACGGCTAAATCTCCACCCCAGCTTTGACAATGTCGTCTAGCGTCGTTATAGTTAAGACTGTTCAATACAATTCGATATATTTTTCCGTTCACATCTAAAAAAATAGCAATTGATGTCATTAAGAAAATACAGAAAAAGACAGTTAAAACGACAAAAAATATATCACATTAAAAAATCTACACGTCAAATCTCAATTACGAGGACTAAAGGCAAAATCAATTGCGGTATCTAAAGTTAGGCCGATTGCATCAGATAAGATTAGCGTTGACCAGGGCCTCAGAGAGAAATTTTTCCAGGGGGTACAAAGGTCGATGCCGGGCCCCCAAATCTATTCCAAAAATGACCAAAAAAAAAGGTCTTCACTGAAATTTAGTCCTATTTTTTGCCCAAAATTAGGTGAAGACCAAAATAAGAAGGTCTTTACTGAAATTTAGTCCCATTTTTTGCCCAAAATTAGATGAAGACCAAAAAAAACACCAAAAAAACTTAACGCCGGGACCTGAACTCTTCCGGGCCCCCTGAGCCCGGGTCCCCCTAGCCTCGGGCCTATGTACAATGTACCCCCTGAACCCCCTTCTCGTTGGCCCTGGCGTTGACTCCATCCTTTTTGACTCATCCGTTGCAAAGATATTTACTTCAAACACGACGCCGGTGATTCTACTGTAATGTGATAAATTTTAATAATTTTATTGGCAACCCTGTCGTTGATAAGCATTAGCGTCTTAGCGAAGCCTTCCCAGTTCTATTCTAAAACAACGATTAAGCTACTGCATTGGGTCGTTTCTCTGCGCACTAATCAGTTTGATCTTGTAAGCAGAATAGATCCGAGCTGGAAAAATGATTAGACTTTTCGATAGCCGCGGTAACAAACGTCTAAGAACAAGCAAAAGTAAGGCTAGTTGAGTTATTAGAGTAGGCTAGTAGGACATTGTTTTCAACTTAGATGGAAAAGTTTATTCTAGGATCACAAAATACCGTAAGCAAATACAATAGGCCTACTCAAGTATAGGTAGTCTTATTTTCAGGTGTGAGTTTGTACTGTGTACCCTAGTAATAAAAACTTTATTGCAACACTAGGCTAGGATTTATACTGAAATGTATATGCCAGTTTGATTTTTACCGAAATCGCTGAGCTATCGAAAAGTCTATTCTTTTTACCAGCTCAGATCTGTTGTGTTGATAAGATCAAACTGATTAGTGCGCAGCGAAACGACTCAATGCAGTAGCCAAATTGTTGCTTTAGGATAGAACTGGGAAAGCGTCGCTAAGACGCTAATGCTTATCAACGGCAAACTTGCCAGCAAAAATTATTAAAATTTATGACATTACAGTAAAGTCACCGACGTCGTGTTTGAAGTAGAATATCTCTGCAACGGATGGGTCAAAAAGGATGGAGTCAACGCTAATCTAGTCTGAAGCGATGGGCCTAACTTTAGATACCGCAATTGATTTTGCTTTTAGTCTTTGTTTAAGTTAACACTTTGGTTTACTAAATCTTGAAAACAACTATACAGGGTTCGAAATTAACGCTTGCCCGAAGCAAGCTAAAATCGCCGCGGACAAGTTTTTCTTTTCGGCTCAACTTGTCCTGCGGGCACGCTAACAAAATACAGCGTATCAAACGACATCAACAAGATTATTTTGAGATGCAATTTAGGTCCGCTTTTGTTGCAATAAAATGTAAGTAAAGGAGCAGTAGGTCTGAGGTTCAAGTCTCGGGCCGGTAAAATCGGGCACAGCGTTGTCAACGGCTCGCCACTGCTGCGACATTTCTTTGAAAGGAGTTGTGTTGCCCGGGCGTAATGACAAGGAGATGGGCCCCGCCAACTCGTGACACGCTTCTGCGAATCGCAGTAAGTATAAGGAAAAATTTGATTTAGAAAGCTGTTACTTGGTTTTGTTTAGCACTTTGCAATCACTACAATGAACGCGTGGTTTAATCGTACGCACATCATTAATTGTAATTAACACTTTTCAATCGCACACAAATTACTCAGACGCGCTTTGCAACTTTTTTGCACAAAGTACTACGTTTTTTGAGAAAAATTTTCACACGCTTGCTGCGTTAACAGCTGTTTCAAATATCACAAGTACAACTACGAGTATACCCTGCCCTGCGTGAAGACAACGTCAAGAATTTAACGATTTTGTGGTGTAAATATTTTGAAGATCCTTTAGCTCCCATAACGTTTGCGAAAAAATTCGGCTCTCTAGCTGGTGTACTTTCCAAAATATTCGCGATTGAAAATGGATTACAATCAAAAAATTAATTTTTGCGTAACGCATTTGGAAAAAGTTTTTGGAAAAACCTTCCATAACTATCTCTCACAAAAACGTGGTTCTCGAAATAGGGTGCACGTATTATGCAAATTCAGTGTTTTTGAGTACATTTTACAAACTATTTTCCAAAGGTAAACAAACAGCCTCAAAATTTATTGTGCCTATTTTTTTTTCGGGCAAGTTAAAATTTTCTCGGGCAAGTAGACATTTGATATCACTTGCCCGAGGGCAAGTTGCTAAAAAAGTTAATTTTGATCCCTGACTATAAAATTACAGGCAAAGGTTAAAAGCACTAGAGCCTGTTTCGTCTTAAAAACTCATCAGGTCCTAATGTTATTCAAATAAAGTACTTTTAGTCTTTAACTGTAATTTTGTAGTTGTATTTGGTCTGATTTTACTTCTGTAAATCATCAAGAACTATTTCAGAAGATTGACTGCTTACAATTTTCTAAATCTTGAAAACATATAAATGGCTTTAAGATAATATATAAATACACAATCATGAACTTTATGTCTTAATAATTGTATTCGATAATATGGAGCATAAAGCCGCTCTCATAAAGGAACAAATTTTCAGCGACAATAATGTCCTCCGATGGCTCTTGCGGACAGTGCAGCGGTCGGTATAGAATTGCGCATGGGTTCAAACTAACAACGGTGAGAATGTTTAACGATTTAGAGCAGTAAAATAAAAATATTTTAAATGCGGAAGTTGTTCTTTCGGACTCTTATCTTAACTTTGGTATTGTAGCTAAAGATTAAGTGTATTGTGGCATAGGGAATAGATTCATTATTGATTTTCAAAGAACGTTTGGCTTTATTGAAATCACTTACCAGGCTCCTCAAGGTTCGCTGCTTTACTTAAAAACCGATTTGTGGCTATTCCTGCAGTGCTTTGTAGTAGTAGGTATTTAAATACTTGTTTTTTTTTGAAATGCAGTATAGCATTAATTTGCCAGTGGGTATACGTAAGTGCATGTTGTGGCAAATATTAAACTGGAACTTACGAATATCGTTATGTTGGCATTCTGGTCCACTTTGTTGACAAGGTCTCACACTAGAAGCACTTCCCAAGCAATCTGTAGATCCGGGTTGACCATTACGGCATTCCCTGCTTCTCGTTTCAAAACCACTTCCACAAGTAACAGTGCAAGATCCCCACGATGACCACCGACCCCAACCAACTGAATAGCATTAATAAAACAAAGAAATATGTATGAAAATTGGATGAAGCAGCTGTCTAAGGCATGCTATTGGAAATTATTTTGAATTGAACTATTGTAATTATCTCTTATAACATTGTGATTACTTAATATTTTAGGGAAAAAAAAACAAAACAAAACCATTAACTAAATTGTGTTATGATCTGGTACTAATTTGCGATTCCTTGCGTTTTATGCTTATGTTCATAGCTGTAGTCCTAGCTATACTGACGAGGAATAAAAGACGAATGTTGATTCCGAAACAGTATGTCTTACGCTGTTAATCAAAGGTTTGATTGCGCCTACAAGACTCCGTATACTGTCTATAGCTTATTATGTACGAAAATCATTTTGAAATCAAGCAAACCATTTGCAAAGTTAGTCAGTTTTTATTTGTTTGTGCAGTTTGTTAAGTTTTTATTTGCTTTGTTTTTTATTCAAATTCGTTGAACTAAGCTTAAACGAGAAACTAAAGGCAAAATCAATGGGGGTATCTAAAGTTAGGCCAATTGCTAAAGGCTAGATTGGCGTTGACTCCATCCTTTTGAACGAGCCGTTCCAGAGATATTCTACTTCAAACACAAAGTAGGGGCCTCTAATGCCTCTATTGGAAACCCTGACGTTAATAGTTTTAGCGTAGTTAGCGACGTCATCCCAATTCTAACCTAAAGCAACGCCGCTATTAGGCTACTCCATTATGTCGTTTTCACTGCGCACTAATTACTTTGATCGTGTCAGCACTACAGATACGAGCTGGTAAAAATAGCACACTGTAGCCAAGGGATCTCAGTAAAAATTAAGCTGTCAGATGCGTTTCAGTCTAAATCATAGTCCAGCCAACCAATAAGGCTTTTATTACCAGGCAAAAAAAACAACTATACGTGATATTACGACTACCAGTACCTGAGTAGTAAGTAGGCCTATTGTAGTTGCTTACAGTATTTTTAACCCAAGAATAAACTTTTCCAACTAAGTCACAGAAAATGGACTACTATTCTACTAGCCTTCCTTTCAGCTGCCGTACAGTCTACTCTTTTTTCCAGCTCGGATCTGTTTTTCTAACAAGATCAAACTGATTAGTGCGCAGAGAAACTACTCAATGCAGTAGCCTAATAGCGACGTTGCTTTTTGGTTAGAGCTGTGATGGCGGCGCTAACGACGTAAGGCCAACAACGTCAGAGTTGCCAAAAAAATTTATAACATAAGAGGCCCCTACGTCGTGCTTGAAGTGGAATACCTCTGAAACGGCTGGGTCAAAAAGGATGGAGTCAACGCCAATCTAGCCTTTTGCGATTACCCTAACCCAAATGATTTTGTCTTTAGTCCTCGTCGTTAGGTTTTTGTGCATTTACTTAAATTAAGAATTTATTCTAAAAAATGTCTTTAATTTGATAGTGTTGAACTGCGAATTATCAATAATTGAAGCTGCTTCAAATAATTATAATTATTTTTCTGTTGAAAGAGCTGAAAATGCAGTAGCAGCAATAATTAAAAGGGCCTTCAGAACTTTTTTATTAAAAAAAAATTACTGTAAAATCATGGTAAAATAACTTTGGCAACTTTCCGAACTTTTGGCAACAATTTTGGTTTTCTTCAGCCAAGAAATCATGAGATAATCGCAATTAAGTTTTCCTTAGACCATAGGAATAGCCAAGAAAAAGCAGGGACTCTCACCCCCCAATTCAAATGTCACCATTGATAAAAATGTTTAAAAAGTCTATTGTTTTGTTTAGTTTCAGTTTCTTTTAGAATATTTCGCACGCCTACAACAGTAATTACCAATAATGTTAACAACCAGGGGACCAGGGTGCTCTCAATAAAAACTACCAATTTAAATGTATAACTCGGGTAAAATTAAAGGTTTTTGTCGTGGAAGTGTCTACCTCAAAGCCCTCATCTAACCTTTTATGAACGTAATGCAATAACCAGGGCCAGATTTAGTATGTATAACATAGTACCAGACATAGGCGTAGCCAGGGGGGGGCCCCAGGGGGCCCGGCTCCCCCCCAATCAGAACTCCACTAACGACAAAATGTCATGACAACATAGTCTGACGATGTTTAGTTGCAGTTTTTTTTCAGTAATTGCGCACATAACAGTAATTAAACAGTAAAGTAACAGTAAAAACCACTCTCAATTTCTGTGAAGACCTTTTTTTTTTTTTTTTTCTTTTTTTTTTTGAGATCACCTGATTTTGGGCGGAAAAATCGTTCGAATTTCCGATTTCGGCTGAAAAATCACTCTTAATTTCTGTGAAGACCTTTTTTTTTTGTTTTTTTTGTTTTTTTGTTTTTTGGAGATCACCTGATTTTGGGCGGAAAAATCGTTCGAATTTCCGATTTCGGCCCAAAATTCACTCTCAATTTCGGTGAAGACAGCCGAACTTTTGAGGGTTTGGGCCACCCCCAATCAAAAATCCTGGCTACGCCTATGGTACCAGAGGCCCTGCGCTCAGAAGGCAAGACTTTTTTTGGTCTTCACTTATATTTGGTAGGAAGATGTTGCGAAAATCCCCAAAATGTCAGGGGCCCCGAGCAATAACGTGGTTAGCGGGCGTAACCATAACCACTACTGTACCATTTTTCAAATAGGGAAAATTCACCTTCATCGAGCCAGTTTTTAGGCGACAAAATTCTTTTGAAAAATCAATTAGCAAGGGAAATGCTTATTGAATAAATTATTGATTTTGTACATGTACAGCCAGGGGACCCAAACCACCTTGGTTGTACATGTACTCCTACAAATGAATATTTTTATAAAAAAGCAAAAATTCTAAGGAAAATCGTCCAGTGGATGATTATTTACCGCTAAGATATTGCAGAAAGCATTGTACTACTTCCCCAACCGGGCCAAATTATTTACAAAATTTAACCCCAAAATGTTAAATTTTAACGAAATAAAAGGAGGTCTCGAACAATTTGATTGTTTCAATAGGCTTTCAGATGTTAAACATCTAATTCTTTTAAATGGCTCTAAAAACGTGCGAAATGTGACCCAATGCCATTAAAATAGCTTTTTTCCAAAAATTAATAAAAATTTCGCAGCGGCTGAGGGCGAGACCCTCAGACCCCATATCCCTAGGCGGCAAGGACCTCTGTCCCAAGACCCCCTTTCGTGGTCCGTTTGAGTTACACCGCTTCACCTAACATGTCTCCCAATTTGAACGTTTCAACTTTTTAACTTTTGTTTTAAGCGCTCTCTCTTTACCAAAATCCCGTTCAAGTGTTAAATCAGGCGAAGACTTCTGATCTTCCATTTAATAATATCTTTGCCCCAAAACAGTTCTTCTTTCGAAAATTCTTGATGACGTAATTGCATGTAATTTGTGGTTTGGCCCCCTTCACCCAATGAAAAATCCTGGTTATGCCTACGCTTTACACGAGGTAGAAACGCTTTCCAAACATTACCAAACCAAACGGAAGTGCGTTAAAACTGTTCCAAATGACTGACTACAGCTGCAGCCAGTAGCGTAGCCAGGGGGAGGGGGCTATAGCCTCCCCCATTGGCCTGAGAAGTATGCAAAATACCCCGTTTTTAGCACCTTTGAGGCCGACTTTTGCTTTAAAAACAAAAATAGCCCTCCCCAAAGGTATTGGCGATGAGAATTGGTGAAGGACCTGATGTAATTTCGAGCAGATAAAACTGGGTTTCAGCCTGTCTGAAGACCTTTGTTTTTTTTTGTTTTTTTTGAGATCGCCTTAATTTGGACTGAAAAACTGACTCAATCTCATTAAAGATCGATTAAAATCTGGGTCGAGATGCTTCCAGCTTCCAAAACAGCCCCCCCCTCCCAATGCAAATTCCTGGCTACGCGCCTGGCTGCAGCTGTCGAGGCGGTGACTTCTTAGGTAGTGTACCTGCTGAAGTGCTGATAAGCGTAGCAAATCTATACGAAAAATATTAACTAAAATGCTTTGCCTCAAAGTGTGCAAATGAAAAACTAGTAGGCCGTCAGAACTTTAGACCTAAACTAAATATGCATTAATTGCATAAAACTTGCTGGCTTACTAAAAACTAAAATCTTGTAGTCTAAGATTTCGTCAGCTACGATGCTTTGGTGTTCACCATGCAATCATTCCTTCCGATAGGCTATCTCTAGTAATGAATTGCCGCAATAGGCTATAGGCTACTTCGTCTAAAGCCATGGATGCCGATCTTTGTTGAGCATTGGGGGATAATTCGCAATTTTACCCCATTTTTGCCCTATTTTCAACATTGGAGGAACGAAATTCGACCACGATTTTGTTCAGGTTAGCAAATTAAGTGAAGACTCAAAAAAATAAAACGTCTTCACCAAAAATGGAACACTTTTTTCCGTAGGTGGGCAAGTTAAAGGAGGTGAAGCATCCAGTTGCAAAAATTAAAGAAACAATTAAAAGATTTTTCACTAAATTTCAGCTTTCCAGGATTTATCGTGTCTGAGATATTTCCTTTTAAAGTTGGGAGATCTCCCCAACAGTGTTGCCATTCAAGATCTAATTTTCTAGGAATTGGGATATACTATTTAAGTTGTAAAAATATTTTTGTTGTAAGTTGTAACACCAATTCACTCTAAAGCCTTGCATTTAGGAGCTTTTAAACCAGTATGAAAGATTACAATAACCATTACTTCAAGAAAAATGAAATTTTAACTGGCAACACTGTTGGGGAGATCTTCTTACTTTGGAATAAAATATCTCAGAAACAATAAATCGTAAGCTGGTGAAATTTGGTGAAGATGTGTTTCACATTATGCTTTATCTTTTGCACATAATCCTAGCTGGATGCTTTACCCCGTTTAATGCCAAACGTTAGCTTCGTTAACCATTAGCCCGTTAACAAACTTCACACCTCCGTTAACGTTAATCCGTTATTTTCAGCTTTAATTAACGGAAGTTAATGAAGTCCGTTAATTCATTAATATTTTGAGTGTAATTTACATTTCCTTTATTCACGCGCTTCTAGAGCACGTATTGACGCTGTTGAGCTGACTGAAAGGAAAAATTTATTGCTATGGTGGTCTTTTTTGTGTTTTGGAAGTTATATTTTACAATCTAATCTAATTTCAAGATAAAAACAGGTTCAAATCCACTAACAAAACTGCAATCAAAAAATCTTTGGAAATTGCAAACAGCGATAATTAATAGACCTGTGTGGCTGCAGGTTATTATTTTCCACAAAAAAGAGCTCCTTCTTTCGCTTTCTTCTATAAAACTCGTGCTAATACGCAACAAGTGTTAACAGTGCAAACTGGTTTGTACCGGTACGATGAATAAATGGTGCAAGATATTAACGATAAAACCTTAACGAAAGTTTACAGAACTTAACGGAAGTTAATTTAGTCCGTTAACATGAAAAAACTTTTTAACAGATTAGCGAGTTAATGAAAAAGTTAGCTTCGTTATTAACGGATTAACGGACTTGTGCCCGCCAATGCTTTTTCCCCAAAATCAGGTGAAGGCCAAAAAAAAAAAGGTCTTCACCAAGACTGGAACACTTTATTTCCGCGAATTCAAGTGGACACCTACGCTCAGATGTACACCAGAATCAAATTAATTGGAGGGATGCAGATGTAGACCATACTCAAACTATTGGGGGAGATACAGTCAAATTATTCTGGGGATATATCCACCCATCCCCCCGGGTTTCGTCACCCTACCTAAAGCACTAAAACATTATCTTGATTCCGAATACAGTACTTTGCTAATTGCTAGCTCTGGGCGGCCATAACGCTTTAAGAAAACATCTAACTTCTCTGACTTCAAACAGCAGTTGTTCCAATAATTAATTTACCGATACCTTCAGCACACATCTAGCTCTAAGAAGCCCATTACTTAGCAACACTTGAGATAGGAAAAGTTTATAAAACTGATTTATTGCGCAATCTATTTGAAACAAGATGGCTGAAATTTGGATTTTAAGAGGAAAACATGAAAATTTTTCGCTTAGACTTTCTTATCATGATGAGTTGCAAGAATTGCAATTGGGTCATGTTGGTAAAGTTATTTTTAAAATTTTTTCACCATTTTTCAAAAATAAGGCTGAATGCTTTTCTCAAATTTGCAGCCATTTTCATGAAAACTATTAAAAGTCCTAAATATTTAAAAGGGCATTCAGAAGGCCTGGCGTTTTTATTTGAAAAATTTTACTTTGAAACTATGGTGAAACGAATTTGGCAATTTTTTCGCACCAATTTTGATTCTCTTCGGCCAAAAAATCATAAAATAATCGCAATTCTTTTTACCCTTATACGAGAAAAAAAAGCTTTTTAACATTACCAAATCGAACGGAAACGCGCCAAAACCGTTCCAAGTCATTGACTATCATGACTACAGCTGTCGATGCAGTGACTTTGTAGGTACCTGGTGATAACAATAGCAAACCTATGCGAAAAATGTTAGCTAAAATACTTTCCAGTGAAGTTTGCAATTGCAAAATTAAGTGAATACAATCAGGTCCTAGCTCTGACCTTTAGGCCTAAACTATGTTTCTGCAATAAATGCATAAAACTCTCAGGCTTACTAAAAACTGGAATCTTAGTCTAAGATCCAGTCAGCTACGATAGTAACGATACTTCAACATGCAATCGTTTTTTTGGATAGGTTATCTTATTATCTACAATAAGCAATAGCCACTATAGGCATAAAGCACTAAAACATTATCTTGATTACGAAATATTTGCTTGCTCGTGGCGGCCAAAACGCTTTAGGAAAACATCTAACCTCAGAATTCAAAATGCAGTTTTTTCAATAATTGATTTAACGATACCTTCAGAACACATTTAGCTCCAAGAAGCCCATTACTTAGCAAGACTCGAAATAGGAGAAATATGTTGAAGCTCAAGGTATTGGATCGGTCATTGTGCCTATTGCAGGTAGTTATGTGCCCCCAATGCCAGGAGTGAATATCAGGCTTTTGTCGATGAAGTAAATGATGCTCATCTACGAGTATCAGCTACTGAATCTACAGTCCTTATGGGCAGTACTTAAATTGTAGGGGGGACGCGGGGGGACGCTCAAGGTATTACGCTCAAGGGACGCGTCCCCCCATCGAGAGTTGGCGTCCCCCTATCGAGATTTACACGTCCACCCATCGAGATTTGAGCGCTAGATGATGAAACAATCAAGAGCCAGCCAGTACAAATAAATCCTACAAATTTCGGCCGAAGATAGTCTCAAATTGCGGTGAAGACCTTTTTTTTGATATTCAGCTGATTTTGGGAGAAAAAAACTTCAATTTTCGGCAAAGACCTTTTTTTTTGGGTCATCATTTAATTGCGGGGACGGAATTACATAATTTTCACTAAAGTTTGGTCAAGGCTGCATGAGCGTCCCCCCATGCAAAATTTTACAATTTAAGTACTGCTTATGGGGGATTTTAACGCACATGTTGGAATAGACACAAATACGTGGAAGGGAGTGATCGGAAAACATGGAGTCAGTAGACTGAATGAGAACGGAAGGTATTTATTGAAGCTCTGTTGTAGCAACGTACTTCGCATAATGAATGCCTTTTTCCAGCTCAGAGAGGTTCACAAGTATACATGGTATCGACCTAGTATGGATCAAAAATCTTTTGATAGATTTTTGCATAGTTTCGTCAGATTTGTTTTCTAATGTACTGGACGTTCGAGTGAAGCGAGATGCTGAATTGTCAACTGATCACCATCTGGTAGTATGTTCCTTACGACTTTCGAAACCTTGGCAAAACAAGAGATCCAACAGATCGTCTGTGATCTACCGGATCAAATGGGAGGCTTTGGAGGACAAAGAAGTAAGAAAACAGTTTGCATCCAGTATATCATCTAAGTTCAGACAACTTCCTGATGCATCCGAGGACATTGAGATGGAATGGCTGCTGTTCATATCAGCAATCATTTCATCAGCTGCTGAAAGTTGTGGGCGAAAACGGCTTAGAGTGGCGGATGATAGTGAGAAAATAACACCTTGGTGGAACCTAGAGGTTACAGAAGCTATTCCAGCAAAGAAAGATGCGTTCAAGGCCTGGCTACAGGACAGATCGATCGTCATCTGATTTGCAATCCCGCTACACTGAGGCGCGAAAAGCGGCAACTTTAGCAGTAAAGAAATCCAAGGAGAAGTAATGGGAAGAGTTCGGTCGTCGGTTGGATTCCAACTATTTTTCGGCAGACAAAGTATTTTGGCAGACCATCCGCCGTTTACGTAACAAACGATCGAGTGCCACGTACTCCATCAAGGATTCTGACGGTAATATTCTAACGGATGAGAATGAAATCCTTTCACGATGGAGAGAATACTTTGAAGATCTTTTGAATCCTGTAAAGGCATCGACTCGTGACACACACGAAGTGACACATCTAGGGGAGGACGAAGTTTTCACTGCAGCAGAAGTGGCAACTGCAATTAAAGGAATAAAATCAAGAAAAGCTGCTGGTGAAGATGAAATCAGACCCGAGATGTTGAAAGCGCTGACTGGAGAAGGAATTCTCTGGTTAACGCGAGTGTGTCAAGTTACGTGGAAGCTTGGCAAAACTCCCAGAGATTGGCAAACAGGTGTGATTATTCCGATATTCAAGAAAGGAGATCGCAAGCAATATACAAACTACAGAGGGATATCACTCCTTAGTTTGCCAGAGAAAGTATATGCCAAATGCCTTGACAGGAAATGCCGAGAAATAGTGGAATCAAAACTGGAAGATGGTCAGTGCCGTTTTCGTCCGGGTCGCAGCACCACGGACCAAATCTTCACTCTGAAGCAAATCTTCGAGAAATCTTGGGAGTATGGCAAAGATCCAGATCTCTTTGCATGCTTTGTCGATCTTGAAAAAGCATATGACCGAGTTCCTCGGGATAAACTTTGGAAGTTTCTGCATGAGTATGGCGTTAATGGTCAATTGTTACGCGCTATTAAGTCATTCTACTGCAGACCGGAGGTTTGTGTTTGGGTAAATGGCAAGCAATCAAAGCCGTTCCATGTGGGCGTTGGACTCCGGCAAGGGTGTGTTTTGTCACCTCTCCTTTTCATTGTTTACATGAATTGGATCGACAAACGCAGCCAAGCTGATGAGTGTGCCACGATTGGAAATTGCAAAATTAGTCTCCTGCTATTCACTGATGGTTTGGTTCTGCTTTCTTCCACAGAATCTGGCCTCCAGCGCGCATTAAATAGCTTTGCAAATGTATGCAACACCGCCGGAATGAAAATAAGCACGACCAAAACTAAGGTTCTTCATCTTTCAAGAAACCCTCATCAGTGCGTATTACAAGTGAATGGAGCAACACTGAAGCAGGTAGAGAAGTTCAAGTATCTTGGGTTGCATTTACAAGTGACGGAAGGCAAGACGAAGAACTGGATACCCGAATAGACAAGGCTAGTGCAGTAATGCGAGCTTTGCACTACTCAGTTGCCATGAAACGAGAATTGCCGAAAAAGGCAAAGCTCTCAGTTTTTCAAAGCAGTTTTTGTCCCCATTCTTACTTATGGTCATGAATCTTGGGTAATGACCGAAAGTATGCGATCACAGGTGCAAGCGTCCGAAATGAGGGTTTTACGAAGAATCGAAGGAGTTACACTGTTTAACAAGGTGCGTAGCTTTGAGATTCGAAAATCTCGTAACATCGAGCCGTTACTTCTCCGAATTGAAAGATCTCAGCGTAGATGGTTTGGCCATGTAAGCAGAATGCCTCAGGAAAGGCTCCCCAAACAAGCTTTACTTGCCAAAGCAAATGGGAGAAGACCAGTTGGACGACGTAGAACTAGATGGACCGATTACATTGAGGATCTTGGATGGAATCGTTTGGGACTTCGCCCAAGCAAAATGATGGAGGTGATGGAAGACCGTGAGGTGTGGCGGCTCAATCTTGAGCTACTGCCCCCGCAACCCTCATGGAAAAGCGGACAATGAAGAAACAAGAGGATTTATTGCGCGATGTACTTGAAACAAGATGACCGAAATTTGGATTCTCAGAGGAAAGCATGACATTTTTTCGCTTAGACTTTCTTAACCTGATTAGTTGCAAGAATTGCAACTTATTTTTAGTTGTGATGTTTTTGACGTTTGCTGGCCAAAGCTTTCAATATTTAATCGTTTGCGTGCTATCTGGCCTAAAGGCTACCAGCGCGGAAGCCTGAACTTATTTTATAAGATTTTTCTCCGTTTTTTGAAAATAGAGTTAAATGTTCTTTTAAGTGCTGATCACCAATTCTGAACTAATTATTTTTTTAATCACTTTATTTATCTTGAAAGTACAACGCATACCTGGAGCAGCGGGCCTACATCCAGCAGAGCTTCCTTCACATGGTTGAGTATCACTTAAACCTCTACAATATTGCTCAATGCCTAAACCATTTAAGCATGTGCGTGTCCTGGTTCTGATTCCACTTCCACAACTACTTGAACAAGTGCTCCACTCGCTCCAAGTTGTTCCAATTTCGCCTAATTTTGACGTAAAATCAATCACAGAACTGCGGTTTCGATTTGGTAGCTCTTAACAGCAGCCCGTAACACCACCAGCTGCATATGACAGCAAGCTAACAATTCTTACGGAATTGCCAAGTCACTACTGGACAAATTTAAAACAATTGTGTAATCATTGTAAAAACGGAAAATCACAAAGATCAAAAAAAGCTTGACGTCCAGTTTGTCCGGTTGGGCAGATAGATGGCTGAGGAATAGTCTAGGCAATCTGCTGATGAGAGTTAAAAGGGCTGCTGATGAGAGTTAAAAGGTCAAAACAGCTCGATCCAGCTATGTGCATCACGACATTCGGTAATTTTACTCTACGATTGAGTGCTTAAGCCTATCGCAAAATGTAGGATCACGTAGAATCGATCATTGGTCGAGTAGACAGAATATCTGCTACTGAAGCGGTACACTCAGGCTCGATTTTCGGTCAGTAAAACAAAAACATGAAGATATTCACGGCTTTCTTTCTTGGCGTTCAGCATTAAAAGGGTCTCTGTGAACTCTTCTGTGTTTGCTAAACTAGCAGTCAGGTGGCAGATTGACTCTAACTCAACAAAGGCCCCTTTGCTGATAGCCAAAAAAACAATTTCCCAATTGCATAAATTTGTTTTTTGGCTATCAGCAAAGGGGCCTTTGTTGTGTTAGAGTCAATCTGCCACCTGTCTGCTAGTTTAGCAAACACGAAGGGTACAAATTTATGCAACCGGCAAATTGGTTGAAAGGTAACGCGTTCGTCATTAAAATCTGGAGTTATTAGATCGGACGCATTGTAGCCAACGACTTGCTATCAGCTGCAACATTTCTTTAAAAGGAGCTGTGATATCTATGAGCAATGGCTCTGAGCAGAGCCTGTGAGAGGGGGGTTCAGTGGGTACATCATACCCGGGCCCGGGCCTAGGGGGGCCCGGGCTCAAGGGGCCCGGAAGAGTTCAGGTTTCCGCGTTAAGTTTTGGAATCGAACCATAACACCGTAATCAAACTTGCCTACAGCAAAAATACAGTACCAGTCAGCCTATTCAGTAGGAACTAGTAATTGGTTGCTATTTTTGTTACACAGCTTTTAGAGCATCCAATAATGGCCAATTTGATTCAAAAAAGAGGAAAATGTATCAAAAGCCATACACTTACACCGAAATTAATTGTTTGTTACATTTCTCTGACTTGAGAGCCCTAATTCTACATTATATCATTGTACGAGGGCCGACTTTTCCAGACATCCAAAAGCATTATTTTCAACCACAAAGAGCAGAGTCAAAGTTAACATACTATACTACTATCATTAAGTAACTCTATCTGTATGAGTTTAATAGGTATTTGGGTTAGTGAAGTCTACGAGTATAATATTGTCTACGAGTATGAAGTCTACGAGTATAATATTCTTCCGCCACTTCACATATTTCTTTCATGTATATCAGGTTTTCTGCTTTTCAATTGAAACAAGTTTGGTGCTGGGATGTTAACCAAATGCTATATTTTACCCTCGAGAAACATAAAAAGTGCTTAAGCTTCCGGGGCTCCTCCCCGGACCCCGCTGGGGGAGCTTACAGCACTCCCCCAAACCCCCTGGCTGGATTTAAACCAATTTTATGTCTAGTTGTGTTTTTTATAGGTCCTAACTGTATGCGAACATTATCATTCCCTCACTTTTAAATGAATATCTACACCCATTCGACAAAAAATGATTTAATGGCATGGGCCCAATATGACTTTGGGGGCCCAGTATCGACCTTCGTACCCCCTGAAAAATTTCCTCTCTGAGGCCCTGGCTGAGATAAGCACCGCAGACTTTTTACACTTTTCGACGTTGTACGGCAAGTATAACAAGAATTTGAGTTTTGATTTCAGCCTCATTGTCAACTGCATTGCAGAGTTAACACTATAGCATTGCATTAACACATTAACATTGTGAAATAACCTTTTTCCTGTCAATATCGTGGCACCGCTTTTGGTTTGTTTTTTGGAAAAAAAAATGAAGAAAAAAAGCGACAATTGAAAGCCAGAACCAAAAACCTGGGTCAAAATAGCGGACATACAGTATAAAAAGATTGCTTAGGTACTCTCCGATTTTCAGTACTTACTTTTTTCACAAATAAAATGTAACGGGCGAGGGTTTGAAGCTCTCACAGAGCATGATCTATCATTCCACAGGCCATCGCGTCGTATTATAGCACAACTTTCAACTGCGCCACCATTAGGTTCTCCAACGTTCCAGTTTGACCAATTAAGCTCCAAAGCATTGTCTAACCACATCCACCTTCCTTCTCGCACTCGATCAGTCAGACCAAAGTAATAGCCATTATTAAAGGATTGTGGTAGGTTGCTGATAGCAATTCTCACTTCATCATTAATGGAACCATTTGGAATGCTGGCCAAAGCGCCTCCGTATTGTTCGCAAACTTCAGAGGCTTCATCGTACGTTAATGCTCGTTGAAAGAATGCGTAGAGGCTTCTTCCTATTCCTAAAATGTCGAAAAAAAAAATCTTACCATGTTAATGATTACTAAAGGTTTCGATGAATAACGTTGGCTTTATTCATTGATATCTTTAATAATCATTAATACATGGTAAGGATTTTTTTAGTAGCCATTAAAAATATCTGATTAAATAGAGTAAAGTCTTATTTAAAATAGTAAAAATATTAAAGATTTTGGACTTGGCTATGTCCATCATCAGTACAAAGTAAAATCTAAAACAGTAAAAAATGTAAAAAACAAGTCTCGAATGAAAGTATATTTTAGCTCAAAGCTGTAATATAGCGCTTAAGCACGCAAAACTTGTTGATGCAAACAAGCTGCTGGACCACTGCTACACACTCTGAGTATTATTCCTGCAATACTACCACTGTGCACTGAAAGAGAAAAGACGAAAAAAATATCACGTGTTAAACAGATACAAAGTTATCGATGACTGATCAACGAGTGTATCCGGTTTCGTTTTGTCGATGCTTAAAGTTTCCAAAAGGAAAAGCTTAGTTCGGTTCCTAGCAGTTCCAAGTATTTTAGGTTTAGCAAAGTCAGTTTTATGGTCGGAATTTCATAAAGATCGTTGAAAACGCCTGTGGTTTTACATTTTTTGGAGCCGGGGTTGTGTTCGTTGGAGTCGTGTAAGCAAATTTCTGGTAGTCTCATCAATGTAGTTGCTGCCGCATGAGCAATAAATATGATAAACCACATTTGACCGATGTAGTAATGCTAGACCTTATTTGACTCGAAAAAAACTTTTAATTTGAATGTGTCATGAATAACTCTAACTTTGATTTTCCCATTTGTATTTTTTGCAAAAAAAAATTCATGCTGTACTTGAATTGAGATCGGTCCCAGAAAGGAGAGCCTGCAAGTCAAATGCTTTTGATTGAGTTGTAATTTGGCTTAAGTTGTCTTAGTATCCGTGTGTTTAAAATTTAAAAAACCTCGAACGCAATTGTCAACAAATGTCCTAGGGTATCCATTTTTTGCCAGCATATGTTTAATTCTCATAAAATCGTTGTGAATCAGTTTGTACAAAGATTCAATTTTGCATGCCCGTTGTAGTAGTGAGTGTACCAAATTGCGTTTGTATCGGCACGCGACAAAACTTGTTCACTTTAAATACAGTCCGGTATGAGTTTTTTTTAAAGACGGATCAGAGGTGGAGTCGAGGACACAAGGCTCAAGGCCAAAACCAAGGACACAAAAAAAATTCGAGGCCAAGGCCAAGGACAGCCTTTCCGAGGACAGAACCTCTCGAGGCCAAGGACAGGAATGCTCGAGGCCAAGGCCAAGGACCGAGGACACAGGCGCAAGTGTTCTCCTAAAAAAAAAGGTCTTCAAAAATATTTTTCAGACGATCTCTAATTCATTGGCGTACCCAAAATTTTTGATTAAGGAAGGCCTAAACCACAAATCACATGAAATGACGTCATCAAAAATTTTCCACATAGGAAGTTTTTGCGGGACAAAGACATCGTAGGGTGGAAGATCTGAAATCATTGTTGCCTGTTTGCACGTAACCAGGATTTTGCAAAGGAAGAGGGCTTAAACTAATAGTTGAAAAATGCAAATATCTAACTTTGGGAACGTGAGTGAAAAAGCTAGTGTAACTCAAATGTATCACAGACGGGGGTTTGGGGGCGGAGCCCCCAGCCGCCGGAGGCTTTGGGGGACTGGGGGCGAAACCCCCAGCCGTTGGGCGATATTTTGTAATTTTTTGGAAAAAAAAGCTATTTTAATGCCATTGGATCACATTTCGCAAGTGTTCAAAGCCATTTGAAAGCACTAGATTTTTGACATTTAAAAGCCAATTGAAAAATCAAATTGTTTATCCTCCTTTTACCTGCAATTTAAGTCCAAAACACGTTTAACATCTTGCATTTTGGAGTTAAATTTTAATTGCTAGTGATTTGGTCCATGTAGGGGGAAGTAAGGTGCATTGTCTCTGGCTACATTTTAGCAGTAAATAATAATCCACTTGAAGATTTTCCCTAGAGATTTTTGTTTTGTCATGAAAATAACCAGTTATAGGAGTACCTGTTCGCCAGTGGGCCCAGGACCCCTCAATTGAAGTTGAATGATTCGTTTAATCAGCATTTTCAGGGCTAATTTTTTAAAGAACTATTTTGTACGTAAAAACCGGCGAGGTTGGAGGTGAAATACTGAATTGTTTTTAAAATTGGTACAATAGATGGTTACGTCTACTAGCCATGTTATTGCCGGGCCGGATTTAAATCGCGCTAGGCCCCTGGCACTTTAGAGATTTTCGCAGCATCTGTCGCGGAAATATAGGTGACGACCAAAAAAATCTTACAAATTCAGAACGGGGCCCCTAGCTGGTACTGCGTCATAATATGGTAAATCCGGCCCTGATTAATGCATTACATTCACAAAAAGGCTAGATGTGGGCCTGAGATAGCAACTTTTAAGACAAAAACTCTTGATTTTGTCCGGGTTATACGTTTAAATTGGCTGGCAAAAATTGAATTGAGTGGGACCCGGCGCCCCTGGTCTTCAATATTGTAAATTAGTTATACTTTTGTCAGCGAAAAATGCTAAAAAGAAACTGAAACTGAAGAAACAATTGGCTTTTTTGTCACATTTTTATCATTGGTGAAATTACAATTACGGAGGGGGGACGCCCCCTCCCCTTGCCTACGCCTATGCTCCAATTGAGGAAAACAAAAAAGGTATTCGCAAATTTTCCGCGAGGTTTCTGGCGTTTTCCAACGAAATTTCAACTGTTCAAAAAATAGTGCTGTCCTCGAGCCGAGGATAGGGCAATTTTCGAGAACTTGAGGCTTCGAGGCCAAGGCCAAGAACTTGAGGCTTCGAGGCCAAGGCCAAGAACTTCAAAATGTGTCCTCGAGGACGTCCTCGAGGCCAAAAACGTTCTCGAGGACTCCACCTCTGAGACGGATGTCTGAGCTACATTTCCGGTAGTTCTCGAAGCGAGTGCTTCACAAAAGATAAGTTGTCCGATGCACTCCTATTCTTGTGTAAATTTTATAGATTTATGAATGCAATTTAATATGAAAGTAAGATTGAGCTTCCTCATCACTTAAAAATACCAAAAACCACTTGTCTTCAAATCTCAGCAGCACCGTCGGCGCGTTTTGTTGTGAGGTAAGAGAGCCTCTTCTATGACATAATATATAAGCCAAACCTAAAACCTAAAATATTACATAAGCCAAACCTAAAATAGTTGGAACTGCTAGGAACCGAGCTAAGCTCTTCATTTTGGAAACTTTAAGCATCGACAAGCTGAAACCGGGCATAAAATTTGATCATTCATCGATAACTTTGTATCTGTTCAACACGTGATATTTTTTTCGTCTTTTCTTATTCAGTGCACAGCGGTAGTATCGCAGGAATAATACTCAGTGTGTGTAGCAATGGCCCAGCAGCTTGTTTACACATTGCACTAATAGATTTTACGTATTTGCAGCTATACGTTACAGCTTGTACTAAAATGTGGCTACTTTCATTCGAGACTTGTTTTTTACATTTTTTACTGTTTTAGATTTTATTTTTGACTGATGATGGACATAGCCAAGTGCGAAACGTTTGACATTTTTACTATTTTAAATAAGACTTTATTGTTTTTTAATCAAATTAAATAAAACCGCCGTGCAATCAGTATCGAAGACTAAAACGGTTATCGCTACAAATTCTATTTGTTAATAATTAACATTTTATGGACTTAAACTAAAAATGAGTTTGCTTCATTTGAGGAATGATCGTTGTCCACTTGTTAGAATTATACTCTCAAGTGATTCCGCTTCAAACAGAAATTTGGAGAGGCAACTTGGGAACCTTCCAGTATAATTGTGTGGCTCAAATACGCTAAATACGAGTATAATAAACAATTGAAAATTTGCATAATCAGTCTCCTGCTTTTCGCTGATGATCTGGTTTTGCTTTCTTCAACAGCATCTGGCCTCTAACGCGCATTAAATAGCTTTGCAAATTCATGTGACACTGCCGGAATCAAAATAAGCAAGGCCAAAACCGAGGTACTTCATCTTTCAAGAAATCCTGATCAGTGCGTGCTGCAAGTGAATGGAACGACATTGAAGCAGGTAGAGAAGTTCAAGTATCTTGGCGTTGCATTTACGAGTGACGGAAGGCAAGACGAAGAACTCGATACGGAATTAGCAAGGCTATAGTGCAGTAATGCGAGGTTTGCACTATTCGGCAGCCATCAAACGAGCATAGTCAAAAAAGTCAAAGCTCTCAATTTTCAAAACAGTTTTTGCTCTCATTCTTGCCTTTGGTTATGAATCTTGGACAATGACCGAAATAGTGCGATCACAAATGCAAGCGTCCGAAAAGAGGTTTTTACGAAGAATCGATGGAGTTACACAATTTAACAAAGTGCGTAGCTCTGATAATTGAAAATCTTTTAACATCAAGCCGTTACTTCTCCGAATTGAAAGACCTCAGCTTAGATCAGGGGTCGGCAACCTTTTTTATACTGCGGAACGGTTAAATACTGAAAAATTTTCGCGGACTAGCTTTTAAAAATGAACAAACGTTTAGCAATGTACTACTTCTTGTAAACCGAAATTATATCATCACAAGACGTTAAAATTCGTGTAATCAATTTTTTTTTCATAAGATGCCAAAAGCAGTTGCAGTTAACGTTACAAATATACTCCGAAGTATTTAACCAGCAAAAGTATACGGACCGGTTACGAACTTTCCACGGACCGGCGGTTGCCGGCCACTGCTGGCTTAAATGGTTAGGCCATGTAAGCAGAATGCCACAGAAAAGAATCCCCAAACAAGCTTTACTTACCAAAGCAAATGGGAGAGGACCAGTTGAGCAACCAAGAACTAGATGTAATAATTACTTTAAAGATCTTGGATGGAATCGCTTGGGATCTCATCAAAGAGAAATGATGATGGTGGTGGAAGACCGTGAAGTGCAGCGGCTTAACCTCGAGCTGCTGCCCCCGCAATTCTCAAGGAAAAGCGGGCAATGAAAAAAGAAGAAGAATATACTGAATTATTCTGATAAACTGTATTTTATGAATTAAACCAAATCTCAACATAAAAAAAACAAACTTGTACTGCTCAGCAAGCTTTGAAGTTGATAAACTCAAAGATAATAATCAGATACTCAGTTTTACGGTTGATCTCAATTTACTTTGCTAAATATCATAAGTTTTTAATTATTTATCTTTTATTTATTTAGTTTATTTGCACCAATATACAATTTTAAACTAATAAAGCAATAATTAAATCAAAAATAACGTTGTAATTGCACCCAATTCAATAAAAAAAAATATATATATATATCACAAGTAATAATTTTTGTGCAGGCTTTAAGACTTTGTCTTTCAGCCAACCAGTATACTCTCTGTTTGCTGCTGATGAAGGGACCAACCCCGAAACGGTAGGTCGTACAGCGGTTGAGAATATATATATTTTTTGGCACAAACAGAAGCAGCAGAAAAATGGATAACTTTATATCATGCTCCAAGTCAAAGTAGTGTGCCCGGAGTTATCAAAATTATCCTTGGCTGCCAAGTGCCAATGAGACTGAACGTATACCATATAACATACTTACGAACTTCAGACGTAGGGCAAATAGAACTCCGACATGTTTCGGTGGACACATCTGAACCTACGCAATATGCGCCACCAGGACTGCCACGGTGGCAAGTTCTTTGTCTTCTTCGCTCACCGTCTTCACAGGTTGTTGACGAGCAAGCACCCCATGTCGACCAAGCACCCCATCGGTCTGAAAAAAATTTCGATTTACTCCAATGCTGATGAATCAGTTGACTAACAATCAAGTTTAATTTTCAAACTACATAAGTTATTAGCCATAAAACAACATGAAAAAAATAAAATATTTAAAAAGAATCCGAAAATAGACTGCGCAGAGTATAATTCCGACCACGGCCCCAAAGATCGCTGAGTTTGAAACTTTGCATACTACACCAACAATTCACAGTTTAGTAGCTTTAACCCTATTTTACGTGGGGAGGCAAAAATGTCCCTCCGCTCGTTTCCTTGTAATAAATCTCTTCAGAAACAAGTTTTTTACTTTAAATAAACTTCAATTTGCAACAAATTTATTCACAAATAGCTACTGAAAACTTAAAGTTGCTAAGTAAAGGAAAGTTTCCAACTTTGAGGTTTGCTGAAGTCACTTTTCCAAATCTGAGCATTTTTCGTCCTCTATTTAACTTAAATGACTTCATCAGAATTTTTGTGACGAAATTACTTTAACTTAAGAATTTTATGATTTTGTATCAAGAGCAAACCTATGTGCAAAATTTGAACCGCCTATGAGATCATTGAAAACAATGAAGTTATTTTTCAAAAATATGACCTTGACGTTATTATGATGACGTCTTCAACTCAAAACCAGTTTTTCCCAAAAAAATTTTGATGAACACCAACCCGCATTCTAAATTTGGTGTTCCCATAACCCTTGGTCTAGAAGTCAGATAGGGTAAGGCAATTTTGTCGTGCTTAGGCGTGAGTGCGAGCTAAAACTGCCAATACACTGAACAAAATTTTCGCCAATAAATTCAGCGTGAAGCTAAGGCGCAGACGTAGCAAATCGCAGCGGAAAAATAAAAAATTCTAGCTCAAGCAACTTCTAGCCAAGATTCGCTCATGCTCAATGAGAGAGCCTAGCCGAATTTTTGAAGCTAATGCTAAAACTTACTTCACACAAACAAAAAGTTAGCCTGCGTAAACTCAAAATTGAAGCGCAGTGTGGACATTAGACAAATTTTAAAGCAATCGTAGTCAATTTCTTTTTATTGTTTGTTAAGATGGTCACTAAGCAATGACACCTTACGTGATCGGAAACTTCACAAAACCTTGCCGGCAAAACTTCTCGTGGTTTTGCTAGCAGTTGATTTTTTAGTTATAGACATATAGGAGCATTAATTTCTCTTACATTTACATTATCATATTTTATATAGTATAGTAGCACTTTAAGAGAAAAAATTTTCAAGTTAAGATTTGGTGAAAAATCAAATTGGCCCGCAATCCACTACCGTAAACCAACTTACTGGAACATGGTCCGCAATAACCCCATCGACCGATATAAACTGCAGTCGTGGAACACCAGGTGCGGCCTCTATAAGGAATGCAAGACAAATGTCGTGTTGTTCCAAACCAAAACGGAAAAACGCAGCGATCGTCATCATCCGTACATTGAAAAGTTGCTAAATACAATGTTCGACGCATAAGTACAGCAGTGCATTCGGTTATGTTGCGTTGCTCTGAAATTAGAGTGAGGTGCAGCTTTCTTGGTCCTTTTTCCTCACACTGCACCCTTTTAATAATAAAAATTTAACAAAAGAAATTGAAAATCACTGTTAGTTTATTTGGTAACTGGAAGTTGACCAAGTCTAAAAAATTTGGGTTCTTTTTGCATTGAATAAAAATGGATTATCCAGCAGTTTGCTTATTACAAACGCACCAGTTGCAAACAAAATTCTTTTTTCGTGAAAAAATGTCGTTTGTTTCGATTTTGATTTGTTGCTAGAAAATATTGTGTTTGAATCCAAAACCTGAACGGAAAAATGTTTTGACTTGAATAATTTTTCTAATCCTTAATTCATAGAAAATAACAAGTTTCGCAAAAAATTACATTTACAAAATGATGAAAATCATATATTTTTTGGTTTGTCGTCCTAACGCGGAATGAAAATGAAAGAAAATTAAGGTATTTTTTTGTGAAGAATGTTTTTTATCTGTTTACGAGCTAATGGTTTTTGTATACGAGCTAATAGTAATTGATCCTCAAAAGCCAACTGAGACATAGGCGTCTGCTTGACTCAAAGACATGCAGGTCACTTTGGAGCGCTCCTAGTCTCTACACTTTGTAACCTTATCACTCGTGTTAATTTATTGTTGTTTAGCTTTTCACAAGCTAAAAAATGATTGATTGATCTGAAAGTTAGAAAATAATCGATCAACAAGCGCTGAGAAAGCCTCCTAATAATTACATTAGACTTGCAAGCTTCATACGTTTGAAACCATTTCATACTTGTAGTGAATATCCACGCAGCGGAAAGTCAGAGAAATTTGTTATTTATTCTAACATACTGAATCAGGTTTTTTTAGCTATCCGTTTTGTCCAGTCACGTTAGCACAAATAGCACCCTTTTTTCTTATCTTTTGCCTGACTGCGCCACTTTGTTACGTTTAAATGCTTGGCCCAAACCGGAAATTGTGTTTTTCCTAAGGACACAAGAACGCATTGTATAATCTTAAAATTGAGTTTGAAGCCAGCAACTTTTTAATATCTGTAACTTGAAGATTTATTCCTTATAACATCCTGAAAGTTGTCTATTGTATGATGGTCATCATTTCATTAACTTTTGAACAAAATTAACTAATTTACTTACGATCACAAGTAGGAATTCTATCCGACCACGTCTTTCCAGCTGTGCACCTAAGTTGTAATGACGATTCAGTGCTCTCTGCAATGTGGTAATTTGCATTGCAGTGGATGGTGATAACTCCTCCAACTTCAATTCTGTCTCCTGGATTTGCTTGCGAAATTCGACCATTTGCTGGTGTTTCGGGAGTAGAGCAGAATGTGACTGCAATATAGTTTTATTCTAAAATACTTCGCACAAAAACTAAATTTGATTTTTGCATTTCCATATTTTTTTCACAACAATAAGCAACTTACTTAGTTTAAAAACGATTACTGAAAAAGTTATACGCCTACATAAATATAGGTTCCAGAAGATATTGGCTATACTGTGATATTCGCTCCCACTCTCCGCTACTGAAAACTTTTGGAATCCCTGATATCACCTCAGAGCAAATATTGTTCAATAATTGCAATAAAATAAAAAAAGGTTTGGTAATTATTTCAAACATCTTAAAACAAGAACTATTGTCGGTGCAGAGCTAAGCATAATAATGTAATTAAACGCGTTTCGTTTAACTTGAAGCATCATCATGAAATGGATTATGTAAATTTCAGCACAATTTTATACACAGTAGCCGTCCGTAGAGAACAGGTGGCAACGACTTGGCTTAAGATTTAATGCATGAATAAAATTAACAAACGGCAGTGTCGCGAAATTGCACTTGGCTAGAGTGTAGCCTTTAATCTCTCAAAATAGTTCCACGCCGACTAAACCAGAGAAATACTAAGATGCTAAACCAGACAAAGTCACGGATGCTAATGGACAAATCGAAAATGGCAAGTGATTGTTCCGATGGCTTCGCAAATCAAATCGCAAAAATGCAGAATTACCAATCTTACATAAAACAAACATCTATTTTACATTGGCGAGAAAAACAAATCTTTACATGTAAAATTGCTCCACTTAAACTCAACTCAATACGCGCGACCAATTACTTCCGTCGCACACTACGGCAATCACCAGGAGACAACACTGCGGCTTAACCGCACTAAATTACAACAATCATAAAACTTGTTGTTGATGCTTTTCTAGAGCATATTTATCCTCCTGCCACAGTACAGCGTCAGAAGCTACGCATTGAACGATCAGCATATTTTTGTAACTTTTCATTGCATTAACTACTTCATGTTGGAGGAATCCGCACCTGCTTTCAATGTTTTTTAGGATTTCTTTAAATTTTTGTGCACTGAAGTGGCTGCTTGTTCGAAGCTACCAATCAGAGAAAATCAGCGTAACGCATTTTATCTAAAGAGGCAGTAACGTGACCAGGGTGCAGTAACCAATACCATGCGATCAGGGTCGTAGTACAAGCGATTAACCTTGCTCTCTCATCAACGGTGCCGACAAAATCGCTGCTGTCGACAACACAGTGCTACGGTTGTTACCTTCTTGTTGGCAATCCTGTCCCTCAAATCCTGGGTAACAGAAGCACTGGTAGGTATTCAATCGATTTTGGCATCTTCCTCTGCCCTGACACGGAGAAGGAGAGCATCTATCCTCTGAATAAATCAAAATGTGGTTTTTAGTGATAACTGCTTTTAATCGTCAAGCTTCTAAGTCCTGAAATTTGGTTGATAAACGCTGACTTAACTTCCACGAAAAATTATTGTTTCAAATTGTATTATTTCTTGCATGATTGTAGCTTTGTATCAGCTGTTTAATTGAGGTTACGATCAGCGGTGACGTACATTAATTGGGGTTGTGCTTTTAAAATTACAACTCTGCTTTTGTTTTAAACTGGTTGATATAAATTGGGTGATTAGTTATTTTAGATTTTTTGTAAGTTGTTTTAGAAATTGGTTGATTAAAAGTTCAAAAAAGCTTCCAAAAAGGTTTGTGTAGAAATGTATGTTGATTGAAAGCAATGCGCTTGTTCTAACATCCTGAAGGTGTCTTTTTTTGATTGCTTGCAATAAAAACTTAAATTGTACTTAAATTGTAGGGGGGGACGCCTCCCCCATCGAGAGTTAGCGTCCCCCCATCGAGCTTTAGACGTGCACCCATTGAGATTTGAGCGCTGGATGATAACACGAACAAGAGCTTGTCAGCCCGAATAAATCCTACAAATTCCGGCCGAATATAGTCCCAAATTGAATTGCGGTGAAGGCCTTTTTTTTTCGGTCTTCACCTAATTTCGGGGAAAAAGCACTTTAATCTTTGGCGAAGACCTTTCTTTTTTGGTCTTTACCTAATTTTGGGGTAAAAACACTTCAATTTTTGGCGAAGACCTTTTTTTTTTGTCTTCATTCAATTGCGGGACGGAATTACATAATTTCCACTAAAGTTTGATCAAGGCTGCAAAAGCGTCCCCCCATGCAAAATTTTACAATTTAAGTACTGCTTGCAGTCTTACGTGGTTATTAATTAAGACTATCTCATATTAGAAACAAAATTTGTTCTACAGTAGAGCTACCATATTTTGAAAAAAAAAAAAGAATTACCGCAATCGCTAGCCACATCTATATCATCTAGATCCAGGGAAATAGATGAGGATTGCAGATTTTTTGCAGCAAATTCAAGTTGAAAAGTTTCTCCATTTGAAGCATCCAACATCACAACTGCATTTCGCCAGACGTTTGTTCTTTCAGACTCATAAAGCTCCCAAATTGTTTGACTGAAAAAGTAAAAAAGTAATTGGCTAAAAGTGAAGAGGTTGGGGGGCTAGGATTTTGCAAAGTCTCTTTAGAATATCGCTATTGCCACAGTTTTGTAATAAGCTTTCTGCTCTCAACAGCAGCTACAAAAGAGTACCAGTCTTCTAATTCTATGCAACCATAAATACTGTATTTTTAAGAATAATTATTTTCAAAGATTACCGTATATCTCTTTGCCAATTAGTACTGCAGTTATAATCGCAATAACAGTTTAGCAGACTTGTAAAATGTTAAAATACTGACTGTATAAAATCAAACTTCTTTTCGTTCTTTATTTTGGATGTTAAATGCACAAAGTGATTACGGGCAAGAAAGATTTGGTTAGGAAGGAGATCATTCTAAGGTAGTGTTCAGCAACGTTTTTGAACTTGTGGCGCACTTATAAAAGTTGCTAAATTTGGCGGCATATCGCAACAAACAATGTTAGTAAAAACACAAAAAATGCAAAAAACAATACCGGTATGGTTTTATTTTTGTACATCAATGAGAAAATTGTGGCTGTTTTAATGAACACAATCGTCCTGTATTTGGCTCAAGTACGTGAAAGAGCAACTTGCCATATTTTCTTTGCCCAAAAAGAGGGAAGCTTCGAAAATTAATAGCAAGCCGATCAAACCTGCGAAATTTTGTAAAAGACCCGCAAAAAAGCATTAAAGACCTTTTTTTTATAGAGATTGCCCCAAGAAGGGTAGATGTTGGTGGTTTCCCAGACTGGATACCTTTTTTCGTTTTTTTTTTTTTTGAGATTACCGTAAAACTCGCAAAAAGTTGTGGTCCACCAAGAAGGTGGGGGTAAATTAAACTATTTTCATTTGGCAAGACATAAAAGATTGAGAACCCCTGGTTTATCATTTTTGATTAGCAATAGTGATAAAGTGATGAGAAGCTTTGTTCGCCCATATAAGTTGTGCGAAATTGGTTTTTTTTATGTCAGAAATAGTACGTATAGAAAAGTTAGATTTGCAAAAACATAAAAGCATTATTGCTAGTTTGCTAGAAAAACTAAAAATACTCTGCGGTGTCGTCAGTGTGTCGCGGCAAACCGGTTGCGTAGCACTGCCCTATAGAATGGAAAGAATGACTCCCTAACTGAACTGTTGTATTGCTGTAAATACTGTAAATTTAGCCCGCTATGACTAAATAAAACAACTTATTGATAAATTGTGATAAAATCACAATAATTTTGTACCAATAAATGCATTAATTCTCAAACAAAGTTTTCATTTAGCATCGTATACAACACGGCAACTCAACTGTAGGATCGTAGTTCGAATTCGAACCTCCGGACGGGAAAATTCACACCGCGGCCCACTATCGGACCTAAATTCGGGCCTTTAATTTACACTTTTTTGGGCAGGAACTCACTGTCGCGCAACCTCTCAAATCGCGATAAAGACCCTTTTTTTTTTGGTCTTCAATCGTATTTTAGGCTTCAAGTGCGGTGAAGACCTTTTTTTTGAGCCCTTTTAGTTATCTTGTTTGAGTCTTGAAATGATCAACGACTTTTCATCCGCCAAATCTGGACCTCTGCTAAAACTAGTTGAGTACCCTTGATATACAGCAACGTTGGTTGACTTTGATCCGCGGATTAACAAAATTTTTCAGAAAAAGTTTGATAAAAAGTCTGGCAAATTGCTATAATTATAATGTAATTCTAAAATAAATTTTCTGAACTTGCGAATTCAGTTCATTTTATTTTATTAGGCTCAATGGTTTAGGAGATATAAAATTGATAATTCGCTGATCAAAGTTAATCTACATTGGTGCACACTACCTGTAGTGTTGCAAAGTTATTTTATGTTTTTCTAGCTCCACCTAAAACACAAAACAGTATGAAACACAAATTATTTGCCAAAATTGTGTCAAGTTTTAAATCAGGATTTTAAATTAGTCAAGTTTTAAATTAAGTTTTAAATTGTCAAGTCAAGTTCGGACAAATTAGTCCGAACACGGTCCAAACCCAGTTAAAAAGCCCGGCCGGACTTAAAACTCTGACTCATTGTAATATTCAAAATTATAATTTTAATGCGTATTAGTTCTTGATTATGTTTTCATGAGCAACAAATTATATATAGCCAACGTAAAACAATCACAGCTAAAAACAAGAGTGAGAAGCCTTTTTAGATTGTATTCTAACCTTGCCCCCCTAGATTCTGAAATGATTGATACGGAAAAGTCTGCAATACTTGGCTCAGATTGTAACAAGTAATGAAATATGACACAGCTAGATGGACGTGCGGTCATTGGCGGCGAAGTTAAACTTGCCATTTGAGCGGTTTGAGTTGGCCCGGAAATTATTCGTGCAACGTAACCTGTAAAACATACAATACAGCAGTAAATACGAGTTTTTAAGTTCCACATAAAACTTACAAAATTTAAATGACTGCAAGTCACTGTACTTGTGGACAGTTTTCAAAGTTTTCTGCATTGACTGATGAGCTCCGATAAAGAGAAACGGTTGCATTTTGCGTTGAGAGCGTAAATCAGGTCCGGCGCTAGAGTAGCGTGACTGGGGGTGGGGGAAGAGGAGGGCAGAAAAAATATTTGGGGGGCATATAAATTTTTTCCTCAAATTTCGGAGTGAAGTCTGAAAAAAAGTCTTCATCCCAAATTACGCCCCGTGGTACGAACCGTTTGCCTCTTTTTGGGGCACAATTCTCACTTGGGGGGGGGGCACGTTAATAGTCTGGCGGGGCGCGACGGAATCTAATGGCGCGGATCTCGATTCTTGCCCACAAATTCGAGGGTGAAGATCAAAAAAAGAGGTCTTCAGCGCGAAATCTTAGGCTTCGTCTTGGCGTTCACTCGTGTTTTTCATTGAGGAACGAGACTTTACTCACGCTTTGTAAAGCACAAGCAGTATTTTTGGGGGCACAGACCCCAAACTGCACTCCAGTGGCACCGGACCAGTTACTTTTTTTGAGGACACAATCCTCGCTTGGGGGAACACGGGCAGTAATTCGAAGGGCACGGCCCCGAAATATCTCCCCCGTGGAGCCGGGCCTGGTGCAAATTGAAATTGAAAAAAAAACATGTAGATAAAGATTATGCGTAACGTTACCACCATGAAGTCTGAGCGTATTTTTTATTAACTCCCATTACGTAACCAAGTGTAGAAATAGGATATTGCAAAGGTGGAGTATTACCCTAAAGTTCAGGGGATGACGCCGCTGAACAATTTTTGTGATTGCTGGAAAAAATATAAATTTCAACTCCATTTGAAAAAATCTTTTTTTTACAGCCATTCAAAACTTGGATCGCTAAAATAGAAAAGTTTTAGGCTTTTAAACAACTCCCTACTTACACTTGCCGCTCGAGTCCAAAAAGACGTTTTAAAGCTTGGATAAAACGGAATAATTTTTCAACTTCTTGGCAGTAGAACACTTGAGCTGCTTAATTCGCGTAGTTGTATCACTAGCTTAAAATGGGTATTGTGATCGCAGACATCCTGCCATTCAGTATTACAAAAAGTAAAAGTTGCCTGCAGATGCCGCAAAGCTAACGCGTTTGCTGCACTTGTACGGTAAGTTATCTAAAATACCTTGCGGCAGCCTTGGTGTACGTTAATGGTACTCCTGTTAAAAATCAATGAATGAATGTCCTCACATTGGACTCATCTCTATTTTTATCATAAGGTAGTTACTTCGTGGTTCACTTGCATTGTGCTGAAAAATTAGGAGCGTATATAGCGATCGAGGGAGCGGGGGAGAGGCTTACGCTTGGATAGTCGACCAAAGTGAGCAACAAAGAACAGTTTTGAAAGTGTTTGTGTCAATCTTTTACAGTAAAATGGACATAAATGCTGGATCCACAATGTTTTGAAGCCATTTTTAAAAGTTTGCTTGTGGTGACTAATATTGGTCAAACATAAAACTTTCAGCAAAGTCTTTTCGACAAAGCTTTTTGGACAGGTATTTTTTAGCTTTCAGTTGCTTGATGACGGCTTTCACTGGTGGTGTTCATTTTAATATTATTGCATATCCCGCTAAAGTGTTTACAGTTTCCAGAAAATATAATGTTGTTTTTTCGCGTTATTTTTAAAAAGTCATAGAACTACCTCGAGGTCCAGAGTTGACATTGCTTGTAAATTCACGCTCAAAACCTCCTTCCGAAGCTGTATAAGAGCAAAACGGTTGTCGAAACTCTTCAAAATTACAGTCGGTGTCCACTACAAAACAAACACGTATACAAGAGCACAATGTCTACAAAAGTTCAACCCGCAAACAAAATAAACGTATTTTACCAGAAAATTTATCCAACCCTTTTTCACCGAAGAAAGGAGAGTACGTTCGGGTCAATGGAGTCTAGCTTAATGTGGTGCATACAACATGGACGTAGCCACGGGGGAGCAGGGGGGGCAACTGCCCCCCAAAAATTTTACTTTGCACCTCCAAATGATTTCAGTTGACCGTCATTTTGGACAAAGGTTTATGTATATTGTGCCTAGATACATTACTTTGCTCCCCAAAAAATATTTTTTGCCCCTCCAAATGATTTGGAAGAAATGGTAGTAAGTCAGCCAATTACGAGTTGGACCATGATTTCACTTCTCTAAAACAGCTCTGCAGTCCGCGAAGATTATTTTTTGTTTTGGTCTTCACCTGAATTTGGAGACAAAAACAGCTTTTCAATCCACGAAGACCTTTTTTTTTATTTTAGTCTTCACCAGAACTTGGGGACAAAAACAGTTCTTCAGTCCGTAAAGCCATTGTCCTCCCTAAATTTTTCTTCTGGTTACGTGCCTGGCATGCTGGTAAAGGCCACACAAAATACAAACAACTTGATAAAAACTTAAATAAATACACTTGTTTTAACAATGTAGGTCTTAGAATTATAGCTTTTTCCTATTTTAGTTTGTTGATGGGAGCTGCATTTTTGTTTGGGTGAAGTCTCAAGCAATTTGATCCAAAAAGATCTTTAGTGTAATTAATTCATCTAGTTCGGAGTCATCCAACGGGTCTTTTCTCATTTGCTTTGGAAAGTAAAGCTTGTTGTGAAAGTTTTTTTTCTTTTACATGAGGTATTCTGCTTACAAGGCCAAACTCTTTAAGCGAAGATCTTTGAATTCGAAAAAGTGGCCACTGTTATACCGTAGTAAACAAATACGTGAGTTTAGGCTCTACCCAACAATATCGACAAGAGTGGTTTTTGTAGCGCCCAAAAGGAAACGTTTTTTGTTTTCAAAACTAGGTTTCGTTTTTCAGACATTAGCAGACTAATATTACGATCTACCAAGTAGTTGAATCCATAACTTAGCATGTGGTGTAAAATTGAATAATTATTGTTAGATGTGCTCCAAACCAAAAATGAAATTTAGGGAACTTAGTTATAATTAGGTGCTTTTGTTGAGATTTATTCAACTTTTATGTATGTAAACAAAACTTTTATTTGCGGAGGAGCAGAAAACTGCAAACGATATTCTACTGCATACTCTCTTTGGTTAACAAAATTTTGTAATCAGAAAACAATTTTATGCTCACCCTGTATATGTGTATTTGCTGCCACAAAAAAGTTTTAACAAGTACGCCATACTGCACTTACAAACGCACACTGGTATTTCGTCCCAGGAGCCATCTTCAGTGCAACGTCTTGTAGCGCTACCTTCGATTCTGTAACCAGCGTCACAGGAATAAATTACTTCATTATTGTAAACGAAGTTGCCTCCAATGTTCTCCACAGACCCAAATTCTGGAGCTTCTGGTGTTGGGCATGAACGAGCTAAAGCAAAATTAGTCTTTGCTAATAATAAAATAAGGAGTTTAAACTGAAAATCAAAGTTATCATCCAATTTAGTAACCAAAGAACCCGATACTTTTACACGATAATAAGTTTATATCGAATGCACAGGAGGTTGAGTCATATCGTTGCTTTAATGCTTTAGATTGCTTTACTTTTTCTTCTTTCATTTCATGCTCTTGAACCAGTGCTATTGTTTTTTGCATCTGGTCAAAGGTCATCCTTCGGTTTCACAAAAGTCCTGATGAGTGTAATTGGTAATTCATTTTTCTCTGATCGTATGTTTTTTACTACTGTTAATTGCGCCCAAATACAATTAATACAATATCAAAGTCGATTTGCCAATAATTAATGTAAAGTAAAATAACAGTAGCGTTTTGCGGTGTTATAGAAAGTCAAAGTCAATTATATCAAAAATACTTACCAGCACAGCTAGGGACTGTTTGAGGCGACCATTCTCCGTTAAAATCGCAATTTAGAAAGTTTTGTCTCTGCTCTAATTCATAACCTAAAAAATGGCGATGTCCAAAAAGTAAAAGAGACCGAAAACAAAACTTTTGCATGTTACTGTTGTAGTTTTATAGACATTAATCGAGACTTCGTATGCTGCAGGTACAAATCACAGTTTAATGCTGAAAGAATAAATTTTTCAGCGTTTTCATGTGTCCGAAAATTTGATAAAAATCTGTAACTTTAAAGCTGATTCTGATATAAGCTTGCTGAAACATGTACTTCCGAAATCAGAGAGTTTAATTTCCGCGAAGAAACTTCGAAGATATTTGCTTCAGATTTCTGAACTGATTTCATCTTCCCAGAAATAAAAGATAAACTTGATTCATAAAAAACAAGTTTTAAGGAGGGTTATTATTATCACCATAAAATTTGATTTTAGTTTTACGGAAACACACAGCATTTTTTATGTTGTACGTGTGCATTTAACTTCGCAAAAAATTTTACCAAAAATTGGAGAAAATCTCAAAGAAATTTACCATATAGTACTGTATCTTAATGTTTTTTAGAAGACAGTGTACAAGTTATTGCGTTTTTTTGCGTATTTTGATGAAAAAACAAAAGCTACAAAACGCTTTTATGTAGAGCAAAAATGTGTTTGTGTTCAAAATCTGTCTTTTCTCGAATTTTATTTTGCTTACCATTTCTTCCGCATATAATGTTTTTCTTTACATTTTTTCGACATTTTTAATTTTGCTTTTTTTCGCAAATTGCAGCGTGTTCTGTTATAAGCTTGCTGACATACACAATTTTGTCCTCGCAAGCAGGAAAATTATCTTCAAAGACAAAACAGGTGTATATTACTTCCGTTTTTATTTTAAACGACTCAAATAAACATCACTTTACCAGGATTGCAATAGTAGTAAACTGTGCTTCCAAAACTGAAATCATCTCCTTCGCTGTAGCCGTTTCTGATTAACGGAGGAACGGGACACTGACGACTCGAACAAACAAGATTGTTCTCAGTCCAAGTTCCATCACCCTGACAAGTAATAAACGGATTTCCGGAAGGAATAAAGCCTGAAAAAAATACAAAAAAACAATTTATTTGTTGACTCTATGAATAAAAATACTTTTTCAAACAAAGATTTAGCAAGAAAAATACCACCACGGCAAACGAGAATATAACAAGCATCTTTAACCTCATAACGACCAATATAATGAAAATAGTACGCCTAAAAAGTTCCGTTTCAACTAATTTCAAATCTCGTCAGTTAAGCCAGCTGAAATTTCGACCATTCAACTGCTAATAAGTAGATGCACCCATTACATAGCAGTAAAAGCCGTGCGGGCAAACCAACGCACCCATTAGTAATGGGTGGGCAAGTTAATGCAAAACGTTAGCTTCGTTAACCATTAGCCCGTTAACAAACTTCACACCTCCGTTAACGTTAATCCGTTATTTTCTGCTTTAATTAACGGAAGTTAATAAAGTTTGTTAATCCGTAAACATTTTACGTGTAATTTACATTTCGTTTTATTCACTCGCTTCTAGAACACGTGTTGACGCTGTTGAGCTGATTGTAAGAAAATATTTATTGCTATAGTGGTCTTATTGTGTTTTGGAAGTTAGATTTTACAGTCTAATCTAATTTCAAAATGAAAATAAGTTCAAATGCACAACGAAGCTGCGATTGGAAAATGTTTGGAAATTGTGAAAAACGATAATTAATAGACCTGTGAGGCTGCAGGTTATTATTTGCCTCGAAAAAGGGCTCCTTTCTTCGCTTTCTTCTATAAAACTCGTGCTAATACGCAACAAGCGTTACCAGTGCAAATTGGATTGTACCGGTCCGAAGAATGAATGGTGCAAGATATTAACGATAAAAACTTAAAGGAAGTTAACAGAACTTAACGGAAGTTAATCATGAAAAATCTTTTTAACGGATTAACGAGTTAATGAAAAAGTTAGCTTCGTTATTAACGGATTAACGATTAACGGACTTGTGCCCATCTATGCCCATTACTTATGTGTTTGTTCTATCCATACTCGATTGCCCTGTAGGTATTTTTCTTGACAAATTAACAATCAGGCTTGTTCGAAGTGATTTTTATGACTAACGAAAATGCATCCAATTTTTGTGGATCTATCAATATCGGCTTTACGGTTTATTAAATGAGTTCTTCTATACTGTCCGTTTACAATGGAACTGTGTTTCTGTTTAAGTAGCTACGTGGCATTTTTGCGGCATTTTTGCGGCATTTTTTACAAGAATAGTAAAATAAATGAAAAATATTTGCTTAAAAATTATCAAAAAACTCCTTTCAGATCGGAGGCGGATTTGTCCAAAATTAAAGAGTCACTTTTACTCTTCCAGCATCGGCTTTGAAAAAGTTTTATTTACTTGTTGGTTGTATGTTTATTCTTTTTGTCGCGTGCTGGTCTTAAACGCTCACCTATATGTCACGTTCATTTACAGTAATTAAGTTGTTTCGTACCTTATTTGCTACCGCTAATAAGTGAGTATAACCAACTTTTTCAAATTTGGCTTAGAATTCCGGTTTTAATTTTACGTTTAAGCGCAGGAACTTTTAACGTGTCTCAAGCGAACACAACATAGGTCGAATTTTTGAATTTATGTTTAACATTCAGTTAATCTTGAAGTTTTTACTTTTAAAACATTGCTGTCAATCGAAACTGAAAAAATACGACGGCTGCTCATTTGAAGACAATACGAATCAACGACTGTAGTCTATCTAAGTCTTGAAGAAAGCATAACAAGCGTTGAGCGCTTCCGTTTAGTTCATATGTTTTATTGCCACATTTTTTATGCATGATGTATATTATAAGAAGGTAATAAAACAAAAGCACACAGTGACGAGGAGATGCGAAAAACCAAAATTGCATTCTTTACCGCGCTTTAGTGATTTTTCACCGGTTAACTTCTTAAATTTATTCGGAAAGTTCAATACTTCGTCACTGGTCGAAAATAAATTTAGATCCGTTATATCTGGTCGAAAATAAATTTAGATCCGTTATATCAGACTTAAGTTTATACTGAAAGTTCAATACTTCAGTAACTGTTGCTTCGTCACTGGTCGAAAATAAATTTAGATCCGTTATATCAGACTTAAGTTTATACTGAAAGTTCAATACTTCAGTAACTGTTTTTTTTTTTAATACGCAAGCAACGAAATTAAAAATCGAACCTGAAAAGTAGCCAAATAAAAACGCTTCGTGAAATTTTTTGCGGTTTTGACATGAGGCAAAACTTACCTATTTGACATTGGTAATGCAATACTTCTCCTGGTGTATAAGCATTTTTGGTTGAATTAGAAAAAGCTCTTGAAACAAATTGAGGTGCTCGACAGACAACTAAAAACAAAAACGTCAAAATCATTTATGTGTAGAGTAGAGCTGCTGAAAAAGTTTTTTTTTTTCAAATTCAACCCATTGCACGGCAAATTGTTAGGCTGCAGATAGAAACCCGAGATACTTCATTTCGGTTTAATTGGTTTGCAGGAAGCGACAGTACGGCTATTCTGTGCCTCAATTTGCTTTGTTTACAATTCTTATGTTAAGTTTCGAACTCGTTGTCTATTCAAGCGTTCGGGCTGGCGAGATGCAATGCGCGGGACGCCTTGTTTGCAGCAGGACTTGCACGATTGTGATCTCGATCTGTTTTTGCGATTATGTGAAGATTGTGAACCACACTCCTTGGTTTAAATTTTATTTTCATTGAAAACCTAAGCTAACTAACGCAATTAGCGACAATAGCAAGCCCTTTGGAATTTTGAGTTTTTCTCAAAAATTATGTGTTTTACCATTGTCATTAAACGTTTGTCAGTCAAAACATCTGTCAAACGCCTAAAGGTTTTAAGATTAATGTTACTCAAATCATAGATTAAAACCAGTAGTTCAAACCGGTTTATTGGAAAAATATAAGTTATTGATAGCTTGGTAGTTTAAACCAGTTTATTGGGAAATATAAGCTACTGGTAGCTAGGTAGGTCTACAAATCTGTTGGTTAGTTGTGCATGTGAATGCTAGTGCGAAAGTGAGTTCTTGAAAAGTGCTCGTAAACTTGAGCAAAAAAGTTCCAACAAAAGTATTAAGAGCGGAAGCCAAAAACTGCAAACTTTTTGTGAACATGGCTGTATATGCTGGCTATTTTCGCTAAGAAAAAAGTAAGATCCTCTCAGGCCGTGCTCTTCGACCTTTTTTGTTATGGTCCTCCCAAAAAAATCTTGTTGTGTACTTACACTCTCTATGCTTAGATATTTAAACTGAGGCAAAAATAAAGCCCTACTACAACAAGACCCTTGCAATATTAGACTGCACTGAGTACATAACGGTACAAGACAGAGCACACAAATAAAATCAAGAAATTAATTGTTTATGACTTTATTGCTATTGCGGGCAATCAACTAACACTTTAAACCAAAAAATAAGAATCTTAGTCAAACAAGCTTGTGATGTACTCTTACAGTAACGAGTATCCGTTTACAGCGATACACATTAAGCATTTTCTCGTTCGCGTGCAGGTGTACATGCGTGCAGGTGCGCGTGCCTGCAGTTTTAAAAAAAACTATCTAACAAGTCAAGCACAACAATCTACACTATATTCATACGATCCCATCAAATCTGACTGTGATCCACGATTTGATTTGAAGAGTAGAAAACCTATTTTTTAGACTTCAAAGAAACCTACCGTAGCAATTAGGGTCGGTTCCAGACCATTTTCGATCTGATCTACATTGTCTCGTCACAGTGCCATTAAGTTCATACAAATGTGAATTGCACTGGTAAGTGATAGTATTGCCATATGTGAAGTTATTACCAAAGATTTGACCATTCTCTATGCTTGTAGGTTCCGGGCATTCGGCATCTAAACAATAAAAAATCGAATACAATAGCGTTCAATATGTGAGGCGACTGTGCTTGGAGTGAAGAAAGTTTTATTATTTTATAATACCGATGCTACATTTGAGGTTACAATTACTTGTTATTGTCGGTAAGGGTTTAAGGGAGTGAAGTTTTTTCTCCTCTCAGCCAAAGTCACATATAAAATTTAATCCTTATAAGCAAGACTTTAATGTATGATAAACTTGACCAGAGAATGTTTGCTAGTTTAAGTCAAAAGCGAATTAGTGCGGAGAAGCTGAAGAACCTAAAAATGTTTTATCTCACCTATATGATTTCTTTAAGTGACTTTAAAAACGGAGAATTTTTTGGTGCTAGAATGGGTATTTTTTCAGAATAATAATTATAAACACGGCCGAGTGACTGGAGGCTTTGCTCTCAGACTCCTTCAGAACTTACTTGGATTGTAACAAGAACTGCCGCAGACATCATCACAAAGACAACGCTTTAGTATCCCTTTACAGTCATCATTTGATTCACAATATTTTCTGCAATTTCTTCCTTCTTCAACTTGTGATAAATCCCTATCCTGACATATTTCCTGTCCATAACCTGATAAATGTCAGAATATTCTAAACGTAATGCAGTATTTGAAAACGCATTCTTATAGAATTAGAGCAGCAGTGATCTCACAACTATAGCATTTAACTGTGTTTCAGAAAATGATTAATACTTTGAAATACTGTGCACTTCTACAGAAAAAAATAGTGTAAAATTGTCATTGAATTTCTTAAGCGAGGCGGCTGGCCGTAAAACAATTTCGCATTTTTATGACAAGCAATCAGACGTGTTAATATTTGACCAACCGTGAAGGCTTTACACATTTTTTTTTTTTTGATTGACGGCGGAGCAGAAAAATTGTGAATAAAAATTTGAATACTTCTAGCTTTATTCGACAGGGAATCGACCCATAGTTTAACTCTTCTGAAACAAACGCTTTATTCACTTGGATAACGAAAATACGTCTTCAGAGTAGTACTTAATTATCATAACAATCAAAATCGAAAATCAAAGTGCAGTAAACCGATGCTAAAATATCCTTTATGAGAGCACAAACCAGTACACTTAATGTAGACGTGATAGAATTTATTAAATATTTTGTTCTTACCTTGGCTCAAAATACATATCAGTAAAATGTAGCCACAAATTGTGGATAGTAACATTTCTAATTAAAATTAGAAACAAATACAGTAACTTAAGCCTTGAGAAAACAATGTAATGAAAAACTAATCATGAAAAAGCAGTAACCCAACGGGTTGACTGTTTGACCCCAAAAGAATCATTATGTTTTTACGAGCAAAACAAGTCATTCGTTACGCTGGTATTGAACTGCGACCAAAAGTTAGTTATCTTGCCGTTGCTAGCTTAACATATTTCTTGATATAGCTACAAAAGAAGAGATGACTGTAATTAACAAGCGCTAGTCTGCATAAGACTTGAAGTAACCGTCGTTGGGTACAAAAGAACTGTCATTCTCGAAACGAAGTTAACTACACAACTACTTCATTGCTTCATGATTGCACAACAACTTTTAACTATCGGTTCTCTAAGCACGTATAATTCAAAAACTGGCTCATACGAACCGATACGGACCGGTTGAAAAGCACCACTGATCAAAGCTCAAATATTGCAAAATTGCTATTCGAACTTCACTCAATATTTTTTAGTACCGCGGGCCCCAAATATCTACATATTATTTTCTCGCGGTTTGAGTGATTTGTTCGAATTTTCGTCATAATCGTTTGGTGATTTATTTCCTTTTATAAACATTTTGATGTTGCACTGTAGTTCTTACGTCACTAAAACGTTTGCGGCAAATTGGTGGAAAGTTTTGCAACTCAAAGACTCAGGTTGAATCATCGTTTTCGGCCGCAGGTTCGGAAGATATGCAATGCGTCACCATTGTTCTTGCTAAAGTTAAAGGTTTTCAGCTCAGATTTCAACTCAGTTTAAACCGTTTACGCATTTAAAACAAATACAAAAGCCTGTCGTGAGTCAAATGTTGTTCCGACGCTAAATTAAATCCGGATCGCAAAACTTTTTCTTTGCACGTAATTAGAAGGTATATTTTTAACAAACAGCAAAACTTTTTCCACTCGGTCATTTTCGAATATTTGTAAAATATTTCATGTCAAATCATCACGGCGTGCGCTTTCGCATAGGCGGAAATTCGTTGCATACCTGTGATTACTAAAAGCTTGCTAAAAAGCATGTAACTCTACAATTACATCATCTACTAATTTGGTCAAAACAATCTATTTGTAACTTATGAAAATCCAATCTCTGAACAACAAAGACGCGTCTGTTTCTATTATCCTAAACTACTGTCAATTATTTTGAAATAGAAAATTGTTCATGATAATTATATGTTGGACTTAGTTCAGTTTTTTTAAAATTGAGACCGAATCTTCTGCCTGTACCTTTTGGGGTAACTTTCACTACCGACTTCAGATTGAATCTGCTACACCTATAACGCCAAAAACTTCTATTAATATTCTATTTCGGGCTAACGATTATTATTGGCTTTCTCAAATCAAATCATAGTTTTCATTATATTTGCTGTATTACACCAAAGCGTGTAACGAGTTGCCGAGCTCACATCCGCGTTATTACGCCCGGGCAGCACAGCTCCTTTTGAAGAAATGTTGCAGCGGTGGCAAGCCTTTGGCAACACGGTGCTCGATTCGACCAGTCTGAGATTTGAATCTCAGGCCTCCCTTTCCAGAGACAAACGCGTTTTCTGGAAAGCAGATATAATCCTGAAGCTTGATTAAACGGTACCTTGAAGGGGCTTTGACGTCTAATTTTTGAATTTTAACACTAGATATGCAAAAAATAATTGATTACCAGCTGTTGTTAGACGTGCAAAAGCTTTAATGGGAAAGATTTTGACTCTACGGAAAAAATTGGGCTATCGCAACATGACAACATCAAATTTAAATTAGTGATTTTAAACAAGTTTTGCCAGTTTATAGATCTCAGGGTAGGATAGGCTCAGGCACGTAACCAGAAATTTGCAATGGGGGAGGGGGGAGCTGTTTTGGGGATCTGTGGGCGGAGCTCCCAGCGCTCAAAAATTCTGTATTTTTTGGGCAAAGGCAACTTAATTCCAGGTCTATTTTGATGAAAATTAATGCTATTAAAACGTGGCATAAAAATTAGCAGTGCAAAAACATGATTATACTAGTTACGTAAATGGGCTATGTGGGAGGAAGGTATTGCTGGAATTTCAGTTCACTTGGTATTTACAAATCGGTAAATCATAAAATCCTATACCGGCAGTTCAATAAAACTCTCTAGGAATATTCTATTTCGACTATACTTTATCGAAAAAGGTATAATAATTAGGTAGGATAATGGAAAGAAGTTTGAGAGAAGTGATTAGTAATAAACTAGTAGTGAATATCTATTTATTTATTTGCCACCAATTCCATAGAGAAACAATAAAACATAAATCAACACATGCAGTATAGTGTAATCTTTAAAAACAAAATATCCAACGAAAAATGTAGCTGGGAGGCAGTGAAGTAATACTTGGATCTTCGAGTCTGCTGCCACCCAGCGAGTTTTGTACAGCCCCCCTCTCTATTCTCAAGCTTATATTTTTTTATGAAACCTATTAGAAGCATTTTCCAATAAGCGATCAATTTTGCATACCAATTTTTGGCCAGTTTTCAAAGTTTTTTTTTGATTTACTAGTTCTACTTTCGACAAATTAGTCCCTCCCCCTATACAAACGTTTCAAAATATGCTTTAAATCATTTTTGAGGCTATTCCACTGCAAAGACAGTCGCAGAAGGGCTAAAAACGTGATATTTTACTTATTCTGGATTTTGATCGGCAAGCCATTGGGGAAATTATATCCCCTCTCCCCCCCCCCCGCCCTCTTTTCACGCTACTGGATAGCTTTTGCCAGATTTCTGCTGTGATTTTGATGAGGGTTGCTTTTCAGATGTAAAAATACACTTACTGGTTTTAATCTGCTATTTTTCGTAAAACATGGGATTAGCTGCACTTGCGGAAATGACGAAAAGGAAGCCTATATGCTGGTAGGCTAGCATAGCCTTCTGATTAACTCAATTAGTGTTTTTTAGTTGTTTGCTGCAATCGTAAGAGTAACACCTTGTATAAAAAACAATCAGGTTAGGCTAGTAGTTTAAAATCTTCTGGTAATGTTAGGCTGCTATTGGTGGTATATTAGTAGGAGCTAAGATAGTGATGGCCTATACTGGATAACGTACAAACTAGCGTCCAAACCATGGCACCAGGAACAATCACGAATCAGTTGTTAAAAAATTATTTTTGAAATGAAAGGAAAGCAACATATACCGGGAAAACAAATACTTAATATCTTTCGATTTAGAAGTGTCAGAAGTTTGAAATTAGTCGCGAAAAATGCCAAAAAAATATAAAATTTTGCTTGACGTACAATAAATGAGTTAAATTAACGTTTGATGCCCTTTCAAAGGCGCGGTATAATTAAACTATTGAAATTAGTTTATAGTTGTAGAGTGTTTTTAATATCAATTTTACAAGAATGTATTCCAGAGTTCAAAGATTCTTATTTGGAACTGGTAAGCTGGGATTGCACTAATTTTTAACCGATGTAACCCAAAACTCCCAAAATGGTTTCTGAGCTATTGGTAAGGCACCACAGAGTTGTAAACCGACAGACTAGTTCAGGCCCGAACCCGGCCAAAACCCGGTCGGAACTCGAAAATATAAGCCCAAACCCGGCCCGAACCCGAAAACTACATTGAAGCCCAAATCATGCCCCCCTCCAAAAAAAACAAAAATTAAGTTAGATCTGAAAAATTTAGCAAGGTTGCCAAATTATTTTGATTATATTTTTGTACACTTAAGAAAAAAGTACGTCTCAGGCCAAAATTACGCCCGAAATTTTGTAAACTTTAGGCCCGAACCCCACCTTGACCCAAGTCAAAAGCCCGGCCCGACTTAGAACTCTGAGGCGCCAAACAAATTTGAGAATACCTCCATGGTATGTCTAATGAAAAGGCAAATAAAAAAATCAATTTCTGTTGCAGATTTAGCTTTCTTCTAAGGAAATTCGCAGTTAATGAGCACAACCGCTAGGAGGAGCAAATGAAACTTTATATTATTAATTTTAAAGAAAATTTCTAATATGGCTATTAGAAAGTTGGTTTACTTGTGTTGTTCCAAATCCATTTAAAAAGCAGCCAAAAGCACATTTTTATACCGTAATGGAACTGATACAAAACTTACTCTCTTTGGCTAAACAAGAAGTTGAAATATCAAAATAAACCTCTATTTTATGAAGAAGTTTTTGAAGCTCGTCTTTATGTTACTAAATTTTGACGGTGACCTCAGATCATATGATGACAATGCGGCAACATTTGGCTTAAAACCAAATACTGTAATTATTAGTTTCATTAAGCATATCAAACTGACTGCAGCGATTCTATGAACATAATTAGTGATAGAATTGTACCTTCTACGAAAAACTTTTAATCATTTAAAAAAACTCTTCTAAAACAACCTAATGTTTTAGAAATGTCGAATAAAAAGGCATACCAGTTTTCAATAAATAAACCAAAAATTTTATCAGCAAAACAGCAAAAATATTGGGTGCAAAAATTTACACTTATCATTTGGTGCTATTGCATGGAAAAAAGTTTATGAAAATAATAATTATTTCTTTACAATTGAATCCAAATGACATCTTTTTCAAATTACACTAAGCATGCAGTCAACAGTAACAAATATTCAGCTTAGTGGTTTTGAATTAATTGATAGCAACAAATGTGTATTTTGTTTAAGTGATCCGGAAAATTTGGCTGCTTTTATTTTCTGACTGTTTCGTTGTAACTAAATTTTGGAATGATTTTAAAAAACATTCAAGTCGAAAAACTTTTTGCTCAATGTTCTCTTAAAAATTTTTGACAGGTCTAAAGACTAACTTCATCGAATTTGAGCTTTGTGAAACCTTCCGTTTGCGAGATATAGCAAGTTAGATTTCCCCGTGGAAAAGCTTTTTTTCTATAAAAATTTTTCCAGGGTTGCCATTTGAAACAAAACTTTAAAAGTTACTGCATGTTTTTAATTTTCAATAATGGTTTTGCAGCAGAGTTGTTGTTAAGGCAAATCAAAGGGTCCGAATCGTAAATTAGCTGCTTCTCAAGTAAATGTAAGCCTGCTTTACAAAAGTTAGTCTTCTGTCACAACTCTGACAAAATCGCGACATTGAAGTGTGAGAAAAATTGTTAATTTTGAACTGTAATATCTTGAAAACGGGAAGACATAAGAAGTCCAAATTTGATAAGATTGCATTTCAGGCTTTTTCCAACATTTAAGTCAACAGTGAAAAACTTGACTTGAATGTCTCTTTAAGTCATTAAATTTCAGCAAAATGAAGGATTAACATCACATTAAATCCAACTTAAAAATTGTTTGGCTTTCCGGATAAAAGTCTAGATTTTCAATTTTTTAATGGATTGCTTTTAAGTGCAAGATTTTTGATTCACCAATGTAAACTTTTAAATTCAAAACCGGATACTTTTTTTAATGCAATTAATTTGATTAAATATTCTGAATAAATATATAATAGCAAGATACTGTATAAGAATACTTTAATATGACCGGCTAGTTGGTCGAGCGGTAACGCGTTCTTCTCTGGAGCGGGAGGTCTGAGGTTCAAATCTCGGGCCGGTCAAATCGGACACAGTGTTGCCAACGACTCGCCACCGCTGCGACATTTCTTCGAAAGGAGCTGTGTTGCCCTGGCGCAATGACGCGGAGATGAGCCCAGCTAACTTGTTACACGCTTCGGCGTATTACAGCGAGTATAATGAAAGATTTGATTTGATTTGATTTTCAAAAATGGGCCTATTTCAATTGAAGATATTTTTATGAAATGAAATCAAAAATTAAATGTTTCATTATACTCGCTGTATTGCGCCTTATGCAACGTATTTGCGGGGCCCATCTTCGTGTCATTGCGCCCGGTTAACACAGCTGCTTCTTTCGAAGAAATATTGAAGCGGCGATGAGCCGTTGGCAACACTGTGTCCAATTTGTCTGTACCAAGATTTGAACCGCAGACCTCCCGTTCCAGACACATATGCGTAACCGCTCGACCAACTAAATTAATGATGTTATGTAAAGAATTCTTGGTCAGCTGATATTTTTTGTGGCGTAATAGTGAAATTATCTGTGTCTTGTGTTGTGTTTTTTTACTTTAAAATTCACTCAATGAAAAAAAAATTCACTCAATTTTTAAATTATCTCTATTTTTGTTTTGTGTTGTGTTTTTTTTTTTTGAAAATCATTTAATAAGAATAAATAAATAAAATAATCAAAAAAACTTTTTTTTTTCAAGATTTACAGTAAAATAACCTGGAAACAAGGATGGCAGTACGGTACGGTACGTAGGTACGGTACTGTACGCCTCATTTTTTGCTAAGAAGTACGGTACTCTGGTACGGCACGCTTTTTCTGTAATGGTACGGGTACGGTCAGGGCCTCAGAGAGAAATTTTTCCAGGGGGTACGAAGATCGACATCAGGCCCCCCCCAAAAAAATTGGTCTGATTTTTTGCCCAAATTTAGTCTGATTTTTTGCCTTTAACTCAAATTTAGTCTGACTTTTTGCCCAAAATTAGGTGAGGAGCAAAAAAGGGGGAGGGGTCTCCACTCAAGTAGATAGCCTACGCTTCTGGGTGGGTTCACCAAAATTTGACGCGGAGACTCCTGAACTCTTTCGGGTCCCGTTAGGCTCGGGCCCGGGTGCGATGTACCCCCTGTAGCCCCCTCTCGTAGGCCCTGGGTACGGTACGTTGGTACGGTACGCCTTTTTCGTAAAGGTACGGGTACGGTACGATGGTACGCTGTTTGAATTAAAAATCCCAGACTTTTCGCACATTGCGCCGGCTTTTCGTATATAGAGACAAAAAACAGCTGAAACCGACGCTAAATGTTTGAATTGAGATCACTAATTTATAAGATAGTGATTTTAAAGACAATTAAAGTTGCGAGTAGTTAAAAGCAAGGATGGCAATACTGTACGGTACGTAAGTACGATACGGTACGCCTCAATTTTTGCTAAAAGGTACGGTACGCTGGCGCGGTACGCCTTTTTTGTAATGGTACGGATACGATACGTTGGTGCGGTATTGTAAACATCATAAACATCGTAATTGTAATTGTAATTGTAATTACATTTTATTCACCAAGTTGCCTTGGCCAGGAGACAGCGAAGGGACCTTTTGGTCTTCGAGTCAAGCTGCCACCTGCCCACCTGTCTACCACACACGGCGGAGGCTTCACTCAGTCCCTTTGATTGCTGAACGTCAAGCAGGGAAGCTGTGAATACCAATTTTTCTAGTCTTTGGTTTGACCCGACCGGGAATCGAACCCACGTCTACCGCTTCAGTAGCAGACGCTCTATCCACTCGACCACTGATCGGTCTATGCTTCAAATGTTGAACTGAAGTACGATACGCTGGTACGGTACGGTTCAAGGTGCGAGGTACGTAGTACGCAAAATCTAAACGTACCGTACCGTACTTCCATCCTTGCCTGGAAAGTCATGCTAATTTTCATATTACTTAAGATGAAATGCGTTCATGTTTTGTTCATTCATGCGGGTGAACAGGCTATTGATTAGCATAAAGCTTCCCCTAACCCGCATTTTACGCGCAATTTTAAACACTCATTTTCTGCATTTTATGCCAGCTGTTCTAATCAATAGGGTGGAATGGAACAGCCTGCTGTTGAAAAAGGTTCATTTTCTGTATTTTATGCAAACTGTTCTAATCAATAAGATGGTATGAACCAGCAGGTACTTTACGTCAGTCTTGTGGTTTCAGGTTGCAAAGTCTATCATCAAGCTGCACTACCTCAAAGGGTAAACTGCTTGGTTCCAATAGGAAACAAAAGTGGTATTGTACTTACCTTAAGACATATGCCTGGCCGTGTGGGTCGCAGCACCACGGACCATATCTTTCCTTTGAAGCAAATCTTAGAGCAATTTTGGAGACGGCAAAAACTGATTGCATTATTTTTTTCGATTTTAAAAAGCATATGACCGTGTGCTTCAGAATAAAGCAGGAGAATTGCTATATTGCTTTTTAGAATGTTCTGCAGGAGAATTAATGGCATAGCCTATCAGTGGTTGAGTGAATACAGCGTTTGCTACTGAGGTTAGAGTTCGATTCCTGGTCGGGTTAACCAAAAGACTACGAAAACCACAGCTTATCTGCTTGACGTTCAGCAACGAATGAAAGGCACAGTCTGGAGCATCCACCGTGTGTTGGACCTGCGGGCGCGTGTCAGCTTGACTCGAAGACCAAAAAGTCTCCTCGTTGTCTCCTGGCAAAGCAACTTGGTGAACTTGGTGAATAAAGAACATGTAATTACATTGGCTGTCAGTTGTTATGTGCCATTATGTGTCATTCTACTGTCAACCGAAAGTTTGTGTTTGACTAAATGATAAAGTTTTGGAAAGTTATGCGGAAGAGTGGCTTTGATGGTCAGTTATTACTTGCGGGGAGTGCAGCAAGTGCGTGCGCAAGCATGCGAAATCAGATTTCAACAAAGAATCAAAGGATTAACGTTATTTGATACGGTGCGTAGTTCTAAGAATCAAAATTTTCTAAACAACGAGCCTCTATTTTCAAATAGCATTTCAGCTTGGATACTTTGACTATGAAAGTATGCCTCAGGAAAGACATCCTAAACAGGACACTTGCTAACGCAAATGGAAAACAGACAGTCGGACGACCTCGAACCCCTCCTTCGCTGTAGGGAGGCAGGGAAGGCCTACACGGCTTCTTGCGCTCCCCTCAAAACACTGTTTTTGGAACATTACGTACAAAATTTGAGAAATTTAAATGCATTCTGTAAAAATGTAGGCAATCTTGTAATGGAAAAAGGAATAATAACGTTTAAAAATACTGTAATTCTCATTTTACGTTTTCTCGATTCTTTGTGAAATTGCAGGCAATTGACTGCTGTACCGAAGTGCCACGGAATAATGGTGTCCACGCTGTTACGGATGTGTCGCGGAAGAGAGATTTAATCCTACTAAATCGCACCATTACGTCGTTACGCCTTTAGGGAAGTGTGGCGGAAGAGAGATTTAATTCTATTGAATTGCTCTGTAATGTCGATAGTGATTATGACCTAAACCAATACTTAGGTACCGGTACATTGCTTTAAGGACCAGCACTTTTGGCTTTAAGGACAATTACAATTACGAACTCAAGATTTTTAAGTCACAGACAGTGGTGCAATCAGGAAGGAAGAAACTAAACGGACTTAAGCTCCCCTTAGCCAAGTCACTTAGAAAATTTAACCTCAAAATACGAGCGTTTAAACGTGTTTTAGACTTGACTTGAAGTAAGGGGGCTTAAGGTGCTAGCTATTTAACCCTTTCAAATGACTTCTGAATTTTAGCAATTCAGTTATTCATAAATTTTAGTTTTAGCAATTTTAATTTAGTTATAACCGATCAGTGGTCAGGTAGATAGAGCGTCTGCTACTGAAACGGTATATCTGGGTTCGATTCCCGGTCGGATCAAATCAAAGACTACTAAAATTGGTATTCACAGCTTTCGCGCTTGACGTTCAGCATTAAAAGTGACAGTGTAAAGCCTTCACCTAGTGTAATAGGTGGGTGGCCAAGTGGCAGCTTGATTCAAAGACCGCAAGGTCACTTTGCTGCCTCCTAGTTGAAGTAACTTGGTAAAAAAATGTAATTACTATTCATATGTCTTCAAAACACGCTAAATGTGATTAAAATAGCAATTGCTATTTTTTGCCGTAAAATTGCAAAAATCGCCCTGCGGCTGGGGTCTCCGATCTAGCCCTGTCTGTAACACGCTTGAGTTGCATCAGTTTTTTTCAGCCAAGGGCCTAAATTAGGCAAGTTGTGTGCAAAAATATTTTCTTTTTAATCAATCCCCCACCCCTTTTAACAAAGTCCTGGTAGCGCTTCTGGTCACATTCACAGCTGAAGATAGAGTGTTCAAGCTATTATGGACTGCAGACGACACGAGCTATAAGAAACGCTACCAGCCTTATACCTGTAAGTCTCTGTTTTAGATATGACTACACAATTTTTAAAATTGCGAACAATTTGTAGCCGTACAATATCAGTTTTTATGTCTAAAAGTTCAATCTAATTTAGTGCCCCTCAATTTCAACTAGTGCCCCCTCACTTCGTTTGCTCTTGCGATGGCACTGCCTCGAACTAGATCAGCTGTGCCCAAACATTTTGAGGAGCGTGCCGCAGTGGCTTAAATTTTTGAAGAAAGGGCCACAGTGAAAACAGCTTTTAGTGAGATTTGATTTAAAAACTAGCGAAATTTAGGTGAAGACCAAAAGAAAAAAGGAAAAGGCCTTCACTGTGTTTTAATGTGCTTTTTGTCGGAATTTTAGATGGAACCCAAACAGAATAGAAGGAAATTGATCTGTTTTTTTGTAGAATTTCTCTGCTAGTTCATTTCAAAACAACTTGCAGCCACAAAATCTTCTTACGGGGTTTGGGTGTCGGGGTCTGGGTTTGAGTATAATTATTTCAAGTTCATTTCAAATTGGTTCATAACGGGGTTTGGGTACCCCTGAACTAAACGAATCAAATACATCGAAGATTTTGAATAAAATCACTAAGGACTTTATCAAATTAAAATGAAGATTTCAATGAAAAACCGTAGAAATGTGGCGGCTTAACCTCAAGCAGCAGCCTCTGCAACTCTCACGAAAAAGCGGACAATGAAGAGGAAAATAATCGTTAATACCCTAACTATAAACCTCAAATCCAAAACAAGTTTAATATCTTGCATTTTGGGGTTAAATTATCAAATCGACTTAGATAAAGGGGGGGGGGGAATATCCTTTAGTCGTTACCGCTGTAGTTGTGCCACCGCATATTAATAATTGTGCAGTCAATGAACGTAATCCTGCATTGCTTATGATTCGTGGAATTAATCAGGGATATTACTAACTGACCATTAATTGCTTAGGGGCCGCACAATAAAAGCCGCACGCACACACATCCTGGTGTTTGAACTATACTACACACTTGCCCAGACCATTATTTAATGTTTGAAATATAGTACGTAAAAGTACATGCAGAGATTCGCTAGTTGGCAAATGAAACTAAACATGCCTTTGATCTAGTTTACACTCTATGAGTTTTACTGTACAAAAACTGAAGTGGAGTTTTTGGCAGCCTAGTGAATACTTTTCCCTTTTTTTCTATATGTTCCGAATCGAAAAAAAACAAAACAAAAAAAGCTAACACATCGTCAAAATACTCAAATTTATAGATTTTGTATTTTTGTATTGTATTTGCAGATTGATGTAATTGAATAGAAAAATGCAATTCGTTGACCATCGTAAAGCAGAGTTGTAAACTGGCCGACAAGTAAAGGCCAGAACCCGAAAACAAAAACATACTGTAAGTCCAAACACGAGAAGTGATATGAAGTAAAAACCTGGCCTAAAATGAAAAATGTGTACGGTTATTGCTAGCAGAGGTGGAGTCGAGGACACAAGGCTCGAGGCCAAGGCCAAGGACACAAAAAAAATTCGAGGCCAAGTCCAAGGCCAAGGACAGCCTTTCCTAGGTTAGACTCTCTCGAGGCCAAGGACAGGAATGCTCGAGGCCAAGGCCAAGGACCAAGGACACAAGCGCAAGTGCTCTCCAAAAAAAAAAAAGGTCTTCACAAAAATTCTTTAGGCGATCTCAAAAAAAAAAAAAAAAAAAAGGTCTCCACAAAAAATTTTTTCAAACGATCTCCACAAAAAACGCTTTCCAAAGAATTTTTCAAGCGCTCCACGAAATTTTAACAATTCAAAAAATAGTGCTGTCCTCGAGCCGAGGACAGGCCAATTTTCGAGGACTTGAGGCCTCGAGGCCAAGGCCAAGGACTTGACCTTCGAGGCCAAGAACTTCAAAATCTGTCCTCGAGGCCAAGGACGTCCTCGAGGACTCCACCTCTGATTGCTAGTATTATACCATTAAAGTAAAACAACTTCCTGCTGTCATTGTGTGTTGAAATAATCATATTGATGCTTAAACAAAGTCGTCTTTTACTGCTGTAATATTAATTTAATTATTCGTTTATGGCAACTGAAAGCTAAAGCGCTCTGCAAGTGCAAATATCAAGTCCAAATCAAGCCCGACATTTTTAGCCCGAACTCGACCTTAAAAGCCCGGCCCGACTTACACCTCTGGCGTTGAGCTGCATTTCTCAAAAAAATTTTGCTGCGGAAGTTTTCCGAGTTCGAATAATTTTTTTTTCTGCAAAAGTGAAAAGTATGTTTAAAAATTGCCCTGGTGGTAAAAAAGCTCTATGCATTTATTCGTGAATGATGTCATCAAAATATTTGCGGCTCGTAAGCGTTCTTTGTTAGTTCTAATCACTAAACATGTCGAATGAGTTTAGACGCAGTGAAAATATAAAACTATAAACAATGACACAGTACATCGCCGGCAAAACGACTCTTGTAGTCAACATCGGAAGTAAGGCAGTTAGTAACATTTGGATCGGCACCGGCGAGCATGAGTAATTTATATGCTGGCAATATACTCTAATCATTTCACGATACTGCCTAATTAGTTCCCGGAAAACCGTAGCCAAAAAACGAAAAATATACACAATGATTTTTGAGTGGAAAACACTCCACTATTTTTTTAGAATTAAAAATCGGTGCACAGCTATTTGCTATATCATATTCTAATGGGTTGACCCTCTAACGCAATTCCAAGTCAAGCTGCTACCCACCCACTAGTCAATACCATCCACGGTGGAGGCTTCACACTGTCTCTTTTATTGCAGAGTGTGACGCAAAAAGCTTGAAAATACCAATTTAATAATGTTTGGTTTGATCCTACCGTGAATCAAACCCACGTACACCGTTTCAGTAGCAAACGCATTCTCGACTTGACCAATGATAAGTGGCGGGAACGCAGGTGGAGTTTCCATTATGCAGGCTGGTTTCGAAGATTGTCGTCTTTTTCAAACAAGCTCCCTATGCTGAAGGCGCAATGGCGTTTTGTTTTTTTATTTTGTGCTATCACCCATGTAGCTAGCATTGATTTTTTCGCCTGTTTCGGCTCCTCATATTCCAAGGGTCAAATAAACTTTTTTGCCCATCGTGCGGAAGGCGTATTAGTGATATCAAATGTTCATTGGGCCGAATCATTTCCAACACAAGATTGGTGATTCAGGTTTTTATTTTTACATGTTCGACTTGATTACTTTGTGATCGCATAACTAGACCTGTTGGGTCATTGAAAACAAAAAACGACTGGTCCAAAACGACTTCAATTGGCTTTGGGTAAGGATTAAATTCAAACCTTGCATTATAAATAAGAGCTTACACCTAGCTGTGAAGAAATTTTACCGCAATTTTTTGTTTCTTTAAGGTTAAGGCTTACCACAACCAACGGACACAACCGATCCGGATTTAAAGCTTTTGGACTGAGGCAAGGAAGCGTTTTAAAATGTTTCCCTTCAATATTACATGAATTGTATCAAAGAATAATGCAGCCAAATCAATCATCAAATTGTGAAGTCAGCAGGCACTTGGTTTTTTTAAAGGATTTGATTCTACTTTTTTCCACTGAATCTGGCTTCCAGTGGGCGTTGAATAATAGACAGTAAATTTTACAACTGCGTGCGACTGCGGAAGAATGAAAATCAATTCTGTAAAATTAACACCGTTTTTAATTTAGATTATTGAAAATCCATTTCTCGAATTGGAAAATAATGTTTTTGATCACAAAAACAATTTTCCGAGAATTTTATTTAGAGTTTGCGCTCAAAATTTTAGCCGATTTTTGAGCTGTAACTGTAAAAATTTGCTTGTTTTATGACATTAAGCTTCTGCATAAAAATGATTTCAAAATATCTGAAACATTTAAACTTCAATTATTTTTCGTGCAGTTTAGTAAAATAGTTTTTAACATTTTATTTTATCAAAAATGAATAATTGCTTAGAATCTCCTTAAATTGATACAGAGGAAAATGACCTTGAGCAAAATTCTGTAATTTTCTATTGCGTCAGCAACTTTTGTTCAAATTTTATAACAAATTACCATCATTGGATTAAAGTATTTATTGATAACGCAATAATAAATCTAATCAATTACTTGAATCATAGAACAAAAACGATTGCCAATATAGAACTAAGCATAACAATTTATTAGACGCGTTTCGCTTTAACTTAAAGCATCATCAGTAGAATGAATTTGCAAAGTAAGAAGCACGAATTTATATATAATAGCCACCCATTAATTCAGGTGGCCACGGCACGGCTTAAGATTTGTCATAATTGAATAAAAGAGCGACAGGTCATAGGTTTAAACAGCGACAGGTCATAGGTCATAGGTTTGACCTGTCGCTCTTTTATTCAATTATGACAAATCTTAAGCCGTGCCGTGGCCACCTGAATTAATGGGTGGCTATTGTATATAAATTCGTGCTTCTTACTTTGCAAATTCATTCTACTGATGATGCTTTAAGTTAAAGCGAAACGCGTCTAATAAATTGTTATGCTTAGTTCTATATTGGCAATCGTTTTTGTTCTTAGATTAAGCAGAAACTCCGACCGTTATGCTCCAATACTTGAATCATATTGCCAAGTTTTAAATTTGGCATCAGCTATAAGAATTGTTACGATAAGCGTGGAGCAGATGAGCATAAAGCTGCTGATTTTAATGTAATGAAAAGACTTTTTTTTAATTTGAATGCGTCGTGTGTACGTTTCTTCACATGCAAATTAATCAAAACTTTTTAATATATTTGATTAATTTGCAGTAGCATTTTACAATTCAATCACTATCAGTTTACTTGTAATTGCGAAAATGCAACTGCAACTTAGAATTATTTGGAGCTAAGATTAAAACAAGCATTAGACTTGCGTTGATGAGGTATGGTTAAGCTACATGCTCGTAAAATGACAGAAAAAATTGGTAACTTTTTTCTACCAAGCAATGAATACTAGAAAACAACGTAGATTTGAAGGTAGAAACCATTGTGATGTTTTTGAAACTCAATAAATATTTTTAGTGAACTAGCAGAATATTTTTGACAGTTTGGGATTCTTTATTTACTCAATAGCCACATACAATTAGAGAAGTCAGTCAGTAAGTTTATTGCGTCTCAAAAGGAAACACAAATAGGAACATAAACTACGACAACACAAATGAATATATGCAAACAGGAAACCGAAAGTAATTTTTCACTCTTCCAAACCGGCGGTCACCTAAAAGCGTGAATATTTACTTCTGAAGTCCAAAATATTGAACCGAAAGCGGTATATAAAATGTCTCGAAAAATAACAGTTTTTTGAAAAAGCAGCGGCAATAAATGGTACCACTTTGTTGCAACAAGTACAATTTATATTTTTCTTTAAAATTTTTGAAGCGTAAAATTTAATATCATAGGGTATACCATTTTAACTCTTGCAGTATTTCCAAGAATTTGATTGATTTTTCTGTCCAGAATGTTTAGGGCAAAAAAAGCATTTTTATTCTTTTTCCTTGCAGGGCGATTTCAATAAAAAATTTAATGTTTTCAATAAAAAAAGAAAATAACTGCAAAATACTTGACGTAAATATTGTGCTTTTAAAGCAACAGAATAAAATTAGCAAATTTGAAATTGGTTGTTGGTTCAAATCAAGTCTTTCATAATACTCGTTGTATTACGCTGAAGCGTGTAACGAGTTTGCGGGATCTGGGCAACATAGCTCCTTACGAAGAAATGTCGCAGCGCTGGCGAGCCGCTGCTCGGCCAGAAACTTGAACCTCAGACCTCCCTCTCCACAAATGAACGCATTATTGCTCTACCAACTGGCCGGTTGGTTTGATTTGGTTATTGGTAAATATTATGATTAAAGTGAAACTTTTGTTTGATTTACCATCCTCTAAATTATTTTTAAACATTTATTTTGCAATGCTGCAGTCTATGCAAACGATTTTCAGCCCAGCATCCGATTAATTAACGTTTGTATGATCAAAGTTCTGATGGGTGTTGAATGATGATGAGTCAGTAGTTCATATTACTTCACAATATTTTTGAAAACTGAAAAGCTTAAAATGGGCTTTTATTTTTAACAATAATGAGGAAATTATAAGGCTGTATATTCATAATAAAGTTGGCTTGTATCAGGAAGTAATTTGATATTTTGACTGTGGAGGCAATAGAATGATTGCTATTGGTTTTTTGCGTTGAAACAGGAAGGCCTTTGATTTAAGAGGCTTCCTTATTCCTTTTTGAGAAAACACAAAATGAGCTGGGACATGTGCCCCATTTTTGAGGCTTTTTCTTTCAAAGTAAACTTTCTCAAAACTACTTCACTTTTTTTAAAAGAACAATTTTATGAGAACGAGACTCATTTTTGCTCAAGAATAAAGTGAGACCAATGCCAGCCTCAGCAACAAAAAATAATATTAAGAACAACCGAAAAAGAATGCATTTCCAAATCAAAAAAGAAACTAAATTCTGTACTGATTTAAAACGATTGAATTTGAGTGGTTTTCTGGCATTTACAAGCAAAATTGCAACAATCCTGAGACTATAGAATGCTGTAGCGCACTGCGCAGGCAGCAAATTTTTTTTTGCTTTTGTTCAAGTAAAAACACTCGCTTTTTAGCTTTCGAAAGTTTACGATGCTGCAAAAACAAAAAAAAGCGTTTACTGAGGCAGACAGAACATTGGAAATAAACAGTTTTACAAACATGATTGCCATAATTGACATCGATGCTCTCACAATTTAAGAACAAATGAGGCTAAAATTAATTAATGAAAAAGCTAAGCTTTTACTTCTTGGTTGCTATTTCCCTTGCTAAATGTTTAGCTGGAAAACCTATCGAATCAGACTTTTCATTAATATGCGTCTTGATCAACAAGCCAAAGCATGTAAAAAGTTGGCGCGGCTTTTCTCCACGTGCGCCTGCTGGGCAAGACAGCTTCGAGAAAGAAAAAAGAAAAGGCGTAGCAGTGGGGACTGAAAAGGTGTCCAATTTGGCCGATCAGAGTTTTGAAGAACAGACCTTCTGCTCTAAATAGACAAAATGCGTTACTGTTTGTTTACCTATTTGGTGATGAAAAATGAAGATAAAAATAAATGAGTTAATTATCGATCACCGATCAGTGGTCGAATGGATAGAGCGTCTGCTACTGAAACGGTAGGCTTGGGTTCGATTCCCGGTCGGGTCATACCAAAGACTATAAAAATTGGTATTCACAGCTTCCCTGCTTGACGTTCAGCAATTAAAGGGACAGTATGAAGCCTCCGCCGTGTGTGGTAGACAGGTGGGTAGGTGGCAGCTTGACTCGATGACCGAAAGGTCCCTTCACTGTCTCCTGGCCAAGGCAACTTGGTGAATAAAATGTAATTACAATTACAATTAATTAAAATAAAAGATCGACTAACTACTGTATGTTTTATGCTTTCTCGACCTTGTGGTTGTTGTTATTGTTGCTGTTAAAAGTAAAAATGATTTAGAAAAAAATAACTTGATTGAAAATTTAATATATTTTGCAATACTTCATTTTATACATTTTGCTTGATGTTTTACCAAATACAGCATTTGATTTTTGCATAATTTTGTTTATGAACTCTTACCAGATTTTTAAGCGTTGGACTCTGCAATAATTGAATGCTATTTATAATTTATCAAAATGTCAGTTTCGACATTTTACTATACTTACCGAACTTGAATTGTCTGTACATGACTCAAGTTTTAAAAAATGAACCAAAAGCGCTAGTCATCATACCTTTGCATCTGGGTTTTTATAGTGCATTCCAACTGAAAATAATGTGCTCGGTGATATCGTAAAAATGACGCGATAATAACACAGCAGCCTTTTAAAACTGTAAGCGGTGGGGCGGCAAGCAGAAAACTGGACATAATCTTTCTCAAAAATGCTTTAAAATCATTGAAAAAATAAAAGCCAGCACACGTGCAATCATCTTTTAAATTTTCGTGGTTTATTATACTCTACCATTTTTACTTTTGAAGAAGATGACGCGGCAAATTGCACGACGCCGAATAACCTGAACAAATGACAGATGCAACTGTTACGTCATCTGAAAAATTGCAAAGATATTTTTGCAGGCACGTAAATAAGGTGAAAAAAATTTTTTTGCTGCAAATTCATTCAAAAAGTTTACGATATTATTGTAAACTTCGTTATGATGCAGTATGTATTTACATGTCTATGTGTAATTCTCGGCAATTTGTTTGTAACGTAACAATTATAACATTTCAAGTTCTGCCCTTCGCATCGTTTATTCTATTGCCTACGTGGAATTTGTAACAACATAATTTACTAAAGATGGAATAAATAAATTTCGATACGTTTCAAAACTGATTCCCAGCTTTAACCTTTCTATCAAAATGAACCAGAAAGACTTTTATTTTTATACTTCTAGACAGCTTTACTGTAAAATCCGCGAAAACACCATTGAAATATTTTGTGTATAGATACGAATTGCTTCGTCATTGCAAAGAAAATAAAATATAATTGAGGCATTTTTGGTGTAATTGTAAAGACGTCAGTTTTACATAAAATTTTAATTTTCAATATCAAAGTATCAAAGTGGCTAGAACTATGAAAAAGATGTTGCGGACGTTTTGACGTCAGTTAGAAAGCTTTAAAAAGTAATCAATTTATGAAATATGTGTACAGTGCATGAAATATTTTTTAATCAACTGAAATAAAGTTGAAGAAGCTGACTGCAATACTTTCTAATACTTAATTAAACATTTTTGAACAATCGATAATTGGCTTCATTGAGGATATGATGAACGTCATTTTCCGCAGTAAAAACGAAAAACAGCAATAGACAGGAAGCAGAGGTTACGGTCATACGACCTCATTTCATGGCTATTATCTGCTGTAACTTAAATAGTTTTTAGGCTGAGGAAGCAACAGATAATTGCTGATTTTACATTTAGATGTTTAGTAGCTTACATCAAATTAAGTACTTCAGCCGATAGAACCCTTGAATTTCACTGACGATGAAGCATTAGTAAACATATTTTAATAAATTTACTGTAAGTTATTAAGCGGCTGGGTGATTATGCTACGTTAAATGCCACTGCAGGTAAAACGACAATTAGAAACACAACACAAAAAATTGATACAACAGTTGTGAATAAAGTTGGTTTTGTAGAATGTAGATAAGCTTAATGTGAATGTAGATCGATCAATTGTGTATAATGCTGTATTTCATTTTGATTGGTGTTGCGGCAGTTCAAAATAACTCGTTAGTTTGTCTTTATCTTTTGTATGGTTTAAAGATTAACGTAGAATCGCTTCTTAGTTTTGAAGAGTCTACACGTTATCTTATTTGTTACTACTTATTTACCGTCATCGTGGTGTTCAGAAATAAGTAAACCTATATAGAGAATGACTAGCCAATCATAACTCGATGTTTCAGTAAAAAACAATATCAAGGTTGTTTCAATACTAATTTGGTTTAACCTATTTTTTGATGAAATTGAAATGATAAAAAAAGTATAAAACGTTTTGTGCTTATTGCATTTATCACTGCTGATAAGGATTAAACATTTGATTGCATGGGTTCGCTTTGATAGGTTATTGTTTCGCTTATTTATTTATTTTTTTTGTACTTGAGTGCTGCATATTTACAGTATGCTATAACATTCTTATTGCATTTATAAATAAAAGACATTCTAAATAAATGAGTAAATATTGTAAAAATTATTCATTGAAACTCAGTTATGGTATCCCAGGTCAACAAAAAACCTTGCTAATACTGCTGCCGAATTACACGAAAAAGCTGCCTAGTGTTTAAAAAAAGTGGAAATACTGCAGAATTTCCAAAAAAAACTGTCTAGTTAATTAAAGAAATTTCTTTTATATGCAAAATGTTTATACTCAATTATTTACAGCATAAAAAATCATCTTGGAAAATTTAAGGGTCGATCAATCAATTAATCAAAACTGAAGAACAAGTGTCAGAAGCATGCTTAAGACAGCTGTTTCGCCTAACTTCAATGTTAGTCTATTTTAGAGCATGAGGTTTAGTCTAATTCCAAAGCCAGCCAAATCAGATATACTGCAGTGTTGCTAAGCACTTACCACAGCAGCGACGTACTGTATCTTCGCGAAGAAGCTATGAAACTAAGCGGCGCAAAGATGTTGGGGCTTAGCTCTACAAACTATTTCCACATTTTAACATAATGCAACAAGTATACTGTAGAACCTGTATTTGAGCGCAACCTTTACTAGAGCTCCAACTTCATTTGAACGCCAACTGTGATAGAACGCCGCTATCGGGAAAGGGTTGAAAAATAGAGCGCCGAGGTAGTGATATAGAGGTTTTACGGTAATTAAAGGCAAATACATGTTAACCCTATTTTATACGTGGTATTTGATCAACTTATTTTACTCGGGGAGGGTGATAAAAGCAACGATATGTAACTTCTAAACTAAGAGTCATGGAAATACCAAATTTGGCATGCGGGTTGGTGGTTACCAAAATTTTTCTAAAAAATTGCTTTTGAGTTGCTGAGTCATCATTGTGACGTCACGGCCATGTTCGTGAAAAATGACGACTTTTTTCCATGACGTCATTGGCGGTTCAAATTTTGTTCATGGGTTTGCTTTTTATTAAGAACAATGTACTGAGAAATTAATGACAACCTATGAACAGTTTTCAGAGTATTTTTGACTTTTATTTTTTGATATTCAATCATAAAGTATCTATAAGTAAAAGTAGTTACGTCACAAAAATGTCTTGTGACGTAATTATATTTAAGTTTTGGCCAAAATTTCAGAAAGTGACTTTAAAAAACCTTTCAAAATTATGAGCTTTCCGGTAATTTAGCAACTTCAGTGCTGAAATTTGTGTTACGAAACCGTAACAAGTTGAAGTAGACAATAACGGTAACCCCGTGGGGAGCCCAACGGGTCTTCACTCCAATTCTCTAATTACCTGATCCAAAAGAAGATCACAACCACAATCCGTTGATAAAAGATATGTATTTAAATATGGTGTGAAAAATAAAAGCAGGCAGCTTAAAAATGGAGCAAATTTTCACCAAGGTTGTCCCAACTGACGTCCAAAATTAAATCCATTAAAAACGTTCAGAAAAATATAACAGTGCGCACTGTTCCAGCAATAATCGAGAATGAATGAGCCCAGGTCCACGTGAAACTTGTAAAAGCTAGAAAAAAGGTTTGCACGTGATCTTAATTACGAAAATGCTACAACTTTAAATAAAATATGCAAATAAGGACCAAAGGCTAACACGTGAAGAAGTCCGTCAAACACATCATTAGATTACACGCGAGGCACTTTGATTTTGTGATTCTGAAACAATTTGACTAAAATTAGGTTGGTGTAAAATAAGAATCTTATTGTTAAAAGGGATTTATCACGAAAAATGCAAGAGGGAAAAGGGCATTTTTGCCTCCACCCCACGTGTGAAGTACGGTTAAGTTAAATACATTGTATATTAAGTCAAACCTGGCAAGTGCAACAGCTTATTAGTTGAAACTTTTTGCTTGCGCAGTTTTTTATATTTTGATGTCGCAGCTCAGTTCTTTTAGACTGAGGTTTGTCTTAAAGCACTAGACTCAACACGGTACAATAGTAACTTTACTGGAATCGCGACTGCAATACCATATTGAGCCTGTTGGAGAAGTTTTAATCATTTCTTTCATTGATTCAAATCGTTCCATACAGCAGCGAGTAGAGAACATTTAACACCACGACACAACGTTTCATACTGTGCACACTCCCAATAATCCTCCGGTAGTCTTTCATTGAAACAGATCTGTTTAACAGAAATAATAAGATCATTCATATTAGTGCCGTCGCTACGAGAAGGCCAGAAGAGCCGTGCCCCCTCTAATGGCTGCCTGTGCCCGAATTTCGATGTACTCAAATTACCGTTTTTGGAATATCGCGCTACGCAAGACAACAATGATGGTAAAAGTAATAATTAGGTTTGAACATAATCGTTTGACGTTTTCTCGATTCTCAGCGAAATTGCTGGCAACCAACTGCAGCTGTACATAAATGTGACGCAATAATCCGTCTTTTTAACACGCCTTTACGAATGTGTAGTGGAAAAAAGATAAAAGCCTACAGAATCGTTGCCGGTACTTCATTAGTGATTAGACCTAAAACTATGCGTGAAAACATTTTGCTGTTTTTGTTCTTTTTTTGGAACTCACCCATGATTGTTAGGTCGCCGTCAATGGTGCAACCAGTGGAGAAGGGGCTAAGGGGATCTTAGCTCCACTTAGCGAAGTCACATAGAAAATTTAACCGCCAAAATACGAGCGTTTAAACGTGTTTTGGTGACACGCTTGAGTTGCATGAGTTTGTTCAGCACGGGACCGAAATTATAGACAATTTTTGTGCAAAAGAATTAACTTTGGTTCAAGCCCCTCCTCCTCTTAGAAAAATCCTGGTTGCGCGTCTGGTCGTATTCACTGCTGCAAATAGACTTTTTTTAGCGATTATGGGCCGCAGACGAAACTAGCTAAGAAATGTTGCCGGCCTTGTATGTCTCCATCTATCTTTAGACATGAACACAGAGTTTTTAAAATTGCCGTTGATTTTAGCCGTACAATATCAGTTTTCATGTGCAAAAGTTCAGTCTTCTTTAGTGCCCCTTCGGCCTTCACTTCGTTTGCTCCAGCGACGGCACTGATTCATATCCACATCAAGCTAGCAAGTTTAAATTTATTCCGCCAAATTTAATTGATGACGTTTTTCATTAGAGATATTGCACAGTAAAATAAGTATTGAATTTAGTTGGTAAGTTATTCTTTCACAAACTATTTTAGATACTTCAGCATTTTAGGAAAGCCATGATTAGAGAATTACTTTTTTGCCTTTTTTTGTTCTTGACTATTGCAGCCGCTTTTCAAGAATGTGAGCCGCTGGGTAAGTTATGCTGAATGAAGCAACAATATTTTGTTATTAATATCAAGTTAGTTCACGTATATGTGAAAATAATTTTGAACGTTTTCAGTTCTCCAGCGTTTATATTTGGGGTATTCTGCTCAGTAGCGTACGCAGGATTTTGAAAAGGGGGGGGGCAGAAACTTCAGAAAATTTGAGAAGAGCAAAGGTCTGAATCAGAAATTGTTCCGCCCAAAATCAGTCCGATTTTTCGCCCAAAAATAGGTGAAGAGCAAAAATAAATAAAAAAAAGGTCCTCACTCATATTTGGTTCCATTTTTCGCCCAAAATTAGTTGAAGAGCAAAAAAAAGGTCTTCACTCAAATTTGGTCCTGTTTTTTGCCCAAGATTAGGTGTAGAGCAAAAAAACAAAAAAGGTTTTCACTCAAATTTGGTCCGATTGCAAGCCCAAAGCCGAGAACAAACGCACGGAACATACCCTTTGTGTGATCAAACCTTGTGCCCAACTTGCTAAGGGGCGGCCACGCCTCAATTTTGCTTACTTTTCTATGCAATTTTGCAATCCTGGCGACCCAAAGGGGGGACCATGGCACAATGGCCCTCCCCTAAATACTCCCCTGATTTTGCTTATTAGTGTCAGAAAAAAATCATGCTCTAGTAGAAGCCTTTTCACAGGGTCGTTTCTATGATCAAAGGCGGGATGATCTTCCCACTGATGACCCGTTAATTTGCGCTGCGAACAATATTGTGTTGAAAGTACTGAGAATCCTAACTGTGATTCGTAGAAAAAGAAATTTAAAATCCAATCTCATTTCATTGTGACTTGCAATATTATACTGCATAAGTTTTTATTCTTCACATAAGTAAATGAAATTTTCTCATACAAACTTTTTGGCAACAGATCAAAAATGTCCAGCAAGAAACGATGAAGCTGCAGCCCTGCAAGGGAGAAGATGTCGCAGAGCTTGTTCTACAAACGACCCGTGCCCAAATTCAGTCGAATTCAGATGTCTTTGCGCTAAAGAATGTGGCAGATCATGCGTCCGTGTGGGAGGTTAGTCTGTGTTGTTGAAGGTCTCCTATTGGCAGTAGTCTTCACTCTTCTTTGAACGTGTGTCCTGAAAAAACATCTAGAATTTAATCGAATGATAAGTGTCGGTCAGCACCTCATGTCAAAACGTACCGGTAAGCTTTCGAGCCCATTTGTTTTATTTTGATCAAAAATTAGAGACTTTGACGTTCCGATTTATTATCGTTCGAACTATTGCGTTAAATCTGTCAAAATAAGCACAAACTCACACTTTTGTGATTGATCGCCAAGTGTAAACAGAGTTACACCAATAAAGCAAGAACCGGTAGCTCAAAATTTAATCACTAAATCGCGTTCTCTACTTTTTCGTCACATTTAGGGTTGTAATCACTACAACCAAAGTATTTTAAACCCAACGTGCTTCAACGAACGAAAGTGTTCCAGAGAGGATAAAAATATCAAAAGTGCATTCAAGTCGAAGATTTGTTTGGTTTTCTCTCAAATCATTTTGACAGATCTGAAAACTAAATTGACCATATTTGAGCTTTCCACGACCTTCTTTACCCTGCATTACCAGCAAAGATTTACGTTTCGAAAAGCTTTTCCCCTAATAATTTTTGCAGTGTTGCCTATTAGAAACAAGATTTTCAATTTACAACATGCTTCTAACTGTCAATAAGTTTTTGTGACAGCGTTGTTGTCAAGACATAACAAAGAGCCAAAAAAGTAAATTTGCTGCTTTGCAAGTAAATGTAAGCCAAGTTTCCAAAAACTGATCTTCTGTCACAATACTGACAAAATGACAACACTAAAGTAAGAGGAAAAATGTCAATTTTGAATTGCATTATCTTAACAACGGAAAGATGTAGAAAGTTCAGATTTGGTGGGAATACATTTTAGACTTATCCCAAGATTTTAGTCAACAGTAAAAAGCTTGAGTTGAATGCCTGATTAAGCCTTATTTTTATAAGCATATCCTATTAACAGGGGTGCCGATCTTTGCTGAGCATTGGGTGGGATAATTTGCAATTTTACCCCAATTTTGCCCTATTTTCAATATTGGGGGATGAACCTCGACCACGATTTTGTTCAGATGAGCAAATTAAATGAAGGCCAAAAAAAAGGTCTTCACCAAAAATGGAACACTTTTTTCCCCAAAATCAGGTGAAGACCTAGAAAAAAAAGGTCTTCACCAGAAATGGAACAATTTTTACCCCGAATTCAAGTGGACATCTACGTTGAGATGCACACCAGAGTTAAACTATTGGGGGGAATGCAGATGTAGACCATACTCAAACCATTGGGGGAGATACAGTCAAATTATAAAGGGGAATTTATCCCCCCCCCCGGGTTTCGGTACCCCTGCCTATTCAGAGTGTTTTTGATTTTAATTAGCAGTTTTCAGATCACCTAAGTAGCAGCCCGGGGACGTTGAAATGGGTGAAGGATGGAAGGAGTATGCAAGCACAGAACTTTTGGAAGGTCCGCACTGGTTTAGGGGGGCCGTTTTAATTGAAGCTTGATCTGAAGCAAATATTGTAGAATATTGAAGAGCACTTCTCACCTTAACCTCGGAACAAAAACAGTCCAAATTGAGGGGGGACTTTTTTGGTTTTCACTCAAAGTCCGAAGGTGGTAAAATAGCTGTCCGGTTAAGAAGTACCTAGTTTTGGATCTGTGCTTTTTTGAAAGCAAAATTTCTCTCAATGGCCGGATAGCAACTTCGGAAATAGATTTCAGAACAACCACCAATGCTAAAAACGAGTTAAGTAAAAAACAAACAAACTTGTTATTAGGCTAGATTCGGACACAAGACCTAGCAGTATTTAAATTAGCGGGTTTAAATCCTGGTGAGAATAAGCTTTGTTTCGGAGCAGTTAGATTGACAGCAGTTTCTAAAGTTACCAATAAGTTATTGTATTTCTAAAAGTTACAGCTTTGAAAATCCTTGGGACCAAAAGCACGTAAAAGTACACTAAAATTTTCTAGCATTGTACTACCTCACAGCTAACTTTATAATAACATACATAAAATAATAAAATTAACATTTGTTTTCGTAAGCTTTTGGTTTGAACTCATAACTATGTAAGTTTTGTTCTTTTTGCAGCTTTAAAGCGTGAATTCGGAGTGATAGATTAAAAATTTACGCCCAATTTTGAGGTGGTGTAAAATTTGAATATGACTTTCAGCTACCGTATTTTCTCGATTGTTAGCCGCCCTTGATTGTAAGTCGCACTCGATTGTAAGCCGCATGTGATAGTGTTAAAAATTTAATGTAAGCCGCCCTTGAATGTAAGCCGCGGTGCCATAGGCTACTCTTCAAATTTACCAGTATGTTCATTACTGACAATTTACCAGTAGGCTAATCTCTTAAATAAAACTAACAACTCCGTTTTTTCTTTAGAATGCGCGTCATAAATGCATGTGACAATTTAGAATACACGTCACAACTCTCAACTTCCTTGTTTAGACAGTGGAAGACATAGCATCTGACAAAATACCGTATCGGCATAGCAACAAATCGCTAAGCAAAAAAAAATGTAAACCGCCCTTGAATGTAAGCCGCCCTTGAATTTAAGCCGCAAACATGATGGAAAGAAAAACTTTATTAGCCGCGGCTTACAATCGAGTAAATACGGTAATTCGATTTCATGAAAGCTTTCGCAATAAGCTTTTGGGACAGACCTCTTCATTTGCGATCTCTGCCCAATTTGGTTGTGGTGAGCAGAGCAGGATATGTAAAAACCATCGAAAATTTTGTGTTCGTGGTTTTTTGGGATGAAAATGTACTAAGAACAACTGCAGTCTTCCACAAGGAGATATCCTTGCTAAGGAGGTTGCACAATCAGCAGTAAAGCAAAATGCAATCCATGTTGTGACCAGAGGCTCTGATCTTATAAGAACAGTCGAAGGGTAAATACAAACTGCTTTTGCCTTCACGAATCCGTTTTTTCCCCGTGAAAAAACAAACAGCTTCCAACAGACCAGAGTTGTAAACGGGCCGACAAGTTTAGGCCCGAACATCGCCTGAAACCGTCAACATAAGCCCGAACCCGTCCCGAACCCGAAAATTAATTTGAAGCCCAAATCATGCTTGAAAAAAGCTCAAAGTTAAGTTAGGTCTGAAAGACGTAAGCAAGTATAGTTGCTCTTTTTTTTAAGTAACTTTTGTCTGATAACTGTGGCGTAGGCAGAAATTTTGATCATATTTTTGTGCACCTAAGACAAAAAGCACGTCTCAGGCCCGAATTAAGCCCAAAATTTTGTCTACTTTAGGCCCGAACCCGATCCAAAAAGCCCGACCCGACTTACAACTCTGTAACAGACCCCATTAAATCTGAGAGCAAGCTGTGGTCAGCATTCTAAACCACGAATCAGACTAGTTGCGCTCACACTGTTTGGATTCCAAAAAATGTTGGCCAATGGCTGAATCGCTCTCTGGTTCGAATTGAGTGTTACTTTTAGTTTGCATTTTGTAATCGGCTGGGTTCTGATTGGTTGGGATCTGTAAGTTCCTTCTCCTGAGTAGGAGTGGCTCTTTGCTTTATTTCTTCTAGAGCATGATGCTTAATAAGTTGCTGAAGCCTTTAAGTTATGCGAACTACGTATCGACTATCCCAGTGTTACACGTATTCATAAATAACCATACTTCTTGGATTGGCGCGTAACACATCCTTTTTGGCGGGAAGTAGCATGCGTTGACCTGAGAAAATCAAACGTTGTTGATACTGCTCCGTAGGAACTTTTCACAGCAGCTTTGATTTGGTGTTCTAACTATTGAGAAGCTGAGCCTATTCTCGGAGCTCTTACGTACATTGGACACTTATCTGGTCCAAAAGGTTTAGCTGTAGAAAGTTGTGCAATTTTCCTGGATATATTCTTGAGCACTACATCTTTAGGGTGCTCGTTATCGAGCAAAATCTTTTTGATAAAATCAATTCATGCTTAAGTTTGTGTTTGGCACATATCAGAAGTGCTCTGCGTACCAACTTGTCGATTAGATTTGTTTTTCGTTATCGCGAGATAAAAAATTCCCAGTGTATGTATTGACCAGAATAGTGAACTTTCGGTATACGTTGGTCTCAAAACTAAGTTCAGTTCTTTCCGCTAGAATGTCTAGAAACGGAAGTTTGGTCTCATGTTCTCTCTCAAACGTGAACTGGAGAGCAAGATGAAGACGATTAAGGCTAATTAGAAAATCCTCAACGTCACTTTTCTGTTTGAAAAGGGCAAGGGTGTCGTCAACATATCGAAAATAAATTGTCGGTTTTTGAACCTTAGTGATTTTCTCGAGCCAATGTATGCTACGTGCCAGGGCCGCCGAGAGGGGTGGTAGGAAGAACAATGACCCGGGGCCCATGGACTTCAGGGGCCCATCAGATATTATCATAACATTGAAGCAATGCAGTAACTCAAACAGGGTTTTCTGCAAACAAATCAGTTTTCATTTGTGTGGCGGAGGACTGTGCATATGAATATTATTAAACTTATTGGAAATAGACCAAAAACAGTAATCAGCCAGCCATTTTGACCTGAAGAGTGAAAGACCTTTCCTTTTTCGAAAAATACTTCAAAATCCGGAGAGAGTAATGTCAGCATCATTACTCCAAAACCTCAACAATAAACGAATTCATAGAAAATTTTCATTCCTTGCTGTAATAGACGCTACGTTGAATTAAATAAAGGGGCCCAATATTTGAGCTGTCCCAGGGTCCACGTTTGGCTCTCAGCGCCCTTGTTACCGGCTGCCAAAAAGGATGCGCTGCGTGTCAATCAAAGCAGTATGGATATTTATGAATATGTGCCACCGTGATAGGCGGTACGCAGGTCGCCCACGTACAACCCAAAAGCTTCTGGAACGCATGATGCAACATGTTCCAAAACCAATAAAGAAAAGAGCCACTCCTACTCAAGAGTAGGAAACTCACCTATTTCAACAATAAGAAACCAACCAAATACAAAATGCAAACCCAAAAGTAAGACTCAAACCGAACCAGAGAGCGATTCAGCCATTGGCCAACATTTGTATAAATCCAACCAGTGTGAACGCAGCTAGTCTGATTTGTGGTTTAAAATGCTGACCATAGCTTGTTCTCAGTTTCGGTTGAGAATGCTGGAAGCCGTTTATATTTCACGGGGACAAAAACAGATTTGTGCAGGCAAAAGCAGTTTGTGTTTACCCTTCAGCTGCTCTAACAAGATCAGAGCCTGCGGTCACAAATAGATTGCATTTCGCTTTACTGCTGATTGTGCAACCTCCTTAGAATGCATATCTTCTTATTGTAGATTGGCGAATTGCAATTGTTCTTAGTGCATTTACATCCCAAAAAACCACGAACGCAAAATTTTGGATGGTTTTTATACATCCTGCTCACCACAACCAAATTGGACAGAGATTGCAAATTAAGAGGTCTGTCCGAAAAGCTTATTTTAAAAGCTTTCATGAAATCGAATTAGTTGAAAGTCATATTCAAAATATACAGTACATAGTTGATTAAATGTATACCTGCTATTAAAAACTGATCTTAAAATAATTTCAGCGGACCGTGTTTGCCCTGCTCCTCAAGAAATTGAGAATCAAGGAGGATACAGAGTGTACCGGAAAGATAGTACTGGATGTTACATTCCGAGAAGTGACAGTGACACAAATTTTAAGTTCAATGACCAGTTGAGGTATGAATGCAAACCTGGTTACGAACTAGTAGACCCAGGCCTTAAGCATTTTTGCACTGCCCGAAGAACCTGGACAAACGACGGAAAAGCCATATGCACAAGTAAGACACACATTAGCTGTGCTAAAAAACATTGCTTTTTAAAAGTAGGCTATATAAATACAAACCAGCAAACCGCCACTTTCGTAACCTACAAAATTGCCAAAGTTACTGTGGAGTAACATCGCCGCTTTTTCATCTTTTTTTTTTCTGAAAAAGCACGTTTTTAGACACTGCTTTTGTTTTCACAACATTTTTTAACATAGCATATTTCACAGAGCTGGACAGCGCTGTTTCGAGCTTTTAGCTCTCATCGGCAGCCCTCAGCTTCTCTAACAAAGTTATTCCCCAGCTGGACAAGACTCTTGGCCGAACTGGACAAACCTTAAGGGCTTGCACAGCAGCAGAGGCTTTGTAGGGAATAAACCATTTTTCACTTGTGGTACTTAAAAAAAACAAGTGAAAAAATCGCTGAACCCTTGTAGTAAGGACAGCCATAGGCTATCCTTACTACAAGGGTTCCCCTTGTGTGACCACGGAAATCATAACCGACAAGTTTTGTCAAAGTGGAAGTCAAATGGAAGTGACGAGTCACCGACAAGTGGAAGTCGTTATGATTTCCCAGGAGTCGACCACGAAGGACGTCAAACTTGTCGGTTATGATTTCCATGGTCACACAAGGGGAACCCTTGTAGTAAGGATAGCCTATGGCTGTCCTTACTACAAGGGTTCAGCAATTTTTTCACTAGTTTTTTTTTAAGTACCACAAGTGAAAAATCGTTTATTCCCTAGAAAGCCTCTGCCGCTGTGCAAGCCCTTAAGGTTAGCCCAGTTCGGCCAAGAGTCTTGTCCTGTCCAGTTCAGCCAAGAGTCTTGTCCAGCTGGGGAATACCTTCAATCAAAGAATAAAAAGATTAAAATTGATTAACATTGAAAACAATGTGACATGTTGTGTTCTGTTTGTTTGTCGTAATTTTGTAATAAAAAAAACACAACAGCTGGGGAATAACTTTGTTAGAGAAGCTGAGGGCTGCCGATGAGAGCTAAAAACTCGAAACAGCGCTGTCCAGCTCTGTGCATCTTATGACTCGAGCTGCTTTGCAGCTGCAGGGTTGGTGGTTGATCTGGCCACCTAACTGCCAGTGGAAGTCGTTATGATTTCCCAGGAGTCGACCACGAAGGACGTCAAACTTGTCGGTTATAGCAAATTTCATTACAAAGTTCACAATATAACATAACATAACATTAGATTACATAACCCATTTTTTAGACACTGGTTTTGTTTACATTTTGTTATGAAAACAAAAAACGCGTTTTTTATCAGTTGAATCAAATCAAGAGCTTTAAAATTAGTATTTATATTTTTCGTTTGAAGTCCAATATTATTTTGCCACGAACAATGAATGCTTAGCACTGCAGCCCTTTGCAATACCATAGTCATTAAAATATTTTGCAACTATGGTATTACAAAAGCGTAGTCCTAAGCATTCATTGTTAGTGAAATTCATCGTCACCAAACTATTTAGTGAGTATGGTATTACAAGAGGTGGTGCTGATTAGTGGCCAAATAGATTGTTATTGGGTACTCTACGTCAAAGCTTGACTCAAATACCTAAAGGTCCTTTATTGCTGTTTTCTGCTTTTTAAACAATTAATGCCGCTCTCATGTTTTGGCGACTTGAACTACGAATCTACTGCGGATCAACTCGTAATGCAGTTTCAGCCCAGTTTTGGTAGAGTTTTTGTGAAGTCTCCGTATAGTCGCAGAGCATGGCGAATCCTTTGGGAATTTGTTGCGAATCGATTTCTACTAGTGTAGAACTCATTATGAGAAAAAGCAGGTGAAATAAAAGAAAAAAAGTTATTTTGGAAGATTAATTAAGCTTATTGCTTCTAAACAACGTTCAAACTTTATTGAAAGCTTCAATATTAGCTGCGAACAAAAAGCACGAACGTTGACCAAAAAATCAAAATTGTAAAGAAAAATGACTGAAACAGGTATTCTAAATGGTACCGTTGGTTCATTACCGCGATACTTTGCCATTTATAGGCGCTACCCGCTCTTTATAGAAATGCAAAAAAATTTTGTTTAAAACAATGTGAAAAATAACAAAGGCTTTGAATTGGCGTTGTAAGTTATGGGTAAATTTCAACATCTACGCTCTTAAAAATCCAATAAAAGCTTTCAAAACTTTTTTAAGCAAACTTTTTAACCAAATATAAACCAATCGAATTGTTCCTTTCTTTTCAACGTTTATTGTCGTAACTTAGTTTCAAAATCACTTTTTAAAACAAAATTTTGAAGTAAATATAAACCATTCAAATACATCCTTTTTTTCAACATTTATTGTCGTAAGTTAATTTCAAAATCACTAAAGCAATAAAATGGTACATAACCTTCGAATTACGGTAGCTTAACAACCGGAATTGTGTTTCATTATTATTTCTGGTCAAGTTTTTATTATTTCGTATTATTCCTGTGATTGAAAAGGATATAACTACTACTACTAAATCACGTAAAGTTATTGCAGATTGCCCATTGATATAGTCTGAGTTTCTACTGGGACGAAATTGATCGTCATATTAAAAACATTTTGTAATTACATTGCACAATATAATACAGTACCGTACAATATGTTCATTACACACATGGTGCGTGATTTTTGGCTCACTCTGAAAAATTTAGCTGGAGAACCGTTTAGTAATCATAGGACGCAGTTTTGGAAAATTTGTATTTCTCTGTTTGCTTCTTTCATGATTTGCTTTTAATAGAGAAAACATCTATGCCAGTATGTGGGTGAAGGGTAGACACCAAACAACGAACGTGAAATTAAAACCATTTTAAACTGCTTTTTTCCAGATTCTTTTTTTCTGATTTTGAACTGCTATTTTTCTGATATGTATGCGCACACGTAGAAAAAAAAGCATTGCTACGGTAGCTGTGTTAGTTAGACCTCTGGCACAAGAATTGCCAGCCGAAAAAGGAGGAAAAGGCAACTAACTTAACTGAATTGAACATAATCCGGTAGAAAGTCGACTGTTCTGACAAATTTGTGGTTCAAATTTAAAATTCCAGTACTTTGTACTTTTCTGAATCAAAATACTACTTAAGTAGCGTTACTTCACTCTATAAAAGCAATCAAGTAAAAGTAAAAGTAGCCTAAAAAAACTACTCAAAAAGTACTCGTTACTAGAAAAAACTACTTGAGTAGGCTACTCAAGTAAAAGTATTTTGTTACTTTACACCACTGCTACTCCGGTATTACAAGCTATAGGCAAACTTTGCATTTTAATTGAATTCGAACGTTTTCGGCGTTATGCTGAGAGTCTTCATCACGATATGGTAAACAAATACAGTGATAATCAGTAATAGCACTGTCAAAATTACCTCAAAATAGTAGCATTTTTTGAGCATACAATTTGAACTTCCAACTGTATCCGCCTAGACCGACATTATGTGGCTCAAGCAAGTCCTAGTCATAACTTAAATTAGAAGCTCAACAAGTATAATTAAAATATAAAGCAAGCATAGCTTGTAGTAGCCTTGTAATAAGATAACGGACTGGTGTTTTTGAGATGTGTTGCAATACGGTTAGGGCAAGTGACCTCTCTACTGAAACTATAAATTTTATTACTGATAAGCAAACGACACCCATTCATTCAACCACAAATCATCCACATTCTGATGCAGTCGGTTTCAACTTACGTTCGAAAACAAAGTGAAAGTCAAGCCACCTAAGCCATCACCCATCAAATTGAAATGGACACCAACAATCAGTTATGTAGGGTACCACCACCAGTACATTGTCAATCTACTGACTATACTGCCACAATCAAATAGTGGACCCCACTTTCAGACACACTTTATCTGATCCAAACATAGCCCAGTATTAACGCAGACATACTGTGGCTAACATTTACGTTGTCAATCGCATCATCTCTGAACTTTTAAAAGGAAATTTGAAAGCAACTTTCATAATTACTAGAATTACTGTAAGTTTCAAAAACATAGAAAATCTTGAAAACCCAAGTTTTTATGCAATCCAATTCTGTATTAACATTTTGTTTTAGAGTTTTCCGATTTTATTTATTTTGATGTACTTCATCAATTTTTATCCATATTTTAATAATATCATTAGCTTGAGGCAAGAATATTTTAGTTTTAGACCCTACTTTTGCTTAATAACTGACATTTACGAAATCATTTATTTCACCATTACCTTTTCACCGCTCATTTTTTTGCAATATAAACTTATTGCAGAACAACCAACTACGTCATTCCCGTTATTGTTGATATGATTCGCAGGGCATTCTCCGTGCACTCGCCAGAGTCGCACTGCAGTCTCTGTGGGTTCGCAGCGCAGTCTTAGTTCAGTCTCATTGACATTTGATGGCGAATGCACTGCGAAGCCACGAAGACTGCGCTGCGAATCAAAAAATCTTTGAACAGGTTGAAAAAATTTTGCTCGTAGGCGACTTCACTGCGAATGCGCTGCGACTGCGTTGAGACTACGCAGAGACTCATGAAACTGAAAAATGTTCAATTCGTAGTGAAGTCGCTGTCAAAGTTGCCAAAATGTGAGATCAGCATCATTTAACAGATAGTGAGCTACTTAACATTAGTAAGCTAAAAGGTAACGGAAAAAACATCATACTTAATGGCAGACGATAAATAAAACAAAGTATTTCGGTTCAGTTTTGTTTTTGGCGAACAAAAACATAAAACAATGATTGCAAGAAAATGCTAAGTTACTATTCGTCGCAGGTTTCATGATAAGTCCAACTGATACCAAAACCTGTACCTTTAGAAGTCATCATTTGGACTTATCATGAAACCTACGGCGAATAGTAAATTAGCATTTTCTTGTAATCTTTATATTTTTTTTGGCCAAAAATAAAACTAAATTGAACCTGGCCCGGCGCCAGGTTAGCGTGACTGGGGGGCATGAATAAATTTTTGGGGGGCACGAAAACTTTATTTATTTGAATTCGAGAGTGTGGACCAAACGAAAAAAGTGTTCAACGCGAAATTCGACAAAATCTGGAGTAAAGACAAAAAAACAGGTCTTCATCTCAACAACTACGCAAATTTCCACAAGTTCTGGTTTTCATCGCAAAAGAAGCGCGAATTCCCACGATTTCTGAGGTGAAGACCAAAAAAAAGGTCTTCATCTCAAAAACTACGCGAATTTCCACAAAATTTGGTGTGAAGCCACAACCACATACGGTATTTATTGCAAAATCTACAAAAAACAGCTTTGCTCACGAATTCTGGGGTGATAACCAGTATTTTGGGAGTCTCAGGCCTCCAATTGCACTCCAGTAGCACCGAGCCTGTTAATTTCTTCGGGGCACAATCCTCGCTTGGGGTGGCACTATTCTCGTTTGGGGGGCACAAGCAGTGATTTGGTAGGGGCACGGCCCTGGAATGCCCACCCGTGGCGCCGGGCCTGAATTAAAATAAAATACCTTGATTTTTTTTGCTTTCGATTAAGTACGATGCTTTCAATTTTTAAAGCAATATGTAGAGCTTTTATGAATATATTTATGTTGCAGTTTCGTATGGGGAAAACTTGTAAAGCCGCTTTTTCAAAATCTTTGGGCAACTTTTTATAATGCACCAAGCTACTTAGCCGTTTACGCCCTAACTACAATTGGTACGATTCCAAATTTGCTACTGCTATTTGTGTTTCAATTACATACCTAAATAGGTTATGTCGAAAGGCATCAGTACAGTACTTTTGTTAGTCCTTGAGTGATTCAATTACTGCATTTTGTAAAAAATTGCATTTTACTCGATTATTAATCGTAGGGGCATGTCGTAAACGAAGAGAACACTTGCAATGTACTGCAGCATGCACGCTGAACCAAGATTGCCCAGAAAATCAATACTGCGATTGCGACGGAAGATGCGGTCGTTCCTGCATTGATCCAAGTAAGTACACATCACCCGTACTTTGTGCTAAAATCTCAAGGAATCCATAAGAGCTTGCCTGATTTGTTGTTTCTACCTTTTTTTTTTTTAACTTAGGTCTATTTTGGCTGCTTCAGATATGATTCGTTTTAACATCATTCAAACATTGCGCAATTTAAGAAAATAATTTATACCCAGATTTGATTGTTAAAGGCACGGCTTCGATTGAAATTCTAACTTACATCTGCATCAGCTACATAAACGGACAGATTACGAAAATTCTTTAACGCAGAGCAGATGAGTGACAACTCCATCAACGTGGGCAATTGCATATTTGTTGTTCTGTGTTTATAGCAATTACTGTAGAGTAATATAAAGAACAAGATTTTTCAAAAGAATTCCATAAAAATATTTTGCAGCTGTAGATTGCGGTACAGCCCCGAGCGCAGAAAATGCTGAAATAATGTATGTTGGTGAAGGCTTTGATCGAGTTGCTTACTATAGTTGTAACGAAGGTTACTTTGTTACAAACGGTACCACAGCAAGAAAATGTACTGCTCGAGGAACCTGGGATGGATCACTGATTCAATGTCAACGTATGTCAAAAGATGCAGTGTTCTTTTATGTTTTTAGCAATAACAAAAGGAGTTTTACACTTATAAAATAGACCAGGAACATAATTTCCGATGTGCTTGTTCTTTATGCTTTGTGGTATCTTCAGCTGAAGAGAGCTTAATCACCATAGACCACAGCAAAGTATAGGATTTATTCACATTTAATTGTAGAAAAATCTAACCGCCTGTTTGATGCTCATACTCACTTAGAAATTTTCTAATGATCCCGTAACTGTGAAACAGACTGTTAAAGGTTTCTAGATTTGACTGCAAATAAATGGAACATCATTCATAAAGTAACAACAACAAAAAAAGATTATGGCGCATTGCCAGAAAAACAAACTTTTAAACTCCTCCACTTTTACAGAAAATGACAAAAATATTTATTGGTACAATGTTATTGGTAGATGAACCTAAATAGAACAAATCATTTGAGAGAATGGTGGTTGTTTCGTTTGTATAAACATAGTACTCTGCGCCTGTCTAACCACATCAACGCAGAGCACCGTTTTGGGTTTTGTTTGCAAGTCTTTTGTCAAGCTGGGTCACCACAATGGCTGGGTTGCTTGGCCCCTGGATGGGGGTGATTCATTTGTTGTTGAGGAAGAAGTTTAATTTTCAGCAATTGCATAACCATCGATATGCCATTTAAGATCGTTTTTACGCAATTTAAGTTTTCTCACCAACAACGTCATAAGATCGAAGTTTTTACAAATTTTGATTGTTGGTTTTAGGAGTGGAATGTCCTGATCCTTTTGATGCTATCCTAGCAATGAGCGGAGAAATTACTGATTATACAGCTGGACCTTATTACGTGGGCCACACATTTAATTTTCGGTGTAGAAGTTTTCAAAAACTTCGTGGATCAAGCACTCGAACTTGCATGAATAACGGACAGTGGAGTGGAAGAGACACAATTTGTGATGACCAGGGTAGGAAAAAGTTGTTGGGCAGATAGAATATGCTTCATTATTTTGTGAAGATTTGGCGCCAGAGTAGCGTGACTGGGGGGGCGGGGGCAGAAAAAATATTTGGGGTGGCACAAATAACTTTTTTCCTCAAATTTGAGAGTGAAGACCACAAAAAAAGCTCTTCATCCGAAATTGCGCCCAGTAGATACGGGCCGCTTTTCTCCTTCTGGGGCACCATTCTCGCTCGGGGGAGGGGGGCACGTTCTTAGCCCGGCGGGGCTCGGCAGAATCTTAAGATGCGGACTTCGGTTCTTGCCCACAAATTCAAGGTTGAAGACCAAAAAAAAAGGTCTTCGGCGTAAATCTTAGGCTTCATCTTGGAGTTCACTCGTGATTTTTGTCCTAAAAACGAGACTTTACTCACGCTTGGGGGGGGTACAAGCTCCGAAATACACTCCAGTGGCGCCGGGCCTGTTACTTTCTTTTGGGGAAACCCTAGCATGGGAGGCATATTTCTCACTTGGGGGGATCAAGCAGTGATTTGGGGGGGGGGGCACGGACCCGAAATGCCCCCCGTGGAGCCGGGCCTGATTTTGTGCAAGGTTGACGCTTAACAAAAGTTTTTCAGCTTTGTGGCATAAATTGATACTCTCTCAACATAAAAAGTGACTGACGGAATAGATGTAATTTACAGTTTATAATTTGCGTATTCTTACTGTACTATAGCTGGAAGAAATCATTGGCTTCGGATCAAAAATCTTCTTTATTCATTTAGTCATTTGTTAGCCATTTTGTCTTCCATTTCTTGTATTACTAATAGCTGAAAATTTAAAATTTTTGTTGTCCGTGTGAGCAAATTTGGTAAAAAGTAATGTTAGGAATGGGTATATCCTTTACTCCCGACTGAAGTTATGGGATAAAGCCATTCACCCCCACAACCACCAGCTCCCAAGTGTTACGTGTACGGTCGTTAGGCCAGCTTATTATCTAAATGGGCGTTTTCATTTTGCGTTTTATTTCGACATGAAAATTACGGTACAATCTGGCTGAAAAACAAATAATTCGAGAATGTTGGAAAATAATTCGTTTTTAACAAGTTAAATTATTCCTGAAGTGAAATAGGCAGAACTAATTTAATAGTTCACAGAGACATCACGTCTTACAATCCTACTTCATTTGAAAACACTTTAATGCTGTCTCCACGTCTAAATGGGTAATCACTTCAACCCCTAGTGACGCAGTTAAGGCGGAGCTCCCATCGTGGGAGCATTTCCGTGTTTCGAAGTCAACTGACTTCATCATCACCGTGAAGAGGAGTCGACACAATGCAAGGAATTTTGATCACTGAATTAGGCCAACTCAACTGGTAAATTTGAATAATCAAGCTATCGGTATACTAGGCTATCTTCTTTATCTCGTAACTTCAGCTACTAAAAAGGCAAACCTAATTTTTTCCCACGTGCTGCTCTGGACTTGAGTTTCGCGTAATACTAACGCTCATCGGCATAGCTGACGTTCGAACCGAAATTCAAAAGCTAAACTAAGCCGGCCTACCAACCGAAATTCAAACACTGACTAAACTAGCCCATGAAATTAAAATCAAAATATGATTGTGAAAATATTTCCAATTGTGACCATAGTAAACCACGAAAAAAAAAATGGAATAAAATTAACCCTGGACAGGGGACCAAGTGGGCTTATTCGTTTTTAGATGTCCACTTTCTAGGTTCTGCTTTTGTTCCGGTATCTTTTCTATATGCTGGCTAAATCATGATAAAAAAATGAACCAAATTACAAAAAAACTGTGCCAATCAAAGAGTTACTGTATAATGTAACCAAAAGAATATCGCTAATATTTGAATTCTTTTATTTGCTCGTTTCTTTCGTACTTTTTGCCATTTTTTGATTTCACTCAGCAATAAGACAGCACCAAAACCAAGAACCGGGCCTAAAAAATTGACGTGTAAAAACGCTTATTGTAAACGTTTCATTGCATGATGTGTCAGCAGTGGCGTAGCCAGGGAGCGCTAGTAAAGATTGGAACCTCCCTCTTTGATTAGGCTCGTTACTTAGAAAATTTAGGCCAATTCTCATACAAAAGATCTCAAACATGTATTGGACTAGTAACCAGGAAAGGGGTGATGGACGAAACTAAATTTTTTTATCTTAAAAATTCCTTTATTTTAAATGGTTTTAAAATGTGTGAAATTTCTCTTGAATGACGTAGAAATTGCTATTTGTTTCCGAAAAAGTCGCAAAAATTATCCCAGCAGCTGGAGGCTACTTCACAACCGCTAATGTACAGAGCTGTTCGAGATGCCTTGATGTACTCCGTATACCAGTTGGATACGTTTTTGAATAACAAAATTTCAGCTCTTTTGTTATTCAGCTCTGATCTCTTAGCGAAAGCGTGGTAGTGTTAAGCTCATAGGCGTAGCCAGGGAGGGGGTCCCAGGGGGCGCGGGCCCCTTCCCAATCGAAATTCCACCAATGATAAAAATGTGACAAAAAAGCCTTGTTTCTTCAGTTTCAGTTTCTTTTAAGCATCTTCGCGTACAACAGTAGACGCGTACAACAGTAATTAACAATAATATTGACGACCAAGAGCCCGGGCCAACCAATTTAACTCAATTCAAATTTTGCCAACCAATTTAAATATATAATCCGGGTAAAATTAAGTGTTTTCTTCCTAAAAGTTGCTACCTCAGGCCTCATCTAACCTTTTATGAATGCAATGCAACAACCAGGGCTGGATTTACGATATGCTAGGGCCCCATTTGCGTAGCCAGAAGCCAGGGAGCCCGCTTCCCAGAATTGAAATGTCACCAACGACAAAAATGTGACAAAAGTCGATCGTTTTTCAGTTTCAGTTTCTTTTAGCACTTTTCGCTTACATCGGTAATTAACAACAATATTGACGACCACAAAGGGGCCCCATGCCCCCCTCAATTAAATTTTTGCCAACCAATTTAAATGTATAACCCGGGAGAAATGGCGAGTTATTGTCCTAAAAGTTGCTATCTCAGGCCCTCACCTAACCTTTTTGTGAACGTAATGTAATAACCAGGGCCGGATTTACCAAAATATGGCACTGTACCTGCTTGGGGCCCTGTACTCAAATGGTGAAACTTTTTTGGTCTTCACCTACTTTTGGCAGAAAGATGTTGAGAAAGTCTTTAAAGTACCCAGGGCTTCGTGCAATGTAAATCCGGGCCGGGCAATAATATGGTTAGAAGGCGTAACTATCTGTTTTACCATTTTTAAATAATAGTCCATCTCCATCTCGCCAGTTTATCCGCGGTAATAAACTTTTGAAAAAAATTTAGCTGGGGGAAATGCTCATTATACTAATTATTGGATTTGAATTGAAGGGATCAGGGCCTCCTGGTCTACATGTACGCCTGCAATTGTTTACCTTTATGACAAAACAAAAATCTTTAAGGAAAATCTTCGAGTGAATTATTAAATATTTACTGCTAACATATTGCACGAGCAATGTAACTTGCTTTCTCTACCTGAGCCAAATCACTAACCAAATTTAACCCCAAAATGCAATATTTTAAGCGTGTTTTGGACTTAAATTGTTTATAAAAGCAGGATTGAACAATTTGATTTTTTCAACTGGCTTTCATATGTTCAAAATCTATGTTCTTTAAAATCACTCTAAACACGTGCGAATTGTGATCCAATGGCATTAAAATAGCTATAGTTTTTTTTTCCACAAAATTGCCCAGCGGCTGGAGGCTTTGCCCCCAGACCCACATAGCCTCCGGCGAATGTGTGCTCCGCCCCCAGACCCCCGTCTGGGATACCATTAAAATACACTAGTTTGCTCATTACGCATCTCATATTACGCTTTTAGCGGGAGTTTGAGCTCTCTTCTTATAGCAAAATCCTGGTTGTGTGCCAACACACAGGCAACGGCGTCTGATCTTCTAATCTGCAATATATTTGTCCCACAAAAACTCCCTCTTTCAAAAATTTCTGATGACGTTATTGCATGTGATTTGTGATTTGAGCTCTCCCAATCAAAAATCCTGGCTACGCCTATGGTTACGCCACTGCACATTTATACGCGGGCGACAGCATCGACAAACGGAAGTGATCGCGTACCAATAAAAAAATACTGTAAATAGTTGTTTAAAACAAAAATACGTTTTGGTGTTAACGACTCTGGCGCGGTCGTGTCTCACAGAAAAAAAGTTTTAAAAAAATTGATACGTGCTAAATTTTTGTTTGTTATTTTTGTTCTAGAGGTTGCTGGTCGTTGTGTTCACCCTGGCGTACCGATTGGTGGAAGGTTAAGCGGAAGCAGATTTGAGGTCGGTAGCACCGTTACATTTTCTTGCGACAGAAATCGTGTTTTGGTTGGGGAAGCCGTTCAGGAGTGTTTATATTTTTTCGAATGGAGCGGTAAAGATGGGTTACCACGCTGCGTAGGTAATTGACTTAATTTATGTGAAACATTTTTTTCATTGTTATGGCAAGGCAGCAATTAAAATTTGTTACTGATTTGGTAGCAGAAAATATGAATTTAATAGTTAGCATTAGTCACGAAAAGTCTAATGCTTGTTGGAATGCAACTCTGAGTATTGGCCACCTGATATGTGTCAAATGTGTTTTTAACTGACAGATGCGTAGTTACTAGATAGACTTGAATAGCCATTATTTTGTTTTACAAAAGCAATAGCGAAATAAACATGAAGTTTTGTGGTTTGCTAAGAACAACTACTTTTGCGATTTCAAGTTAGAATTGAAAACTCACCAATTTTCAATTCCGTATAATATGAGCTCCGGAACCTCTCAAGGAGAACCATTTACAGATTTTGCTTGATTTTGTAATATCATAATTTTTGCATATACTATCTGCAAGAGGGGAAATTTTGGCTTATTTACTGTAAAAGCTATTATTAATCTTTTCAAATCGAATGATTTAAATAAGATTGACAATTCTACCTAATCTAAATTGCAATGGTCACATGAAACAAAATGTTTCAAATTCAAATATTTTGGGGGGGTGGAACAAATCTAATTTTTATGATCACCTCCCAAGCTTTCTACCTTACAATATCCGCACAAACTTGGCCTAAGCTTTTCTTACACATTATGATACTGCTATTTGAATTTGCTAACAGATCAAGGACTGCTATGATGTCATCAACTGTCGATTTATTAACAACTAACGTTTTCGACAAATCGTGGCAGTATCGACATAACGCTTCAAACAATTAAATTCACTTATTGATTGTAATCCTATTCATACAGATCTATAAAATAACACAAATATTAGTTTTATGGCTACTTTGAAATAGTCCTGCAATTTGACTGCGTTTTAAGTATTTTCGCGAACTAACTATACAAAGCTGTTACCGTTCTGCGCAGTTAAATCTTTGAAAAACAAAACAGTGTCTGTGTGCACAGTTTCAAAACAACAAAAAGCGCTTGTTATGCGTCAAATAATAATTAACTGTTTCTAAGCCAGAGTTTGGATAAAATGTAAAGCCAGAGTTCGAAACTACAGCAATCTGAATTAAAACAAAAAGCACATTTTCAAACAAAACATATTTTTGGCTTTAACGCATTATATTACTACATGTACTATTTTTTGTCATCCTTCGCTAACACCTAACCGTTTACGGGCAAAATTACGAGTTGAACAAAATCCTGCATTTGATAAAATCCCGGACGAACGAAAACCCGAATTGGACAAAATCTATAATGGACAAAATCTTGAACTGAAAAAATCTCGAACTGGACAAAATTTTAAATTGGCAAAATCCCGAATTAGACAAAATCCCAAACGGACACAATCCCGAAAGGACAAAATTCTGAATTGGACAAAATGCGCATTTTTTGAAATTTTAAAGAGGGTGCCATTCACTAATGCAGCGTAAATTACATAGCATGAATAAAAGTTGCTTTATTTGCCTTTCTGGCAAGATTGATGGTTGCTTGAGTGACCTTTTTAAGTCCATAGCCTGAATGGAAGGTTAAATCACAGACGTCAAGTCGGAAACATCGAGTTATCTAATCAAATCGAGGACTGGCCTGTAGGTCAAGCGATAACGCGTTCGCAACTGGAGCAGGAGTCAAAGATTCAAACCTAGGGGCGGTTAAATTGAACAAAGTGTTGCCAACGACTCGCCACCGCCTAGACATTTCTTCGAAACGAGCTGTGTTACCCCACAGCGATGACGCAAAGTCGGGTACTACTAACTCGTTACACGCTTTAGCATAATACAGCAAGTGTAATGAAAGATTTGATTTGGAAACAGCGAGGCAGAGAAGAAAGTTATTTTGACATAGTTTAGAAGTATTATATTTACCAGATCCTCGCATTCGAGACGTTTCAAGTTCGGTGCTTGAAAAGCTTGTCGAGAGTACGTCGAGGATTCAATCATCAATTCCGCAACTCAACATTGGCCGTTTCATATCCGCAAACTTTGCTCCAGGACATGAAGTCTATTTCTTATTTGATCTTTCCAGAAGTGTAACAGATGAAAGTCTTAATAATTCGTTACAGTTTGCACATAATCTAGTACGGCGGGTAAGTACACTATAGCAATGCATATGCTGTATATTGCATTTTGTACACTATTACGTTGACAGTCTGTGATTGCACACTGTGTACTGTAACTTCACTTAAATTTCAATTTTATTTGTTTTTTATAGCTGGTAGATTTTCCAATTTCATAGCATATAGTGAAAGATCTATTATCAAACTCTGCTTAATGTTTCTTCAACTTTTCTCCAATGTTTCTTCAACTCGACTAACTATCCTTTTTTATGGTGAAATGAACATTTTTATTTTGTCAATCAGCGACTATTTTTGATGCACAAAAAGTCACAAGACGCACAAGCGCACTCGCAAATGGACGATAATAAAAAGGCCGTTGTGGTAGTGAAATCGATTGGTGATTTTGATAGTTACTTTTGGTTTAACTTATGTTTTATTTAGCGACCAATACCGCAAATGGTTGCAAATCAATCGCGTGGAGATTGAAATGCTCTTGGTAAAACTATAAAAGCAGCCAAACTACAGTCTTCACCAAGTCTTAATAAACTATATTGGCTACTAAAGAAAATTATAAAGCAATTTTCAACGATCATACAGTACTAATTAATTGGACTACTCAACCTAGACTGTTTTTTTTCGCAATGAATGGAACTTGAATTCAACCGGTTCAAAAAGGTGCTCGAAATTAGGGACCAGAATGTTTTGCCACTCTCACACTTAGCGAATTTGACTTCAATTTCACTGCGAATTATGCATTTGTAGTTTTCCGAATCTCCGCGCAGTCTCATAGCAGTGTCAGAGCACTGCATTTGCAACAATGAACCTTAGTGCATTCGCAGTTGAGTTGCCAACAAACAAAAGATTTTTAACCTCTTTAAAAATTTCAATTCGCTGCGCATTCTCCGTGGATTCGCACTGGAGTCTCAGTGGGTTTGCAGTGAATTGGCAATCAAATCGAACGAGACTACGCTGAGACTGCGCTACGAATTCACGGAGACTGCAGGGAAACTCTGGCGAATGCAGGGAGACCGCGCTGTGAATCATGTTAAGTTTAACGAAATAAAAGACGTTGCAGTTGATTGTTTTCTAATAAATTTCATTTTGCAAAACAATTAGAAGTGGAAAGATGATGATAAAATAAATTATTCTGTGAATGTAACCTATTAGGCAAAAGTAGGATCTAGACCTAAACAATCCTTTCCTAAAGCTATGAAGCTAATGAAGTATGGCCGAAAATTACAGAAGTGAACTCGATAAAATATCAAATCTGTAAACTTTAACATTGATTTGGAAGGCATAAAAACTTTAAATTTTTTAATAGTCGGTGACTGTACTTTCTATCACTTTGGAACTTTTGGTAATTGTGATAATTTTAGAATATGTGGTTACAAATTGACTTTTGAAGAGGCATTTCACGTTTATTTAACATTTATTGTACGTTGTCGTGTTGCCACAGCCTAATTTTTTCCCGTAAAGTCAAAATCTTTTTTTCTAAAGCTACTTAACGTCAAACAATGAAAAAACGGGACAAAAACGTTGGTAATCAATTATTTTTCACTAATCTAGTGTTAAAAGCTCAAAAATTAGATTTCAATGCTAGTTTAAAAAATTATAGGAATTGCGTGGTTGACAACGTAAATGTTACCTATTTCTGCATTATACTATGGGACTATGTTTGGATCAAATATACTGCAGTGTGTATGAAAGTTGATTTTCTGACAGTGCAGCTAGTAGCTAGGCATATAGTGCTTGTGATATGCTGGATAACTCATTGCTGGTATAAATGCTAATTTATAATGACGGGTGATTGCTAGGGTTTTTTCTGTGCTCGCTTGACTTTCGCATTGTTTCTAATCAAACGTAGCAAGGTTGTAACTGACAGTCTCAGGATGTGCATTTACAGATGAATGAATGAATGAGTGTCGTTTGGTTATTAGTTATAAAATTTATAGTTTTAGTAGAGAGTTTACTTCCAGTAGCCATATTGCAACACAACTCAAAAACACCACTCTATTCATCATTTCACTAGGCCAGGCGCGCAACCAGGATTTTGTTAAGGGGTAGGCTTGAACCCAGAGGTAAATTTTTTCCCTAAAAAATGTCTCCATTAGGCAATGTGCCGAGCAAATTGGTGCAACTCATGCGTATCACATTCTAGAGTCTTGGGGCGAAGCACTTAGCCGCTGGATGATTTTTATAATTTTTCAGATAAAATAGCAATTTTAGCGCCATTTGGACGAAATTTTGTATCTCTTTGAAGCCATTTGAAAAAACTAAATTGCTAAGATTTTAAAACCAGTCGAGTAATCACATTGCCCAGCCCCTTCTAGCTCCTCCTCCTTCCTTACAGGTCAGATGCAAAGCGTACTTAAACATTCGCAATTTTGAAATAAACTTTCTAAATGATTTGGGAGTCTGAAGCCCCTTATGCCCCCACGGGTTGCGCCACTGTACTAGGCTACTCCAAGCTAGGTTAGGCTAACTTTATATTTTAATTGAACTTAAGTTAGGACGATTTTTCCTCTTTGCCTCGCTTTTACGCTACAGTTACTTTAATGTAACGTGATAGTAATGGGAAAGACGGTGACCAAAAAAAAAAGATAGTAATGAATAATCATAAAGCTACTGTAGTTTTAGGTTGTTTACCATTTTATTGCTTTTGTGATTTTGAAATTAAGTTAAGGCAATAAACGTTGAAAAAATTTTAGCAATTTGATTGGTTGATATTTAGCTCAAAATATTTTGCTACGAAAAAGTTTTGAAAGCGTATTGGATTTTAAAATGCGTAGATTTTCAAATTTACCCATGAATTACAATACCAATCCAAAATAGTCTTACCGCTAAAACTGCTGTAATTTGTAAATTCGTTAGTTTCACATTAGTTTAAATTAAAATTTTGCAGCTCTGTGGAAAAACCGGTAGCGCCTTAAAATGGCAAAGTACCGAGGTAATGAACCATAGGAACCATTGGGAAAAATACCGCTGTACGGGTGCTAAAAAAAGTAGCGCAGCACTACTCAAGTATATGCCTTAATACATAACATATGTCACAAAAATTAAAGAATTTTATCCAAATTTCTTCTCGATTTTGATTTTGTTTTTAAACGTTCTACTTTTTGTTTGCTGCTAGAATGAAGTTTTCAATAAAAATATTTCTCTTGAAGCAATAAGCCTTATCTATGTTTTAAATTAGACTTGTTTTCTTCAATCTCACCTTCTCTAACTGGCATTTTCCTTCAAGAAAATAGATATTTGTTTTGTTCTACATTAGTAGAAATCAATTCGCAATGCATTCGCGCAAGATTCGCTATGCTGCACGACTCTGTGGAAACTCCCCATAGACTCTACGAAGACTACGCTGAGACTGCACTGCGAATTGAGTCGCAGTCAAAGTCGCTAAAATATAAGAGCGGCATATGTCATACCACAGTATACTCCTCATTATTTATAAACTCTCTTTTTTTATGAATATAATTTATAAACAAAAAATGTGCAATAGAAATTTAAAAAAAAATTACAGATATAATTTTGATTTACGTTACTCTATTGCCATTGTCTACTTTATCGTGAGCTTTGCGTCTGCAGAATTAAGCGTGTTTCATCATCTTCATTTCGCGTGAGCAAATTCCAGTTTACTTCCTGTTTATTTCTTCGATTATCCTTTCTACTTTTGCTCATAGGAAGCATAATAGTAGCCCAAATAAATACGATAAATAAATTATTCAATCTTGTTTTTGATCGATTACGCTTTCTGTTGTACTTTGCCAGTAAATACGTACGAAAGTACTACGAGTATTCGAAAGTCAAATTTACTATCAATAGAAACCTTTGCTTAAAGAAACTCATACTAGGTAATTTTTTTTTTATTCGCTGTAGCTGTCAGAAAACGCTACTGGAGTTGTGGAGTATAGCATATTAGTGTTTGCTTCTGAACCTCTGGTAATTGTGGACATCACAAACATTCAACCATCCACGGAAGAAATTCTACAACAATTGATAAACATTGGATTGAACAGACGTAAGCAAATTATGATTAAGTTGTTGCGTTCTTGGATGTTGCATCTTTAAATAAAACGCTTTAAGATACTTATGCCTATCTGCAAGGTGGTTTCGAAAGAGCAGCCAGTTCAACAGACAAGAAATCAAAAAAACTCCCAAGAACATTGCATCACTGGAAACTCCTGAGCTGGTGTAGATTCCTCCTTCTAACACAAAGTACTTAACACAATGACAAATGTGCCGATCATCCATTATCTTCGGTGACAGAAAGATATACAGGATGTTCATAAAGTCCTGATACAATTTCAAAATTTTCTTATGACGTCAATTCTCAAAATACCTCAACCAGGTTGGTTTTATTTTAATCAGTGCTGCTTAAACATTTTCTTTCAAATAAAATTTTGTGTTTCAGATATGATTATTATGTGTTTTTTGGATGTGTTAAATAAAGCCTTAATGAATGGTTACTACTCAAGAGAAGGGGCTATGTGTATCCTGGTATATTGAAACATAATCGGATGTCCGGACTTAGCAAAGCTACGGGACTAAGAATAGAAAAATCCACCATCGCGTTCTTCAATTCGTCAATGGCACAAGAAATTTATAGAGATGAGTCAGTGTGTTGGATGCAGTGAGAAGTGGGCAACCAAGAACATCTGCGGAAAACATTGAGAGTGTAATGCAAGCGTTTAGTCGATCTCCTGTGAAATCCATCCGTACTCCTGCCAGAGAATTGGAATTACCACTTACAACAGTGCACAAGGTTCTACACACAAGGTTACGGTTGTATGCTTACAAAGTGCAAATGTTGCAGGGACTTTAGCCAAAAGATAAGTCAAAATGAAAAGAGTTTGCAGATAACAAGTTGCAACGAATTTTTGAGGATAAAGAACTTCTCACTGCATCCAGCACTGACCCATCTCCATAAATTTCTCGTGCCATCGACGAATTGAAGAACGTGATGGTGGATTTTTCCATACTTAGTCCTGCACCTTCGCTGAGTCTGGACATCTGATTTTGTTTCAATGAACCAAGATACACATAGCCCCTTCTCCTGAGGAGTAACCATTTATTAAGGGTTTATTTAACACATCCATTAAACGCATAATAATCATATCTGAAACACAAATTTTTATTTGAAAGAAAATGTTTAAGCAGCACTGATTGAAATAAAACCAACCTGGTTAGATATTTTGAGAATTGACTTCATAAAAAGATTTTGAAATTGTATCAGGACTTTATGAACACCCTGTATATGCAATTACCGCAACTATACGTTAAGTTAACTTTTGAATAGCACTTGACGAGTCAAAAGACTAAACACGCGGTAAAAAGTTTTAGTTATTGTTTTTAAAAGCTAGTTTTAGGGTTTATGCATAATCAACTAACATCCGGCCCAGCTTTTTCTGTAAGAAGGACTCTTTAAAAGCACTGACTTGTAAAATATCGGTATAGACAGATTAACTAAGATTGCTGTTGGTGGAACCAATAAACTAGTTTCTTCTTTAAAACTGAGCTCAGGGTCCTCCAGTGATAACAATGAAAAAACATTTTTGACTAACATTTCACTTAATAAAATAATTTTCATAATATTATAACTAATTAAAACAGCAAAGGTACTCAACCATAATTTCACTACTCTGCAAGTGCGAACTATTTTTCACTGCGTTATTTGGTACCGCTTTTCAAAGTAAGTATTAATGTGGTGTTGAAGTCAATTTTTGAAATAGAGAAAAAAAAGCTTAAAGAATAAGCTTACAACCATGATCCCCATTCAATTCTTGAGACTCTTTTGTTTAAAAATGCCTAAAAAGAAAGTCTATGCTTTCTCCTAAGACGTCAAACTTTGGCTATTGTATTTCTTGAGGATTTACCAATTAATGAATTTTGCGAATTTCTGCATTTGGTTTCTTTTTAGAAATCAGGCTATTAGGATTATAAAATCAGTGCTGTAGGTATACATTGCTTGAACCACAACACATTAGTCAATGTTGCTCGAATTCTGCGAGGTTATAGCGTAAGTTATATCAGTAATCCTTAATGGAATGTGAAGAACACAATGAAGGCCAAGGACTTCCTGAAATAGTAATTCATGGAAGATCGACTCAGTAAACCAAACATTGTTTGAAAAATGTATACTGTATATTGTGAAATGAGCTTGGATTCAACTCATTCAAAAAAGTGTTCGGCAGCGTTGGCCAGAGTGGATGTCATGACAGAGTAGGCCTAACGTCACATATAAATTAAAAAGCTTAAAATCTAAAACTCTACAGACTGTTTCACCAGTAATCGGGATTATCAGGGATGTCAAACAAATAAAATCTAAGGGTAAAATCAAGAGCTAAAAAATATAGAAAATTATAAGTATATACGTGAAGCATGATAGTTAGTTTCCCGTTCCGATACCGAGGCACTGATCCACTCCGAGGCAGCCCAAAGTCCACTTGATCGGCAAAGAACTGCCAAAACTGACCCTTCTCTGCTCGAACAGCCTGATCCATCCAGGAGTCGAACCCGAGTCGCAGCATCGACACTTAGAAATCAAATAAATAAAATGTTAAACCCTTGCTTAATCTAGGAGTAAAAACTATACAGAAGACTAACTCTGTTGATATAAAACGATTGCTGCCGATGGAAACCTACACTCAAATTTTGAATCTAGTATTAGGCTATGAAAACGGCTTGCAAACAAACACTTTGAAAAGGAGCGAAAAAGTTGAAAAGCATTGTGAACACTGAACAAGTGGATTAAAAACACTTTAAAAACAACAGCAAAGAGTGATATGCTTGTCGTTTAATTTTAAGTGGCATCGCGTTTGATATTTTTTAATTTGAATATGTTCCGGCGTCGGCGTTTGTTGATAATTTCAGAACTCTTGTTGAAAGTATTAACACAGATCGATATTAAAATTTGGTAGGGCCTCCTCTGAGTGGGCCAGACCCCCGGTATAGGAGCGAGGAGCTACAGTATCTTTTATACTTCATTTTCTTTTATTATTTGCCCCTGACTTAAGTTTTAGATTTTTAACATGGTGTTATTTTGACAGACACTATTGAATCTTTTTGCATGAGATTTTGCAATGGGGTTAATGAAAATTTTCAAAACCATTTTGTCACTCACTGGTAACGCGTCACAAAGGTATCTTTTATAAAATTTTATGAACAAAAAAGCTGACAATTAAATTGGTCTTACATGATGGTTTTTGAATTGATCGTTTGTCATGTTTCCGAAAACAAAGTTTCCAAATGTTTTCAAACGTAATCGGCGGTAAAATTTTGTCAAGAAAAACTTCCTTCAAAAGGGCTTTGTGAAGAATCGCAATGCTTTTTTAATTGAATTGGGCTATTTGTTCAAAACTCATCAATGATAAAGTAACTGCAGGTTTGAAGCAAATCATGGTTATAAATCAGGAATGAATGAATGAATGAATGAATGTGTTTAACAGCAGTGTCCAAATCTCTTTGAAGGAGTGCAAAACAAGACACAGCGAAGATATGCGCTTGCCATCACACATGACCGAGAAGAATTTACTTTTTACGTTGCTGTTTTTGATACAAAATATTACAGGAAGACAAAAAAAAGAAAAAAATCTTCATCCACTTTTACGAGGGCTGGAGGCAAAATATTGGGGTTATCTAAAATTAAGGTAATCAAATCAGATTAGATTGGCCTTGGGACAATCCACTATCTTTCTTGACCCAGCAGTTCCAGAGATATTCTTCTTTAAACAGCATGTAGGGGCTTTCTTAATTATAATTTTTATTGGCAGCCCTTGCAGTAGTCTAGCCCACAGAGACCTTTAATAACCTATATAGGCCTGTACCAGTATGTTAAAACAAGAAGCCTCCGTGGCTTAGCTTATTTGAAGCGTTGCATTACAATAGAACGATAAGATGGCGTCGTCGATGTTATAAATGTCATGGTTGCAATAAAGCGGATGGGAGAGACCTTTACGACGTGTTTGAAGTAACGGATAGGTCAAGAAGGATGGAGTCAACGCCAACCCATTCTACTGCAATGCGATTGCTCTAACTTCTAAATACCGCTTCCTATTAATTTTGCCTTCAGTCCTCTTTTAAAAGGCAGGTTTTGGCGAAGTGGAATCGTTTGTTCGCAAACGCTGCGTGCATCTTTGCCGGAAGCCAGCCAAAGTTGAAAATTTGGGGCGGGACGGATAATTTTTTTTCAGAGCCGGATTTACTATTGCACGTAGCCATGGCATTTATGGTATTTTTGCTGCACTTTCTTGCGAAATGCACAGTAGCTGAAGGCCAAAAAAGCCTTTCCCAGAAACTTGCTACATTTTTCTGCCAAATGTAGCTGAAGACCAAAAAAAAAAGAAGGGTCTTCCCCAGAAATTTGCTGTATTTTCTTGCCAAATTTTGGCCAGAAAAATGTTTTAAATCCAAGCGCAGGGCTCCATAAAAGCGCCGAGGCCTCTAGCATTGTGTCATATGGAAATCCTGGCCTGGCCCGCTTTTAGACACCGCTGCCATATATAAGCTATTAATAACCATTTAAGATTTCATTCCAAAATCTTGAATTATCAATGTAATTGGTTTATCTTGTCGGGGACCATCCAAACGGACCAATTTACTGATCAAACAACACCAGTGGCCAATGTGTAATTGAGTCCAGTAAAAAGATGATGGCCAAAAAAAGTCACCGTGGTCATTGGCGGGCGTAAAAATGCGTATCTGCAAAGCGATTTCGCTCAAAAAAAAAATGAAGGCTGACGACTAAGCGCGGGCCTAACAAAATTTTGTCTCGTACCTTAATTTGAGCACTTCTGATCTAAGCTTGCTGAGATCTTTCAGTTCGGAGAAGTAACGGCTTGATGTTCAAAGGCTTTCGCATTTCTGAGCTATATGCACATTGACAAATAAAGTATCATGAATCTCCTTCAATTTTTTTAAAAACATCATTTTATTAAAGTGTCTCTGAACCCAAGCAAAAAAAAAATTTAGTTTTTAAGTTTTTGGCTGTTAATGCAATGTCATAGTAGCATACATTCATGAACTAGTTTATTTTTTGGTACTGGGTTTGGTTTTTGCTTGAAATTGTCGATTTAGTGTTTGGGTATAAATCAAAATCACTCCGTTATTTTTCCGCAAAACAAAACCAAGTAGGTAATGCTAAGAGGTAAAATTGATCTATAATGTAACAATAGATAATTGTGGCCATTGTGATTTTTGTAACTTGCGGCATAATAGGAAAATATTTTGCCGGTTAGGTCAATATTGGATGCAAGCAGCACTGAACTGTAAACTATTGCATGGAGAAACGCTTTCGTAGTCGTGACCGGACGCATTCGGAATTTGGTGAAAAGCTTGCTCCAAATTCAGGTGAAAACCAAAAAAGGTCTTCACCGCAATTTGATGAAATGTTCGGCCGGAAATTGACATTTTATCAACAATTTTTTCGTCTATACGTTCATGACGCTTTCTTTTAGTAGGGAACGCTGAATTTCCGTAAGGGAACGCTAAATCTCCATGGGGGGACGCGTCCCCCCTACAATTTACGTACTGGATAAGCGGTAGGCTACCGGTACGTAAAACGTCCAGAAATTGTAGCTAGCCTGCAGTTAACACTAGCATCAGACTTATATTGTTGAACTGCATTTTACAATAAGCGGCTATTGCTTGCTTAGGCCCAGCATTGGCACGTAGTTTCAGTGGTTTAATGGAATAGCTATGTTTTCCAACTAGAGCCTACTGCTTCTCTTATAAATTATACAATTAAAAAGTAAAAAAAAAATTTATTGCAAAGATACAGGCAGTAAGATAAACGCAAGAAAAACTACAGGTGTAAAATTTGCCAACTAAAACTTCCAAACAGATTCTTGAGCAATGTTGGGATTGTGGCGGCCGTTTAGGTGATGGACTGGGGTTTTGATGAACGCGACGATGACAGCTTGGGAGGCTGCCGGAACTGTAAAAAAATAATTTAATTAAAACGAATATCATACGTAATAACTATAGAATAGCTTAAAAGTAAAATTTCTGCAAATTAATGCAAGCATTTCTGTAGTCATCTTTTTACAGGGACTCTGTAAGCCATAACAATGGTGCATATGAAAGTTTCTCTGATAATACTAGTTTTATTGACAAAACACAACTGAGGATAAAAAAAAAGCAAAACAGAGCCGTTGGTATTTGCTTTTAATAAAAAAACTGTTCAGAACTGCTTTGGTGCTCAGTGCTCTCGAAAGTTTTCAAAATACTACATATCTTAAAATTCACTGTTTCGTTAGATTGGATTTAATACTACCTGATTATTTAAACTGAATGTTTATCAAACTTATAGTCTTAACAACTGCCATAATATTTCTCAGATGCCGGGGTAAAAATCGATTGGTTGCTATTTTACATATACCACATAACCGCAGTTTCTCCCAACTCGACAACGCAAAAATACTGCGTCTCCAATCGTGACAAAGAGCCTGGTTTATGATGCGACACATCCTGGGGCGACCGACCTGATGTGAGACAACTTATCAAGGGGCTCTGATGCAAAATGAAATTTTGGGGGGGGCAGCTGCCCCTCCTGGCTACGTCACTGACGTGCGCATCTACAATTATACTACGTAAAATTCGTGTCTTTTCGAATAAGGGACATTTTCTAAAAAAAGACAATTGCATTTTCGCATATTGGTGCGTTAAACCGAGGTTTGACTGTATCTTGAGTCAAAGTTTGCCGTTTTGGACAAATTTCAAGCGAAATTAAGATCAGGCGGCACAATTAACAACCATAATATGCTGACACTCCATTATTGAAAAAATACGAAACTACCTGCAGACTGAGCAGCATTGCGCAGATGCGGTTCTGTCGCAAAACGACCGCTGGTGACTGAGTCCGATACCCGAAAGGTCGTCTTAGCAATGAAGTAGAAACCTACATAACACAGTCAAATTGACACAAGCTGCGAAAATATAATTAACCGATACAAAAAGCTTTGCTTATTGAACTTCTAGCTGTAGCAGCGTTTATTTAAAAAGACACTGTCTATAGTAGGGTTGCCTAATGTGCGGCCCATGATTATTTCGTGAAAAGTAGCAAATTTGCGTTTCGTAGGCCACTACATAAGCTACGATTTAACTTTTTTGGTTTTTGGTGTTTATATATTTATTTCCGCGTAGTTTGCATTTCAAAACGCATGTCAAAGCAGATCTATACTTCACAGTTAGTAAAAGGTGTGTTCAGTAGTACAACTATTGGGAAATAAGCGTTGCTTGGGAGGGGGGTTGATGCCTTCATCTTAGCCAAGTAATTTAAAAAGTTTCAACCAAATAACATAAACAAAAAATTTTGTTAAAGGTTAACTCCGCGGTTTAGCAATGATTTAATATGGTAGGGCAATTCAAAACTTACATGAGCAATACGCAGTATTCGGAACAAAAATTATCCAAGCATTTTATGAGAGTTTTGCGGCCCACCAGAGCTCAGAAAAAAAGGTCATGCAGTCAGCTTTTCAATAAGTTTGAGCACCCCTGGTCTAAAACATAAATTTTAATCTACAAGCTTTAAGCAACTGATTCCCAAATCTCGTCTATATATACAGTAGAACAAGTAAAATGGTAAAAAATACCAATGCTTTCTGTGTCGAACATTCAGTCTAATTAACTAAATTATGAAGCACAGTTACCAATGCTTGTATTTATCACAGTGAAACCGAACCGACTTGCCACAATTTTGGTAGGCCTAATTTTGGAACATAATTTTGGTAGGTCTAATTTTGGATTTGCCACAATTTTGGTACATACCAAACTGGGGTTATGGCATGTAATTTTCTCACACCAGGATGGCCTAGCACAAAATGTAAAGAACCATGAAACGAAATCTCATTGATCTATATGGTTTTACTGCGAAAGTGGATTGTGTAGTTAAACTTTCCTTGCTTTCTAACTGATTGCAAGCAAGACATGTTTTATTCCAAACTCGGGTTATGGCATGTTTTTATTCTCAGACTAATAAAACCAAGCACGAAACGTAAACCGCCGTGATATGAAATGAACTGCTTTTCTTTTCTACAGATGAGTTTGTAATGCAAAACCACACGTCCTTCATGATGCCTTTAACATTTAACAGCCTTTTCAAGTTGTTTCTAACATAGTTATAAGTATCGTAGTCACACAAAAACAAATTCGTGCTTGCTTGCATTCAAATCTATGCTTTCATGAAAGGTATAATCTGGATCTCCCACTGAGTCATCTTGATATGAAATGCTGGCGATATCAAATTTCAATTTTTTTGGGGAGTAGGCAAGGAAATTGCTCCCAGCATTTCGCTTCGATGGCTTTTCGAAATTTATTGCTTCTGTTTCAAAACCAATACATAGTAGGGTGGAGAGAAAAACCAAAATTTTTGAATTTAGAAAGTGGTCTTGATATATCGCTCTAAATACCATATGAAATACTTTTATCACAATTTTGAGTTCTTGCACCCTCTGGTGGCCATGCAATTTTATCGAACATTCGTAAATAAATCACTTTTACCATATCTCACTACCCACATATGCTAGAAAGCTAGTTTTTAGCTTCAAAGTTGCAGAAACAGCACATTCATATCTCCATGAAAAAGAACTTTGCCATAAAAACGTACGAAAAAAAAAAAACTACAGCCGAATGATTGATTACAGATTTACTGATTATTGATAAGTTTTCAGTGCTCAACTTCAATTGCATTGCAGTTCGTATTGGCTTTGAAAATACGTCAGATGAGGTTTAAATTTATGTATATTTGCACTTTTACTTTAGTGTGCCATGCTGCCTTATCAGCTTAAAATGGTTTCTTTAATGGCAATTAGCTTTACTCAACTGGGTAATGTGCAGCACAGTATAGTAACTAATGTTTAAAGTTATTGCATCATCCAGGATTGGTTGGGTCTTGCATTATCACTTTTTTTATGCTTAACTTGAGGAATTATATCTAGTTCATTCAAAAACAGGTAAGAAAGATTGTACAGTTTAATTCAAAAGCACTGAAAGATGCCAAAGTACAAAATTAGAATTAGAAAAGCAATTTGTACCATGATTAGAAAAGCTGCTGTTCTAACAGAAAGAAAATTTAGCAATATGTTTAACAAACATTTTGATAGGCCTACCATTGTTTATTGTATTGTAGATACGGTATATACTGTACTACCAGGCATAAGTTCAGTTATTCCTGAAGCAGCATACTAACTAATAAAAGATCCAAGTCTAATCTTGTAAAAAGTTTTTTGATGGCAAAATATTTTTAAGTTCCGATAATTTTCCTTCAGGATTTCTGCCAACCAAAAGACAGGTGATTTGAGCATTTGCTCAACTTTAATCACTTCAGGATCTTGGATAGAGCTCAAATTGTTGTAAAAGAACAAATGAATTTGGTGCAATGTTTATTCAATATGTGAGCTGAGTATTGCACGAAGAATTTCAGAATTTATTAATTAGGACATCGAAGTCGACTATACAGTCATCAACGTTTACTGTAACAGCAAAACCGTAAAAATCTTAAACATCTGATCAATACAAACAGCTTGAAACTAGTTTTTTGCAAGATACTGATTAACTTTTTGATATTTTTTGGCTATGATAATAAACAAAGAAAGCAATGTGAAATTCAGTGTGGCTTGAGAATGACATTTAATGATCATCCTTTTTTTTGAACATCAAAAGCAGAACACAAAGGGTAAATGTTTGGCAGAAATATCAGAAATTAAAAAATTTTCTCCCCCATACAACTTTGTACAAGTAACATTAGACTTGAATCTTTTTTTTGGTTAGCATGCTGCTTCACAAATACCTAAATTTATGCCAGCAAGCACAGTATATACTGTATTTACAATACAATAAACAATGGTATTAAATTGTTCATCAAAATATATTGCTAATTTTTTTTCTTCTCAGAACTGTAGCTTTTCTAATCATGGTACAAATTGCTTTTCTAATTCTAATTTTGTACTTTGGCATCTTTCAGTGCTTTTGAATTAAACTGTACAATCTTTCTTACCTGTTTTTGAATGAACTAGATATAATTCCTCAAGTTAAGCATAAAAAAAGTGATAATGCAAGACCCAACCAATCCTGGATGATGCAATAACTTTAAACATTAGTTACTATACTGTGCTGCACATTACCCAGTTGAGTAAAGCTAATTGCCATTAAAGAAACCATTTTAAGCTGATAAGGCAGCATGGCACACTAAAGTAAAAGTGCAAATATACATAAATTTAAACCTCATCTGACGTATTTTCAAAGCCAATACGAACTGCAATGCAATTGAAGTTGAGCACTGAAAACTTATCAATAATCAGTAAATCTGTAATCAATCATTCGGCTGTAGTTTTTTTTTTTCGTACGTTTTTATGGCAAAGTTCTTTTTCATGGAGATATGAATGTGCTGTTTCTGCAACTTTGAAGCTAAAAACTAGCTTTCTAGCATATGTGGGTAGTGAGATATGGTAAAAGTGATTTATTTACGAATGTTCGATAAAATTGCATGGCCACCAGAGGGTGCAAGAACTCAAAATTGTGATAAAAGTATTTCATATGGTATTTAGAGCGATATATCAAGACCACTTTCTAAATTCAAAAATTTTGGTTTTTCACTTTACCCTAATAAATAGGTGAAAAGATGTAATTACAATTGCCAAAGTTGTGATAAATACGTTACCCGATTTCAAGCATTTTTTGCTCTCCTCAAGTCAATTTAACATACAATTTAAATAAATTCAAATACACACACAATGTCTAGCCTTGGCATATAAAACCTAAATTTGAATAAATTAGCAAGCAATTTGACATTGCCCTTTAAGCCTTGTATGCATTGGCATGTAGTTGGCATTTAAAAAGATGCATTAGTGTTTCACCAAGTCAGTCCTACCCGCCCAAAACCGTAAAGAGCAAACTTCAGAAAAAATAAATTGTTGAATTTTAATTGTCTCTTGTCAAGTATAGCAGCGGTAACTAAACAAAAAGCACAACATAATAGCAAAACTTAACTTACAGCAACGCCCAGCAACACTAAATAGTATTACAGTAGCTTCGAAAAAATTATCATGAAATTTAAATAAACTTACCTCTGTCGTTCACTATGAACAATCAGCAGCACAACACTAGTAGGTTACAGTGTCAAATCTATGCTAGCAAAGTATTACCAACCATGCACCACAGTATGACGAAGCTATCAATATATTCAGCATTAGCAAGTTAAGACTGTTCCAGTAGGCTACGGTAATCAGTAACGTTATGCAGATAAACGAACCTGATTTTGCGGGTACCATGCACACGAAATCCAAATAAGGCTCAAGTGACAACAAAAGGTCCAAGCATCTCTAAACATAATCGTGAACATAAATAAGCCAACAATACAATGAAATGAGATTACTACAAACTCTAATCCGTGTTGTGTCAAGGCTACTACAGCAGGCTCGCTTCCATCAGCTATCCGACCCCCTACGATACCTCAGCAAAAGAAGTCAACGACAGCAAGATAAGACAGTATAAAACGGTTCAGTACTTCAACTACTGCAGCAATCAACACTATTATTTAATAATCAATCACCAACAACCCAGGCTAAGCAAACTACGCATAGCCGAACAAGCCTAAAACATGCTAAAACCAGTAAAAAAGTATACGTACCGTAGCTTAATCTAATTGATACAACATTCCAACAGTTTCATCCACGTTCAAGACAGCAAACTTAACCTAAACTTAACTCCAAGCAACCTCGGTCATCAACCAACTTAATCACTCACAAAAAGACCTAAAATAGTAAACATTTTGCGGTTGTCAACGAGATCATTGTTGCCATTTATATTCAAAGCGGAGTAAAAACCAAAAAATCAGAAAACTAAGCACGCATGCTTTCACAATTGGCATTTAAAGATGCATCATTGGCATGTAGTTCGAAAGCTTCAAATGATGATAAAATAAATTAATATTTTTGAATTGATTGTGCAATGGATTTACGCCGATGTAAACAATAAAGTTTGAAGCTAATTAGACTTAGTCGTTAATATTTTGTTCAATTGTTTTCAGACTTAAGTCTTGAAAGTTTGTAGATTCGTCCACTGGGTGAAGTAGAAGAGTCAATTGCGCAAATAATTTATTTCTAAGGAACAGTACAAAAGTCATCTTGCTCAGGCTAACAAAATGATAGTGATGGGCCATATGGGGCTGTGGGCATATAAACTTAGCATTGTCTTCCAGTTGCGGTTCATTTACCCATAAAATGAGACCCACACACCAAAGAAAGTTATACCAGCATGCCACAAAATCCATGCTTTTAACCTTTTGGTATACTGCTGGTAAAAAATCACATGTTGCAGAAAAGTTTAAGTCTGAGCAAATGTACTTGCAGCCAATTTGATTCACTGATATTGGGTAATAAAAGTGATGTGAACATGTTCCAGGATAGTTAAATATGGTTAGGGAAGCCTATAGCCTACCGTTTATACATTTTAAACGTGGCAAATGAAAAAAAAGCTCCAAACAATGCCCAAGCTATTATTTGATACCTGATAATGCAAGTTAATTCAGTTTGACAAAGCTTGGTTTCATAATAGACATGAAAAGTAGTCATTAAAATGGGCATAAAACATTTTTTAAGAAAAAAAAAAGTCAGAGCACCTCATAACCGAGGCGCAAAGAGAAACACCTTAATTATTAAATAACTTAAAAAGCAATCTTTTTAGCTTAAAAATAATCGTTTTATTGTATTTGGCATGGTCAAAAATGGGGGGGTAGCAATTTACTGCATCCTCCTACCTCAACTTTGAGCGTTGGAGGTAAAAATCACTCATACATATCCTCAAAATTCACTTTCTCGCACAATTTTAAACAGACCATATCTCAGGAACAGCTTGTGCTAGAGAGGTGAAATTTTTTGCAAACAGGTTTTTTTTACTTTGTTCTACCTACCCCCATGCCAAGTTTGGAGAAGATTCTAGAAGATGGGTTGACAGCCTGTCAAATTAAGCATGGATTGACCCATAGGCTAGGCAGATAGCCTAGATTTAAACAATTATATAGCTTCACTTACACAGCAGGTCGTAAGTAGCCTAACATCACTTATTTTCTTGTCAGTTGCTGTTGTCAATGCAATTGTAGGCTATGCCAATCTTTGAATACAACCACCACAGCATCAGCATTAGGCTAACTAGTGGTCTCGCTACTGGTAGGCCTAGTCTAACTTCTACTAACCTAAACCAGGCCTAATATAGGCAGTACAAAACAACATTTTATACTTTATCTTTGGTTTGCACAGTTACCCTACTTATTTTCAATCCTAGCCTACACCAGGCGAAGCTCTAATCCTGAACTGACTGACTGAACAAGCGTACTATCATGCATTACCACTTGTGACGCGGAAGCTTGTGACGTAAATTTCTATTTGTGGAATGGATCAGTGATGTTTGACATGATGTCACTCAGTAACGATGTAATGGAGAGAAATAATTTTTTTTGCACAAACCTTAGAAAACTCCAGAGTTTTGATTTATTTAATTTTTAACGAAATTTAAACATGGTTCAGCCCCTGTTTAACAAAAAAAGCGGCCTGGAAGTAAACCGCACAAAACATTTTTGCTATACTATTATAGCTTGATACGGCCACTGTTAAACTTGATAAATAAAGATTCTTACGTGTATTTACAGAGCTTAATAATATTTATAATATCTTAAAATGACTATTGATTCTTAAGACTATATGCCATTTTGGAGAATAGGCTAAGCCATGCTGTTCTTGATGAAGTAAAGAAACTGGGCTTGGTTGGCCACACAATTTAAAATACATAAATACAATATTTGTCTCTTTCTGAGGTAACTGACTTCATTCGTGCGATTCTATTCCACTTGCAATCTTTTGCTTTTTTTCTTCATTGCCCGCTTTTCCGTGAGGGTTGCGTGAACAGCAGTTTGAGATTAAGCTGCCACATTTCACGGTTTTCCATCACACCCATCATTTCGCTTGGGTGAAGTCACAAGCGAATCCATCCAAAACCCTCAATTCAATTAGTCCATCCAGTTCTATATATCGTCCAACTGGTCTTTACCTATTTGCTTAGACAAGTAAAGCTTGTTTGCGGAGGATTTCCAAAGGCATTGTTCTTTCACGGGCAAATCATCTAAGCTGAGATCTTTTAATTCGGAGAAGTAACTGCTTGATGTTTGGAGATTTTCGAATCTCAGATTTCTTTTTAGTTTAATCTATTGACAATTACTATTCATCACACGTTTTTTTTTAACTACTTTTAATATAAATTCTTGAACCACAATAAGAAATTGCAACGTTTTCAGCGAAAAACATTTTTGTATAAAAATTTTCAACACTGTTCCAATCGTGTTGGATCTTTCCAACCCACCTTTTAAAATTGTGTTGTTTTCAACCCCATTCCAACACAATTCTGATACCATTCGGCTAATTCATGAATGTTTTTCTAATGCTGTTATGAAGTTTTCATGCCAATCATGCTTTTGATTATGCCGAAATAGTATTGGAAATTTTCATCAACACCATTGCAAAACCTCATGTAAAAAAATTGACTGATGATTGTCGTTACGGGTGAAACAATCTGTTGGGTTTCAAATTTTTAATTTTTATGTGATGTGTACTGTATTATGATATTCTGTATAGTTTTAAGCATAATCATAAAAAGAATTATTATTGCCTCGCATGAATTACGTTGGCTGGCCGCTAAAAGATGGCACAGGAAAGTATAGTGTAAGAATGCAAACAATCAAACTTCCATATAATCTGTGAGCAGTGCTTTCAGATAGTACTTGATATAGTCCCTGTTTATGGTACTTTGTTATTTTTAAATTAATCAAATCTACTTTTTAGAGATTTTGAAAGACACTGTCCGCAGTGGTACCCACACTAACGCTGCTCTCCAGATTTTGGAAGGGCAACTTGCGTTTTCATATCAACAACCAGACAAGGCAGATCGACAAAGACATGTGTTCATTTTGACAGATGGTAACATTCGTTTTTAATTTAATATTGTTCGTAATATTTTAGCACTAAAAATGAAGACGGTCCTATGGATAGGAGATCAACATATAACTCTGAAAGTTGTACGGCTATTATATTTTCAAACACAACAGTATTGTTCCTTCTGAAATTCACGGTGCTGGGCAGCTTTGTTTTAGACTGTTAGTTCTTATCATCAACTTTGAGACTTGTGAGAACTAACAGTCTGAAATACCTGCGCCGTCTAGCTCTGTCAACTTTAGACTTGAATGAGAAAGCGGCAGCTTGTTCGGCACTGCAGTGACAGGACCGGTGACAGGTTGACCTTTGACTGTATCTAAGAAGTTAGTAGTGACTTCCCAACAAACTACCGCATTTCACGACATATAGAACGCACTTTTTTTCCAAAATTTTGTCTCAAAAAATTGCCCGGCGTCTTACATGGGGTAGGTACAGTTTGAGACCTCCAGCAGTAGGCCTAGGCTCATCTTCTCTCTGACGCTCACTAACCCAGCTTACACTTAGTACTTCTACCTACCCTAAACTTTATGTATCCTTATATTATTGCTGGTATTATTGTATTAATTCAAGTGTTTTAAAACTAAATTAGTATAAATGAAAGCAATTTATCGTAAACTGTGACGCTTTGTCTCATGTTTATTTACATCAGCTGATCGTCGCTTTGACTAATCGGTGATGCCGTTTGTTGGCGATGAGTAAAACTATACAGTATGATCGTTGCCTTTACTAATACACTAAAAACTTTTTTCCTGAATCTGATCTGCTAAAATGGGGTGCTTCTTACATGCCCGTGCGTCCTACATGCCGTCAAATACGGTAGTTGAAACCAATAAGCACTATTCACTCACATAACAGTGCTATTGCTTGCCTCCTACCCGTAATTTGACATAAAAATAACTAAAAGAATCATCAGTAGTTTGAAGTGAGGTAGCTTAGCGGCAGTCAAACATGATTTTTTTGTTGGTAAGAGGAATGGGGGATTTTTTTGGGAGTAGTAATTTTTGGAAGTTGCATAAGTTGTGGAGCTTGTGGGGGGTTGTAAAGATGTTGGTGAGCGCTGTAGACACCCGTCAGGCATCGACATACTCTAAACTGTCAAACATGAACAAGTCAGTCAACAAGCAGTGCCTAAGGCATATACGCAATAATGCCTTTTTTGTAACATGCCTATATGTGAAACGATTTGGCTAAATTGTTAAAGCATGATTTGTACTTATGAAATTACAAGATTTAAATTTTATGCTTTTTGAAATTTAGGTTTGACTTTTTGTTTACTTGAGATAATGGAACTTTTGTAACCTTAGTAGAGATTTAGATGTATGATTGCGCAGACAATTTCTAACGGCAGTTTTCAGTTTTTCGTCACTGGCATGTTGTTTGCTTTTTTATTCTTTTTCATTTTTTCATCTGCTTGATTTTTCATTCGTTGTCGGCAGCGTGTCTGAAAGGGTAAAAGCTTCGTTTTTACGACGACCTCTCGCGATTGTATAATGTGGGTTCAACCCGCACCCTGGTCACGTTGTTGCGTCCATGGATATGGTGCTTTCGTTGATTATCTCTGCTTAATGAATTTGAACAAGCATCAAATTTACGTGGGAAGAATTTAATCGTCAACTGGAAAACTTGGAAAATGGTTAACTCCTAAGTGGGTGAGGATTCGTCCAAAATAAAAGCGCCACTGTCACATCTTCAAGAGTGGAGAGTGTTTATAGATCAATCAATCAATTTATCATTAAACTGACAACACGATAGTCCAAAGGCGAAAAAATCAGGTCCATTCGGAGAAAATGGTAGTTGGGTAGTCTATCCGAATAATGGGTAGTATCCATGCTTTTGACGTTTTAAAGAGATCAGACATTATCAGGATGAAAAAGAACAATCGCCATTTTCAAAAATGGATCTTGGAAGTTCGATTCCCGCTCAGTTTTTTTGGGTTTCAAACTGTTTTCATACTTTATTTTTGTAATATGCATTCTTAAACACTGACATGCATTCTTAAAATGAAATCATTTGTGTTTAGGAATAATGATGCTTCAATGTTGTAATACATTATTTTTTGGGTTTCAGGACGACATAACGAGGGGCCGTCACCTATAGGAATTGTTAATCGTCTTAAGCAACGAGAAAACGCTCCAACGGTAAAACTTTTGATTTTTTTCCCTAGAATTAAGCATGGCAACATCTTATTTTAATGCTCCATACACCCTATTCTTGAGGCATTTTTTTTTCAAATGTGCTTCATAAAAAAGAGAAGAACGCCAAGGTAAAACAGTAACTGAATGTAGTTGGTGAAAGTGCGTACTTTTAGATTCGAAATAAGACTGGCCATTTGCCAAAATAGCATTAAATTAAATGCATTTTTGTTCTATTTTTTGCAAATTTCTTAAAAATTGTTTGGCAATGAAATATTTGGCAATGTTGATTGCATCATTTGTGGAACATCTCAAATATTATTTTCATTGAATCAGCTAATGCTATTATTATTATTACTATTTTTTTTACTATTTACTGTTGTTGCTGCTGCTTTTACTATTATATTTTTTTGTGCATATGAGGTTTCGGCTACTAAAGGTCGGACTAGTATTTCCACTACAATTGTGTTTGGTGAGCCTAAACCAGAACAATATCTTTGATACATATTTAATCGCGAACGTACTTTACAATCAACTAAATACGAAACAGATGATTTACTGTAGTTTACATCCAAATTGTGAGAAATACAATTTGATCTAATTTGTTGCCTGCATGTTTTTCAAATTTGCCTTTTAAACGTAATGCTAAAATCACTGACTGAACTTGAACTGTATAATGATAAAATGAAATTTAAATCCTGCATAACTTCTATTTTTAACATTTGATTATTTCTGAACGTTCATTTTCTTTTTGTTTTTTCATTTATTTCCTATTATGCTTTTCATGTACTTAAGCATTTTGCCTCTTAATACTTCTGATGATTATTTCTTCTTTTAATTTTTTTTCCATTTTTGTTTATTTATCTATTTATTTTTTTTTCTCTTTTGATATTTTCTTTTTTCTTTTTCCAAAACTTGCTTTTATCTCTTTTTTAAATCATTCGGCGTTATCACGAAGCACCTTGACTGGATAACGTTAGGGTTTTTCGGTATTACCTGGCTTTGTGGTAATATTAAACGGATGGGAATTGTTTTGCCTAATCTGAGACTTTTTATTTGCCATTGAGCAAATAAACTTATGTATGCATGCATCAGCAATTGAATGGTTGATAAGTAACTATCAGCATAACCTAAGTAACAACTCTAATTTATTTTTTAGTTCTACAGTATTACTTCGTGCCTTGAATGTTCTAATCTTGCGACAGGGGGAGAAGCTTATAGCGAACTATTGGGTCTTGCAGGAAATGACCCTAATAACTTCATTTTTATTGAAAACTTCTATGTGATTGCGGACCTATTGGACCGAATTACAAATGCATCAATAGGTATGTGTCGGTTATTTTGACAATTTATTTCACGTTTATAGATGCAATACTTTTGCCAGAAATTTTAATTAATATCTTGCGTGGCAACCTCCTGCCAAGGCTTTATTAAGCTCCTGGCTCATCTAGCAAAGGGTTCTCCAGATTTATCGGCTTAATATTGCATAAACATTGTAATAAATTGTGATTACAAAGTATCAATTTTTCTTAACCAAACAACCATGCATGCTTTAATTTTCGAAAACCACACTTCTACTCATTGATGCAGTATTACATACGAATTCGGGACTAAACTTTGAGATGTTCAAGAAACTGAACTAGTATGGTTACTAGTGCTGTGTATGGTTGTTTTTTTTCCCAATTTATGCATTTTGTCAAGTCATTTTAGCTCTTTTTTTTAAGTTTCTTATTGGTGGTTGGTAAGGCTAATATCCCACCAATTTCAGACTCAAAACTAAGCAAACGAAACTGTATTTTTAATTTTGTGCAAACTTATTAAAAACGCCATTATTTTGATCGACGTTGCAAAAACTGTCCAGTTTAGTGATTATCGTCCTTTTTTCGCTTTTGGCACCCTACAAACAGCAAAACGATTTTGCAAAAATTTTTTTGAAACACAGCGTTATTACGAGTAGCTACAAAACAATTAAAATGTCAAATCATCTAAAAAAAAAATTTCTCAAGTTCTTGTGGTGTTTTAGGCTAGCTTTGAGAAATCATACAGGTACTACTCAAAAGACTAATTTTATTGCTGACGTTTCGCTCGTTAGAAACAACTAGCTTTATCAGAGCTCTGCTATCAGTAGTGATGGCAAATCGCCATCAACTTTCGATAGCAAAAAAAACAGAAAAACGTTCCCACACATTGCTGTAGTAGAATAACTAGCGAAAAAAAAATTCAAAGCAAGGCTCCGAACTGACATAAAAAAACACAAGGAAGCAAAAACTGAAAATACAAAAAAAAAAAAAAAAAAAGAAAAGAAAAGACAAAACAAGAGCTACAATAGTAATGTGTTGGCTAAGAGTTACTAAAATTTAGTATTTTTAGAATATAATTTAGATAATAACTTGTAATTTTTGGAAGATTATATACGAGTAATATACAAGCATTTTTCAAGTCACTACTTTATAATTTGAAAATATAGACACAAGAAAATTAACACAAGGAGTTCAAAAGAATTTCTTTGCTTTCTTTTAAAAACTTTTTATATGAGAGGTGTTTAGTATTATTAGGAATGGAATTCCAAATTTTCGCACCGGAATATATAATTGATTGCTGCGTTCTTTTGGTTTTGTAAAGAGGAATTACTAAATTCAAGGATGCCGTAGTACGAGTTTGCCGATTGTGCGAGAATTTTGCCAAAGTGAAATAATTATTAAAATTTGGAGATAGACGCTGATTGATATGATTATGTATGAATTTGGCAGTCTCAAATTTATGTAAATTTTGTAGATTCAATATAGCACCTGTGTGATTTCTCAAAGCTAGCCTAAAACTCCAGAAGAACTTCAGAAATTTTTTTTTACTTGAAATGCCTGGTGTACAACTGCATTACATGTCAAATCATGTTGCTCATAAAGACAGCATTTAACTGAATGAGAGCTTGCTAAAGAGCAAACCCTTTGAACAACTGACGTATGTTAAATAAAAAAAATCGTTTTGGGGGTCCATATGGGGGTTTCCGAAGGGGTGGTACCCCCAAACTATGTCAAAAATATTTGTCTCTTGAATATCTACTGATATCAAAAAAAACTAACGCTCTTGCTTGAGCCGTTCAAAAAATTTATTTTTGGAGGTCCTCGGGGGTGAATATATTAAATTTATTTTTGGAGGTCCCCCAAACTATATCAAAATACTTGTCACTTAAACATTTACTGATAAAAAAAAAAACACCCTAGCTTAACTCGCTCTAAAACTTGATTTTTGGGGGAGTTCCCGAATGGGGTGGTAATTCCCCAAGCTATATCAAAATATTTGTTTCTTAAACATTTGTTGACATAAAAAAAACTAACGCCCCAGCTTGAGCTGTTCAAAAAATTGATGTTTTGGGAGTCGATTTTGGGGGGTTACCGGGAGGGTGGTACAACCAAACTATATCAAAGTTCAAGTTATTTATTTATCGCAAGCCGTCAACACACATAAATGTACCGCTGAAAATAATACTCAGTATGAAATTGCTGCGACAGGATGGCTGCAAAGGGACTGCTAGGTCTTCGAGTCAGCAGCCATCCTATCCGTCACGTTAGTGACATGTATATGATATAGATCAATGAAATCTCGTAGTTGACGACAAACAGAAATACAGTATTAAAGAAAGACAAAAAACAACGACTACAAAACTGGAGCAGCAGCTACTGGTACAAGTCACATCAAAGCAAAGGCAGTTACACTTTCTTGATAAGAAACTATGCTTAGACAAGAGACAAAAAATTTTACACAGAACTGGACAATAAAAAGATTTCATACTCTTTTTTTGAACTCAGGAAAAGAATAGTTTCGCATGTACTCTGGAATAGTTCCACAATTTAGCTCCAATATATTTGATTGATATTTGAGATTTCAATAACGGAATTATTAATTGGTTGTGAGATAAAAACCTTGTAATGCGAGATTGTACAGTTTGTACACGTTTAGATAAAGAGAAGTAGTTATCAAATTGAAGAGGAAGACGCAATCTACTACGGAAGTAAACAAATTTAGCAGTTGAAAACCGAAACAATAATGGTAAAGGCAAAAATTTTAAAACCTAATAAAGAGGATCAGCAGTATCATTTCAACCATTTTCAGTAACAATTCTAATAGATTTTTTAGCAGTCTATGTAATTTACAGCAGAAATATAACTTGGGAATGTATTACCCCACACAGTAAGCCCATAAATAAAATTCGAATGCACTAACGAATGATAAAGTTGCATTAAGGGATCGTTTGGTAAAACATATTTTAACTTATATGAAATTCCAGCTGAGCATGCTACTTTAATTTCTAGCATTTTTAATATGATCCAAAAGATTTGGTTTGTAGTCAAGGAATATGTTGCGGTATTTAGCTTTGTTGACAGATTTAATGGATCTAGCGAAGCAGATTAAGTTCATTTCAGTAGGAAAAGAGTTTAATTTAAGGCTAATTACAAGTAGATTTGATTTCTTAGCATTTATTGTCAGTTTATTGGCTGTTATCCAATCGTTAACTTCATTTATTTGAATGTTTAATTTGCTTTCTAAATGATCTAAAAAAGATGAATTGACACGTAAACCGGTGTCATCTGCAAACAAGCGAGGTACACTATCAACACTGTTAGAAAGATAAAAAAAACTTTTGTCTCTCAAATATGAACTTGATATAAAGAAAATATCGCCCTAGCTTTTGAGCCGTTTAAAAAATTGATTTTTTGGGGCCCCATTTCGGAAGATTTCTGGGGGGAGCGACTCAAAAAAATTTGGGGAGTCAAAATTGCGATTGCAACTCAACAACTTTACACAAAAATTAGGTTTCGATGTTTTGCGGTTTATGAGAAGAAGAGCGTACAGAATTTAGAAAGAAAAAAAAGAAAAAAAGGAAAACCAAAAACAAAAAAGAAAAAAGAAAAAAAACTCTTCGCGGCCAAAAGTGGGTCGGTAGGGATGAAACGCATCTTAAGAGATGCAACCATATGAAATATTTTTGCCTTTTTTATTAGCTGATTTTAAATAAGACCTCTTTTAAGTCAAACTTTCGGGGAGGTTTTCAGGTCCTAAAACTGAAGTCACATGACCAATGAACTGTTTTACAAGGTGCGTGGCTCTGAGATTCGAAAATCTCTTAAAATCGAGCCGTTACTTCTCTGAATTAAAAGATCTCAGATTAGATGGTTTGGCTATGTAAGCAGAATGCCTCAGAAAATACTTCTCGAACAAGCTTTACTTGCCAAAGCAAATTGGGGAAGACCAATTGGGCGATCTAGAACTAGATGGACCAATTACATTGAGGATTTTGGATGGAATCGCTTGGGACTTTACCCAGGCGAAATGATGGAGATGGTGGAAGACCATGACGTGTGACGGCTTAATCTCGAGCTGCTGGCCCCGCAACTCTCACGGAAAAGCGTGATATGAAAAACGACAAGAAGAGTAGACCTAACAGTTCTTAAGTTATAAGCAAAAGTCTGAAACTTTGCGCTCGTTTGGTTAAAATGGGCGAGTGAAAACAAAAGAATACGCGACGCGAGCGTTGGTCGTTCCAATTAGACTTAAATGAATTTCAATTTTTTTTTACATTTTAAATAGATTACAGTCCGTGTGGACAAGCTGGTGACGTTGGCAGTGTAAGACAACAAGCACAGATTGGGAGGACAATTGGTGGATTAAACGCTGCAACAAGAGCTTGGCCGTGGCAAGTTGTAATAAGCAATCGAATCACGTCAAGAGGCTCAGAGGTAAATTTCTATACAGACAATTTACTTTTTGCTTTGCCAGTATGCTTAATTTGATAGTAATTAAACAATTTTGCAATGATTTTAAACTTTATTTGTTTGCTGATTGTGGAGCGTTATTCTATTAGGATAAATTCTTCGTTATAAATCTTAAAGGGAATGAATCATCCATCTAGGATTTCTCCTATGTGCAAAAGAGAAAAAATGTCTAAAACATCAAATTTCAGTTTTCCATGACTGGTTGTTTCCGACGTTCATATAAATCTCCCCTCAGTGTTGCCAGTAAAAATCTAAACTTTTTTTAAATTACGTATTAGGTAACTTTAACAAGTAGTTTGAAAGACTATGATTTGGTAAAAATAGGTTTTAGACGCTTGAATAACTGAATGATTGCAAAGCTTTGGGAATGAGTCACTGGGTCATTGTCGCAAAAAGCACTTAAAGAGATACAGCTCGAAATTGACTTTATTGAAGAAATAAGAACTACTTGAGGTAAAGAGGTGCCCTAAACCTTGTCTACAATTCCTTTTATTCGAGAAAATACGTTTTCATTCGTTTGACTCTGTACCATTGACAACTCTGCATTTCGCAACTTTGTGACCTCACAAAAGGAATAATTTAGCAAAATTCTCACAGAATAAAGAAACGCGATTTTGAACTGATAGCAGTGAGCAGCCTATAACCAAATTTGAAAACTTGGTTACTACTACTGAAACTTGTAGACTTAGGCTGGCACTGATCTACATTAGGCGTTTTGTCATGTCACAAAATCTAGAATGCAGGGTTGCCAATGGTACGGAGTCAAACGGTTTAAAACGTACTTTCAGGAATAAAGGGCAAAAGGTTTGGCGCCAGGGGCGCCCGTAGGGGGGGCAAGGGGGGCACTTGCCCCTCCCTGGAAATTAAAATGTCGAGTATTTTTTATGTTTAAATTTGCAAAATAAGTTTAAATATAGCTATCTAAACTAAAAAAACAACCTTTAAGATAGTTTTTTCTAACTTGGCGCAGAGGGCGGGGGCAGCAGTGACGTCGCTAGGGGGGCGGCCCGCCCCAGGTGTCATCATTTTGGAATGACACCAGTTTATGACATCAATCGAGCAAAAAGAAAAAAACAATATCTTTACATCATTAAAAATAGTTGGCATACTGAAATGGACTAAAAACGATTTAAAGCGTCTTTTAAAACATTAATTTAGAGGGCTGGGCGCTAATTTGTCAAATATATAGCTCACAAATCAGTAAAAATTTTGATAATTGGCCAAAACTCAGCAATCAATTTTGATCGCTTTTTGAAACATGCTGAATATAAGTTGCATGAAAAAATATATAAGCTCAAGAATATGGAGGGGTGGATGTTCAGTATCACTTAAATATCAATCACTTCGACTCACTTATCCTTCCATTAGCCCCCCTCCAATTATTTTTCTCTAGACGAAATGTATTACTTGTTGTAAGTTTCATTGAACTATAAAATTTTTTGATTTATGGGACCAGCTTGTAAATAAAAAGCACTGAAATTTTACGGTTAGGTACCTCCCACTAGCCTTTGCCCATTTATGTAACCAGTTTAATCATGCTTTGCACAGCTAATTTCTATGCCACATTTCAAAAGCATTAATTTCAATCAAAATTGGCCTAAAATTAAATTATTTTTGAAAAATAAAATAAGACTTTTCGAGTGCTGATGGCTCCACCCCCAGAACCCCAAAAGCCTCCTCTGGATGGGAGATGGAGCTTCCAGATCCCCGAAACAGCCCCTCCCCCACTGAAGATTTCTGGTTACGCGGCTGATACTAAGCGTGCGCTGCTCATACTTCCAAGTTTTAAAATCTTACACTGAGAAGTTATTGAGAAAGTCAAATTCCAATCGCGCCATCTACCGTAATGGCCTAGTACCGCTTTCTTTAAAATATAACCTTTTGCGGCCTTCTACACATTATGAAGGGTGACACCATTAATTTCGCCAAGGGTGTTACCATCCTTAGCGACGCCACTGGAAAGCAGAAGGAACTCATACAGCATTTTCTTTAAAGCGAGCCCAAGCAATATTCTAGGATTAAGCATTAAACTGTTTGATTAAATAATCAATATCAAACGTTTCAGCATCTAGCATTAAGCCCTTATCAGGATCTAAATACAATATACAGTGTTTAATATTTCAAGTTTACGCTGTGGTTATACTAACCCTAAAATGATAATTACTCCGCCATTAAATTAATTTTGCTCAGAAACCGAAATCAAAACCAAGCTTGTAATCAATCGTGTAGTCAGGGGGGTTGTGCCCCTGCATTAGCCTAGTAGACCAAAGCGCACGATAAGGGAAATGCCACAATTTTTGCCCTTCTGAGGCAGTCTTTTGCAGTTATATGGCCTCTAAAGTGGTTCAAAGGCACTTTTAATACATTAGTATTATTCTTTTTTTGGAGGGGGTATTAACTTACTTGTCAAAAAACAGCTCAAAATTAATCAATAAAAACTTGAAAACATGGCTAAAAATGAGCTGCCAAAATTAATCGCTTAATGCAAAATGCTTAACGTAAGTTTCATAAAAAAAGAAGATGGCGGCTACTCATCATTTAATTTATTCAATTATAGCAAGTTTTGGATTCGACCAGTGAGTGACATGGGGGTTTGAAGGGACTGAGTTACTTAATTCTTTTAAATGGCTTTCAAATTGTAGGCTATCAATTTAGGTTTTAAATGGCTCTAAAAAGATGCGAAATTTGATTTGAATTGCGTTAAAATGGCTATTTTTCTCTGAAATATCGGAAAAATTGCCCAGCAGTTAGGGTTTTGCACCTAGACCCTGGTATGTAATATGCTTTAGTTACACCAGTTTTCTCGGCACGCTGCCTAATTGCAGCATTTTTCAAGCAAAAACTTCAATTTTTTGGCTTAATGAAGCCCCCCCTAACAAAATTCTGGTGCAGTCAATGGCGCAACCAAAGAGGCTAAGTGAGCTTAGCCTCCCCTTCATCTCTAGTCACTTGGAAAACTTAACTCACTAATGCGAGTGTTTAAACGTGGTTTGACTTTGATCTGCAATTAAAGAGGGCTAAAAAGGCTGGGCAATTTAAAAATTTTAAGTAGATTTTTAATCTCAACAATTTTGTTCTCTCCAATGGTTTAAAAAGCGTTCGAAATGAGATCCAACTGATGTTAAAATGGTTATTTTTTCAAGAAATTGCGAAAATTGCCTAGTGACTGGGACAGTAATGTAGCCAAGGGGGGGCCTATAGCCCCCCCCTAATTGGCCTGTTAACCAAAGTGCTGAAGAAGAAAAATACCACATATTTCAGCTCTTCGGATACTGCTTTTTTTGCGCTGGAATGGACTAAAAAGTGATTTAAAGCATCTTTTGAAACATATATTCGGGGGGAGGGGGGGTGAATTTGTCAAAAATTAAAGTCACAAATCAATAAAAACTTTGAAAAATGCTCGAAAATAAACATTCAAATTTGATTGCTAGTATAAAAACGCCAAACATAAGTTTGATCAACAAATATATTACACACGCAGAAATAAAAAGGGGGTATTCAGTGTTAATAAATTACCAATCACTTCTCTCAAATATCTTTCCATTAGCCCCCCCCCCCCCAATTATTTTTCTTCATAAAAAATAGACGAAATAGATTACTCCGCGAGAGTTTTATTGAATAATAGGATTTTATAATTTACCAGCATGTAAACAAGAGAACTCCAATTTTATCATTAGCCACCTCCCACATAGCCCATTAATGCAACCAGTTGAATCATGCTGCGCTGCCAATTTCTATGCCGTGTTTTAAAAGCATTATTTTTTATTAAAATAGCTCTAAAATTAAGTTATTTTTGCAAAAAAACGCAAAATTTTCGAGCGCTGGGGGCTCCGCCCCCAGACCCCCGTGCTTCCGACAGCTCGGGACTTCGCCTCCACACCCCCAAAGGCCTCCGCTGGCTGGGGGCTTCGCCCCCAGATTTCCAAAATAGCCCCCCTCATTGCGGATTTCTGGCTACGTGCCTGGACTGGGAGCTTCGCTTCCAGACCCCCATCCATAATATAGGCTACTTAAATTGCATTGATTTGCTCAACATTCCGCCCAATTGCAACATTTTTTTTAACAGGATCATTTAACTTTTGGTTCAAGCCCCTTAGCAAAATCCTGGTTGCAGCTGTAAAGTTTTATTCGATCCAATGGATAATAGATACATCGCTTGCCCAGTGGCGGATTTAGGGGGGGGGATGCATCCCCCCCCACCAGCCTAAAAGCAACGATTTTGGCCGAAAAATCAGCCTCTGTTTCGAATAATTCGGTCCAGTTAGGGATGCATCCCCCCCCCCACCAGCCAAAACCTAACGAATCCGGCCGAAAAATCACTCCCAATTCTGGTGAAGACCTTTTTTTTTTTTTTTTTTGGAGACCACCTGAATTTGGGCGAAAAAAACGTTTGAATTTCTGAATTTGGTCGAAAAATCACTCTCAATTTCGGTGAAGACATCCGAATTTTTGAGGTTTTGTGCTTAAAATCCCCCCCACCAAAATTTTCTAGATCCGCCACTGCGCTTGCCCCCCCTAAAAAATTTTTGCGGGCGCCCCTGTTTGGCGCACCTCATTATTACCTCAATTAGTTCTCATTTCTTCAACAAACCGATTTCGATTAGTATCTTTTTAAGAAGGGTAAGTAAAATTTTGAAGCATATAAACTTAAATTTTTACTGGCAACGCTTAAGGGGAGGTTGATAACTTTGAAATGAAATATTACGAAAACGGTAGGTTGTAGAATGCTAAAATGAATTATGGAGATTTGTTTATCTTTTGGCCAAATTTTTATACCTAGATGCTTCACTCACTTTAACTTAACAAAACTGTTCTTTCATTCTAGTGCTGTAAGAAATTTCACCATGAAAATCTCTGCAGTCATTACTATGTGACAAGCTTATATTAGTATCGCACTTCGCTTCACGTCATTGAGATAAGTTTAAAGTTGTTAAGCGGCGACGATAGCTCAATTGGTAGAACATCAAATTAACGACGTAAGGTTGCAGACTCCAAAATCAATTCCTGAATTGGCAATGCGTCTTCGTGGTCAAGTGGATAGAGCATCTGCTATTGGAACGGTAGACAAGGGTTCGATTCCCGGTCGGGTCAAACCAAAGACTGTAAAAAAATGGTATTCACAGCTTTCATGCTTTACGTTCAGCAATTAAAGGGAAAGTGTGAAGCCTCCATCCAGTGTGAAGCCTCCTCCAGTGTGAAACCTGTGTGGTAGACAGGTGGGGAGGTGGCAGCTTGACTCAAAAACCGATAGGTCCCTTCGCTGTCTCCTGACTAAGATAACTTGGTGAATAAAACACAATTACAAATGTAATTACAATCGTGTCCTTGAGAAAAAAATTTATGTTTATTTTCGTTGGTGCCGAGCGTTCCATCTACCCGTAGTGCTGGCCTGGCTTGACAAAAGACATACAAACAAAACCCAAGAGAAACGCTCTGCGTTGGTGTGGTTGGGCAGGCGTCGGGTATCTAAGGTTTATACGCATAAATGAAAAAATTGAAAGTTAATAAACATGTCTATGGTTGACAGTTATTCCTATGGGAATAACATGGACAATTATTCCAGTAAAAAATAAACAAAATACATTGTCAGCCATAAACAGGGGCGTATTTGGGGGGGCATGGTGCCATGCCCCCCCCTTTTTGGATTGCCAGGATAGTATAATTAGCATGGAATAATATGCAAAATTGCGGCGTGACCTCCCCCCCCCCTTGTAACTTGGGCAGAAAGGTTGAGCACACGAAAGGGACAGAAACTGGGTAAAGACCTTTTTTTTTAGTCTTCATCTAATTTTGGGCCAAAAACCGAATTGACTCTGAGTGGAGAAATTTTACTTTTCGTCTTCATTATTTTCAAATTTCCTGCCCCCTCCCCTTTCGAAAATTCTGCGTACGCTACTGGCCATAAACCTGTTTATTGAACTGCTTTGGACCACGTAGAAACATCGAGCCCTTTTCTGGTAATGCTAGCCACACACATTTTGCTATAAATTGTATGTTAAATATTTCAGTCTTATAGCGCGTCAAATCTTCTTGGAGGAGGTAGCTTAATCAACAACCAATGGGTTTTAACAGCTGCACATCTCTTTTCCACAATTGACACGAGTAGAAACAATTGGCACAACATTTTGCTGCTTACTTTTGGTTTGTAGTTTGCTGTTAAAAATTAGCTAGGCCGTAAAGAACTGGAGCGTTACTTTAATCAGCGTGCTCATTGTTTTCAAAACTTTTTGTCTGACACTTAGCAGGAAAAAACGTCAGAATTGAGATCGCAGAAACACAACGGCTATTTATGTAAAAAAAATGCCAATTAACTCACGATTGATTAGAAAAAGAACAAATGAAAGCGAGGCAAGCTAGTGCATAGCGTTTAAAACTTTACAAGTTTTTTTTTGCCTGCAAACGACATACAGTTAGAATTTTTAACAAAAATGTGGACTGGCCTAACCCTATTTTCCCCGGTATTTAACCAACGCAATTTATTCGGGGAAAGTGGCCAAAAGTGCTCTCTATCTAACTCCTAAATCAAAAGTTATTGTTACACCAAATTTAGCATGCGGGTTGGTGTTTACCTAAATTTTTAGAAAAATGTGTTTCGAGTTTATGACGTCATCGTTGTGACGTCACGGACATATTTGTGAAAAATGACGTCATTTTGCGATGCCGTTACCGACGGTTCAAATTTTGCACATAGCCTTATTATTTAATACTAAATAACAAAATGCCAAAGTTAAGTTGTGTACGTCACAAAAACGTCTTATGACGTCATTTAAGTTAGATATTGGTCAAAAAAATGCTCAGATTTCGAAAAGTGACTTTGACAAACCTAAAAATTGGGAAACTTTTCGTTACCGTAGCAACGTGAAATTTTCAAAGTTATTTGTAAACAAATTTTATTCAAACTTTGTTACGTTAATTTACAATAAACATAATTTTTCGTGAGGGATTTATCACGAAAATAACGAGAGGGGGTAGAAATGCCCCCTCCTCCTGTAAAATAAAATTAAGCAAAAATCTACCGTCATCCAGCCAATCATCGCCCAGTTTTTTTTTTAAATATACGTTATTTTTCTGCACTTTCCATGCTGACGATTGTTTTTGACTAGTGTTAGTCTAAAGCTTTCAAGATAAAAAACGCTATGATAAAAGCTTACTTTTTAGCTTATGTAGCTAACTGTAAAATTCTAAGCCAGCCTAAGTTTGGGTTAGCAGAGTTACTAGAAGCTTTTATTATCTCCTTAAGGCACTTTACTCTGATTATAACTACCATCCGCTGCTTCAAATAAACAGCCAAGTTTCTTCTAAAGAAGTCAAACGTCAGTCTTATTCTCTAGAAAACTCGGAGAATAGTGAATTTTTTCGTGGGCTCGAATTTGTCCAAATAAAATCGCCAATATCGCTTCTATCCGCAAATGAAACCGCCAATATCGCTACCGGCTAGTTGGTCGAGTGGTAACGCGTTCGTCTCTGGAATAGGAGGTCTGAGATTCCAATCTCGGTCCGGTCAAATCAGAAACAGTGCTGCCAACGGCTCGCCACTACTGCAAAATTTTTTTCAAAAAAGGCTGTGTTGAATGGGCGCAATAACGCGGAAATAGGCCTGTAAACGTCTTACACACTTCGGCGTAATACAGCCAGTATAATGAAAAGTTTAATTTGATTTTGATTTAAACATTGTTTCTCGTTCAAATAGGAGGATAAAAACGTATTAGCCAATCAATTTAATAGTCGTATTAGACGTATTGGTCAATGGTATTGTGCATATTTTAGCGTGATATATGTAGCAACCTTGCAAATAAAATAATTTAATTGCTTGTTTTGTCTTCATTATCTTCTGCATGTCTTAACGTTGTGTCGCTACTTTTTTTACTTGTGTCCCTAAATCATTTCAAATTTTTGTGTTATTATCGACTCGCTATTATTGTAGTGGTCAAGAATAAAATAAATGAATGCATTTTATTATGATTTAAACAGTCTGTTCAGCAATACTCAGTGAGCCAAATAAAATCTGCAATTTTGATTTGCCCTATTTCCCACAGTTGATGAATTTTTTTTGCAAATTTTTCCAGAGGTGAGGTACCACTAAACGTTTAAGCAGGTAAAGGCATTTGAAAAATGTCCAGTTTTTTCCCTCGAATCCCTAATGTTTGATTAGGTATTCGATTCAACTCCTATGCTGCTGAATGACTCCTGCCTTCCTAACATTGAAATTGTCAATAACGCTGTTCAACACGTCTTGAATTCTTTTGAATTCGCGCTTGATGTTTTCCTTTAATTGTTGGAGACTTGGGGTGTGCAATAGGAGAAAATGGTATTGCTGGTCGTTATTTTTTTGAAGACAATGACGGACAAACACTCATAGTTAACTCTGAGCGGTACATTGACATGCTGAGGAGACGCTTCATTCCAGCCATACGGAGGAAGAAAGCAGTTGACAAGAATACAGTTGTTTTTCAACAGAATGGGGCGCCACCTCATTGTTTCAACGTGCACTCTCGAGCACTTGAGATAATTCTTTCCAGGGGACGAATTAATTTCGAGAAGGACAAACAATCTACGGCCTCCGTATTTCCCAAATCTCAAACCTCAGTCCACTTCCTCTGGGGTTACTTAAAGACAGGGATTACAAGAAAAATCTTCCAACAATTGAGGGACTGAAGGAAAACATCAAACGCAAAATCTAGCGAATTCCGACAGACGTGATGGAGCGAGTTATTTACAATTTCAATATTTGGGTGTTAGCAGTCCTTCAGCAGCGTCGGGAATGGTTCGAACAGTTTATCAATCACTAGAGATTTGAGGAAAAAAATAGACATTTTGCAAATGCCTGTATCTGCAAAAACGTTTAATGGTACTTCAACTTCGAAAAAAAAATTTGCTAAAAAATTTCATCAACTGCAAGAAATAAAGCTAATCAAAACTGCTCAGTTTTTTGTGGCCCACGCTTTACGTTATGTTTGTATAAATGATTGCATTTAAGTATTGCGCAGCACATTATACAGCATCTAATTCTTTTGTTGCAATATACTAGGACTTCATAGACGACCTCAAGCACAAGCTGAATTGCTTTCACCTCAAGTTGAAATTTACGGAGCTAGTTTGGTTGTCATTCATCCGATGAATACACTACTTTTTGATTACGACATTGCTCTGGTAATAGTTGTTTTGTCTAAATGTTACTGTAGCATTGAAAATGCCTACTTATTTACTGTGGTTCCTTAATTCACTGATTTAGCGATAACTTTAAGACTGGACACCAATATGTCGTCGGACAATCTCACGTCACTGGATGATCTCACGTCATTGGATGATCTCATGTCATCGAATGACCTCATGTTTTCACTTGCCATCTGATTTCCGTTGTTGAATGATGAGATCGTCAATCATATATCTTCACAGATAAAGCTGCCCCAAATCAAATGGGCAGACTCGGGTCTGTTTTCAGTCACAGATGAACACAAGAAATGTGTTTCTACCAATGTTGAGGTACCGAGAGCAACCTCTTTTTGTAGTTAGAAAGATATATTTGTGAAATCTCTATTTGCAAGTTGCTCTATTACCAAGAGCAACCTCTATTTGTAATTAGAAAGACCGATCTATTTTACTCAAACACGTCTCACTTACTATAAGAGGCTTCGATTTCCAATTATTGTCGATAATGTAAACTCGTTTTTTAAATGTAAACAAGCTTCGCATAAATGTAACATTGTTATTCCAGATTTTACATTATGTTTAGATCAAAGTTGGCACTCGATATATTCAACCAATAAGCGGTTCAATTGATCCAACCAACATGGGCGGCCATGTCAATTACACGGCGTTTATCAGACCAGTGTGTCTGCCTTGCGTTGAAAATAATTGTTTGGGCTCCTACTTACAACAGCAAGGAATGCTAACTGGAAACGAAACACCGGAGGAACGCTGCCAGATTGAAAGTAAGCTGAATTTTGGCTTGAAAGCCAAGCAAGACCTTATTAAACTCACTATCTCTAAGTCTAAGTGTAATGTTCTAATTGTGCGAATGGGGAGATGAGAGATACCTGAATTTCGGCTACGTACTGTACATATACCTGAGTCCGATCTTTGCTGATTTTCTTTAAAGCATTGTAGTGTTAAAAAACATAATTACTTACGTTTGCTCATTTCCGCAATCTTGGCTGCTAATTCACCATTTATAGCATGTTAGTAATGTTTTTTGCAAGGTATGGCTCTTTCAGGATTATCCACTTCGACTCTTTAAGCGATTGATTACTTATAACTTTTGGCAAAAAAACAGAGCCTACAAATGTATGATGTGAATTTGTCAAGTCTACCAATTTATATTGTCAGTTGGTGGATACTTTCAATGAGTAATTGCTTCTGGTCGACAATTTTTCTACAATGAAAGGACTATTTAATTGATGTCCGAAATATTAATTATACTGTTTCCGATTTAACATTTTAACCAAACGGAAATGGAGCTTTTTAACTGAACGATTCAGGCCTATGATGATTACTCACTTAAGCACCTTTTGAAAATAGCATTATCGGAATTGTGAAACTCAAACGATCAATGGCTTAAGCGCAAGATTCGCAGGGCAGTAAATTCTTTTCTTGGGGTCCCAATGGTAATGTTTATTACCGAATTCCATTTATTCTAGGCATAAATAATCACCTAGTCTTTTCGGCTCAAATATCAATCAAATCTTTTATTATACTTGCTGTATTGCGCTGAAACGTATCGAGTTTCCGGGGCCCATCTCCGCGTCGTTGCACGCGAGCAACACACCTCCATTCAAAGAAATGTTGCAGCGGTGACAAGCTGTTGACAACTTTGTGTCCAATTTGACAGGCCCGAGATTTGAACCTCCTACTTTCCGCTTCAGAGACGAACAGATTACCGCTTGGCAAACTGGTGTGGTTATTTCATTGTTGTTATAGACAATTTTCTGCGGTCAGTAAAAAAAAACAACTATTCAGGTAAACGATTCGTAAGATCGAAAGATAGCTAAACGTTTCTACAGAAAGAAGCATTTAACATAACCAAAAACTCTCGCCGTCACCGGTCGTATTCCATAGGCCTATTATTTGCATTAACTTGTTGCACAGTACAGCAGCAATAAAATGTCGTTGCGCAGTGTTATACTCTAATTCACAAATAAAACTTAACTAACCGATAACAGGAAACAAAAGCAGCCAACTGTTAAGAGAGCGCGATTTGCTCGCCTCTACGCAGTACTCTACGCTTCTACGCCTCTACGCAATTTTCTTGTGCAGCAACTGTAAAGGTTTTAAAATTTTTCTAACTTATTTGTTAGATGGGTGGATTTTTACAAATGATTAATAGTTTTTAGAATCAGTAAATTAATTACTCTTTGTTTAAAAAAATTGTACTCGTACCCATAATAAAACGGAAATGACATTGTGCTGCAAGCTTTTTGTAAATGCATTGCGGAGCTGCAATTACAAGGGTGTCGCCCCTCTTGAAACATTTTCCACCCTCTTTAAGGATTTTCACACTTTTTGAACTTTAATGTTGCAGGACAGTGTCAATACGCTCAAAAGCCAAAAATTTATCTACCTGAAAAATCTGTTTTGAAAAATGGTAGCTTTTTATCTGCTAATAAAAATTGACACTAAACTTGCTGTCAATTTTTATTAGCAGATAAAAAGCTACCATTTTTCAAAACAGTCGCTGACAAAGTAAAAGAAATCTACGAAAGTTGAAAATTTTCTTAATTAGTGTAATCTTCGCTTTCGCATAATTTTTTAATTTGTTATTCTTTTCTGAAAGAGATATTGCTCGAGACCGATTTGATAGAAGGAATAAAAACTAATGAAACGAATGAAAACTGATTGAGGTAATAAAGAAATGCCCCAATCCTTGTTCCGCTATTCCCCTTATCAGCAAAAATAGAGTTAGCCTGTTTGACTCTGTACCATTACCAACTCTGCGTTTCGAATTTTTGTCGATTTTCGCTGATAAGAGAAATTGAAGCAAGGTTTGGGGCACCTCTTTATTATCTCAAGTAGTTCTCAGTTCTTCAATAAAACCTATCTCAAGCAGTACAGTATGTCTAGCAATTTTTCTTGTTAATGGTTGAACAATTTCACAGAACATTTGTAGTCTTCAAATAAGATTGGTTGTAGGACAGGTTTCGATTCCTACCCACAGCAATATTGGTATTTGTCAGGAAAAGCATATGTAATTTACAGGTAAATGTTTGTTCCTTTGAGCACCCCTTTAAATGAGCTGTCAGGGCAGATTTGTTGTGGCTAGCTAAGAGCAACCTAATCCAGCCGGATCAATCCACTTGTATTGTGCCGTGGAGTTGTTATGTGGTCTACCGTTTGATTTTCAGCGTCGCACTCATATGACACAGTTATAGCCATGTCCCGGTTGTAAAGGAAGGAAGAACGGAAACCCCTAACGAAGCCCTGTGGTGCAAAAAATCTGCGATGCTTTGAAAAAAAGTTTAAAAGAGATTTGAGCAGTTACAGTAACTGTTTAACGTAACTTTTCTTTCAAATTTGCATTATCCTAATCTCTCTCCGAAACTCAGCTATAAGGATTTGTAGTCAAAATAAATTAACAAGGAGGAAAAGCGGATAAATGCAAACCAACTAAGTTTCTTTCCGCGATAAAAAGGATATTCAGGTGTTGCTCATGGAAATGTTAAAGAGTTTTGCTTCAATTGGTCCAAAAACACATTTTGAGTTGATAATAAGCTTTGCACAATATTCAAAATCTTAAAGACACAATCAAAACTATGCTTAACAGCTTACGACCTCACACAAGCTGTTTTGGAATTAACTCTTACTAGTCGATTACGAAACGTCTTGAACTGTTAATCATAGTTTGATCATGTCTCTAAGATTCTGGATACTATCCATAGCTTATCATTAAGGCCCGCAAAAGTCAATAAAGTCAAAATTTTTTCAAGGCTTTATTTCATCACTAAACGTATACTAACATTGGGTTCAGATGCACAGGAGTCAGTTTAGGTAGATTTTATAGGTCGTAAAAACAATACGCGAAAACTTTTTTTTTTCAAAATTTAAGAATAAATTAAGAATACCAACCTCGGCATAAATAAAAAAGTTAAGAGCACTATGTTCAAATTTGAAAATCAAAGAGTCAAATTTTATTATGCAGTACCGTATATCGCAACAAAACAACAGGATTTCACAATTTTAGAACTGTACTGTTTTGCTTCAACAGCTTCGACAATCAGCATATTAATTTTTAAATAACACAACTTTTTACCAAGCAAAACTGAAATTGTGTAAATTTAATTTCCAGTAAAATTTAAGAGCAGCCAGTTTCAAATCAAAATTTACCGGTTATACAAAAAAAAGTGTAATGGACATGTGCATTGTGCAGTTTCCTTTGGTTTTTGTTCTTCATTGCTTGGTTGCTTTAATCACAAGACTGACATTGCGATTATTATCTAAATGCTGTTAATGAAAAGTGTAGAAAGTTACCTTCTTTAAACTAACTTGCAGTAGGTGAATCATTGCGAATTACAAAACATTTTTTTCAATCGAAATTCAAAGCCTAATAATGCCAAAACCGTTAAAGTCAAAATAAAGTCAAAATTTAGCAAAAATAAACTCAAATTCAATTTTTTCTAGGTCAAAATAAAAATGGCCCTATTTGTTCATAAGTTCTCAGAGCATTGCTCCAACCACTTTGTGTTGTTTAGCAAATGCAATCCTTCAAATCGGAGTACAAGCAGAAGATAAGTCGGTGCTGGCTGTTGCGACCGGGTTCGGACATGCGGAACAGCGAATGTTTGGCGACAATTCCTTGGCTGTTCCCACAGTATTACTGCAACAAGGTTTATTGAGACTGCATGAAGCAGATTAGTAAGTCATTAATCTTTATAGAAATTACATGTAGAGATTTTGTATTTAGCTATTGTTGAAGCTCTAGTAAAATGCAAAAAGATTTCATAAACTTTTTCAATTTTATGAGCAAATTATTACCAATGCTGACACGCAACTAAGCATTTTAATAACTTGCTTGCAGAGGTGGGCAGTGCAAATCACAATAGTTGCGCTGCGAGTCCACGCGGAACTACTCTAAATTTCTTGCGAAACCAGCGTTTCCGCAATCCCCCAAAAACACTTGTGCCGCAAGCGCAACCGCACGCGCAAGTGTGACATTTTAAAAAGTATAGTTCTGATTGACTCACTGCTCAAACTGCACTAAGCAACGGTACAAAACCAATATTGAAAAATTAGCAATATATTTCAGAGAAAAAGTTTCAGCGAAAGAAGACCGCTGCTGTGAATCCTATCGAAGTTTTGCAAGCCGTAAACGAACGTAATTTCCCATGATGAGGCTTTTATGAATTTACCTCGTCAATGTTTTTCTAAGCTTAAATCAAAGTTGACTGGAAAACAATTTTTTTAGTCGTGTTTAGATTACGCTTGCGCAATTGCGCTCAAAATTGCTAAAATACTTGCGGCTCAAGCTCCAGCGCAATTGTTTCAAAAGTAGTAGCGGCGCGACCGTTATCGTTACTAAATTCTGGGGCGGCGCAGTAATTGCGCCGCAAGTGCCCACCTCTGCTTGCTTGTTTACATTATTTACGACAATCACGCTGAAAGTCTTTGGCAAAACACTATGCCCTTGTCAAAGCATCTAAAAAAAAGTAATAAACTACAAGTTTATTTTTCATACAAGATGAGTATTTATACAAGTTATCCGGAAAAATGCCTTCATTTAATTGCTAGTCATGAGTAGAATTTGCAAGAGCAATTAACTAAGATCGAATTTAAATTGGTCTGATCAAAGACATTAAATTAGGTCACGGATTTTTTCCTGAATTTAATGAAATTGCAGAACTATGTACGATTTTGCAACGCGTAAGAATGCTACTTATGATGTCTTAAAATCATGCATTTAAAGGGAAAAAACTTATGGCGGCGTGATTTTTAAAAAACTTTGCATAATGCGGCTCCTGAGTTGTTAATTAACAAAGTAATTCAAACTCCAAACATGATGGAACCAAAAAATACTGAACCCGCCATCGTCGTGTAGCAGAGTAGAAAGTCTGCCAAGTTCTTCGGGCCGTTTTCGGCTTTTTATTGTTACGCTATACAATTTACTAATACGGAAAGATGAATTTAACCGCATTTGTGTTTTAGACCTACATTTTCAGGTTTTTCGAGCGGCTTTTAGCTTCAAACTATTGTTTATGCCTAAACTAGTCAGCCTGTTTACAACTCAGATGTATGTGGGGCAAAAACAAAAACTGCGATGATCAAGTTGCAATGCTCCTGAAAAAATCAATAAATTTTTTTAATTTTTGCAGTTGCGCTGAATTTACAAATCGTCATATACCTTGGGGACAAGCAAGAATTCCTTATTCTGATAGAATGATCTGTGCAACCAGTGGAATTGCTGGAGAAATTGTGGATACCTGCCAAGGGGATAGCGGTGGTCCACTAGTGCGAGAGGTAAATTACGGAGAAAAGAAAAACCACTGGACTAAAGCACTTTACTAACTGCTTTTTTTAAGAAGAAGCGTTCAAGTATGTCAGAGTTAATAATACCAAACCAAAAAAAAGCAGAAATTTAAAACAACACACAAATAACAAAAGCAATTGCATTAAGGACGATAGAAACTATTTTACAGAGGGAGCAATGAGGTATGGTAAAAACAGATCAGTGATATCCGTTTCGTAGAGTATGATTGATCTTGCCCTGGCAAAACAGGATATAAAATGGTTATTCTGACTGAATGTCGAAAAGATCTGAATCGATTATAGTTGATGGACAAAATATATAGCTATCGAGATCAATAATAATCAGCATAAAAGGTAGTTGAATTTAAAACTCAATAGCCTAATTTAACAGCCACACAGCGTGGTGGCAACGGTGTTGGACTCATGATCAAGTTTTGAAAATTATTGATCGTCGTTTTGAATAATCGTTTTATATCTCAAAAAAACAAATATTACTATGAACGAGAAAAAAAACTGGTAATTTTTCCAAAATTTATCAGATTTTGTAATGCATTAATCCTCTTATTTGATTGTAAAATGGCGCTGCTGCACTTTTATTGCACTTTTGCCTTTTGCGGCACATTGCAACTGTTTTAGAATTTTCGACTTTTTTGCATTTGCCCCAAATGCCTACTGCTGAAGATGGTCGCTGTTTTTTAAATGCAGCGAAACGTCGCGTTTGAATAGATTTTGTGGCTTTTAGCTGTTTCAATTGGTTTTAACCAACTGAAGAAGAGAAAATCTTGACAGGGTTTTCAATAGCATTTTCCATTTTGCAAATTAAAATATTACTTAAAAAACAATCCATGTAAATGCAGTTTCGGAAAGTAAAAATTTTCAAGATTCCAAAATAGAATCTCATGAAAGGCTATTAAATCAATTCAAATTCTATAAAGACCCAAAGTCAAACCGACCATTTAGCCAATCGCTTGCCAATGAAACAAAACCTTGCTAATTATATGCAAAACATCGAAAATGGTTTGTTGGTTTATATTAGATGGACTCTGATGGCTCGTTCATAGGCAGGATAGATCTTAGAAAGTAGATGCTGCAATACCGTTAATTTTGAAGCAAAAACGAAGTCGATGACGCTCAGTAGTACCTAATAAGCACTGCTCAGTAAAACGAAACAACTTTTTTGAAAGATACTGCTGTACCTTATATCATATCGCTAACTCATATCAGTAAAACTGTAAACTATCAGTTAACATCAAATCAAAAACTTAACTTTAGTTAATTATACTCGCGGTATGTTCTCTCTAAAGCTTTGGAAGAACCTTTCTTGCGTCTCTTCGCTCGGGATGAGAAGACGAAACGCCACAGCAGTGGAAACCCAGACGCTGGCAATAAAAATTGCGTCCAATTTAACCGGCTCAGAAAGTGAACCGCAGCTCTGTCGTTTCGCTGACGAACGCCCATGCCGTTTAGAACATTACAGTAACTTATAATAATGACCCTTTCGTTAGCTTATTTTAAAAAATGTTTAAACTTATTGCAATGATTTGCTTAAGGTTGTTTACGTTGATGGAGATGAGGAAGTATCGTGCTGGGTACAAGCTGGAATCGTCAGTTGGGGTTGGGGATGTGGTCAAACTCTGGTTGTCAATGGCGTAGCAAATACACAAGTTCCAGGATATTACACTAATGTGATGGTTTTAATGGACTGGGTTACTGCAACTTTAGATGCAAACAGTGATTAATTGAACATTGAACATGCAACGATGCCTTTTTTAAATTTTACTAATTCTTAAATGAGCGTTTTGTTGCTTTTGATAATGAGAAGCAAAACTTGGGACGTAAAGTGTAACAGGAACTTAATTTATTACACGAGTATTTATGCTATTGAACTTTGTTATTTTGTGATATAGTATTTCAAAGTTTCATTTGCCATTTTGTTACAACAGAATTGTTTAAAGCAATGCATAGTCTATTTTGGTGAAGAATCTAGAATATTCGTAGCGAAGAAAAATTAAAGTAAGACTCCTTATACGTCGCTACTATTACACAACATCTAAGGGGTTCCAAAAAATGATTTAACCATTTTGGCTCCAGCTACACAACATAGCGTAGACAGGAATGCTAGCAGTGGAATCAAAGAGGTAGTCGAGACGTGCTTTTCAAGTTGGTTTCAGGTTATAAAAGTAAACAAAATTTTGGGCTTATTTCGATCCTGAAGAGTGTCTTGTGCTTTGGGTGTTATAAAAACGTAATGAAAATAAAAGTTGTGACGGGAAAAAGCATATTCAGAACATTTCAGACTATGTGTTGTCGGACACGGAGGAGTTCGTACTTGGACATGGACTCAATTTCTGCCTACCACTTAAAATTGTGCGCAAAGAGCAATTGTTTGATGAATTCGAGTCACTATGTGCGCAATACCAACATCATTAAGCGTGCTCAATTGATACGCAACCCGTTTTAAAAACCCGGCTGACTGACCTCGCACACATCAACAGTAAGTACTTAAATTGTAGGGAGGACGCGTCCCCCCATCGAGATTTAGGCGTCCCCCATCGAGATCTGAGCGCTGGTTTATGGGAGGAAAAAGTTACTGTTTTTGGCCGGAAAAACCGCTTTAATTTTCGATTTAGGTCAGAAAAAACCTTCGAATTTCGGCGAAGACCTTTTTTTGGAGATCACCTGATTTTCACTGAAAAGTTGCCTCAATCCAATTCAGGAAGAATGAAAATTAGGGTCAAGTTCGTTTACGGAACAAACTCCAAAAAAATCCTGGCTACGTGCCTGTTCTTCACTAAGGTTCAGTCAACGCTGAAAAAGCGTCCACCCATGCAAAATTTTACAATTTAAGTACTGTCTACAGTGACAGTCAAATCGAAAAACATAACTTTCAGAAGCAGAACGAATGCTACCAGCCCATCAAAAGCTTGCGTAGAAATAAAAAAATCCTGATCCTTCGGCCCATTAAAGAATCAGGTGTAGTCACTTTGAACTAAAGTGATTATGTAACAAAAATGGGAAACATCATGAATGATGCATCAAAATTTGAATGTGTTGGCCCAACCCCTACGGCAGACAGAACCGCTACCATAGAGACAAAACTTCAGAACCGATTACTTGAGGTACTGAACTCGGAGCAGCTACCTAAGCAAGTCTATGATGAGGTACACTCTAACACGGGTTCGCAAAAAACTTGAATGTACGGACTGCCTAAAACACACAAGGTAGGCACGCCATTAACGCCAATCCTGTCCGTGGTCGGTTCTTCCCACCATGAACTTGCCAAATGGCGAGCAAGCATTTTACAGCCAGTGTTTGAGCAGTTTTCCACCAACTGCATAAAATGACTCAATTACATTCGCACAAATCATGTAAGACCCCAGGTTAGAAGGAAAGATATCTTTTTGCGCTCAATTGATATCTCCAGCCTATTCACCAATGTACCTCTCAAGGAAACGATCGGCATATGTGCGGAAGCGTTATACAAAGACCTTTCTTCCTCACCTTTCATCCCCCAAGCGGTATTCATCGAACTTATAGAAAGTGCTACGTCATCCGTAGAGTTCAGTTTTAATGACAAAATGTACAAACAAACCAACGAAATAGCGATGGGCTCATCACCACTGGGCCTAACATTAGCGAACATTTTTGTTGGCTACTTCGAGTATAAACTACTGTATTTACTCGTGTTAAAAAACCGACAATTTATTGTCGTTGTATTGACGACACCTTTGCCATCTTTAAACAAGAGGATGACGTTGACGATTTCTTGGTCACGCTTAATCGTCTACATCCTGCTCCAAAGTTCATGTTTGAAAAAGAGCGTGATGGCAAACTTCCATTTCTAGACATTCTCGTGGAAAGAACTGAACTTGGTTTTGAGACCAATGTATACCGAAAGCAGTGCCGTGGCTATGGGGGGGGGGGGGGGGGCAGGGGGGGCCAGGGGGGCCGTGCCCCCCCTAACGACTGCTTGTGCCCCCCCATTTTGGTTGAATCAAATTACTGCTTTTGGAACATCACATAATTAGCGGCAAGACAGTAACAATGATGGCAAAAAGGAGTAATTAGGCCTATGTTCAAACATAATTCTCCTTTGAAGTTTTCTTGATTCTCTGCGAAATTGCTGCCTACTAACTGCTGTACATAAATCTGACGTAGTAGTCTGTCTTATTAACATACCTTTTATGTATGTGTTGTGGAAGAGAAAAGTACGTCTGCAGAATTGTTACCGCTACTTTTAGTGATCATGACATGAAACAATACGTGAAAGCATTTTTTCAAAGATCAGCTGTTTTGATTTTTAAAGTACATTCAAGATTTTAAGGTCGCGGTCTGTGGCGCAACCAGGGCGACGGGGCTTTAGCTCCCTAAGCCAAGTCACTTAGAAATTGAACCTCAAAATACGAGCGTTTAAACGTATTTTAGACTTGATCTAAAGTACGGAGGAACTAAAGGGGCTGAGAAATTTAATTCTTCTTTGAATTAACTTCTGAATTTTAGCAATTTAGTGATTTGTATGGCTTTGAAACCAACAAGGTGCAATCAAAATGTCGCAAAAGCTGCTTCTTTTTTGCTGCAAAATCACAAAATTGCCAGCGGCGTTTGGCTCTGCCTTCAGGCCCCCGTCCGCAGTCACTATACATTTAATGACTATGCCCTGTTTGTGACACGCTTGAGTTGCACCAGTTTGTTTAGCACGAATTCAAATCTGACAATATTTGTGCAAAAAATTTACTTTACATTCACCCCTTTTAACAAAATTTTGGTTGCGTGTCTGGTTGCCTTCACTGCTATAGATAGATTTTTCAAGCAGTTGTGGGCCGCAGACGAAACAAGGTAAGAAACGCTACCGGCCTAATAGGTCTCTCTGTTTTTAAACATGAACACAGAATTGTTAAAATTGCGCATATTGGTAGCCGTGCAAGATCAGAAGATCAATTTTTGTAATTATGCAAAAGTTAAGTTTATTTTAATGCCCCCTCCCCACTTTCACCTAGTGCCCCGTCTCTACGTTTGCTCTGGCAACGGCACTGACCGAAAGCCCACTTTTTCTGGTCAATACATCCGCTAGGTCAGTGGTTCCCAAACTTTAAAAAAAATTCACACCGAACCCCTTGCAATTTTTTAAATGTTTGACGGCCGTTTGTGCAAGGCTAAAAACACAGGTACAAAAAGACTGAGCTTCAGCTAGGCCACATGAGTTGCTTAATATAGTTTGTAGTAGCGGCCGCTAAACTGAACTTTTCTCTCTATGACGTCATAGGGGAGTCGGTTATGTGATCACAACGAACGCATAGGAAGCAAAAAATGAAACTTGCAAGCAAAGATTGCGTACCTCCTGAACGCACAGAAGTCGGAAGCAAAATTATTAAGCAATAAGCCTCGTAAGGCCGGTACAGATTTTTTTGTAGACATTCTGAAAGTGCTTCACGGCCCCTAAAAGGTCCGTGGACCCTACTTTGGGAACCACTGCGCTAGGTCAATACTTCAGCCCGCGAAAACGGAAAACGAACCTAATCGCCACACTGGTACACAGAGCACTTATGACATGCTCGAAAAACAAGCTTAAGCAAGAAATTGATTTTAACGAAAAGATCTTGCTTGACAACGGGTACCCTGAAGATGTAGTGCTCAAGCACATAACCACAGAAACTGTACAATATTCTGCAGCCAAACTCTTTGGAACAGAAAAGTGTCTAGTGTATCTTTGAGCCTCGTGGATGGACTCAGCTTCTCAGCAATTAGAACATCAAATTTAAAGTGCCGTGTAAAATTGCTACGGAGCAGTATCACCACGCTTGATTTTCTCAAGCCAATACATGCTCTGTGCAGCCAAAAAGGATGAGCTACCTGCCAATCAAAGAACAATGGTTATTTATGAATACGTGTGCCACTTTGGTAGTCAGTGCGTGGGTTGCTCAACCCAAAGGCTTTAGGAACGCATTAAGCAGCTTGTTCCAAAACCAATAAGAGAAAGAACCACAGAAGCAGGGAACCCACTGATCCGAACCAACGAGAAAATCCAAAGCAAAAAGCAGTACCGTTGCTCCGAGGGGACTAGGGGGCCGTGCCCCAACTAAAGGCTGCTTGTGCCCTCCATTTTCGTTTGCTCGAAATACTGTTTTTGAAAGATCACGTAACGACAAGATAATGGACAATAATGGAAAATAGAAATAATTACTTTCAAACATAATGTTATTATTCTTTGACGTTTTCTCGATTCTTTGCGAAATCGTATGCAACTAACTGCTGAACATAAATCTGACGCAATAATCCGTCTTATTGATATGCCTTTACGGATGGGTTGCGGAAGAGAGGCGCAAGCCTGCCAAATCAATCGCGACCCGTATTTCGTTATTGATTCTGCCATGAAACAATACGTGAAAACATTTTTTTCAACTTCCAGCTGTTTTGAGTTTTAGAGCACACTCAAGATTTTGAGGTATTAGTCAGTGGCGCAACCAAAGTGAAACGGCTTAAGCCCTTTAAGCCAATTTATTTAGAAAATTTAACCTCAAAATACGAGCGTTTAAACGTATTTTAGACTTGACCTGAAATAAAAGGGGGGCTAAAGGGGCTAAGTAATTCAACTCTTCGAAATGACTTCTAAATTTTAGAAATTTAGATATTCATATGGCTTCAAAACGTATGAAATGTGATTAAAATGGCTTTAAAATTGCTATTTTTTTGCTGCAAAATCGCAAAAATCGCGCAGCGACAGGGGCTCCGCCCCTAGGCCCCACTACATATTTAGTGACTATGCCCCGTCTGTGACATGCTTTAGTTGCATCAGTTTGTTCAGCACGGGGTCTAAATTAGATAATTTTTTCGAAAAAAAAACAACTTTTGATTCATCTCTCATAGCAAAATCCTTGGTGCGCGCCAGATAGCATTCACTGCTGTAGATAGATTTTGCAGGCGATTATGGGCCGCAGACGAAACGAGCTAAGAAATGCTGCAAGCCTTATATGCCTCTTTTTTTAAACAGGAATACAGAGTTTTTTTTTAATTGCGCATATTTATAGCCGTACAGGATCTGAAGATCAGTTTTTATATGCAAAAGCTCAGTTTAGTTTAGTGCCCCCTACTTTCGGCTAGTGCCTCCTCACATCATTTCGTCTGGCGACGGCACTGGCAAAAAGTAAGAATCAATTCGAATCAAAGAGCGATTCAGCCATTGGCCAAAATTTAAATGGAATCGAATCAGTACGCACGCAAATATTTTGACTCGCGGTTTAAATTCCTAACGACAGCTCTTCTGAATTTTACTTGAGCCAGTTGGAAACGGTTTATATTTCACGGAAAAAAACAGATCTGTGCAGGCAAACGCAGTTTGTATTCACCCTTCAACTGTTTCGATAAGCTCAGAGCGTGCTATTACTATATAGATTGCATTTCTCTTTACCATTGATTGGGCAATCTCCTTAGAATGCATTTCTTCTACTGTAGAGTGCATTTCTCCTTTGTGCATTTGGTTTTTAAAAGATCCTGCTCACCCCATACAGAACCAGAGCCCACATGACAGAACAGTCATGTTAACGAGCTCATAAAGGCCATTTTCGCTCGCTAAAAGGCGTTAACGAGCAAAAAACTTTGTAGACACAATGCTATTTCCCAACCGTCTCGCCTAACACGCGTTAAAAATGCTCGCTTGAATTTCTTTGTGAGATGTTGTGTTAGCATCTAATAAATACTTCATTGTGTCGTCAGGTGCATTTCTACTTCAAAATAATGCGTTCAAGCGTACTATGTCTGTTAGACGGTATGTACTGCAATTGTTACAGAAAAAGGTACTATGGGCCATGCGTTAATATTCTATGCTTGCAAAATCCTCCATTCATAATAATTAGCTAATGAACTACAGAGTTTAATTATATCTTTGGATCAATGTAAAAAAAAAAGGAAACAACTTTTACCATTCCACAATTTTTTAAATGACGTGAAGCGCTCTTGAGGTTGTTGGTGGGTAAACAGCAACAATAGGTTTCGAAATGTTTCAAAAGTGAACAAGTTGAAGTACACCGTTTTTTTTAGAACCAGTAAATCTAGATTTGGGTCTGGCTGTTTTTAATTTTTTGCTAATTTTTGGCCACATTTGCTCTTGATTTTTTCTTAAATTTTGAGAGCATCGTTATCAATGTTAGCGACCATGTTGGCAACAGTGTTTAATTTCTAATGCTCTGTCGGCCTGATTAGAGGCTTTTTTCCTGCTTTGCAGCACCGTAACATTTTTTTTGCATACGTTCAATTTGAAAAAAGCAAGCTTTTTTCCAACGACTGCCAAGACAAAATCTGAAACAGCGCTCTATACTCTAGGAATAGTTGCAATTTTGCTTGCAAACAGAAGAAAATCACTAAAGTTTTACCCGTTTTGAATCAGTACAAAGTTTAGTTTCTTTTTTTTTATTTAAATCTTTTTTTCGTTCGCTTTGGGTTTATTTTGCTGCCGAGGCTAGCGTTGTTTTTAATTTGTTCCTAAATTTCGAGCAAAAACGAGTTTCATGCTCTTAGAAAATTGTTCTTACAAAACGAGTGTATTGCTATTTTTGTCAACAGGCGCTACTTAATATTTCTTTATCAGTCGTAACAGCAAACGATTCTCGATGCAATTAGCTTTCTTTTTAGCAGTTTAATAGCAAACATGGAGACCATTTTAAGAAATTTTTGACAAACATTCGCTTTAGTTATAGTTTTCAACATTTCACCATTAAATTTCTGACCAAAAAAAATTTCTCGTACGCTTAAAGAGTGCTTCAAAATCTTTGTTAAATTGGCGAGAAATATGTGACGTTTTTTAACTCCAGTTATATCTCGCAATCGATCCAAGCAACTTTGCGAGCGAAAATGACGTTACCCAGTTCGCATAACTTCAGATGCACGTGCAAAAATAATCTCGTGCAAAAAAAACGTGCAAAAAACAAACAAAAAATAAGCCTTTAGGGAGTATTTCGTTCGGAAGCGCTTCTTAAAAAATTCTCGTTAATTAATGAGAACGAGAAAATTTCTGTCATGTGGGCCCAGCCCGAAATCGCTACTGAAGAGTTCTGTCCGAAAAGGTTATTGCGAAAGCTAGAATGAATTCAACTTTATTAAAAGTCAATATCAAAATCAAAACAAACTCGCAACACTGAATGAAGACTTCGTTTTAAGCATCAATACGATTATTGGTACACTATCCATATTTAATTGTGATGTTTTGACGTTTGCAGGCCAGAGTTTTAAAACGATTAAATTAAACGATTAAACTATCATTATTATTGTATCATCATTTATCAATCATGTAGTTTTGTTACGAGAAATATTAACCAAATACGTTTTTTAAACCTAACTTAACTTTCAGGATTTTATTGTAGTTTGACCTCAAATCATATTTCAGGTTCGAGTCGAGTTGGGGCTAAAACTAGTCGACTCGTTTATAACTCTGAGTTGAGCTCAACACTAGATCAGAAGTCGGTGATTCGTAAGTCCAGGTGCTCAAAAACTTCTAGGACTTTGAAAGCGCAAAAAAAACATTGCAAATTCAAAACAAATAATTGTTTAAATTTTTGCAAATAGAAAACGTCTTTTAGTGGTGAATGGGATGCCTGCAATGTAAGCATGAAAAAAAATGGGGGAGAGAGATCGAGCCGCTTGCCTGTGCTAGTGGCAATACTTCTAAAAATAAAAATGAGCCTCCCTTCATTTGCTATTAGTAACTTTCACGGCAAAACTCAGCAACTCATTGTCAATAATTATTGACTGACGATACAAAAAAAAAGAAATTGTCTTCGTTTAGCATCTACGTAATTCTTTTAGATGATGCAGTATTATGCAATACAAATTGTAGAGAGACTTTTCACTTTGGTAGTTCATTGCACCGTTTTTTTTTTTGTTTTTTTTGATATCTTGGTCAGGTTTATTGCCTTTTTTAGCTTTTTTCTATAATGCTATGGCGAAAATGAAGACATGAGCATATACTCATTGGTGGCACCAATGTGTCATATCCTGGTTGTGGCACCAACGTGTCACATCCTGGTTCTCAAATGCTAATGAACTAGCTCAAGGTTAGTGAAACAAAAATTCAGGTTACGTCTCTTTGGGTTAACTCAACTGCTGGTGTTTCTATCAACAGTAAATCAAAAGATGCGGCAACATAATATCAAACAGTAAGACTTCTTGTGTGGCCCGACGCAATAAAGTAAAGCTAAACAGTTTATTTATTTATTCATTATTTTTATTCTTAACAACCACATTAAAACACAGAATATTAAAGACAAAAAAACGTACTTTTCCGAAAGCGTAAGCAAATTTCCTATTAAATCGAAGCCATCAAGTAGAGATAATCATCTCAAAACGCCTTTTTCGAGGACCTAACAGTGTGGCCAGGGTGCGATTTGAACTCAGAACATACGATCACTGATTGTAAAATGAACTCTTTACCTTTCCTGCCACGCTGTCGACTGTTGGGTATAAAAATTTCAAAATAGAAAGTTCGCTGCCGTCTTGTAGAATGGAGAACTACAATCTCACGTAAAAAAATGGAAAACCTCAAAATTTTCTTAAAAATAAAAATTTTGCATTTTTCTGAATTGTTAGTAGGTGAGTAGTGAGTGCTAGCAGTATTTGTGCATAGTAGAAATCATTTCAGTCAGTAGGGCTGGAAAATCAATATGATTACAGACTTCATGGCCGAAGATTTTTTTAATTGCTTTAAAAATTCTTTTTATGTGGTTTCTTAACACTGATGTAAATTTTTACACCTATGATTTATTTACATAGTGGATAATCCAAACAAAGAATTTTGTACAAATTTCTCAACTTTTAGCCGCTTGAAGAATGAAAATACTAAACAAGCCTTTTTCAAACACTTTAGTTTCGCTTGGTTAAGTTTTTTTCTCCAGGAGCGTGCGCAAACATTTTTGGAGTGGTGTGCGCGAAAATATAATATGGGGTGCCAGCTCAACCTTACGCAAAATGATGAAGCCAGAAAAATTTTGCTACACTTAAAAAAAGCACTTAGGGCATCTGAAAAAATCTTTTTACGCTCAGTCAGTACTAGGCAAAAGTTTGGTGCGTTCGAATCATGAGCATACCGCATTACTAGCCTACAAGCTGTCAGTTTGTTAAATTAAACTGAAGGGATTAGTTCGTATCTCCGCTATATTCGCGCATATAGACAAAATAATGTCTTGGTGAACTATACTATATACAGTAGATCTAATTAAAAAATAATGCTCGGCCTCGTTGGATTTGTAACAGCAGGCGACTTTGCATTGTGATTGTGATCTTTACATCTTTGTGTTTGGATTGCCACTTTGTAACAGCCGGATTGGTCTCAAAAAATTCGGGGGGTTGGGCGCTTCTTGTTCTACAATTTTCAACGACGCAACAAGGTAAAGGCTTCACAACAACTCGCATAACAACTGAACAAAAATATTTATCATTTTTCTAAAGAAGACCTGAGGGGAGTTCAAGCATAAAAAATACGAACCCCCTCAGTAGGCTAATGCCTTCTGCATTAACAAATTTTTGTTATTACTGCAACCCGACAATAAAGCTAAAAAAAATTCAAAAACGAGCGGTTATTTTTGCCGTTGGAGTGGTGCTTTGAACAGTGACTAGCACGTGGTTTTGTTTCTGCATTAAGAGCCGATAACGATGTTTTTGAGAATATTAACAAATTTCACTCGGTGCTTTTTTTATGTGACAATCTTGTCCTATAAAGTAAACACAGTCCCTAAATAGTAAATGGGAGCTTGCTGAGAAGCAATCTCAACCGACGCATGTTGAAAAATGAGATTCTCAAAAAAAAAAAAAAACTTTCGCTTTCCCTTTAAGAAATTAATTAGAAATATCTTCTGGGAAAAAATGGTTTGGAATTTAAAACATCGTCAATATATATATTTAATTGACAACATTGTGACTGATCAAAACAAAAAAACATCCTATCCAAGCTTAAGCTGTTGGACCAATGTCAAAATATTTGTCTCTCAAACAACTGCTGATATCAAAAAAACTAACGCCCTAGCTTGAGCCTTTCAAAAAATTGATTTTTATTGGGTCTCCGGGGTGGTGGTACCCCCAAACCATGTCTAAATATTTGTCTGCTAAATATCTACTGATATCAAAAAAGCTGGCAACCAAGGATAAGCCGCCCAAAATTTGAATTTGTGGGGTTCATTTGGGGCTCTCCAGGGGGGTACCCCCAAATTATGTCAAAAAATTTGTCTGTTAAATATCTACTGATATCAAACAACACTGGCACCCAAAGTTAAGCCGTTCAAAAAATTTATATATGGGGGTCAATTTGGGGGAGTCCCCAGGGGGTGTGGCTAATGTCACGTAATTAATTGCCTCAAAATTTGGTACAAACATGCAACTCATTAATCTCAAACTACCGTCAAAATTTCATGTAGCTAGACTTGACCGTTCTCGAGTTATAAGCAAATGTCTGAAATCTCACACTCGTTAGTTTGAAAACGGCCGAGTAAAAACAAAAAAACACGCGACGCAAGAGTCGGTGGTTCCAATTACAATTCCGTAATCAATGACGGGGCAAACAATAGCTAGTCTTTACTGTACGGCATTTAATTACGTTTTTCAAGATCAAGTCAAGTTCAAAGTTTTCTATGAGATCGCAAGACAAAAATCATCAGACATACGAAGTTCCGAACTCAACTTGAACTGTTACCTTAAATTAGATGTGTCTATAAATGCAAATGTAGAGTGCAGACACGACTTTGTACGTTGATATAAGAGGTCAAAATTATTCAGTTACTTTACTGAAAGCCAAAAGAAGTGTTTTGAAGACTTGGGTTTCGTGCTGGCTGAATTTGTGGCACGTAATGGCTGGCCGCGTAGAGTTACTTCCAAGACATGTTTTGCCCAAAGTCATAGTTACTGTAGCTTTTCTCTTTTGTATCTACAGTAAATTGGTTAAACCGGAATGAACCCTTTAATGGGCAACGTTTTTGTAAGATTTTGTTTTGCGTCAAATTTAGGGGTCTCCGAATCATTTGTTTTTGCCGTGGTTTCTTTTTTCTGTTAGAAAATTTATTCATTTCGAAGTTAACAGTTTTAGCTAAGGTTGTGCGTGTAGATACGAGTTTTCGAACGTTAGAAATTACTGTATTCAATTATTATTTGAGTTTTAATTGTAATCGTAGAATTTGACGATGCAATTTGATTGACATAATTTACGAAAATTGACTTTTAGTGATCTTTCTCTAAATTGCTTTTTTATTACTAAATTAATTATTGCTTTTTATTATCTTACGCTGACTTTGCTTTTGTTTTTTAATTCTGTTTGAATAAGAATAAGCTTCTAGTTGAGTGAGATAATTAGCATAGTTATAGTATAGATTGATTAGGCCTAGTAGAGATTCGAGAAGCTATAGAAGACTTTAAGTTCAAGCCAGAAGATTGTGGTAACTTGCTTTTGAATAGAAGCCCTTTAGAACAATAAATATTTTACTAGTTTTACGGTAACTGTTTATGGTATAATTAACTCCAAAACACGACTTAAAAAAAAAAATTAAAGAATTTCGTTCAGGGGAAGTTTATCATCAAATTGAAATGAATTTGCAAATACTGATATAGTCACGTTCATTGAATAAAACAACGTCATTGCAAATTTTTGCACAGAAGCTAAAAAACAATTCTACGAAAATACCCGCAATATTGAGTCAAAAACAAAAAGTTTACTCTTAAGATTATTGCGAAATGATTCGTTTTTTTGGCGACACACCCAAAAATTTTTCTTTGGTAATCCAAAAAATGCGTTTTTAGCTTTTTGTTCCGTTTATTCTTCCGTTTCGAAAGCAATAATCGTATTATTTTAATTGAATAATATTAAATCATCAGGATATGCTAAAAGGAAAGCCCATCATATAAAAACTGCCAGTCATGTTGGGAAATATACATTTCTAAGAAAGCAATAATTTTCCAAAAAGCAAAAATTGAAAAAATAACGACTGCAACAGTACGTGAAATGTTGAAACTGAGTTTAAATAGGAAAATATCCTATGATGTGAACTGCAATTGACGCTGGCATTTTGTAAGTATCGTCTTGCTCCTCTCCTTTCCCCAGCAATTAGTGTCATTATTGTAATTGTAATTACATTTTATTCACCAAGTTGCCTTGGCCAGGAGACAGCGAAGGGACCTTTCGGTCTTCGAGTCAAGCTGCCACCTGCCTATCTGTCTACCACACACGATGGAGGCTTCACACTGTCCCTTTAATTGCTGAACGTCAAGCAGGGAAGCTGTGAATACCAATTTTTATAGTCTTTGGTTTGACTCGACCGGGAATCGAACCCGTGTCTACCGCTTCAGTAGCAGACGCTCTATCCACTCGACCACTGATCGGTTTCGCTTATTTTGCTTATTTAGATAGTGCAATTTTGTTTTATCGCTTATTTTATTAAGTTAGTGTTTACCGTGCAATCGGTGGTTTGGTCATCTTAGTTATCAACGACAGTTTACTTGTTTTAGCCTCCATCGCTGAGCAGGACTTAAAAAGGCATTCAGGACGTTTTTGTTCAAAAAATGTGTTTGCAAAACTATAGAGAAACAACTTTGGCAATTTTTTTGAATTTTTTTGCACCAATTTTTATTCTTTTTCGCCGAGAAACCGTAAGATATTCGCAATTTTTTTCCCCTTAGACTAAGGAGAAACGCTTTCCGAACATTACCAAACTGAGTGAAAGGACGTAGGTCAAAATCGTTCCAAATGACTGACTACATTAGCATGGAGGAAGTGGCTTCGTAGGTACCTGCTGATAACCGTAACAAAACTATACGAAAAATGCTTACTAAAATGCTTTGCACTGACGTTTGCAATTTTATATTTACGTGAAAAACTAACTGGCCTTATCTGATCTTTAGGCATCAACCAATTGCGCAATAATCGCATTAAACTTACTGGCTCACTAAAACTGGAATTTCAGTCTAATATCTTGTCTGCTGCGATACTTTAGCCTTCAGCAGGCTATAATTTTTCGGATAGGCTATCTACAGTAAGCAATAGTCACAATCTGCAATAGGCTATAGGCTACTACCCTAAAGGACTAAAACTTTATCTTGTTCCAAATACTTAGCTAGCACTTGGCGGATAAAGCAGACTAGGAGAGCATCTAACCTCTCTGAACTCAAACAATAGTTGGTCCACTAATTTATTTACCTATATTTTCAGTACTCACCTAGTTCCAAGAAGCCCGGTACTTAGCAAGACTCGGAAGTAGAAGTTACTAACTGATTTATTGCGTAATCTACTTGAAACAAGATGGCCGAAATTTGGATTCTAAGAGGAAAGCATAAAATTTTTTTTCTTAGACTTTCTAACCCGGATGAGTTGCAAAAATCGCAATGGGCTCATGTTGGTAAACATATTTTTTAAGATTTATTTTTTAGTTTTTCAAAATTCGGGTTGAATGCTTTTTTAAAACTTTAGAGATTGTTCAGTGCCAAGACGAGGCTGGGAAATTATTGTTATTGGATTGGATCTACCAAGGGTGTTGTGTCGCGCAGGGCTTACCGGCACGGCTTGAGATTGACAAAATGTCGGCCTTAATGCGGGTTTGACCTGTTTTCTTTCCAAGTGTTTAGGCCTTTTAGGTGCAGCAAAAGCATTATTAAAATAACTTAACCCTAAATGACGACTTGGTTTAAGCATCACACGATTATTAAACAATCATTATTGTTGCGTCACCATCATAAATTAAAAGTGTTTTCTGATAGGCTTGCTTGCAAAGCTCTAATTTGGTTATTCATAGCATTTCTTCCAGTAATTGAATAGTATTTATATAAACTTCTTCGTGTTACTACGTAATTCATTAATTGTTTGCTCTCATATTTCTGCAGCATTGTTATTGTTGCAATAAACTCTTTTGAAGAAGTGAAAATGATTCATAATAACCACGTAACATTTATGCATTTCGTTAGATGTTTTTGTTGTTTTTATTCTTTTTAGTATATTGCTGCGATGTTTGCTCTTTAAACTGTTCACAAAAACATTTTAATTTCGACACTTGTAAATGATGCATTTTACTAAAGTGGCATGCATTTTTAGCACTATTAGATCAGGGTTGGAAAAATTACTTGTTTTTGCTTTGATTACAATCACAGATAAATCACAACCAAAAATTTTCAATTACAATTACAATTACGATTATTCAAGTTCAAGTAATTGTAATTCAATTACAATTACAATGAAAAGATTCTCAAACTATTGCAACTAATTCACTTACTTATACGAAGCCTCGAGGTTTGTTTTATGTCTGCACTGTAGATTTGCTTTGTATTTCTATACCAGACCTATCAAAGCCCCATTTCTCTCTACCCTTGTTCTTCCACCAATCTTTGTTTAACTTTAATTTTTGCAACACATAATTTCGCTTGTAAGCAACTGTCGAATATGTTATTGAACTCATATCGCTTCCAGCAACATTATGGTTTTAGCTAAACTATGGTATCATACTGCAATCATTTGTAAGTTTTAACACAATTAAAAAATATAAGTTTGAACACAATTAAAAAATGGAAAAAAGTTGAAATTGTGTACGTTACAACCAGTACATAATTTGTAGGGGAACGCGGGGAGACGCGTCCCCCATCGAGAGTTATAGCGTCCCCCATCGAGATTTAGCGTCCCCCATCGAGATTTGAGCGCTGGATGATCAGACAAAAAAGAGCTAATTCTTCACCTAATGTTGGCGAAAAATCTCTTCAATTTCCGGCGAAGACCTTTTTTTTCAGGAGTTTATTCAATTTCAGCGACAGAATTACGTAATCTTCGCTAAAGTACTTTCGAGTGCCAAATGCGTTTGGTCAAGGCTGCAAAAGCGTCCCCCATGCAAAATTTTACAATTTAGGTACTGGTTACAACTACTATTTAACACTTTTTTTTTAACTTTTTACCAATAACATCACATATTTAGCATGATCAATTGATCATACAAAATAGAACCATTAGTGTCGCTTTGACATTCACTCAAGGGCAAACAAGTCAAAAAGCACACAAAATCCTAATATCACAAATAGCATTAAAATTATAATGGTTTCTTACCACCGGTTACAGTCACATTTGATGTCACAAGCCAATTCCATGTTAGGCTATTTTTTGGCTTAGAGTTAGCGCTAGTTATGATTGGAGTAGGTGCTAAGTTTAGGTGAGGAATATAATTAACCCTATGTTTAGACTGGACGCGAAGCAACGCGAAGCGAAGGTTGGCGACCTTCGCAAACCTTCGCGAGTGGTCGATTACGTCACTTGCGAAGGTTGCCAACCTTCGCAAGTGGTTGCTAATCTTCGCGATAGGTCTCTTCATAGGCTAATTTTATTAACTTACAATTAAAATGTATTCAATGAGCAGAAAGCGTTGTGTACCTTATTATTGAAGCGCTATTATAGTAATCACAGGTTCTGTTTTGTCATAGCGCGCTGGAATTAAAACGAAGATTGAGTTTGTATTATGTTATCAAGCTATAGCCTTGAAGAAGAGTCTAGACTAATAGCCTAGGTAACAAACTATCTTGAGAAAGAAGTCGGTAAAGTATAAGGAAAAAACGAAAGACAGTAGATCGAATTTGGAAATGAAGACAAGCCATTTCTTCAAAAGGCAATAGTACTTAGCCTATTTACTAGCTATATCAATGATTTGTTTAGACCAGTGGTTCCCAACTTTTTTCTAACCGTGGCCCATTTTGATTTTGAAAAGTTTTCCATGGCCCCACTCTCAAAGTATTGCTCAAGAACTTGACCCAAATTTTCCGGCCAAATCAGTCTAGAATTAGATTGAAAAGGTTTTTCCGGCCGAAAACAGGTGATCTTCAAAAAAAAGATCTTTACCAAAATTCAAATGGTTTTTCCGGCCAAAAACAGGTGATCTCAAAAAAAAAAAAGAAAAAGGTCTTCACCGAAATTCAAACGGTTTTTCCGGCCGAAAACAGGTGATCTCCAGAACAAAAACGCAAATGCGACTTTTTTAAACCAAAATGCTTTATGGCCCACCGGTGAGCCATGGCCCACAGGTTGAAAAGCACTGGTTTAAATCCTTCCACTGAAAACTTGCCATAATCTGTTTTGACGATGATAGTTCTGGGTTTTAATGCAGAAAGGCAAAAAGCTGGAAGCAGATGTCAAAAGTTCTCTTTAGGTGTAAACAAATCCTTAAACGCTTTCACCATCCATGTTTCATTATGGTGCTGATAGATTTATCTTGTAGAGTGTAGACCAATAGGCTAGTCTACAGGTTCATTTAAAGGGTAAACTATGTTGTTTTTTTGATGTGATTTTTTTTTCAGGCAAGCATGTTTTGATACCTGTAGTAAGCTTAAACAGTTGTTTGTGTTTGCTATTTTGAGCTGTTTATGAAGACTCCCAATGTTAACGCTATGAGTGAATCTGAAAGCTGGATTTCTCATCAGTAATGAAGTGAATTTTTGCTTATTGTGCAATGGATTGCTGTGTTGATTTGCTGGAGAAAGCAAAAAAACATTGCAGTTTTTGCATGATTTGACACTATCATCGAAGGACAAGAATTTAGCACAGTAATACCAGCAGTTGCTTTAAGGAAAAGTCAGCCTCTAAAACTAAGTTTGGTTTTTTATTCGCTAGCAGAGCGCTAATCGATGTTTAGTGCGAAGTTAAATGCTTTCGAGAGCATTTTATTAGTTTGCTTTTTCTTGCAGTACCGTACCAGAACGTTGCGACGGTCGCATTTACCTCAAAGGGCTTCGCTCCAAACCACCGTTTGTAAGATACAGACAACTTTATAGCTGTAAGGTCAAGCCCCCTCTTCTTGTAGCAAGTTTTTGGTTATGCCCTTGATAAAAAAAACAATTAGATTTTTTTATGTGAAAATTGTTACTCAAGTATCTGAATTAATGTAACTGGCGCTTTCTTCCCCAGTCCAATTATTATTATTATAAATGCTGTATCAAGTTTTTTGTTTAGTGGTGACTAATGAGAATAGAACAATATTAATGTACTTTCTTGGCAGCTCTTTTCTACCAATAACAGTAACCACAGCAGAAATAAACTCACTTTCTACTGGATAGATACATATTGACTTTCTAGTTCTATCTGATTACACTGACTGTAATTGTAATGATTAAAGTTCAGACTTAAAATTGTTTACTTTGTCACTTTAATCACCATGTAAAGCAGTTAAAATTTTAAGAGACACTAAAAATGTTTTGAAATTCACAAACAACTAAATTCAGATATTACACAAAAACACAGTAAATGAATATTTAACACACTTGACATTTCTATTTTCATCACATAGGACTGGAGTGAAAAATCACTACCAGACTACAAAATTCATGATTATAAAACTTGGAAGAGTCCAAAACCATTGCATCCAGTTCAACTTGATCACTGCCACAAACCTTCAGAAACAAGAAGACTTTTAAGAGGACATTCAGAAGAAAAAAGTCCATGTTTATACCTATTCAAAAAAGTGATTACTAATTAGGTCAATCCAAAAGTTCATGAATTTTTTTTGATTCTTTGTATCTATCTAGCTCTTGTATGTAGCTTGAAACCAATTCTAAATACAGTTTTATTCACCAAGTTGGCTTGGCCAAGTAGACAGCGAAAAAAGTTTTGCGAGTTTTCCAGTATTCAAGTAAGTATTCAATTGCGTTTACTTTTAAAACAACAAGCTAACAACCAATGGGTAAAAAAACTATTAACACATTCAAAACTAGCCTGTTAGTGGGTTATTTTATATTCTGAAAAAAAAACACCACGTTAGTTTAAGACAAAAAAGCAAAAGTTGCTCAGCCAAAAAAATCACTGGCAGACTGGACTGATACAATAGCTTCTTCTATGCTTCACAGAATAAAAAGTTTTGTTTTAAAAGCTAGATGCCTTCGGGCTAGGCCAACTGCTTTGGCGAATTCATTATAATGAAGCTCTGAGATCAAGCATAGCTATGGAAAATCACTCTAGGATTTGCAGCCTTAGCTTTCTAGATCCAAATTAACTTGGTTAGCGTAGGGCTATCCCAAATACAACCTACTCTTTGGACTAATAAATAGGCGCTAAACCATACAAATATACTATTTACATAATTTTCTAGCAAACTGCGATCGTAAAAATCCTATCAGTGATTTAGTTGGTTATCGCACTACAGCCTGCAAGCAAGCACTGTTGCGCAACTGCTCGCGAAGATTGCAACCGGTTGCAACTTTTCGCGAGCTGTCGATGACGTCAAACTTTGGTTGCTTCGTGTCGCTTCGCGTTGCTTCGCGTCCAGTCTAAACGCACCTTTATTTAAATCAAATTACATTTTGATAAACATAGTCAATTAAATTCACATTCATTTTTTATCGCTAACGCCAAATTTAGCTCAAATACTTATCAGAAATGCACTAGCCTACCGAAACTCAGCAGCAACCAATGAAAAATTAAACTTTTCCGCTAACAGTCGCTAGAGTGCAGGCAGTGACACAACCTCGCAAGCTAAACGCATTGACTTTCCAGACTAAATATAACAGAGGTGGAGTCGAGGACACAAGGCTCGAGGCCAAGGCCATGGATACAAAAAAAATCTGAGGCCAAGGACACCCTTTTCGAGCAGACCCTATCGAGGCCAAGGACAGGAATGCTCGAGGCCAAGGCCAAGGACCAAGGACACAGCCGCAAGTGTTCTCCAAAAAAAAAGGTCTTCAAAAATTTTTTTCAGGCGATCTCCAATTTATAGGCGTGGCCAAAATTTTTGATTGGTAGGGAGGCCCAAACCACTAATCACATGCAATGACGCCATCAAAGATTTTCAAAAGAGGAACTTTTTGTGGGACAAAGATATCATAAGATGGAAGATCTGAAATCGTTGCCGGTTGGCATTTAAGAAGGATTTTGCAAAGGGAGAGGGCTTTAAGTAATAGTTGAAAAGTGCAAATATCTAACTTTGGAGACGTGTTGAGAAAGGTAGCGTATCTCAAACGTAGCACAGACGAGGGTCTGGGGGCGGTGCCCCCAGCCGCCAGAGGATTTGGACGTCTGGGGGCGAAGCCCCCAGCCGTTGGGCGATTTTTTGTAAGTTTTTGGAAGAAACAGCTTTTTTAATGCCATTGAATCACATTTCGCACGTGTTCAGAGCCATTTGAAAGCACTAAGTTTTTGAAATTTGAAAGCCAATTGAAAAGATGAAATTACTTAATGCTCCTTTTACTTGCAATTTAAGTCCAAAATACGTTTAACATTTTGCATTCTTGTGTTAAATTTTAATTGTAAGTGATTTGGTCCAGGTAGGGGAAAGTAAGGCGCATTTGTTCTTGCTACATTTAGCAGTAAATAATAATCCACTCGAAGATTTTCCTTAGAGATTTTTGCTTTGTCATGAAAATAACCAGTTATAGAAGTATTTGTTCAGCCAGGGGGCCCAGGCCCCCTCAATCGAAGTTCAATCGTTTACTCAATCAGCATTTTCCGTGGCTAATTTTTTTAAAAGTATTTTGTGCGTAAAAACTGGCAAGGTGAAGGTGAATTATTGAATTGTTATTGAAAAATGGTACAATAGATAGTTACGCCTACTAACCGTTTTAATGCCGGGCCGGATTTACATCGCGCTGGGCCCTTGGCACTTTGGGGGTTTTTGCAAGATCTTTCTGCCTAATATAGGTGAAGAAAAAAAAACAGTCCAACCATCTGAGCGCGGGGCCCTGGCACTGTGCCATACAATAAATCCGGCTATGGTTGTTGCATTACGTTTATAAAAAGGTTACATAACGGCCTAGGTCGCAACTTTAAAGAAAAAAACCTTTAATTTTACCCAAGTTATACATTTAAATTGGTTGGCAACAATTGAACTGAGGGGGGCCCGGGCCCCTGGTCTTCAATATTGTTGCTGGTTACTGTTGTAAGCGAAAAATGCTAAAAAGAAATTGAAACTGAAGAAACAATAGGCTTTTTTGTAACATTTTTGTCATTGGCGAAATTTCGATTGGGGAGGGGCCCAGGCACCCTTCCTCCCCCTGGCTACGCCAATGCTCCAATTGAGAAAAACAAAAAAAAAGTTCGCAAATTTTCTGCCAGGTTTCTAGTGTTTTACAACAAAATTTCAACAGTTAAGAAAATAGTGTTGTCCTCGAGCTGAGGACAGGGCAATTTTCGAGGACCTAAGGCTTCGAGGCCAAGGCCAAGGACTGGAGGCTTCGAGGCTAAGGCCAAGGCCAAGGACTTAAAAATGTGTCTTCGAGGACGTCCTCGAGGCCAAGGACGTCCTCGAGGACTCCACCTCTGATATATAACGACTATGCTCTAATCGCGATGTTTTCAACTGAGGATATTGTGGCAGTTAGAGTTAACAACGTGTGCCGAAAGGAAGTCAGTTTTGTTTTCGTATCGGCAAACACGGCAGCCGAAGAACCAGCTCCCCCAATTTACTGTGGGATCCGTTCGTCTTCACAGAAAATGAACAAATCCCTACTGTTGTAGGAACCGATGCAAATGCACATCACACTATATGGGGATCCTCCAATATAAACCCTCGAGGAGAGGATCTGCTTGCGTATTGTGGTAGTGCAGAGCTGGATTTCTGTAATGTAGGTATACCCAGCAAACATGCAAGATCGGGCCAATGTTGGCCATCAGTTGGCAGGGTTGGCAAAACGTCGGCAAATTTTCCAACGCTTTGCCAATGTTGCCAATGTTTTGCCAACATCTTTGCAAACGCCGTAATTATTTTAGAAGTAAGTTTCCTCGAATTTTTTCACGATTGTGTAATGATTCTGGGCCATTTTCTTTTACTTATAGCTTTCCAATTTGCCAAAAATACTTTTTTTTTATTACGATTCAGCCAACGTTGGTAGAATATTGGCTCAACATCGGTTGCCAACATCGGCATTATGCATTTCAGCCAATACAGGGCCAACGTTGGATGCCAGCCCCAGGCCAACATTGGTGGATAAAATTTTTCTTAACTACCGACAATTTTTTGTAATTAATTTAGGTTGTTCATTCCAAAAGTGCTGAACAGGGATCAGAATTAGCTGAATTATAAACAAGGCCTAGACGTTTTTATGTCGAAAATCCATGTTTATTTTTGTGATTTTTCAAGAACAAGCACTTGAAAAAACTTTGTTATGGTGAAGCCAAAGCTTACTTAAAACTTATGTCTTACTTTTTTGCAAAGTAATTTGCAACACCAATCAGTAATTTTTGTATATTTTAGTCTAATTTCTTTGTAAAACAAAAGATGTTTGAGCTAAAACCTTCACAAATTTCAAAAACGAAAAAACAAAATTACTGAAGCGGAACAGCATCACAAAATCTAGTTTTTCAAGTAGGCTACTTACCTTAGCATTAATGCTTGTGTGGATAGTTTCAGGCAAAAATTTACAGGTTTAAGCAATTGTTAAGAGTTACCGATAGTTTAAGTTAAGAATTGGAGGTAATGGTTCTAACAGTTTGTGTTGCAGTGCTGGGGTTAGTTTTACCATGCCATGATTTTTTTTTGATTTAGCATTGTCTTGTAAAAATGGCTTCTAGACTACTGGACTAAGTTACAGTAGGCTATCCACTATTTATTACCGGTACTATATTTGGAAGGTTTTATTTCTCCGGAAATTTTTATCTAGCCTACTTTTTTATTATTTCTGACTCAAATGTAACCCAAACACTAATGCCTAATCTAAAACTATCCCCAAATCGATCCCAAACCCTAACTTCAGCCAGTTGGGCATTTCTGATCAAAACGGCAAAAACTCCCCGATTGGGAAAAATTTCCCAAAAAGGAAAATTTTTTCTTGCCGAAAAAGGAAAAAACTCCCCGATTGGGATATACGTTTTTCAAAAAATTGAATCCCGCAAAAAACGGAGAATTTCCGCAACTTCTAACCTAGTGGAATGGATTCCTCGCAAAAAAACAAGGGATTTTACCGAAGAAAAAAATTTTCTACCGTCAATTTTAAGAAATGTACGCAATTTTCACTTTTAGCTGTATTATTTCACTATAATCTAATGGTAAATACACTACAAGCATGATTGAATGAGAAATTTGTATTCTACTAGCAAAAAAAACGGAGGATTTTTGCAATTTTTAATTTAGTGGAATGGATTCCTTCCAAAAAAACAAGGGATTTTACCAAAAAAAAAAGTTATTTTACCGTCAATTTTAAGAAATATACGCAATTTTTCCTTTTAGCTGTATTATTTCATTATAATCTGATGGTAAATACACTACAACCATAACTGAATGAGAAATTTGTGTTCTACTAGCCATTACTATTATAGACTGCAGTTGCAATAGGACAAATTTGTTCTTTCTACTCATGATGTGTTAATTAAAACTAAAATTCTTAATAGATTACCCAGTAAAAATTGGAGTTCCCACAAAATGTGGGTCATGAAAAGCTGACTTATTAGTTGGTCTTCAGCAAACAGCTACTTTTGAGAGTCTATGGTTATTGTGATGTACCTATAAGTGTATCGCATATTATACTTATCTTCGATTCTGTCACTGCACAGCGTCAGACCATATAGGCTCTGGTCAGACCCTAACTATTGGAGGATCCGCACGCTTGTCATTGCATTGACTATTTCGTGTTTGGAGCAGTGTTGTGACTAATGCCACTTTCACGAGTCTGAGTCCGAGTGCGAGTCCTTAAGCTACAAGTCCGAGTCCACTAAAACTGAAGATCACGAGTCCGAGTCCGAATACTACGAGTCCGAGACCGAGTCCGATTAACTGAACTCGAGTCCAAAGTAAAACCAAACAAACAAATGAATGAAAAAATTTTTCGAGTATGGAATTTGGGCCTCACACAAGTGAGAGATCGATATATTGCCAAAAAGTTAGTTGCATTCATGCTGCCGTAAATTGACAAGTTAGCACGCAGCAAAAACTTGCGTAGGCCTAAGTAAAAATGTACAATATGTTTTTTATAAGCATGGCCAGCCTCTTTCTTGGTAAAAAATAAGCATGGTCTAAGCACAATAGCCAGCCTGAATTATCAGCAGCATTCATGACATACTGTGCGATGGTTTAAATTATATTGTACTAAAACTAAAGGATGAATACACGTTTATGTCTATCGTTTTCACCCCTGCATTAATTTTCGAAAAAAGTGATTCAATTATGCGAGATAATATACATACCAATAGTACTGTTGTACCATAGACTCTTTATTTAGCAGACTAGAAACAGACGCGAGGAGAAAAAGAAAAGAGCATTGAAGAAAAAAAGAGTGCTCTTGTTGCGAAGTTTTTTTGCGGTTACGCGTATTCGACTAATTTGATTGGACATATTCGTAGGACGAGTGAATTGTGAAGAAAACAGTTACGCTGATTGGACGAATCGGCATATTTTAGAACAAATAAATCGTGAAGAAAAAAAGACAAAACTGTCAGTTTCCACTCTATTAATAAAGAGTATATTGTTGTACACTGTACGGCAAGCGCGTAGTTAGGAATTCGCAATGGGGGAGCTATTTCGGGGGTTTGGGGGCGGAGCCCCCAGCGTTGGAAAATTTTGCATTTTTTTTGCAAAAGTACCGTAACTTAATTTTAGGTCTATATTTCGATCAAAAAATAATGCTTTTAAAACGTGGCATTGTAAACATGGTTAAAATTTGGCTGTGTAAACATTGTTAAACTGCTAGCATACATTCGCTATGTGGGAGGTGGCTAATGGTAAAATTTCAGTTCTCTAAATTACATGCTGGTACATCATAATATTCTATAGTTCAATAAAACTCATACGTAGTCATCGATTTCGTCTATGCTTATAGGGAAAAATAATTGGGGAAGGGGGCTAATGGAAAAAGCTTTAAGAGAAGTGATTGGTAATTAACCACAGTAATACTAAATAGCCCCCCACCCCCCTATTCCTGAGTTTATAATATATTTGTTGATGAAACCTACACTATGTTCAGCATTTTTAAACTAGCGATCAAATTTGATTCCTTTTTTTCGTTCATTTTTCAACGTTTTTATTGATTTGTGAATTTTATTTTTGACAAATTAGCCCCCCTCTCCTAAATATATGTTTCAAAAAATGCTTCAATTCACTTTTTAGTCCAATCCAGAGCAAAAAAACAGTCTCAGAAGTGCTAAAAAAGTGGTATTTTCCTTATTCTGCATTTTTGTTGACATGCCAATGGGGGGCTGTAGTCCCCCCAGCATTGGCTATGCTACTGCCGCACGGTGTAAGCGCAGTAGAGTATTGCATGTCTGTGATGGTCTAAAACTGACTAAAATATTGCAATTTGTATTTTGCATAGGTGGGCAAGAATTAGCTCCGCTAACAGCTATTCCATTAATCGAAAAGATTATCTTCGCAAACGCTAATCCGATTACACAAATTTTTTGTTAGCGGAAGCTATAACGCTAATTAACCATAAAAGTACAATACAATATGAGATGGAAAAAGCGAAAAATCAATTTCATAACTTGTACCAATCGTTGTGGCCCTCACTATTTCTATGAAAATTATCCCTGGTTAATTCCAAATTTCGGCCGAAAATCGGCACTACAAAATGTCGAACACTTCTTTATTCTTTGTATTTTTGTCAGTCACATCAACAATTTTTTGGATGCAAGCTGATTCCCATTAAGTTTTCATTCTCCGTTGTAACATTTGGAGAATTTTCCTGCCGTCGCCAGCATATAAAGTCGAAAGTTCGTCGTTTGTACACCTGTTTTTAAATCTGTATTACCTAACGCGTATCAATTTACCATTTCAAAAGTTGAATAGTTATTGCCGCGCTTACTCATAAAGGGTACCTAGCAGGGAGCCCGGAGACTACCCAGGGCATGAACTCGCGACCCGCGTAGTCATAAAGAAAATTTACACAGCATGCAATAAGCCTATGTCAACAAATTATTTGATTTTCCGCCACACCTTGCTGCTTAGGAAATTGGTGTCTGAAATTATTGTCTCTGTAATGTCATTTTGGGTGTGGCCAGTTTTTAGCTTTAATAAGATAACAAAAAATATACCTTTTTTCTGTGCGTGCTTTAAAAATCGCTATTTGCTTTGTTTTTATTCATTCAGTGAATTTTGAGATACGTTTAACTTGTTGATGCATTGCTAGTGCTGGCAACGCATCTATTAAAAAACCCGTCTGCCCCGTCTGTCCCGTCTGCCCCGTTTACCCTGTCTTTGCCCGTCTTGCGAAATGCTTTTGACTGAGTGTTTTCTTTGCTTGCAATAAAGTTGTCTGTTGAGACTACTTCTACTTTGTTTTACTGTCGAGGAAATAGGCGGGTTGGGAAATTGATCCACTTATCAATTTCCAAGATCTGAATTCTCTGGGTCTGAGTTATCCAGAAAAAGATCTGAATTCTCTTGGTCTGAGTTATCCAACATTAAGCAATCAGGCGTAAAATTTAACATAACTCAACACAGACGAAACTTAATATCTCCCTCCACTATCTGCGAATACTTGAATAGTGAATACCTTCCAAGAATTCCTCAGCCATGCGATATCTTGAGCACATTTTATCTACCGGTATCATCGAAACAAACGCGATCAATCCAATGACATCAAAACGCTAAAAAAAGCGGTTGCCAAAACATAAAACCAAATTCAATTATTTTGATTTTGATTTAGGAAAGAAATTTCTCCATGCCAAAGATGGTGCAATGCTTGTCACATTTATATTTTGTTGATATAGTAGCTCTGTAATAAGACATCGTAATAAGACATACAACAAAAAGTCACGAATCCTAGTCCGAAAAATCACGAGTCCGAGTCCTCTCTAACTCCGCGAGTCCGAGTCTGAGTCCGAGTCCCAAGGGCACGAGTCCGAGTCTGACACCGAGTCCTTAAAAAGTGGACTCGAGTCCGGACTCGGACTCGAGTCTTCACAACACTGGTTTGGAGGAATCCGCATCTGCTTACGAGTTTCCAGTGATTCAATGTTCCTGTGGATTTTCTGAATTCTTGTTCAATAAAGTTCACTGAATTTGCTGCTTGTTCGAAGCTACCAAGCAGAGATAATCATCGTAAAGCGTCTTATCCAGGGACGCAACAACGCGGCCAGGGTGTGGGTTGAACCCAGATCCTGCAATCAGGGTTGTCTAAAAAATGATGCTGATAATAACATTATCAGTAAACAAGTTGAAATCCAATACCAGAGGCTGATTGACTTGACTGCTAGTACCTCAATCAATACAGAAACTCTCTTTCCAAGTACAGTAACCAGGAAAAAGCTAGAGCTCCCTTATTAGCATAGATAACGCAGACGGGGAGCCTGATTCCCCACTTTATTTTTTCAGAAAGCGCCTTAAAGTGGCTAGGCAATAGCGGTGGTGTCGCTAGGAATGGTGGTACCCGGGGCGGGATTTTATGGTGTCACCCTTTGTAATGTGACGCACCCTTTATAGTGTCACCCTTAACGTGATGCACCCTTCGTGAGGTGACACCCCTTTGGAAAATTGAGTGCGTTTTCGGCCCAAAAGTAAGTGAAGACCAAAAAAAAAAAGGTCTTCATCACAAATTGAGTGGTTTTTGGTCCAAAAGCAAGTGCGCACCAATCAGTGGAGTTATGGTTTCGCGTCATAAACTGGTGTCACCCCAGATGGTGTCACCCCAAAATGGTGTCACCCAGGGCGGGCTGCCCCCCTAGCGACGCCACTGAGCAATACTACTTCATTTAAATTGCTTAAGACCTCATCTCGATCACTAAATTATAATCATCTCTAATCTCGTTCATTAATTTTTCGAATATCATAACATTTTTTCTCATCCTATTTTCTTTCCTTATAAGATGAAACTGCCTAAGAATAAATTAAGTGAAATACGATAGGTTTATAACTTGGGCGCTTGTCCGAATCACAATGGAGTTTATATATAGGCCTAGTGCCAATAAAAATTTTTTGCTCTAAAGTATGTTTTGATTCCGTGTTCTTCAAAATCATATTTTTATTTTATTCGTTGTACAATGTGCATGTAGGCCTATTAGGCTTACGTAGAAACGTGTAACGAGTTTGCGGGACCCATCCACGTGTCAATGCGCCCTGGGAACACTGCTCCTTTCAAAGAAATGTTGCAGCTGCTGTGGCGAGCCTTTGACAACACTGTATCCGATATGAATCTCAGACCTATCGCTGCAGAGCAGTGCCGCAACTAGAAAGTTATTCTTGGGGGAGTAAAATTTTTTTCAAGGGGGGCGAAAAAATCGTGCATTAACATGACCTCAAAAAAAAGGTCTTCGCACCGCTTACGGTCTTTATTCTCTAAGTTTTTGAGTCGCTCTCTAAAAAAAAGAAAAAAAAGGTCTTCGCACTACTGACGGTCTTTATTCTTTCTTTAAAAGAAAGAAAGAGAAAAAACACTTAACGTCTTTTAGTGTCTTTATCAATTATAACGGAATGAAGACCAAAAGATCTCTTCATTGTCACCTGGCCAAGGCAGCTTGGTGAATCAAGATAGAATAACACGGCTTTTACAGATCACGCGCGTTTCAAATCAAATCTTTCGTGATAATCGCTGTAGTACGCCGAAGCATGTGACGAGTTTGCAGGGCCTATTTCCGCGTCATTGCGCCCGGGCAACACAGCTCCTTTCTAAGAAATGACGCCACGGTGTTTAGCCGTTTGCAACACGGTGTCCGATTTGACCTGCTCGAGATTGGAACCTCAGACCTTCCGCTCCAACGCGTTCGATCAACTGGCCGGTTCATCACCCGTATTTGCGTACATAGAACTTATATACCAGTGAACAGTTTGGCTTATAGCAAATGAAGAAATTCACTGCTGAGGGTAGTCGTAGATTGTTGAGCGAACGACTCTTTATTTGCTGCTAAATCTTTATTTGCAAATGCAAACTTTTTTGTTAATCTCTTCATGATAAAGTTGTTCTTTAGTTGCCGATTTTGGCTAAATTTGCCAACATACGCGTTAATTCCCCATTCGAGAGTTTTTGCTTGAATTGTTGGTAATTAATGGTCGATTTTGGCGAATTTTGCCTATAAAGGCATTACTTTCCTATTTGGGGAGTTTTTACCTGGTTTGTCCATATTCGTCGATTTGGGGAGTAATTGCCGCTTTGATCAAAAATGCCTAACTGTCAGCCAATAAGCTAATAAGGGTACCGGTAATTTCGGACATGAAACAAAGTAAAATTGCAGTTATTACCGGTAGGCTACAGCCTACGTATTTAATTGTTGATTATTGTTTCGATAATTAGCCCTATTTCATTAGGCCTAGGCATATTTAAACTAGGAGGAGCTTTTTCCCAGACCTATCTTGGGGTAAATTGTGCCCCAGAAGTTTGTGCAACTGTATTATGAAATAGGCCTACATATGTCATGCATCGTAGAAAAAGACTGTGTGATGTGTCTAGAGCACCGGTCCAGTTTTCAACATGAAATTGCTGCTGCACCGATCGTTTGTTTTTGCACTTCAAGTTACTATCTCTCAAGCTGGCACTGCTGCCCAAACCCTACCTGTAACTCTAAGTCTAATGGAAAATTTTGAAGAAAAAGAAATAAAAATAACACAGCATGATTGTGCTCAATCGCGAGACGAGCCTAGCGCGTTCAGCACAAATGGAACTCGAACGTTGAGTTTAACCAGCGAGTGCCTTACCACTACACCACTGGGGCTACCAGTACGCAGTTCAGAGTTGATGCGTCAAAGTGCTGTATTTAAGTTGAATTAGTGAGAAAAAAGCAATATAACTGACTGCTGGTGCAGCAGTGTTTTTGTATCAAGAACTGGACCAGTGCAGCAGACACTACCATAGAAAAAATTTAAACTTGTACGGTAACTTGTACTTATATCAAATTTCAGTGGCGGTAGCTATTTTGTCTCAAGAGGCAAAATACCAAGAGTATTTTCCCTCTCTTTTGGTTAGGATGAAGAGTTGGGGTTAGCGTTAGGGCTAGGTTAAGGTCTGAGGCAGTGAGGTTAGGGTTACAGTTCAGGGTTAGGGCTACTGGGCTACCGTCGACCGGCCGACTATGAACGGTTTTGAATCATTTTTACTTGTCACTTCCACCAGGTTTAAGCAAGAAAAGTGCTTATATAGGCTGAATGTAACACTTATGGCCTCAGCAACTAGAACTGTCATAACTAAAAAAATATTTCGCTCTCATGAGGCATATTATTCTATCTCAAAAAGCGTTGAAAGTCGCCCCGGTCTCTGGGGCGACTTTGAACGCCTACCAACATGCACTTAAAGCTTCACTTACTAGCGCAAAGTTGCCTTTGCCTGAATTGTCTTTGACTTAGAGCATTGCGGAGTGGCTAATTTTTCCACTCTGAAATTTTTTAACTGACTCCGGATCTAATCCGGCTCCGAATTTTTACAACAACACTCTGCTCTGAAATACTCCGATACAAAACTACACTTCGACAAAAAATTCGAACCAATTGTCATATTGCTCAATAACCTGGATTAGCGTAGCCTAATCACATATTTTGATATTCCCAGAGAGCAAAAATAGTTGCTCATTCTACTACCAACTATCACTGTGGCTAAGAAGATTAATTAAAGTCACACTCCAATTCCCGATTTTTTTTAAAAATTGGCACTCCGCCTTAAAAAAACAAAAACGCGTGGCAGAGTGGTGAGGTCGGTAAACTGGCGATCACTTTGTCATGGGTTCGAGCCTGCAATCGTTTATTGCTAATTGACCTGACTTGGGGATCTACATGCCAATAGTAATGGTGAAATAAATCGCCCAATTTTTGAGAATTATTTTGTTAAAATGATGACATCATTGTCACGTGACCTTGTGCTAGTCAGGCAAAAAAGAAAAAAAATCTATCAAAGTTCAAACACTGACCTAGTAAGAGACCGCTCTTGGTCTTGAAAAGTATTTAACTGAAAACAAAGTTTGTTTTAGTGAAGTGTTCAAAGTCACCCCGGCATTCAAAGTCGCCCCGGTTGACGTTATGTAGGAGCTGGAGGCAAAATAGCTATAGGACTATTTTGTCTCCAAATGTCGAAATAACGCCAATGTTAATCATAGTCTTTTGCCATGAATGTATGATTTGGTATCATGATAGGTGGCCAAGTCAAAGAAAATTATGGCTTAGCGTACTGGTACCTTAGAAGAAACAAAAATTTTTGTCGCAAGCAAAAACAAAAGAACTGGATTTGTGCAAATTGTTTAGGCATGACTGAATTTCAATCATCATGCAAAATTGGCAAAAAGATTAGGACTAAAGACATAAAGGAACAACTCAGAGTAGGCTTACGTTACATAACTAGACCTGCGGAATAGTATCCTTGGTAAAAAAGGGCTGCTTATTTTGATTTTGCTAACGTACTGTATTTGTATATGCGGCATCATACAGTTCTACAGTGTACTACTAAAATATTTTTTGAATTTTCAGTATTTTTTTTTGAACAATTAAATGAAAAGTTTTCAAGTTATGTAAATATTTTTATTTCATTGAACTTCAAAAGACCAGTCAAAATTAAGAAGGGACCTTCCTACAGTAAATAAATAGATATTTCCCAGAAATGATCTGTAGTTGGTTATTTTCTGGAAATAATTAGCTTTTGTTTATCACGCATTCAAACTTCAATTTTGGAAATCATCGCACATAATATTTCAAAACTCATCATTCTACGAAAAGCATCGCATTGGTTTTGCAGTATAAGCCAGATCGCAAATGGTAATTTTTTTCGATTTAGTATTGTTGTAATTATAATACAGGTTTATTTGCCAAGTTGCCATTGACCAGGAGACTGTGAAAACCTTGCGGTCTTCCAGTTAGTAAATATAGGTAGAGGCTACTATTATGTTATGTAAGAAATAAGAATAAGAAAATTGCTATTCTAGCTCTAAACCTAACCCAAACTCTAACCCAAACATTGGTCTTAATCTAAACTCAAAATCTAACCCAAACCATATCAGTAATTTAAAAAACAAAAAAGAGTAAATGAGCGCTCACTTTTTGCTCTCGTATTCTCTTCATGGGCATTACTAGCCACTTCCATCAATGTAAAGGTAACAAAAAGCCACCATTTATCTCAAAACAGTTTGCACAAAATATGAGCTGAATTGAATAAGTCAAAAATTTCCCTAGCTGTTAAAGTTAAGAAAAAAAGTGAGAACATTTTTTAATTTTTCAACAAAGGGTTAAACACTTGGCATGTTAATAACACACAGTAAAATGCTTTTTAGTAAAAAGAATTGCAAAGGAACACAAGATTTATATTTTTGCTTTAGGTTTAAGAATAATTTGAGAATAATGCCAGCTTCAGCATGAAAAAAATAATGTTAATAACACGTGCTAGTACAACGCATTTGGACTTAATTAGCAGAGTTTGCTGGGCCTTTTTGGAATTGCCATTTTTGATTTATTTAACAGCAATCATGATTAAAGTTTGTTTAATTTACTGGTTTTTATAAAAAACAAAAAGTGTATAGCTTAAACTATGTGTTTTTGTTTAAAACCCTTCTTTGTTCAATACTGTACTATACAAAACGATTTTGGACAACTTATAAATTCCTGCAACCCAGTTATAGGTATCTCATTTTTTTGCAAACTTAAAGTAAAAAATTGAGTGGTTTGGATTTTGAAATATCAGATGCATGCATTTCATACGACACGCTAAATTTATAGTCAGAATCCCAAGATAACAATTAGAAATGATTTTTATGTTTGTATAGACAATGTTTTATCATTCAAAATTATCTAAACAAACATATTGTAGTTTACAACTACTGCACTGATCATTAGTCGAGTAGATAGAGCATTTGCTACTGAAACTGTAGACTTTGGTTTAATTCTTGGTCAGAACATAACAAAGACTATAAAAAATCAGTATTTACAGCGTTCTTGTTTGAAGTTCAGTTAAAAAAAGATCAGTGTGAAGCCTGTACTTTGTGTAGACAGATGGGCGAGTGGCAGCTTGACTCGAAGACCAAAATGTCCCTTTGCTGTCTCTTAGCTAAAGCAAGTTGGTAACTAAAAATGTAATTACAGTTACTTTATTGTTTCCAGATCAACTAGATAAAAATCCCGAAGCTGGAATCCCTCAAAACTTTACAAAAGTTGTTTTTTTTTGCAAAAACTCGTAATAATCAAATGCAGAAAAACTCTATCTCTAAAATTTTTAAAAGTAAAATGACGAATAAAATAAAAAAAGGTCTGTATCTGCTCTAAAGTCAAATTATCCTCAAAAATCTTTGTTGTTCTTTAAAAAAAACAACAATAAATGCTTTGCATAGGCTTCAATAACATTCTGGTTTCCAAATAATTTCAAAGACACTAAATTTGAGTTAACGTGAAGAATAAGATTTTACAGTAGTTACATACAGCAAAGATTTGGGATTTGGAGTATAATACTTCAAGTTTAATTCAATTGAAATTGTCTTAAGCTTGATTTAGCTCACTGGTGCATTGCTGATCAGCTTAACCAATTGCAGGCTGAGTTTTTTGAACTATGAGTACAAATTGTCAATAATTGAAAAATTCTTTCAGATGCTGTTCAGTCGGGTACCGGTAGCCACTTAGCAGACATTCTGAAAATGAAATGCTTAGAGCTAATGTAGTCTTAATCCACCAAAGAAAAAAAATTGAGATAAGATACTTCATTTACAAATATGAATATTATTTGTTTGGAGTATAAATTTATAATGAAAGATAATGTGCTTTTTCGGTTAGCCCACTGGTATTGCTTTTTAAAATATAAAGACTGTAATTTTTTCACAAAAATTGTTTATCCCAAAAAGGTCTAACCCACAGTCCTGTTGTTACGTCATAGCATTAGCCTAGTATTGTCATTGAGCAATATTAGAAGTGGTTAGTGTTATGTTATGGTTGTTATGTAAGTCCCATAAAGAGAATGGAAGAGCACAGAGTGAGCGCTCATTCATCCTTATTTAAAGTTATGGAGGATTTGGGTTAGATTTTGAGTGTAGGTTAGGATTAACATTAGGGTTGGGATAAGGGCTAGAATAGCAATATCCTTATTCAGTATTTTGCGTAGCATAACACTAAAAGCCTCTGCCAACAATATTAGATTTGAATGTATCAATCAAAAACTACAAACGTCAAAACACCACAATTAATTTATTATAAACAAAAATTACCAGTTTTCTACATCCATATGTGTACCGTAAAGTCCTACATCTTTGGTATGGGGGTAACTTTGATACAAAATCAGAAAAGTATTTTGATCACTGGTATATGTTGGCTAAAGTTGCATATTAGATGGTAGGTATGTACAATATTCTTCATGTACTCAAGGGACTTGGGCATTTCTTTATATACCGTAAGTAAGTAAACAATTTTTATAGGGGGTAAAAAGGCACATTTAAGAAAGTTGCCTGCTAAGCCTCAGTGTTCCAAAAATGAGCTGCAGTAAAAGTGCCAAAATAACTTGTAAACAATATGTATGTGTATCAACTAAGTTGTAATCTGAATAAAATTGAAAAACATTTTTTTGGGGGCAAAGTAGGGTAAATTTTTTATTGAGGGGTCAAGTGTTCAACTAAAAGAAAAAATTTTGGTACTCATAAAGTCACCTTTCAGAGATGTCAGGGAAATTATTTAGCTTCTATATAGTAAGTATTTTAGCTATGAAACCAGTAGTTAGTTGGAGCTTGTGCTTCTTATGGCTTCTCAAAATTTTGTTGCATATTCTGAAAGTCCGCTTAATGCAGCTATTTTGCAACCATTTGCCAAAGCGCATTTTTATTGGTAAATAATTATAATAACTGTATTGCTTTTTTTTATAAGCACAACTAACTTTTTCATCACCAAATGAATGATTACAAATTTTTACTGTTCTGTTAAAGTCGCCTTGAAGCTTTAAAGCCTGTGAAATTATCATAAATTGCCATTGTTTTTTGTTTCCAGTACCTAGTTTTCTTATTTCTTAAAAACTGTGTCCACTATTAAACTGTGCAATCTTTAGAGTTTGCTGCAGTGTTTTTGTATGTAGTTCACAGCCACCTTGATCCGATAATATGAAGTGACGGCATAGAAATGAATCATTATAGCTGGCCCCTTTGTTTTGAATGTATTTTGCCTGTTACTATTTATCAAATTTTTTTCTTTTTTTGGAAACACTTCTGTAAGTACCAAAGTTAAGTATTAGTAACCTTATCTTCATACCAGTGGCCTGCAATAGACCTTTTAAGCAGAAAATCTAGTGTGTACCAAAGTAAAGCATTTTTTGCAAAAACTTGGGTTCAGGAAAAAGTGTTTTAAAAAATTAGGCCTTATGACCTGGCACTGTTTTTTGAACTGGGACTCTATGCCATCTGTACTAGATCTCAGTCTAGTCCAAAACACCAACGGAAAATCAAAGTTTTAAAACTTTACTAATAAAGGATTTTATGACAGATGTTTAAACAAATAAAAATCAAATCTTTCATTATACTCAGTGTGTTACGCTAAAGTGTGTAACAAGTTGGCAAGGCCTTCTCCGTGTCAAGTCGCAGAGCAAAGAGAATGCAGAAATTATTCTGGCAAATTGTATTTGTGTAAATTTGCACATAGCAAAAATTATATGGATTTAAGGATGGTGCGAAAATTTGCGTTTTGTAATTAAACTTTCCAACCTGTCGTAAAATGATTAATTTTTGGCATGTTTGCAAAGTGGCTACCCAACTGTACCATCTTTTTTACAACAAGCTAATAGAAAAGTAATGCAACCAATGGTGACACGATGTTCTGTCAGTATAGCGCTGTGGAAAAGACTTATGAAACCAAATCTGAATGCACTTTATTTTCAAGAAGTGACTTTACCTGTATAGTGTACATATAAGCTAAAAAAACAGTCCTTTGCAAGAAAGAAGAGGTTTTCCAGAATCTTTTGATGAAAAATCGATATGGTTAAAGGCAGCTAATCATTGTAAAAAGTGGCGATTTATGAACAAAAATAATTTGGCTTTGTGTAAAGGTTAAATTTTTGTCTTCAAAAGAATGAAATGCATGTCTGCAGACTGCAAAGTGGCTACCTGGCTGTAGTTTTTTTCTATGTTATTGCTGTTAAATACATTTACTGTGCTTGCCATATGCCATGTGGGTTGCGCCAGAGAAGTCTAATCCACAAAATTAAAATTTTTCACCAATTTGGCATAGACAATGCAAAAATATTTTTGGCACAGCACAAAACCTCCTCTACAACTTAAAAAGGGAATCACTTTGGGCCAAAATGTTGGATAAGCCTCTAATGCATTCTCACCAAATTTGAACTTTCTATTATGCCTTCTCGTTTTCAAAATAATGCAGTTCAAAATTAGCAATTTTCCCCTTAGTTCAGTGTTGCCATTTTGTCAGTATTGTGAGAGAAAGTTAACTTTTGGAAAACTGGCTTACAGTTATTGAAAAGCAGCTCATTTTTCAACTATGGCGCAAAACTTTTATTGAGAATCAGGAACATGCGGTAACTTTTGAATTTTTTTTTCTAATCAGCAACTATGGCAAAATTTCAAAGGGAAAAAGCCTTTTTAGGGGGAATTAAATTTGTTATATCTCAGGAATAGAAGGTTGTAAAAATCTTAGATTGAATAAAGTTAGCCTTCAGATTTGTCAAAATTTGCTGGGAGAAAATCAAGCAAAAATTTCCGATTTCATTGCCCTTTTAAATTAGAGCACGGATGGTGGGAAACTTTCTAATTTGCTTCCGCATTTTCTAGAATTGAAGACCTCTAACTGAAGGAATAAAAATCTCCAGATATTTACCTTTTTTTAGTAACTGTCTTAACGTAATGTACATTAATGATATAGTCTTTAAGTAGCTGTTGCAATCTATTGATGGTCAGTCACGATTAGTGATAATATGCTCCTACTTCATCTGATCTGAACAATGAAGAAACTGGATGTAATGAACTTGAAGATAAATTTTGTTGTTGACGAAGCTCTCTGTTCAGTGTTCAAGTTCTAAGGTATAGTTGAACGTGTTTATTTTTGACGAAGTTTTTATTTAAATCTGATCAATTAATTGTTTAATTTAAAACACATGTAAACATTTGATTAAAAGTAAAACTGTAGCAGCTAACAAGTTGAAATGCATGGCTATGGAAAGATCTTAGAAAAAGCATATTTTATTTTGGATCGTGACGATTATGCGTCGCCAGGACTTTTAGGCCCCAGAAATTTTCCGTGCAAGACCAAAAACATTTTTTCAAATTCAAAATAAAATTCAAAAAAATTTTTTCTGCTGTTTTTAAATAAGATTTGAAGTCCTGGAACCTAATAGTCCCGGCGCATAATCGTCCTGCGTCTAAACACCCTGCACTTAAAATTCGTTGACCGATTTTAAGAGTATCAACAATAGGGTACTTTTTTATTTGTGGCAAACCGACATCAGAAATCAGGTAATCAAATTATACAAATATGCATCTGGCCTTTGAACTGACTCAGAAAATTGTGCTGTATACTTTTGTCATTGTTTTTCTTGCGTATCGTAAAAGTAAAAATCAGCAAGAAATGCTGGCCATATGCTAAGAAATCAAACTGATGTGCAGTAAAAGGGCATTCAGATTGAAAAAAAATTTCTTGGTTTTCTCTCAAAATACTTTAACAGATCTGAAAACCAACTTCACCAAATTTAAGTTACTACTACCTTCCGATTCCAAGATATGATAATTTAGATTTTCACTGAAAAGGCTTTTTCCCTTTAGAAATTTTTCAAATAAATGTAGGCCAACTTTTCAAAAGTTAATCTTCTGCCACAATAATGGCAAAACGGCAGCACTAAAAAAAGAAGAAAACTGTTGACTTTAAACTGCAATATGTTGAAAATGGCAAGATGTTAAAAGTTCAATTTTGCAAAGAATGTATATTTTAGGCTTTTTCCAACATTTTGGTCAACAATGAAAAACTTGACTTGGATGCCCCAAGTTGGGAGAAACTGCGGTTATGTGGTAGATGTAAAACAGTAATCAATCAATTTTTGCCCTGGCAGCTGAGGATTTTTTTTTAACACTGTACCTTATTTTGATTAATTTTACAAAAGTCATACGCTATAATTCTTTTTACCCAAATGATAAAAAATTACCAGGTAACTTTTATTTCAGATGAGTGAGAAAAGATTACAAACACAGCACTTTGCAAATTGGCTAAAGAAACTGGAAGGACCGCCGTGGTGGTCGTAAGCATCATGCAGATATGAAACGGATGGCTTTGCAAACTCAATAAAGGTAATAAGCAAACGAAGTATCTTGGCATCGTTAGTTTAAAATTCTATTAGGGTTAACTTATCCTATCTTTCTCAGATATTTTCAAAGTTCAAAACTTTTAAAAAAATTTCTGAAATAATTCAGCTGCTACACAGCTGACGTCAACTACTTTGTCTCAGCATTTCGGCTTCTATTACAATTCAGACCGAAAAAGTTAGAACTTGGTAAACAATAAAAACTGGTGTTTAGTAGCTTTGTTATTTACTACGACAAATGCTGCCTGTAATAGTGCTTAAGTTTTTGTAGATCCTAAATTTTTTTTGGTTCTAGAAGTACACTATTTCTGGAACAGACTGGGACAAAAAAGATGGTGTCACAACTAAATGAAATAACACTAATTTAAAAAATTTATTTCAGTTAGTCTTATTGTTCTCCATTTAATTTGACTTAAACTAACTAAGGCTAAGTTAATATGTATTGCATGTTGGTTATGGGCAAAGTTACAAGCGATTTGACAAAACAGTTTTGGAAGAACCATAGTCTTTTTCAAGCTTTAAATCAATTGGGTTCACTTATTAATTCAAGCAATTTTTAGACCTGGGACTATCCACTGCCACATTTCATAATAAGTTTAAAACAACTATTTTCCAACTTCTTGAAAATTAAATCCTATATCAAAAGCCATGCCTGCAACTGGCTCCGTTTATGCTGTCGATTTCCAAAGCCAAAAGGTAGTTTTAAGTCAGTTTTCTGTGATAAACACATCTTCAGTGTGATTGTGCTCCGAATTGATAATTTTTCCATCAATGTGATTTATTCTGTGTACAAAAATCGGAAGCAAATGCCTTAAGCACGGTCTACACTGCGTAAAATCGTGAGCAAACAAGCGTATTTATTTTAAACAGAAATCTTTACGTCCGTCGTATCATCTTACCAACGATCAAGGTGCCAGTTGGTTAAAATCAAGTCACAAAAAGCTCATACACTCCTGATTTTACGGACAGTGTAGACCGGGACTAAAGCTTGTTTAAAATTTACGCTCTTTAGACAATACCTTTTAGTGGAATCAGTTAAGAAATTCTTAAACGAAGCTTTTTGAACAATTTAGTTACATTTTCGAACCTAGTGTGAATTTGATTATATTTAGGTTCGACTTCATTACAAAGACGACCTGTCAGGGCAAAGAATTCAGTAATCAGCGATCGTGACCTGATAGAATAAACCCTCTGCTCAGTCTACAGGTAGTTTCATCTTTTCTCAATAATCCAGTGTCGGCACAATGTATTTACTGTGTCGCCCGATCTTAATTTCGCTTGAAATTAGTCCATAGTTGTAAGCATTGATCCAAGATATCTAGCTTTGATTAAGTGAAGTCTGCATAGGTTTATTAAAAGGCAAACACTAGCGACTTCCTGACGTCAAAAACACAAAACTTACGCGCAAAGTTATTTTTCTTGCTCATTGCTATCTTATCGGTTTAGTTCCTTCATATTAACCAGACACTCTGCGTCTGTCTAACCATAACTGAACTATTGCAGAGCCTTTTTTTTGGGTTTCTTTTTTCTAGTCTTTTGTCAGACTGGGCCACTGTGAAGTGTCTTTCCCAAGGACACAACGACGCATTGCCAGTGTGGGAATCGAACACCGGTTGAGTAACGCTTCATGTTGTCTTATAAAACAAGGGTTGGCAACCTACGGCCCGCGGGCCAGACCAGCCCGCCAAGTAATTTCATTCGGCCCGCGATCTTTTTCTTATGATTGAAATTCATCTGCAACCCCGCCGAAGTGCTGTTTTTTTTGGTCACTGCCATTGAATCGGGTGCAAAATGCCTAATTTTCAGTCGAAGACCTTTTTTTTTCTTTGGTCATTGCCATTAAATCGGCTGTAAAATGCCTAATGTCCAGGCGAAGACTTTTGTTTTGGTCCGCTGAAACCTTGCTGGGTCTGGATGTGGCCCATGGGACGAAAAGGCTGCCTACCCCTGTTATATAGTCTCATTGCTTTTATTCAAATTCACTTACGCTTTGTCGTTTTACTGTATATGACGTTAACTACAAGCTTGTAAGTGAACTGTCAAATGTATAAAAAGTTAAATTTTTCGCGCGGGATGTAGGAAACCAAAAACACTCTTGGAGAGGCGTTTCACCAGTTTTTCCAGAGACTGTTTATATACATCATTTTCATGAATTACATGCTCATTATAGAAAGACTAGAGAACATTTATTCACAGTTACGTAAGTTATGTCATTCGCTTTAACTGAATTATTTTTTGTTGTTGCAGTTTCTATAACTTCCTAATCCGTCCTATCTTCAACAAACCCACGGTCTGAGTCTTGAACGGCACTCACGACCAACATTTCCAATGGATCCTGTGTTTTTTATTTTCAGTTTGCGAAATTTTACGTCTTTTGCTTTTTCTTGCGTTATTTACCATCTTCAGTTTTTTTGCCTTGCAATAAAACTTTATTTATACCTATTGGTATTATGAAAGACGCAAGATGGATGAAGTTAGACAATCGCACCAATACCATTGTAACAATATGTGCCAATACTGGATTCTTGCAGGCATTACCAGCTAGTGGGATGCAGTTCCACAACATATAGGGCCACGCAGCTTCCGATGTTGGCTAGCTGCAGTTTCGCAACTCTGGGTCATCGTTGGCAACATTATTCCGCCGCGGTTGGCGCGACGCAGGTTCCAATGTAGGCTAGCTGCAGTTTGACGACTTTGCCAACGTTGGCAACAGTATTCCGCCTGCAGTTTGACGACTTTGCCAACGTTGGCAACATTATTTCGCCATTGTTGGCGCGACGCAGGATCCGATGTTGTTCCCTGCAGTTTGCAGTCCGATGTTGGCTAGCTGCAGTTCCGATGTTGGTTAGCTGCAGTTTGCCAACTCCGGGCCGACGTTGGAAACATTATTCCACCATTGTTGGCCGACGCAGGTTCCGATGTCGGCCCGCTGCAGAATGCCAATGTTGGCTGAACGCTGGACTTTGGTGCAAAACCGCATCACCCCAACATTGGCTGCCGCGTTCGGGCCGAGGTTTACAAATGTTGGCAACTGCATCTAGCCAACATCGGCCCGACAATGCAATGTTTGCTGGGGATAATAAACCAACATTCAGAATTAAAACACGTGAAGAGGTTCTAGACTTAACCTTGGTGAACCGGTGTGCGTGGAACCGAGTAATTGGATGGCATGTTAGTAACGTGCCATCCATAGGCGTAGCTGGGGGGGCAGGGGGCCCAGGTCTCCCCCCCCCCCTCATTCAAAATACCACTAACGACAAAAAATTATGACAACATAGCCTAGCGATGTTTAGCTGCAGTTTTTTTTTTTTCAGTAATTACGCACATAACAGTAATTAACAATAATATTAATGAGAACAACCAAGGGGGGCCTTACTAACAACTGGATAGCCCTGGGGCTCTTAACCGACAACCAGAAGGGACCAGGACCCTTAACTAACAACCAGAGGGCCCATAAGTGACGACCAGGGGGCCACAGGACCCTTAACTAACAACCAAGGAGCCCCTAACCAACAACCAGGGGGCCCCCTCACTGACAACTAGGGGGTCCTGGACCCCTAACCAACAACCAGAGGGCCCCTAATTGACGAACAGAGGGCCTTGGGGCCATTAACTGATTACCAGGAGCCCCAGTACCCCTAACTAACCACAGGGGCCCCGGAGCCCCTAACCGACAACGAAGAGGCCCTGGGGCCCCTAATCAATAACCAGGGGGCTCTGGAGCCCCTAACCAACAACCAAGGGGCCCCAGAGTCCCTAACTGACAACTAGGGGGCCCCGGAGCCCCTAACTCAGAACCAGGGATCCCCAGGGCTCCTAACTAACAACCAGGGGGCCCCTAACCGACAACCAAGGGGGGATCGGGGCCCCTAACTGACAACGAGGGGCCCCGAAAATCCTAACCGACAACCAGGGACCCCCCCAAACTGACGATTAGGGGGCCCCCCCAACTGACGACCAGTGGGGATCGGGGCCCCTAATTAACGACTAGGAGGCCCCTAATTAACGACCAGGGGGACCGGGGCTCCTAACCGACAACCAAGAGGCCCCGGGGCCTCTAACTGGCAACCAGGTAGTCCCAAGGCCCCTGACTGACGAACAAGGTTCCCGGGCCAGGGGCCCCTTAAATCAAATTTTTAACAATTTATATGCAAAACCTGTAAGAAATCTAAGTGTTTTGACCTAAAAGTTGCCACCGCAGGCCCTCGTTTAGATGTTATTATAAACTTAATGCTATAGCGCAGGCGGTAATGCCAACCCCCCAATTGAAATACTACCAATGATAAATAAAATAAGAGCAAAGCTAGTATGTTGTACTTGTCAGGAATTCCAGTTTCTTGAATTTAGGATTTACGCGTACAAAAGGAAGTAATAATAATGACGACCACGTTTCCACGTCATAATAATGTCATGGAATTCTTGGACGTTTCAAAAAACTGTCAAGTGACTTGACTCGAGTCCTCCACTTTTAGAAAAAAAGTTATTTTAATTTTGATTTAAATGTTGTTTTTTTTGTATGAAAGAACTTATTAGGAAGCGATCTTGTCTCAAAATCATAGGCGTAGTCAAGGGGTGGCCGAGGAAACCCAAGTCCCCTTAATCAAAATGCCACCAATGACAAAAACTTGCCAAAAAAGCCTTGTTTCTTCATTTTCAGTTTCTTTCAGCATCTTTGCGTATAACAGTACAAGCGTACAACATTAATTAACAATAAATAATATTAACGAGCAGGGGGCCCGGCGCACCCCCTTAATTCGATTTTTTTCCTACCAATTTAAACGTATAACCAGGATGAAATCAAGAGTTTTTGTCCTAAAAGTTGCTACCTCATGCTCTCATCTAAACTTTTTATGAAGTTGATGCAATAACCAGCGCCGTATTTTCCATATGGCTCAGTGCCAGGGCCCTGCCCTCAGATAGTAGGACTTCTTTTGGTCTTCATTTATACTTGGCAGGAAGATGTTGTAAAAATTCCCTTAGTGCCGGGGGCCCTGCGGCACGGGAATAATCCGGCCGGGAGTAACATGTTTAGTAAATCTGGTCCGGGAATAACTGGAAATCCGGCCCGGGAATAACATGTTTAGTAAGCGTAACCATCTATTGTATCATTTTTCAATAACCTATAACTGGTAAACTTCATGACTAAACAAAAATCTCTAAGGAAAATCTTCGAGAGGATTATTATCATTTACTGCTGAAGTATTGCAGGAGGCAATGTGCCTTACTTAACCCTATAGACCAAATCACTTACAATTAAAATTTTACTCCATAATGCAAGATTCTAAACGAGTTTTGGGATTTAATTGCAAAAGGAGGATTGAAGAACTAAATTTTTTCGATTGGCTTTGAAACGTTAAAAATCTAGTTCTTTGAAATGGCTATGAACTCGTGCGAAATGTGATTCAATGGGATTTGAATAGCTTTTTTTCCCAAAAATTCACAAGAATTGCCCAGAGGCAGATTCTCATAGCCACCGGCGGCATTTCTCATAGCCACCGGGTCTTCGCCCCCAGACCCCCATCTGTGAAATGGTTGAGTGCACTAGCTTACTCATAACGTCTCCTAAGTTACACATTTACACTTTTTAACGATTAGTTTTCGCCCTCTCCCTTTACCAAAATCCTGGTTTAGTGCCATCAGGCTACGGCTTCAGATCTTCCATACTACGATATCTTTGCTCCACAAAAAGTTCCTTTTACAAAAATTTCTGATGACGTCATTGCATGTGATTTGTGGTTTGGCCCCCCCCAATCAAAAATCCTGGGTACGCCTATGGTGCCATCATTCTCGGATCACATGTGTATAAGGTTCCAGGTTAAAAGCAGAATCCAAAAACAGACTAAAATGTTTCGTAATCTTTGTCGTACGTGCTGGAACAAGTACGTAAACGAGCTCGAACAAAAATTAAATGAACGAATTTTACAACCAGTACCAGTGCCTTCCTCAAAAGAAGACATTGATGTGCTGGCAAACAAGGTTCATTCAGTTATTACTAAATCAAATGAAGCTGCTTGCCCTATGCGAAAGTCGCTTTGCAAGAAAGATAAATTTGGTGGAATTTTGAGCTAGCAAACTTTTGAAAAGAGTTAGCCGCATAATTAAGCACAACAGAGAAATCACAAAGTCTCCACTAGAAACTTTGAACTATCTGCTCGATATCTTATCACCGGGTAGCCAGCAAACACAAAATCATGCAACAGGTTCACATGGTGGTCAATCCATTCATAGATCTGAAAACACTGAAATAATTGCAAACATAATGTTCATTTGAGCATATGGAAGCAGCTATTAACATTTTTCAACCATTTAAAGCACCAGGGCCAGACGGGCTCTATCCTGTACTGTTACAGAGAGGCTGGAATCAGCTGAAGGAATATTACCACATTATTTTTCAAGCATGCCTGAGACACAGCTATGTGCCGGTGACATGGAAAGAAGGCACATGTATATTTCTCCCCAAACCCAAAAAGGAAAGCTATTTTGAAGCTAAATCCTTCCGTATGAATACTTTGACTTCCTTCCAACTGAAATGCTTGGAAAGACTAATTCTGTATCATTTTAATACAGATAATACCGTGCAGGCAAAGCTTTCTGCATCGCAGTATGGTTTTCGTGCTGGAGTTTCTACGGAAACTGTTTTGCTTGAATTTGTGCGCCGTGTAGAGCATTGCCTTGTTAGAAAAAAGCCGGTTAGAAAAAACATGACCCGCCTCCAACAAGACCATTCGAGGGCATTTCTGCCGATCTCTTTAGTCACGCTGGAAAATCTTATCTGGTAGAAGTTAAGCGCTTATCTTGATGGATAAAGATAACTGAATTTGGGCATGACCCCTCTACCCAGCCACTGATAAGCGCCATTCGAAAGTATTTCGTGGATACTGGGTTCCCGTCCGGATCCGAACAGGTGGTGGACCTCAATTTTCTTCCAGCAGATTTCGCCAGTTTCTCTAAGGATGGGTAATCAATCAATCTTTAAGCACTCCTTACTATCCTCAATGTAATGAACACTCAAAAACATCAGTGAAGGTCATGAAACGCTTAGTCGCTAAATCAGCTGAAAATGGAAATCTTGACAGCGACGAGGTTTGCGAAGTGCTACTTGATAAGTTAAACACGCCTAAGGCACATGGACTATCCCCTGTTGAAAATCTTTATGGTTGACAAATCTCATCGATTGTTCCAGCTACCTTCAGGACATACGCTGATTCTTGGAAAGAAAAGTTTGAGAGCTGGGACAAGAAGGCGTTGAAACGTGAAGAGGGGGAAGAAGAATATTACAATGAGCAAGCTTAACCGCTATCATCTCTGACAGTCAGCCAGAAAGTCCGGCTACAAGATACCGTAACAAAAAGATGGGATCGTTCTGTGATCAATGTTGGCATTGGAAAAAATCAAGATTACCATATCCGATTGCCAAGTCATCGAGTGTTTTGGCGAAACCGAAGACTCATAAGACTAGACTTCATCGAGGAGCCTTCTGACAAGAGCAGCATTCTTCAAGACAAAACGCGAAGTAAGAAAAACGTTCGATTCGACGATGACGTCGAAGTTCAAAACATTCCTCCAAGACGTAGTAAAAGACACAGAATGAGCCCATCACGCTTCCAAAATTTTGTATAACCTGATAAGGAATCTGTCTTGAGTCGCCTACCCTGTTTTCCGACTCCAAACAGGGGGTTGTGGTATTATGTATAAAACATATTGTACCAATATTGTGCATTGCTCCTTGCTATGTTTTAATTATTGCATGTCACTAGATGGCATTGTTGATGCGTAGGTAACTGGGTGAAGCTCTTTGTTTAGTATTCCAATATCTAGTAGGTTAACTAGGTAGGTTAAAATATTCTTGTGTATGTTGTTCTTAAACTCTGTAAGCTGTAAGTAAATAAAAAATAGAACACCAACTGGCTGGTATGGGCTGTTAATCTTAGGTTTAATTGTGCCTTTAAGACCCTGGATACTGTTTGTAGCTTATCGTTTCTTTTTCAGTACATGGATCATTCTTACTGTAATAAATCACTACTGAACTACAAAAACTATCAGTATTTTACGGGAGCGTCGGTTTCCGACCTCTGAAGTCAAGCACAAACAGTTACTTACTAGTGCTACTACTATTATCGGAACTGGCCGAAAATGAGCGAGTCTACGAGATACAACGGTTACACTGCTTGGCCCATTCATGGGAAATAACATAAGTGTAAAATGTCTTTCGGGTGCATATCGTGGTCTAGCTTGAGGTAGCAAAAATAAAACAATTGTGAAATTGCTTTTACATCATGATGATGACGACGTATACCGTATTAACAGGTCCGGCACTTCAAATAAAAATCACAACTTTTGAGAAAAGATTGTTTAATGTAGTACGACAAGCAATGGAAGCAAAAGCACAGAGCTGGACAGCGCTGTTTCGAGCTTTTAGCTCTCATCGGCAGCCCTCAGCTTCTCTCACAAAGTTATTCCCCAGCTGTGGTGTTTTTTTTATTGCAAAATTACGAGAAACAAACAGAACTCAACATGTCACAGTTGTTTTCAATGTTAATCAATTTTTATTCTTTAATTAAAGGTATTCCCCAGCGGTTTTTTTTTTTATTACGAAATTACGAGAAACGAACAGAACACAACGTGGCTGGACAAGACTCTAGGCCGAACTGGACTTAGGGCTTGCAGAGTGGCAGAGGCTTTGTAGGGAATAAACGATTTTTCACTTGTGGTACTTAAAAAAACAAGTGAAAAAATCGCTAAACCCTTGTAGTAAGGACAGCCATAGGCTATCCCCAGTGGCGGATCCAGAAAATTTTGGAGGGGGGGATGATAAAAATTGTAAGCACAAAACCTCAAATATTCGGATGTGTTGTAACCAGGCGCGTAGCCAGAAATTCGCAATGGAGCGGCTGTTTTAAAGGTCTGGGGGCGAAGCCCCCAGCGCTCAAAAATTTTGCATTTTTTTGTAAAAATAAATTAATTTTAGAGCTAGTTTGGTAAAATAATGCTTTTAAAATGCGGCATAGAAATTGGCAGCGCAAATATGATTCAAGAGGTTACATAAACGGCCTATGTGAGAGGTGGTTAATGGTAAAATTTTAGTTCTCTTATTTCGATGCAGGTAAATCATAAGCATAAAATCTTATAGTTCAATAAAACTCACACGGAGTAATTTGTTTCGAAAGAGAATTGAGACAAGTAATTGGTAATTAAACAATACTGAATTATCTCTCCACCCCATTTCTGAGTTTAGGCCTATAATATGTTTGTTGATGAAACACGTGTTCAAGTTTTTCACACTGGCGATCAAATTTTATTACTTATTTTTGGTAATTTTTTAAAGTTTTTTTTTTGCTTCGTGAGTTTTATTTTTGACAAATTAGTCCCCTTTAAGCATATGTTTCAAAAAATGCTTTAAATCACTTTTTGGTCTATTTCAGTGCAAAAAAACAGTCTCAGAAGTGCTAAAAACGTGATGTTTTTTTATTTTGCATTTTGGTTGACAGGCCAACGGATGGGCTATAGCATTGGTGCCGAAACAAGGGGGGGGGGGGGGGGGGGGGGATATATCACCCCAATCATTTGACTGTATACCCCCCAACAATTTGAGTATGGTCTTCATCTGCATCCCCTCTAATAATTTGACTCTGGTGTGCATCTGAGCGCAGATCAGTACTTAAAAAAAAGTGTTTCATTTCTAGTGAAGACCTTTTTTGTTTTTGATGTTCACCTGAACTCGGGAAAAAGGTGTTCCATTTTTGATGAAGACCTTTTTTTTTGGTCTTCACCTAAATTCGGAGAAAAAAGTGTTCCATTTCTGGTGAAGTCATCACTTAATTTGCTCACCTGAAAAAAGTCTTGGTCGAGGTTTATCCCCCCAATGTTGAAAATAGGGCAAAATTGGGGTAAAATTGCAAATTATCCCCCAATGCTCAACAAAGATTTGCACCACTGGGCTATAGCCCCCCCGCCCCCTGACTACACTACTGCTTAGGGATAATGTTCTTGACCTCGCTTAATGCTCACTGTTTATAAGCCTGATATGTGACTTAGGAAATGATTTGCATTGTGTAGGCTTTATCGCTGAAAAGTGCAAGTTGTAAACTCTGCTAAATCGGCGCTTTTGAATCAATCGGACCCATAAAAGACTAATTTCTGTTTTGTAAAAACTTCCCTGTAAAAATTAGATTTTTCTGTCCCTACCCTCACAGGGCTTCAGAAATTATATCACAGTCACACGGCCTATCAAAAATTCACTGATTGCTTTTTTTCAAATAAGTTTAATATTCATATGCACGCAGGCGCGTAGCCAGAATTTGGAAAAAGGGGGGGGGGGCTATTTTGACAGAGTGAGAAGTGTGCAAACAACCTTGACCCGAATTGTCATTGCTCTTGAATCAGTTTCACACGGTTTGCACGAAAATTGAGACGAAGTTTCTCGGAAACCTCGGAAATTTAAAGGTTTTTTCCGCCCAAAATCAGGTGGTCTCCAAAAAAAAAACAAAAACGTCTTCATCGATTTTGAGACAGTCGCGTCGTAAGAAAGATAACATTTGGTGGAATTCTGAGCTTGCAAGTCTTCGGAAAGAGGCTCGCCGAGCTTGGAGAAAAGCCATTAAAACAAAACAAGAAAAAGATTGGGAGGCTCAAAAACTCGCCTTATCTCATTTCAAAAAAGCTGTCAGAAAAGCAAAGCGCGATTCATGGCATATCTTTGTAGAAAGCATGAATAGTCAAACACCAACGGCTCGCCTGGTTAAGATTATTCGAAGGAATGAAACGGTGCGTGTTAGCAACGTAATTAAACACAACGGAGAATTCACAAAGTCTCCACTAGAAACTTTAAACTATCTGCTCGATATCTTATCACCGGGTAGCCAGCAGTTAGAAAATCTTGCAACCAGGTCCGACTTAGTGGAGAACCTATTCATGAGACCTGAAGACACTGAAATGATTGCAAACATAATGTTCATTTGAGCGTATGGAAGCAGCTATTAACATTTTTCAACCATTCAAAGCACCAGGGCCAGACGGGCTCCATCCAGTACTGCTACAGAAAGGTTGGAATCAACTGAAAGAATATTACCATGTCATTTTTCAAGCATGCCTGAGACACAGCTATGTGCCATTGGCATGGAAAGAAGGCACAGGCATATTTCTCCCCAAACCCGGAAAGGAAAGCTATTTTGAAGCTAAATCCTTCCGTATGATCACTCTAACTTCTTTTCAACTGAAATGGTTGCAAAGGCTAGTTCTGTATCATGTTAATGGAGGTAATAACGTGCAGGCAAAGCTTTCTGCATCGCAGTATGGTTTTCGTGCTGGAGTTTCTACGGAAACTGCTTTGCATGAATTTGTACGCCGTGTAGAGCATTGCCTTGTTAGAAAAAAGCCGGCTTTGGGTATTTTCCTCGATATTGTCGGCGCCTTCGACAATGTCACCTTCCGTAGCTTTGTTGCGGCTCTGCGAGGGCTGGGCATGTCTAAGATTCTCACCTCATGGATAGAGACTCTACTAAGACATCGCACAGTCCAAGTAGAATTATATAGTGATAAAGTTAAAAGGGAAGTAGTAAAGGGGAACCTACAAGGTGGTATCCTGTCCCCTTTTCTATGGAACTGTGTCTTAAACAGCCTGTTGCTAGAGTTACGCAGCAGAGGCTTTTATGTTCAAGCCTATGCCGATGATCTAGCAGTGTTGGTCACTGGTGCTGATATGCTTTGGATCAGAGGAATGGCCCAGAAAGCAATAAATATTGCTACAAATTGGGCTTTGGAACAAGAGCCACAGTTTAGCAGCAAGAAAACCGAGATAGTACTGTTCACTCACAAACGGATTCCAGACTTGGGTTCCTTGTCAATGAATGGTACAAAACTTGAACTTTCCAAGGAAGCAAGGCTGTTAGGTGTTACTCTAGACAGCAAGCTAACTTGGAAACCTCATATTACCTGAATTACCCGCAAAGCAACTACAGCATTAATGCAATGTAGACAAATTGTGGGTAAAACGTGGGGAATAAAACCATCTATGATGAAATGAATATACACAGCTATGATACGTCCAATCATGTCGTATGCATGTGTGTCCTGGGCTGGCGGTCTCAATAAAAAGTATCTAGTGAGGAAACTCACAAAGGTGCAGAGACTTGCTTGCCTGATGATTTGATCAGCTTTTCCAGGCACCCCTACTGGTGCTCTGGAAATATTGCTCAACAAAACTCCCATTGAGGAATTTCTATTGGCTGAGGCAGTGCGAGGGTCATACAGAATCACTGTTAGTGGGCTCTAGCATGTCAACCCAATTGGTTCCTTTGGGAAAACAAAAAGCCATGTTGATGTTTGCAATGAGGCAAGGAAATTCTTACCTCTGATGCAAATGCCAGCTGACCGAATAAAGAAAACAAAGGTATTTGAGAGAAATTTCGAATGTCAAATTATGGACAAAAAGAATGCCATCAGATTTGAAAGCGTTCAGAACCAGAGCACTGTCAAGGTTTACACGGATGGCTCGAAACTAAATGGGAGAGTAGGAGCGGATTTTTATGCAGAATACCCAAACAACTCTCCAAAACAAGCATTTTTCCACCTTGGAATTTACAGCACTGTGTTCCAGGCAGAAGTCTTAGCTATTTCAGAAGTGGCAAAGAACCTGCTTTTGGATAAAATGCACAATCAAAGTATTCTTGTGCTGGTTGATAGTCAAGCAGCTATCAAAGCACTCATAAAGTGCACTGTAACATCAATTACAGTGCTCAACTGCATTAGAAACCGAAATCAATTAGGTAAACAAAACCACGTCAGTATTGCCTGGATTCCGGGACATGCAGGGATTCATGGTAACGAAGTGGCCTACTATGTTGCCAAATCAAGATCTAGATCAAAAATACATGGTTCTGAACCTTTTATTACAGTCCCGTATGCCAGTTGTGTTAGCACGGTAAAGGACTGGTCCACAGATAGATGGAAATCTATGTGGAATAAACGGAAAGACTGCTTGAGGATGAAGGAGCTTGTAGGTTGGACGTCTTCACGACTAACAATACGTCTTCTTAACCTTAAGAGGCCTCATTTAAATAGAGTAGTGCAAGTTTTAACTGAGCACTGCAATCTACAGCGACACAAGAAAACTACTGGTCGTGCTGAGTCTTCTCTGTGTCCAAAATGTTGCCTAGAGGATGAAACACCAAATCATCATGTAGGCAATTGCAAGCTTTACCAAGATATTCGTGTTAAATATTTTGGAATCACCAAAACCACTGTTCACAATGTGGTAACGAAATGTAATATTAACAAACTGGCCACGTACTTAAAGGAAGCTGGGAGGCTTCCTGAGTTCGACCAGTAAGCAAACAAAATAACAATAACAGCAGCTACTGTTGCAATGGGCCCGAACGAGGCCTACGCAACGTGTAGGTGGACTCTACCTAACGGTAGCAGATTCCCTTGTACCGCTGCCCAGTAATAATAATAATAATAATATGCACGTTATGTTTAGGCTGGTGGGGGGGATGCATCCCCCCCATCCCCCCCCTAAATCCGCCACTGGCTATCCCTACTACAAGGGTTCCCCTTGTGTGACCACGGAAATCATAACCAAAAAGTTTGACGTCCTTCGTGGTCGACCCCTGGGAAATCATAACGATCGACTTTCACGATGAGACCTAAAAGCTCGAAACAGCGCTGTCCAGCTTTGTGCATATTATGACTCGAGCTTTTCCCAGGAGTCGACCACAAAGGACGTCTAACTTTTCGGTTATGATTTCCGTGGTCACACAACGGGAACCTTGTAGTAGGGATAGCCTATGGCTGTCCTTACTACAAGGGTTCAGCGATTTTTTCACTCGTTTTTTTTAGTACCACAAGTGAAAAATCGTTTATTCCCTAGAAACCCTCTGCCACTGTGCAAGCCCTTAAGGTTTGTCCAGTTCGGCCAAGAGTCTTGTCCTGCTAGGAAATAACTTTGTTTGAGAAGCTGAGGGCTGCCGATGAGAGCTAAAAGCTCGAAACAGCGCTGTCCAGCTCTGTGCATATTATGACTCGAGCTGCTTTGCAGCTGCAGGGTTGGTGGTTGATCTGGACACCTAACTACCACTGGAAGTCGTTATGATTTCCCAGGAGTCGACCACGAAGGACGTCAAACTTTTCGGAAGCAAAAGCTTCGGGGAAAATTAACTCTTCCGCATCCCTGATATGGGTAGAGATGCTGTACGCAATTCTATTTTCGGTTAGGCTGGAGGGGTAATAGCCGCTTATCCATTGGCTACTGGGTCAAATAAAACCTCGCAACTGCAACCATGTTCGCAACCAGGATTTTGCAAAGGGGAGAGAGGGGGCTTGAAAAAAAAGTTCAAACGTTTCTGTTTGGTCGCAATTGAGCAGCATGTTGAGCAAACTGGTGCAATTCAAGCGTATTGGGTAGACGGGGGTTTGGGGGCCAAGCCAACAGTCGTTGGGCAATTTTTCAATTTTTTGAAAAAATAACCCCTTTAACGTTATTTGGATCATATTTCGAACGTTTTTAAAACCATTTAAAAAAACAAAGTTGCAAGAATGTGAGATCCAATAAAAAAAGATAGATTGCTTAGCCCATTCAGCCCCTTTTTATTGGCGGATCAAGACCTAAACACGTTTAAAAGCTTGCATAGTTTATGGCAGAGGTGAAGTCTAGAACACAAGGCTCGAGGCCAAGGCCAAAGACACAAAAAAATCCAATTTTGTTGTTGTTGTTGTTTTTTGATATTAATATTTTTGCTGCAAAAGTGTTGACAGAATATAAACGGTAACAAACTCCAATTCACTCTTAGTGTACAATGAACCAAGCATCAACTGTTAAGATGAATGCCGCCGAATCTGTGAACAATATGCGTCATTTCAATAATGTGTTTGTTACTTTGCTAGGTGTTTATTTAATTATTTAGTTTTTGACACTTCTAAATTTTAATGGCAAGCTTGACGACATCTTGCTATTATATTTGTATTTCAACATCGCCTGTAAGTGTCATTTCTGCGTGAAATATCTGTATTGTTATTAAATTTTGTATCGGAAATTAATTTAAACAGAAAACGTTTTTTGCAATATTTTTGGGAAAATAACTGGTTTACTTAAACTGAATTGTCAGCGCACATTCTGAAGAAATGCTCGCCGTACGCCACTTTCACCAATCGGTAAGAAGATAAACCATAAACGGGGTAAACCCCTCCGCGAGTAAGTGAAAGCCCCTTAATTGGGCTTGAACCAACATCAAACGATATCTGGTGACTCTAAAACTTCACATGAGCCTTAGTTGGGTAGTTTGGCAACTTTTTGGAAGACTTTATAAAAATCGGTGACATTCACCCAAAATTGGTACATCCTACTGCAAAGTGGCTTTGTACAAGCCGCAAATATTGAAAATCTTACTTATTCTAAAGTAGTAACAAGGGATCAGGCAGTACTTAAATATAGGGGGTACGCGGGAGGACGAGTCCCCCCATCGAGATTTAGGCGTTCCCCATCAAGCGTTGAGCGGTGGATGATCAGACGAAAAATAGCCAGCCATGACTAAAAATCCTACAAATTCCATGCCGAAAATGGTGGCAAATTGCGGTGAAGACCTTTTTTTTTGTCTTCACCTAATTTCAGGGAAAAATACCACAATTTTCGGCGAAGACCTTTTTCTTGGTCTTCACCTGATTTCGGCATAATGACTCAATCTTCGGCAAAAGACCTTATTCTTGTTTCTGGTCTTCATTCAATTTCGGCGAAGGAAATATATTATTTTCACTAAAGTTTTTCTAAAGTTGGTCAAGGCTGCAAAAGCGTCTCCCCAAGCAAAGTTTTACAATTTAAGTAGGTCTACTAGGATCAGGCATGTCTTTTCGGTCCCAGCCATTTTGCGATAATTGTAATTATTGCGGTGAAAATATTCATTTTTAAACTTGTTTAGCAAAAATTAATATTAATAATTTGGGTCAAACTGTAGCAAAGGATCTTTTCATTAGCTGTTCAAGATTTCAACTAAAAACCAGAAATCATGGTGCGGTCTTCGGGGCCCTAAACCAAACTCATGTAGGCGTAGTCCTATTGCCTTGAAAAAGGAAACAAAGACATTTTATTTCAAATTGTTGACCAAATTTCAGACCAAACTATTCATGGGTTATAGGTAAAAGTCTAAAATTTTTTACTCCGTAGTTGCTTAATGGCTACGTAAAAATAAAAACACGTTACGCAATCGTCGGTCGTTCCAATGAGTCTTGTTTTTTTAATTTCAACTGTTTTTTTTCTAATTTTTCTATTTGTAAATGACTCGTTGCGAATCGACTCGAGTCGCCTTTGTACAAAATACTCGACTTGAACTAACATATCAACGTTATTTAACGGTGGAGTTCTTGAGGACGTTCTTGGCCTCAAGGACACTTTTTGAAGTCCGTGGCGTTGGCCTCAAAGGTAGGCCTCAATTCTTGGCCTCGAAGCCAACAAGTTCTTGAAAATGTTCTGTCCTCAGCCGAGGACAGCACTATCTTTTGAATCGTTAAAAATTGGCCATAGTCATGACTGTTTTAACTTTATCTTGGAGAACGCCAAAAACATCGCGGAAAATTTGTGAAGACCTTTTTTTTTGACAAACCTTGAAATTTCGCGGAAATTTTTCTGTTTCTTGCTCGTTTTTTTTTTTTTTTTTGAGAACATTTGTACATTGTCATAGGCGAAGCCAGGGTAGGAACAGAGGTCCCGCGCCCCCCCCTCCCCAATCGAAATGCCACAAAGGAAAAAAATAGAACAAAAAAGCCTTGTTTCTTCAGTGTTAGTTTCTTTTAGCTTTTCGCGTACAAGAGTACACACGTATACAACAGTAATTAATAATAACATTTATTGTTATTACTGTTATATAGCAAAATCCAGGGGGCCCGGGCCCCTTCAATTCAATTTTGTCAGCCAATTTAAATGTACAACCCAGGTGAAATTAAAATATTTTGACCTAAAATTTTCTACCTCAGGCCTTCATTTTACCTAATTATGAGCGTAGTATAATAACCAGGGCCAGGAGCGGATTTAGGGGAGGATGGGGGGATGCATTCTTCCCCCACCAACCTAAATCTAACGTGTATTTGAATATTAATAAACTTATTTGGAATAAATCAAAAACAGCAATCAGCCATTTGCGGGTAAAATCAGCTCGTTAAACTGTGAAGACCTTTTTTTTAAGATCACTACAAAATCCGGAAAAAATAACGTCAGCATTATTATTCATAAACACCCAAACTTATAGTAAATACACAATTTGTGCTTATAAATTTCATCATCCCTCCCGCCAAAATTTTCTAGATCCGCCACAAACCAGGGCCAGATTTACCATATGGCATAGTGCCAGCCGCGCTTAGTTAGTAATACTGTAACTTTTTTGGTTTTCACCTTTGATATCAATAAACAATGTTTGTACAATTACAGATTCTGAGTAATTGTTTTGGGTGCAATGATAAATAAGTGTCTTTCCCGAGGACCCAGCGCTGCATTGTTTGTTCAAGAAGCTAGGTGGTAGATGTAACGTTTGGGTAGCATGGAACACGAGTTCAGTGGCACCTATTTCTGAGGCCTACGTGAGCTTTGGAAAACGGACATGCTATTACAGGCTATACGGAACTATGCATAGAGGTGGCAATAAAAAATAATTAGACTGTGCTGGATAACCAATACAGTGATTAAAAGGAGATTCAACCGACGTGGCCGAGAGGGTTAAGGCGTCGTTTTTACGACGACTCTGATCTCATGATCATGAGTTCAACCCGCACCCTGGTCACGTTGTTGCGTCCTTGGATAAGACGCTTTACGATAATTATCTCTGCTTGGTGGCTTCGAACAAGCAGCAAATTTACGTGGGAAGAAGTCAAACGTCAACCGGAAAGCTTGGAAAATGGTCAACTCCTAAGCGGGTGCGGATTCGTCAAAAGTATAGCGCACAGTCGCTTTCTCGTGATAGGAGGATAAAGATGCACCAATCAATCAATCAATCATTCAATCACGTACTGAATAAAAAAGCTTTTAGTGACTGGATTATGTTCATTACTCACTGACAGTTAACTGAAAAATAACTGAAAAAAATAGGTTCATAATTTGGGCTGCATGTTTTCTGGATTCCTTAGGTGCAAAAAGAGTTTGTACCAGAAGCTGATCTTCCTGTGCAACCTTGGCCCCTTTTCTTGGAGGGAGATTGAATTACTCACTACATGATGAGCTGATGACTTCATTCAAAATGTTTAAATATTCTTTTTCCTCTCCATATCATGTGGGGCGTTTTTCGTTTTTTCTTTTTTAAAATTAAAGGGTGTGGCTATGGCTGGTCTATTCTTGGTCTTCTTGAAGTTTTTCAACGCTTCCTTTTCTCAAAAGAGTTGGGGTATTGCCAACACTACGTCCTAAAGTTTATGATTTGTATCAACAGGATTGGATTGTTTTGCTGGCCGAGTTTGAAAGTTTGCATTACAGGATGACTAGAGTGCAGCATAAATTCACTGATTTATTGTTTTATTTAAATGTGTTGCAGCAATTCAAGAAACAAAGAAAGAAATGAGATTGCTTATGGAAGAGTGGTTTATTGGCATTCGTAGTCGAACTAGTTACAGGACTTTTCGAGCTACGAGGGAGAATAATTATCGATTGGCATTTTTTGAATTTTTGATGGTGCCGCATTATTTGTGTTTAATTTTTGTTTGCAATAAACTGCTGTTAGAAAAATTAGTTATACTGCATCAGCTAATTTCTGAGCTGTCGAATGCCTATTTCCATCCTATGAGCGATACTTTGTTTTTCTGGAATGCCCATTACTGCATACACTTGCGCAACATGCGTAAGTGTATATGGGGGGAGCCCACAATTGCTAAGCAGTGCTTATGGATTGTTAATGGGCAGCCCACTGAATCATTGGGTTTTAGGTGGAATCTGGTAGGGCAGGCAGCCCAGTGGACCAGTGGGTTAAATGTAGAATCTCGTTGGGCTGCCCAGTAAATCATTGGAATAGACAAAATTTGGTTGGTTACTATCATCTGCCCAGGTTCACGTAGAACCGGGCCCCAGTGGGGTAGCCCAACTGGGAGCCATTTGGTTACCCATATTTTACCCAGTTGGGGCCCAACAATTTTTGCTATCTGGGTTCGGTCACAAAAATCGATCCAGCCTGGGTGAAAGCCTTTTTTTGGTCTTCACCTAATTTCGGGCTCAAAACCGGTCCAATTCCGAGTGAAAACCGCTTTAGCTTGGTTTTACAACTTCGAAAAAGCCCCGACCCCCACCCCAATTGCAAATTCCTGGCTACGCGCCTGGAATCGCCTATGACATCATTGGAAAAATGACGTCAATTTTTTCGAAAATATGACTCTGGCGTCACTGTAATAACGCCATCAACTCAAAATTAGATTTTCTAAAATACAGGTATTTTGGTGAACATCAATCGGTATGCTGAATTTGGTAATGTCATGACTTTTGGTTTAGAAGTTAAATACTTCCCCCACTGTTGGTTTAGAAGTTAGATATTATTCTTGCACCCAGTCGCCGCGTAAAATGCGTTGGCGAAATTGCGCGTGTAAAATAGGGTTAAACGTCTACTACTTTTAAAGTAGCAGACCGAAGCCAAATCACAAATTTCTTCAATCATGTTTTCACCGCCCTAACTTTAGAAATTCCATTTATCTTGCGAGCAGCCCTCTTTTATAGGTAACATTGTTGGTGCGGCAAACCACCTATATTGCAAATGCAAACTTCGGTTACAGAGTTAAATTAATATTAGGAACAATGTCCTGAGAAACCAATCATAAGCTATAGACAGTATCTAGAGTCTCTGGGGCACAACCAAACCTATAATTAACAGCCAAAGGCATACTATTTCGGAATCTACTCCGATGCAGTATGTCTTTAGCTGTTCATTATAGGGTTGATTGTGCCTGTAATGCTCCTCTAGATAACGGTCTGTAGAGTTCAATTTGCTTTTTGAAATTGCAACCTACGGTGGTACATACTCCACCTCAAACAACCCTCTTTTGCTCTCTCAGCCTATTTAATAAAGCTTTCCACAAACACGCAAGAGCAAACATATTTCAAATCAGTTATTTTATTTCAATCTAAAAATCAGCAATATCAAATTTAGCGAAATAACAGTCCATTTAATTAGAATACCACTGCGAACGTCACAAAACAATAGTCAATCATATCAATAGCATCCACATAGCTATATACTTTTATTAGTCGCAAAAAACGTTAGTTGGCTCACTGAGAGCTTCAAGAAGGCAATTTACAATACGGTGAGCAGTAGAGAAACCACTGATGTCAATCGGCTGTCGCAGTGTTTTGAATCAACTAGGCAAAACCGTTTTTTTGTTCGAATGAGGGTAAAACCCCCTCGGCTGTGGTACAGCTGTACAGACGACCCCTCTTTTAGTCACTTTAAAGAGAGCTACTATACTGCCTCTCAGTTCCCTTCTTGGCTTCTCTTTTTGTTAGTGATGCTCTGATCCTTAGATACTTTCAATGCCTCAAGTGTTGGAGAAGTAATAACCTTGGATTAACTCTTTGTTTAACCAGATGGCTTTGTCACCAACAGAGCGGCGCCCACACAAAATACTACCTATGCTCAAATTGAACCTCAAACGGATCAAGCTAGCATTTAGACCTTAAACCAAACCAATTGTGAGCAACATAGCCTCACGAACCAATATCATTACGCAGCCCGTTTTCTCCACCGCTCTGTCCAGTCAAAGCCAACAAAAAAAAAACGAACAAAAGTACTCGAACGTTGCAACGTTACCGCTCCTGAAATCAGTCTCAATTCAATACATTTGCATGCCAATGAAATAGCCCTCTTTTCAATGACCGCTAACTATTGCTACCTTTGAACAAACGTAACCTCGAGTTTAGGGTGAATGGCAAGAGATCGGTAATTCTTGTGCCGAGCCTTTGTGTTAGTTGGGAAACGAAGACAACGGTGATAAAAATGAAACAGAAGAAATAATGATATACTAAGGCTACTGATTGCTATTGCACTGGTACTTGTTGCAGGTCTTCGATTAAACCGATCCATTACACGTCAATCGCCACCCTCAGTGGCGGTTTTAGACAACAAGGAGGCTTTTCGCCTACGACTTGTAGTCTACACTGAAGGAAGCTAGACGTGTATCATAGTTCGCTTTAAAAGAAGAAACTGCAATATGCAGCAGGACAATTTGACAACGCTATAGCTGTTGGTGGAACCGCAGATCATCCTGCTTGTAGGTGTAAGAGAAAAAACGATTCAAAGCAAAAAGTATAACTTTCAATGTTTCTTCACCAGTTTGGGCTCATCAAAAACCATTGCACTTTACAAGGAAAACAGTAGATAGTCGGAATGGAAAGGAACCGCGTGGAGGAGTTAACTACAAGCAGTCCTTTTTGGGTATCCTAGGAAATATTGTAGCTGCACATCCATAGCTGCATTAAGTCAACTATTCAAGCCGCTCCGCGCCTCAACGGCGCGACAATAAGAGAAGTCAACTCACAAAAAGGACAATCCATCTTTTTGCCACAGCCCTTGAGGGGTGCAGGCTGTGTTACCTGGCTCGACGCATCTGAAACTGCAGCTACAAAACAGCCCAGATTAACTCAATTTGAACTAGATCATTGATGCGAAACATCTACGCGGGATCGAGAGCAGTTTGGGTTGGGTAGTGGGAAAAAAATGTACAAAAAGCGACTCGGCCTTTGGAATAGACTACACGTTAAAGAATTATTTATCCTGCCATTTTAAATCTGCAGTACAAATCAAGGTAGCATTTAAAGCTTTATTAGTCAAAACCTAAATCTTGTCATTATTGTGGAGCCCGTTTTCTCCGTCGCTCTGTTAACGTAACAACAAAACACTGGCAAGAAGTTGCAACTTTCAGCTTATAAAACCAGTCTTAATCTACTACGGTCGATTATCATTGAAAAAGCCACAAATCGATGCAATCGCTGGCAACTAAAAAGCCTCCTTTTCAAGAATCGCTCATAGTTGAATTTTGACTGCAGCCCAACACCGCAAAAGATTCAATATAAAAAGATTTTTTCATCGTCATCAACATCTTTTATCGTTTGAAAATCTTTTGTCATCATAGTTACTTAGTTAGTATTGTGGTTAAGTAGAGGCAATGAAGTAGCACCTTTTCTCGTAGCATTTTTCAACGTGCAATGCGTCATGTTTTTGACAACAGAAACTAGCATTTATAGCTTCAAAAATATCTAGCAAATTTCTGCTATGATTGACTGATTGAATGCGAAAATGTTATAGAGTACAACAATAAACATTGCACAGTGGTTAGAAAATTAACAAAATTTCAAACAAAAAAATAGGCTGATTCACATAGCCATCACGTAATCTTCGGCATAATAGTAAACGTACAGAGAGGCAAGTCCTCCTGCCAGGGCAATGCCTTCGCATAACTGACGGCAAACCTGAGAACAAAAAAAAAGTATAATTGCCACAACAAAAAGACAAACAAAATCTTCATCAAAAAAGTCAAAATTAAGTGATTAGATTGTCAAAACAGAGTCCTTAAAATATTGCAGGTTCGAGGTGAGTTAAACGCTAGCATTTTCAACGTGTCTTAGCAAATCAAAATATAGCGAAGTGTGAATCTTATCTAATACGTCGATTTGACTGGCATTGTTGTGTGGCCAGGTTTATAGTTTTAAAATAATTTTAAGCAGGTAATCTTCAAACAATCGAAATTGTAGAATGTAGAGTCAAGAATTACCGAACAATATTTCTGTTTATTATCATTTGAATTCTGGATCTGATCATCTGTAGAGTACATTTCAATAACGTTCTCTATTTGAATAATGTTTGTTAGACAATTTTTTGGTATTGGTGTGATATGAAAGAAAATGATTACTCGTATTTCGAATCTGCAAGCGATAAGCTGCCCACTTCCATCGCAATTGCAACTTGCAAAGCCGGAATACAGCTTGTTCTGACAAAATTCTTGCTTTTGCAAAACGCACACCTAAAACTTAGCAAAAACACGTTTTTTTTAAGAAAAAAGTAATACAATTTTACATTTTTAGCAATTTTCCGCAACAATGTTGATTATACTTTCGTACTTTAAAAAGCAAACCAACAACCAAGAAAATAAAACAAAGCATAATTGTTTTCGCTCTTAACATTAGCCAGAAATCCGAACGCTAGCTTCAAAAATAATTACCGTTTTTGCTACTCTGAGCCCCCAACGCCAGCCCCTTGGAGGTGGTTTTTTCTTCTTTGGCTGTTCCTCCTCCTGTTTCTTCTTCTCCGCTTCTTTTTTCTCATCCTCCGCTAATAACTTTTCCGCCTCTTTCCAGTCGCAGGTACGCCCGAACCTCTAAAGACAAAAGCACAAGATTAACGTTTAATCTTATTTTACGCGGGCTATTTGACCAAAGTATTCTAAACGGAGAGTAACTGCTAACTACTCAGCCAAAAGTCATGGTAACACTAAATTTGGAACGCAGCAGGTTGGTATTAAACAAAATTAAAAAAAAAACTGATTTTAAATTGATAGCGTCATCACTATGATGTCAGATCTATTATTTCAAGAATGACGTCATAGGCAGTTTAAGTTTAGTACATGGGTTTGTTTTTTGATGCTGGATAACAAAATGTCAAGCTTGCGTTACACAAACGTCTTTAGACGTCATTTAAGTAAATTGGCCAAAAAGTGCTCACGTTTCGGAAAGTGACTTCGTTTTTCTTGCCTTAGCTACTTCAGATTTTCATGAGTTATCTTTGAATAACTTTGACTCAAAATTAAGTTAAGTTGAAAAAAAAAACTTTTTTCTGCATGGATTTACCATGAAAAAACCGAGGAGAGGGCGATTTGCCTTTCTCTTCTTCTTCTTTCATCATTGCCCGCTTTTCCGTGAGGGTTGTGGGGGTAGCATCTTGAGATTAAGCCACCACACATCACGGTCTTCGATCACATTCATCATTTTGCTTGGGTGAAGTTTCAAGAGATTTCATCCTAGATCATCAATGTAATTGGTCTATCTAGTTCTACGTCGTTTAACTGGTCTTCTCCCATAAAGCTTGTTTGGAGAGTCTTTCCTGAGACATTCTGCTTAATGGCCAAACCATCTACGCTGAGATCTTTCAATTTGGAGAAGTAACGGTTCGATGTTAAGAGATTTTCGACTCTCAGAGCTACGTATCTTGTCAAAGAGTGTAACTCCTTCGATTCTTTGCAAAAACCCCATTTCGGACGCTTGCACTTGTGATGGCACTCTTTCGGTCATTACCCAAGATTCATGATCATAAGTGAGAATGGGACCAAAACTATTTCGAAGATTGAGAGCTTTGTCTTTTTTGACAATTCTCGTTTCATGACAACCGAAATGTGCAAAACTCGCATTACTGCACTAGCCTTGCCTATGCGGGTTTCCAGTTCTTCGTTTCCTTCCATCACTCGTGAATGCAACTCCAAGATACTTGAACTTCTCTACCTGCTTTAATGTCGCTCCATTCACTTGTAACACGCACTGATCAGAGTTTCTTGAAAGATGAAGTACCTCAGTTTTGGCTGTGCTTGTTTTCAATTCGGCGATGTTGCATGCATCTGCAATGCTATTTAGTGCGCGCTGGAGGCAAGATTCTGTAGAAAAAAACAGAACCAAATTATCAGCGAATAGCAGACGGCTGATTTCGCACTTTCGAATTGTGGCGCACTCATCAGCTTGGCTGCATTTGCCGACCCAATTCATGTAAACAATGAAAAGGAGAGGTGACAAAACGCTCTCTTGCCGGAGTCCAACGCCCACGTGAAACGGTTGTGATTGCTTGCCGTTTACCCGAACACAAACCTCCGGTCGGCAGTAAAATGACTTGATGGCACGTAATAACTGACCATCAACGCCATACTCCCGCAAAACCTTTTAAAGTTTATCCCGAGAAACTCGGTCATATGCTTTTTCAAGATCGACAAAGCATGAAAAGAGATATTTGCCATAGTTTCAAGATTTCTCAAAGATTTGCTTCAGAGTGAAGATTTGGCTGTGGTGCTGCGACTCAGACGAAAACCGCACTGACCATCTTCCAGTTTTGATTCCACTATTTCTCGGCATTTCCTTTCAAAGCCTTTGGCATATACTTTCCCTGGCAAACTGAGAAGTGATATCCCTCTGTAGTTTGTACATTGCTTGCGATCTCCTTTCTTGAATATCGGAATAATCACACCTGTTTGCCAATGTCTGGGAGTTTTGCCAAACTTCCATGCAACTTGACACACTCGCGTTAACCAGAGAATTCCTTCTCCAGTCAGTGCTTTCAACATCTTGAGTATGATTTCATCTTTACCAGCAGCTTTTCTACATTTTATTCCTTTAATTGCTGTTGCCACTTCTGCTGCTATAAAAGCTTCCTCTTCCCCTAGATGTGTCACTTCGTGTGTGTCACGAGTTGATGCCTTTACAGGATTCAAAAGATCTTCAAAGCATTCTCTCCATCGTGAAACGATTTCATTCTCATCCGTTAGAATGTTACGTGTAGAATCCTTAAAGGAGTACGTGACACTCGATCTTTTACCACGTAAACGGCGGATAGTCTGCCAAAATACTTTTTTGGCCGAAAAATAGTTGGAATCCAACCGATGACTAAACTCTTTCCTTGAATTCTCCTTGGACCTCTTTACTGCCGAAGTTGCCGCTTTTCGCGTCTCAGTGTACCGGGATTACAAATCAGATGACAACCTGTCCTGTAGCAAGGCCTTGAACGCATCTTTCTTTGCTCGAATAGCTTCTTTAACCTCTTGGTTCCACCAAGGTGTTCTTTTCTCACTATCGCCTGCCACTCTAAGCCGTTTTCGCCCACAACTTTCAGCAGCTGACAAAATGATTGCTGATCTAAACAACAGCCATTCCTTCTCGATGTCCTCAGATACATCAGGAAATTGTCTGGACTTCGATGATATTCTAGATGCAAACTGTTTCCTAACTTCTTTGTTCTGCACAGCCTCCCATTTGATCCGGTAAGGCACAGACAACCTGTTGGATCTCCTGTTTGGCCAAAGTTTCGAAAGTCACAAGGAACATACTACCAGATGGTGATTAGTTGACAATTCAGCACCTCGCTTCACTCGAACGTCCAGCATATCAGAAAACTGTTTGAGTTAGACCAATGACATAAAACTAGATGATACGCAACTCTTTTTCCCACTCTTTTTCCTCTTTCTTTCTTTATTGAGCGGCTTTTTGCTCTGTCTTTGCCCGCGCAGATCTGCTGACAGTAACTGTATTGTACAGCTTTTGCCTTGCTCAACTAACAATAGGGTTGCAATTATAATAAATATCGTTGTCTCTGGAAGTTGTGGCTTTGCGTAATTTACGTAAAGTTTTGTCAACAACTAAATTACCCCCAAAATCCAATTTTCGAGTAAGTCTTGCGTAAAATACATAAATATCAACGTGTTATCACGACTTAATGTTACGACATCACTGAAATGTAAATATAAAAAGTGTTGTTTTTTTTGTTTATTGTTGTGGTTTCTCATTTCTTCTGCTTTTCTGAGTCAAAATATGTTAAATGTTTTACCCTGAATTGATTGAGCTACTCTAAATATGTAAGTGTCAGTTTTATGTTTCATTTTGTGTTGAGGTTACGGTAGCATTGAACTTTGAAGAGTCAAGAGCGTATGTTAATTTTCGTTGCTTCCATGCCAGAAATGGCAAAAATAAACTGAATTACAGTAAATAATGTTAAAAAAACTTGCCGTAGTTTTTTACCGCATATAGTATAATTTTTTTTATTAGAACCAATAAATATTAAGTTAAGGCTGGCTGTTCGTAGTTTTCTGCCGAATTTTAGCCTCAATTGTTCTTAAACTTTTGAAAACACGGATGCTAATTTTAGCGACCACGGTAACGCGTTCGTCTCTGGAGTGGAAGGTCCAAGGATCAAATCTCGGGCCGGTCAAATCAAACACAGTGTTGCCAACGGCTCGCCACCGCTGCGACATTTCTTCTAAAGGAGCTGTGTTGCCCGCAGGCGCAATGACGCGGAGATGGGCGCCGCAAACTCGTTACACCCTTCGGCGTAATACGGCTAGTATAACGAAAAAATTGACTTTGAGTTGACATTTGTACTACTGTTTAAGATGTAAATTTTAGCGACCATATTTGAAAACTGTTTAAGTTGTTTAGTCCCAAAGCTTTGTGTGCTTGAGTGAACGTTTTTTACTGCTTTTGCCGCAACGCAAAATTGCTCTTTTTTCGACTTGAACGACTGCCAAAAATTTTCTCAGTTACTTGCATAGAGCGCAACAGCATTCTTTAATCTCGTAATAGTTGCAATTTTGCTCGCAAATACTAGAAAAGCAGTGAAATTTTATCGTTTTGAATCAGTACAGGATTAAGGTTCTTTTATTAATTAGGATTTTTGTTTCGTTTGTCCTTAATTTATTTTTGCTGCTTAGGCTGAAATTTTTCTTAATTTGTTCTTAAATTTTGAGCAAAAATGAGCCAAGTGTTCTTATAAAATTGTTCTAGAAAAAAGTGTAAATGATTAGTCAGTTTGTGCGTTTTTAATTTTTTTGTTTTAAGATATATTATCCAGTAGTGAGGTCAAGGAATCCCTGGGTGAGGTATATCTTTATAAAAAAGATTAACTTCTACTTTGGAATGAGGAGTCTTTGCTGCTGAAAAATCTTCGTTTTTTTTTACAAAAAAGATTGATTTTAGAATATTTTTGCGTGAAATTTCGGCTGCAAATTTTATTTCGGACGGTCGCCGCTCAAGAACTTTTTGCTGTTTTCATTAAGAAAATTGTCTATTTTGAGACGTTTTAGTGAAAAAAAAATTGAATTCATCCAAATAATTTAGTGACAAATTACGGGTATGTTTTCAAATTGATCGCAGAGAAACTCCAAAGCAGATGTGGTTTTACCAAACATACAGCGCCACTGTTGTTTCGTGACGGCAGGATAAAGTAAGAATAAATCATCAGCTACAGCATACGATCAAAACTCTAAATGACGTCTGATGTCTTACTTAAACCTCTCTACCTTTGAAGATCATGTACTGTATTTTACCAACTTCTTGCGAAAAAGCGTCAACGCACCTTTTTTCGAATTAGTGACTGCAATACGTCCTTGTGTCCTTGAAAAAGACACTTGACGCATATTTCCCATTAGGGCCAAGCAGTCTACCCGCAGTGGAGGCCCATCCAGCGGAAAGACTTGCAAACAGAACCCAAAAAAGTGCTCGGCGTCATATGTATAGCTAGGATTTTTGATTAGTGGAGCCCAAACCGCAAAGCAATGACGTCATCAGAACTTTTCAAAAGGAATTTTTAATGGGACAAAGATACCGTAAAATGAAGGATCAGAAGCAGAAGCCTGGGTTACCATGTAAGCAAAATTTTGGTAAAGGGGGTCAGGATTTCAACCAAAACTTGAAAAGTTTTCAAAAAATTGTAAATTGGGAGAGACGGCGAGTAAACTAGTGTAACTTAAACGTAACGCAGACTAGGGTTTTGGAGCAAAGCCCCCCCGCCGCTGGGCGATTTTTTGTAATGTTTTAGAAAAAAATTGCAATTCTAAGGCCATTTGGATCACATTTCCCACTTCAAACAGTTTGTAGATCGATTTAAAATCACTAAAATTTTAAGATTTGAAAGCCAACTAAAAAAATTAAATTGTTCAATCTTCCATTTACTTGCAGGTCAAGTTCAAAACACGTTTAAAATCTTGCATTTTTAAAGGTTAAATTTTGCACGTAGCTTGGTCCTGATAGGGCAAAGCAAGATGCAATGCCTCCTGCAATATTTTTAGCAGCTAATAAATAATAATTCACTCAAAGATTTGTCTTGGAAATTTTTGTTTTATAATAAAAACAACCAGTTTTAGGAGTACATAAACGACCAAGACCCAGGTTCGCTCAATTCAAATTCAATAATTTGTTCAATAAGCATTTTCCCGAGCTAATTTTTTTTTCAAAAGTATTTTGTCGCGTTAAAACTGCTGAGATGGAGGTGGATTGTTATTCAAAGTTGGTACAATAGATGGTTACGAGTCATGTTATTGCATTATGTTTACCAAACGGTTAGATGAGGGACTGAGGTTGCAACTTTTAGGACAAAAAGCTTGAGTTTCTTTCGGATAATACATTTACATTGGTTGGATATTAACATTGTACTGTTGAACGCAAAAGTGCTAAAATAAACTTAAGCTGAAAAAAGGCTTTGTTGTCATTCTTTTTATCATTGTTAAAAATTCAATTTGCCCCCCCCCCCCCCTGACTACGCCTGTGCTAGGCGTTGATGTGGTAAGACAGACGCGAAGTGCCTGGTTTATACAAATGGTCGATCGAGTGACTACGGCAAAAGTTCAAGACCTATAAAAAATATTGGTGCGGATAAGTAAGACTTCGACTATTTCGTTCACACCCTTTAAATGATTAAGAACGGACACGATCCTACTCTGAATAGGCTATTAAAGACCTGTAGAATAAGCTCTAATTTTCATGATATCGCTTTCACTCGACTGACATAAACATGAATACAGATTAGTTCACTTCAAACCACCGTTAATTACTTTGCAAACACATTATTAGCGCTTCAACCGACCTTTTTCAAACTGCGCACCAATCGCCAGTGCCAGAGAAAAGCAAAAGAGTGAGGCCTGCAGCCAAGCGTGACCAAGCAGAGAATAAAATAAGCGCTTTCGCGCAGTTTTGGATCATCTAGTTTTATGTCATTGGTTAGAGTTAGACCAATTTATTTTGGCTGGATGTGTAAAACTGAAGAGAACTTAGCCTACAAGGTTATTTTCTTACAAAGTGACGATGAAGACTAGGCTGTAGACCTAGTTATTCAAATCTGTTTCAGCTAGTGTCCTAACTTTCACTATAGTTACAGCAACAGCTAACTGAAACCACATTTGTTGTGGTTTGCTGTGTGAGATATGGGGTTTAGTGCAATCTACAAAGTATAAGCTCTATAAAACATGAACACTAGTATATCTGCTAACAATACTATTACTACTAGATCTGTAGATTCTCGCAGTTGGCTGCTGGAAACTATTTCTAGACCTTATGACAATAGTATCAAAAGCACACGTTTGCCCACCAGGAAGCGGAGTTTTTGTAATTCATCAGCTAGAAATGCTTCAGGCAGGGAAGAAGCTGGTAGATGAAATAAAAACTTTGTGCAAATGTAACTAACAAAAGAAACAGTAGAAAACATTGATAACTTCATTAAAAAATTTACTGTCCCTTCAATTCTTCATTGTCCTCTTTTCCACTGTGAGGGTTGAAGAGAAGCAGTTCGAGAATAAGCTACCACATTATTGAAAAATGAAGAAGATAGACATTTTTGCATAGCATGATGTTTGATTGAAAAACCGGTATGGATAATGAGGACAAACTTTGAATGTCAAAGAGAAAGAAATTATGACAGCTTATCAATTAGGTGCTTTTTTTTGACACAGCTATCCACAATAAAAGACTGACATTGAACAAATAACAATGATGAGCATTTTCAGTTTAAAATTAGAGCCAGATATTGAATTAATCATCAAATTAGAAACATATGAAATAATCGGCTATTATTTATGTTTGTGGCAGTAGGCCAATAAAGGAACTTTTAATAAACTTTGATTTAAGAAGTTCCCGTTGACTATGTACCAAACAACAACTTTGAACACAATAGAAATGATCAAAAGTGATCCCAATTTCAACTTACGTATAGTCCAAAAACATTCAAAAAAAAAAATCTTCTTAAATTGCCGCGAAACTTGACCAAAATAAGTTTTTATGCCAAGTTTCCAACTTGAGCTAAAGTAGAAGTTGTCACAATAGAATTTTTAAATTTGTAGTGCGGCTGCAACACCCTAATGTATACTTGTGAACCTCTCTAGGCTGGAAAAAGATATTCATGATGCGGAGTCCGTTGCTACAACAGAGCTGCAATAAATACCTTCCGTTTTCATTCAGTCCAGGGACTCCTTGTTTTCCGATCACACCCTTCCACGTATCTGTGCCTGTTCCAACATGTGCGTTAAAATCTTCCATAATGACTGTAGATTCTTTAAACGTCGTTTAAGTTAATTGGCCAAAAAGTGCTCACATTTCGGAAAGTGACTTTGAGAAAACCAAAAATTGGAAAACTTTTTCTTGCCCTAGCAACTTCAGATTTTCAGGAGGTATTTTTAAATAACTTTGACTCAAAGTAGTGGTAAGTATCAGCCTGTTCCTAAAAGTGCTCAATAACTGATTCAAACTTAGAGCTAGATAACAGTGAACATAAACCACTTCAAATATTAAAAATTTAAAAAACTATCTAAAACCCGACAGACTCTTTCATCTGTAAAAGTATCATCAGGGATCTCAAAACAAAAACATACACTGAAATAAAACTGAAATAAAATAAAACTAACACTGATAGCCTAAAAGTCATAAATTTAACGCTGTACTGTTTAACTTATTAAGTTATAAATTTAATTAAGTTAAACAGTACAGCGTTAAATTTATGACTTTTATCAGTGTCAGTTTTATTTTATTTCAGTATTTACTTCACTGTATGTCTTTTTTTTTTAGAATCCTGATGATCCTTTCATATGTGAAACAGTCTGTCGGGTTTCAGACGATTTTAAAAATTTTTAATATTTAAAATGGTATATGTTCACTGTAACTTTGACTCAAAGTTAGATTGAACAAAAACAAACTTTTTTCTACAAGCGTTCATAATAAAAAACCGACGAGGAGCCAAATTGCCCTTCCCCTCATTTAAAATTAGACTAAACTAGAATAGAAACGTTGGTGAACAATGTTGTGAAGCTTTAAATGAAAAAAAAAAACAATCCATGTTTTTAATAGGCAGTGACAATTTTACCAAAATTCTTGTAAGTTATTGAAACCAAAATGAGGTATATTATCATCCGCGCATTTTTCATTTTCTTTTTCCAAGAGTTAAGATTGTGGTTTGCGTTAGGATTACTGGTTAAGTTTGGGGTTAGTTTAAGACATAGGCACAGCCAGAGTTTTTGATTGGGGGGGCCCAAACCACAAGTCACATGCGATGACGTCATCAAAACATTTCAAAAGAGGAACTTTTTATGAAGCGAAGACATCGTAGAATAAAAGATCAGAAGCAGTGGCTTGTGTTTGACAATTAAACAGGATTTGGTAAAAAAAAAGGTTAAAACCAATAGTTAAAATGTCTAATTTGGGAGACGCGTTGAGTAAAGTATTGTACCTGAAACGTATCAGTGTATCACAGATGGGGGTCTTGGGGTGGAGTCCCTAGCCGCCGGAGGCTATAAGGATCTGGGGGCGAAGCCCTTAACCGCTGAACGAATTTCTGTCTTTTTTTGGAGGGAAAAAATAACTATTTTAGTGCCATTAAATCACAGTTGGCACGTTTTCAGAGCAATTTGAAAGAGCTAGATTTTTTGCATTTAAAAGCAAATTGAAAAAATTAAATTGTTCAATTCTCCTTCCACTTTCAATTTAGGTTCCAAACGCGTTTAAATCTTGCATTTTGGGATTAATATTTTGTAAGTGATTTGGCCCAGTTTGGGCGAAGTAAGGTGCATTGCCTTGAGCAATGTTTTAGCAGTAAATAATGATTCACTTGAAGATTTGCCTCAAAAATTCTTTTGTCATAAAAATAACCAGTTAAAGGAACATGTACGGCAAGGGAGCCCAGGCCCTTTTAATTCAAATTCTTATTCAATGAGCATTTGCTCTCGCTAATTTTTTTTCAAAAGCATTTTTTCGCGTAAAAACTGACGAGGTGGAGGTAACTTGTTATTGAAAAATGCTACAATAGATGCTTACGCCTACTAACCATGTTATTGCCCGGGTCGGATTAAGATTGCGTGGGGTCGGGGCCCCTGGTACCTTGGGGATTTTTGTAACATCTTCCTGCCGAATACAGATGGAAACTAAAAAGATGTCTTATATCTGAGCGCGGGGCCCCTGGCATTGTGCTATACTGTAAATCCTACCTTGTTTATTGCATTACGTTCATGAAAAGGTTAGATGAGGACCTGAGGTAGCAACTTTCAGGACAAAAACCCTTAGTTTCACCTGAGCTATATATTTAAATTGGTTGGAAAAATTGAAGTGAGGGGGCCCAGGCAGGGGCGTATTTAGTGGGGGGGGGCATTGGGCCATGGCCCCCTTTGGGTTGCCAGGATAGTATAATTAGCATAAAGTAGTACGCAAAATTGCGGCATGGCCCCTCTCTTTGTAACTTGGGCAGAGGGTTAGAGCACAAAAACGGTGGGCAAAGACCTTTTTTTTGGCCTTCACGTAATTTTGGGCCAAAAACCGGATTAAATTTGAGTGTAGGCCTTTTTTTTTTTTTTAGTCTTCACCTAGTTTTGGGCAGGAAAACGGACTTGGTTTTGGGTTGGAAAATTTTCATTCTGGTCTTCATTGTTCTCAAATTTTCTAGCCCACCCCTACCTTTCGAAAATCCTGCGTACGGTACTGGCCCAGGTCTCCTGGTTGTCATTATTATTGTTAATTACTGTTTTGCTAGTGTAATGTTGTACACGAAGATGCTAAAAAAAGCTGAAAAAAAATTAAAAGAAGCAGAAACAGTAGGCTTTTTTGTCATTGGTGACATTTCAGTTGGAGGGGGCCCGCCCCCCCTGGCTACACCAATGGTTTAAGAGTTTAAGTTAATTTTGGGACAGAATTTATACATAGTAGATAAAAACTTCCGGCGAAATAGTCTCTTCCTTGTAAATTTCGTCTTTATTCCGAAAAATTCTCAACCGAGGAACATCAATTGCATGATATTTTGACGTTTCAAAGCATTAATTATAATTAAATTCTGTTGAAATTTGAATTTTCTTTCAAAAAGAAAGCACAAAAAGACTAAATGGTGTTTCAACAAACTATGCAAATTAAAACGTAACCTTGAGCATTAGCGGGACGCATTTTCACGAAGTGTACCCTTATAGTCAAAACCTGTCGCTTTTTTTCTCTTAATCTCAAATAAACTACGATACTTTGAAGGCTAGACAGCGTTGGCTTTATAATTTAGTGATTAAAGCGCGTGTCTGAAAAATTTAGCGCTCAGGTTTGGTTCAATTCTTTTTTGTTAAACGTTGTATTAGAAATAGGGTTTGGGAAACATTGCCAGCCTAAGGTATCAAATCGATATTTAAAAATAAAGGATACACTTCGAAAATTTTCGGGCGGGACTACGATTTGGTTTGAGTTGGTATGGTCGAATCACGAGCATTGTTTCATTCACTGGAGCAATTTAGTGGTCTAGAACAAATTAACATGAATTGTAGGATATTGATAATCCATTTAGCTCGTAGGAGTGCTAGTATCGTAAGATCTCGCAATTAACAGCAACTTAATTGATCAAGAGCCGCATTATGCAAGGTTTTGTATCAGTTATATGACATCTTTAAGTTTTGTTTGTTTTAAAGAGCTTACAACCAGTGCTGGGCACCGCAAGTTTTTTTTTAAGTCCGCAGTCCGCAAATCCGCAACCGAATTTCAATTTTCTTAGTCCGCAACCGCAAGTCCGCAACGACGTTTCAGAATTCTTGAATCCGCAACCACAAGTCCGCAACTTCCTAATTCTTGAAGTCCGCAACCGCAAGTCCGCAACTTCGTAATTCTTGAAGTCCGCAACCGCAAGGCCGCAACTTCGTAATATTTGAAGTCCGCAACCGCAAGTCCGCAACTTTTTATGAACCGAGTAGAAGAGTTTTGCAATCAACCACGCCCCGAAGTGATCTGCTCAGAGTTGATTAGCAAACATAAGTTAAAAGTTGTGACTTGTGGGGAGTATAGCAAGCGTATGGTGGATACATTACACGCAATAGAAGGAATTACTCATAATCGTTGATTGGAGCAAATGTACCACAGCGTGACTTGTTATTGAGCTGCTTTTTCGGATGGCAAACTTAAGAATTGCCCATCCCCTTTTACTTTCAGGTCCAACTCAAAACAGATTTAAACGCTTGCATTTTTAGTTAAAGTTTTTAAGTGACTTGGCTAAAGGTTTGTAGCCCCCAGCCCTCCTGGTTGCGCTACTGCTTAAAAAGTAGGTGCCTAAACTGCATGAGAGCATAGTGCGCAACCTCCTGCCGAACCCTTAAAAATGCTACAATGAAGCTAGGGATTCGGAGATTAAACGCCATTGGATTACTCTGAGAAGCCATCAAATAGCAAAGCACAATCCGCATTTCCGCTTGCAACAACATATTCTCAGAAAACACTTTTTTTCGAGGCAGGAAAAAGCAAAGGCAGTAGAAGGCAAAAAACATTCATATCACTAATCCTTCCACTAAATTTTTAGTCCCTAGTTTCAATAAATACTCTAGGAACGAGATAACCACACGCTACCAGCGGTGCCGTCGCCAGACCGAACGAAGTGAGAGGGCCCTAGCCGAAAATGGTGGGACGCACTATAAAATGGACCGAACTTTTGCACATAAAAACTGATATTTTAAAGCTACATTTTCGTATTCATCGTTGAAAAAAGATACATATAAGCCCCGCAGCACTTATTGGCTCGTTTCGCATGCGGCCCGTATAATCGGTTGAAAAATACATCTGCAGGAGTGAATGCGACCAAAAGAGCAACCCGGGTTTTGCTAAGAAAGAAGGAGCTTGAACCAAAAGTAAATGTTTTTTGCTCAAAAATTGCCTAATTTAGGTCCCGTGCTGAACAAACCGTTGCAACTCAAGCGTGTGACAGAGGGGGCTGAGCCCCCAGCTGCTGGGTGATTTTTGCGATTTTGCGGCAAAAATAGCAATTTTAACGCCATTCAAATCACATTTCGCATATTTTAAAACCATATCAATAATTACAGTAAATTACTAAAATTCAGAAGTCTTTGAAAGGTTGAAATTGTCTAGCCTCTTGAGCCTCCATATACTTTAGGTCAAGTCCAAAACACGTTTAAACGCTTATTCTTTTTTTGATTATATTTTCTAAATGAATTGGCTAAAGGGGGCTGATGACCCCTTAGCCCCTTACCCCTGGTTGCGTCACTGACTGCGACCTAAAATAAATCGTAAGTGTGCTCTAAAAAACAAACAGCTGGTGTTTTAAAATAATGTTTTCACGTATTGTTTTAGATCATAATCACTAATGAAATACCGGTAACGCTTCGGTAGGCATACATCCCTATTCCGCGACACATCCGTAAAGGCGTGTTAATAAGACGAATTATTGGGTCACATTTATGTACAGAAGTTAGTGGCCAGCAATTTTGCAAACAATTGAGAAAATTTCAAACGAGAATTATGTTTGAAAATTATTATTCCTTTTTCCATTATTGCCTGTTGTCTTGTCGTTACATGATGCTCTAAAAAAGCATTCCGAGTGAACCGAAATGGGGGGGGGGGCGCAAGCAGTCGTAGGGCGGGCGGCACCCCTGCCCCCCCGTAGCGACGGCACTGGCTACCAGTACAAAAAATGATCCCCAGTGGCTAATTTTGTGCACTCACGGTAAAAAACAACAAAGCCATAAACCAGGGCTGCAAATTTGAACTTAAACTCAAAAAAAGTCGATTGCTTTGCCGAACTCGAAAAACAGTGTTGACTCCAATTTGAATCAGGTTAGACCCGTTTCTAATAGCTTGTCTCGCCGCACCCCGTATCCTTCATATTTCGGCAGTCATACCACACTTTGGGTATAAATATAACAATGTTATTCCTCACAGAACACCAAAAATTTGATTCATCCAAAGAAGCACGGCAAAACAAGAAGTCAATTATCAGCTAACCAAATCAATATCAATTAACTAAATTTACTAGACCAAAATTTACGCTATTGATTATACTAACACTATGCTAAACTGTACTAGACTATACTATTAAAAAACTGCTTCGAGGTCGCACAATAGAAATGGAAACATTAGCATGTTAACATTTTACATAACCAACTTACTACACAGCTAACTTGGTACACTTAACTACGAAAATTTGAGACATCATATCACTCGTGCTGTCGAAGACTATCTAATCTGAGCACTATTTGCAGACTTACGAGATTACGAGATTACGAGATTACGAGATTAAAAGTCTAAAGACAATACAGTTAAAATTACCACAAAGACAGACAGTTCTAGAAGATTCTTAAAACAAGCACAAAAGGGGGTTCTAAAATGTTCTAAAAAATTAACCAACTATTTGCATAAAAGATGAGAACGCAGCATTACTCGTTTCTCACGTTACCAAACTGCATGTCAACAAAAGAAAGCTATCAAGTCGAAAAGCAGACTTAGTATTTACTGTATGTCAGCTTGAACTCAAAAAACTTGATATTTTTGCCGAACTTGAACTCAAAAAACTTTAATTGATTTCTCGTGTTTGACTGGGTAAAAACATAAATATGTTACGAAAATAGAAAGGAATTTCAATATTTGTATAAAACTTGGGAAATTGCAGATTAAAATTAAAGATAGTCCGCAACCGCAAGTCCGCAATTTAAACTGCTGAAATCCGCAAGTCTGCATGTCCGCAACTTTTTTCGTTAGTCCATAATTGCGGACTTGCGGACTAACTTGCGGACTTGCCCAGCTCTGCTTACGACGTCCTAATTCTTGCAATGTGCTGCATAATAACCCCTTAGATTTAAAATATCGTAATTATAAGTTATTAAGGGCACATCATAAGTGTTAAAATATCGTAAAATTTGCTAAACATTGCATAACCTGCCCCATGGTTGTTGATAAATATTGCAAGTTGTGCCATAAATAGATAAAAAGAAGTCTCTACCTTTTTAAAGCCGATTAGCTCCTGCAACTTTTCATTGCAATTCTTCGTTGCTTCAAGTCGCGCCTCAATGGCCTTTTGTTCTTCTTCAATTGTTTGTAGCTGGTGAATTATTTGGTTGCGTTTCTTGTTGCACCTACAAAAGCAAAAATTAAAAGAAATTGTGCCTGGGTGCATTATAAGCTGAAAGTTTTAAACTTGGAAGCCTATTAGTGATAAAGCGAATCGACCACCGTCTGCTACTGAAACGGTAAACTCTAATTCGATTCCCATTTGGGGAAATCCAAAGACCCTTCACAGCTATCCTGCTTGACGTTCAGCAATTAAAAAAAAAAAATGGGCAGGTGGCAACCTGACTCAAAGACTAAAAGGTATTTTTGCTGTCTCCTGGCCAAGGAAACTTGGCGAATAAAAAATGATTCCAAAAAACTAAGCACTACACATGGCGTTTTAAAGTAACTTTGGACCAGCATAAGAAACGAGGAAACGAAAGATAAACAAAAAGACGGGTTATAAGCAGGGATGCCGAAACCCTGGGGGGATATTTCCCCCTAATAATTTGGCTGTATCCCCTCCAATAGTTTGAGAATGGTCCACATCTGCATCCCCCCACAATATTTTAAATGGGTTTACATTAGAGCGAAAATTTGGGGAAAAAAGTGCTCTATTTTTGATGAAGACCTTTTTTTTTGGTCTTCACCTGAATTCGGGGAGAAAAAGTGTTCCATTTGCATTTTTTTCTTTGGTCTTCACTAAATTTCCACGCCTGAGCAAAATCGTGGTCGAGGTTCATCCCCCCAATGTTGAAAATAGGGCAAAATTGGGGTAAAATTGCAAATTATCCCCCCCAATGCCCAACAAAGATCGGCACCACTGGTTAAAAGTTTCTAGACCAACTATACGTATGCATTTTAAAATGGCCGATATAGGTTTATTGTTCAATATCGCATGCTATCTTACAGGACCTTTGTTTGCCTATGCTGTTGTTGCAGTATTGCATATAGCTTTATATTTTCACTCCCCCATTACATTGTATTACATTTTATTTACCAAGTTGTCTTGGCCAGAAGAAATATAATTATAGTTAAAAACATATTTTTTTGAGACACCCTGTATAAACTAGTTCGACTTTGAGATCAGAGGCCATTGCTTTTAGCCATATAAATGTATTCTGAAGCCAAAACAACATTGTCGCTGAAATGTCATAAAGTTCCTTCCTGTTACTCTGTGTAATATGATTCTTTCGACCTCCTACTCAGCTGCTCAAAAAATCGTTTTATAAACTTGTAAGTTGTAATATACCTCGATTAAAAGGGTATTCAGATCGAAAACTTTTTTGCTCGGTTTTTTCTCAAAAAGGTTGACATTTCTGAAGACTTACTTCACCAAATTTGAGCTTTTTACGACTTTCCGTTCCCAAAATATGACAGTTTAAATTTTTCCGTAGAAATTTTGCCAGGGTGGCCAACTACAAACAAAATTTCAAAAAATTACTGCGTTCTAGTTACTTTTAATAAGTATGTTCGGTAGTGTAGTCGTTGCAACAAAGTAAAGGGTCAAAATTGCAAATTGGCTGCTTTTCTAGTAAATTGAAACCAACTTACCAAAAGTTCATATTCTGTCACAATACTGGCAAAATTGTAACACTGAAGTTAGAGGAAAATTGTTAACTTTGAAGAGCACTATCTGGAAAACAGCAAGACGTAGAAAGTCCAAATTTGATGAGATTGCATTTTAGGCTTATCCCTACATTTTGGTTAAGAGGGAAATATTTTAAGTGATATGGCCGGAAATGTAAAAAAAAAAAAATCAACCGACTTCAAGTCTTGATCGCATTTTTCTTAAGTATGCTTTGAAAATTAAAAGTCAAATTGTTTTCTTCCTAAAATGGTAAGAAGCCTGCTTTTTAATTTAATCCAAGAAATGGATTAAAGCCCACCTTTTTCCAGTTTCTAAGCTTGCAGGCATAGTAGCGTTTGCACCCTTGTAAAAATCTTCTTAATTGTTTTCTGTCGTTACTAACAAATAACAACAAATATGCAAGCAAGTGTAATTTATATGTCAATTAATTGGCTGGAAAATAGGAATTAATAAAATACACTAGTACCTCTGATCAAAAGCGCTTTTCTTAATGGTGGTGCCAGTTACGACTAACTGCTTATAAGTACAAGGAAAGGATTAGCAAACTAACCATTGGTCAATAGCGCTGAACGTATCTCGTTGCACGACCAACAGTTCAGCATCAGTATCTTCATCTTCCTTTTCGCATTCATTTCTAAAATCTCCGCCTTTATAACCTTTGCAAAGGTCCTCAATGCGTTTTGCAAACTCTTTGGCCTCTTGCGTCCCCTTCCGCTTTTGTTCCAACCTAGCCAAATTTCCTTCTTCAGTGTCCAGAATTGCAGCTATTTCGCTTAACTCTTTGGCAAGTTCGGCCTTTGACGAATTCAATTTAGCCTCGTTTATTGGAGGACTTGGAGATGTAATTGCTTTACGTGCGTTTTGGTTCGATGCCTCTTCGACGTCGTTGATGTTCCAAGTGGAGGAGAATGCTGACGTAAGAGGAGCCAAGTTTTCTGGAGGCGGCACAGTACTGATATCAAACTCTTCTTTAAAGCCTGCCTCCTGAACTTGGCGATAAGTTTCTTTGCAATTTTCGGAAATAGCATTAGAACGTTTATCCCGAGCAATTTGTGTCTCAGAAGGACTAAGTTGTGGAACAACCGATAAGTCATCGTTTAGGTGCATTGGAGATGAGTCCTGTGTATGCAACAGCGAAAAGTTTAGAGAGTCTTTACTTGGTCTCCACTCCGCGGAAGAAACAGAGTCTTTGCTCTCGGGTGTTTGAGGAGAGTTGAGAGTGTGTTGACTTTCTTGCTTCTGAGGAAGAAAACTGCTTGATTTTTCTTGCAAATCAGGCAAGAAATCGTTGTTTTCAAGCTTTCTAGGAGCGATGATGGCATCTTTGCTGCCCGGTCGCGGTAAATCAAGAGCAAGATTGTTTTGTCTTTCGAATCTCGTAAGCTTTGCTGGGCGTTTCAATTTGCTATTTCCCTTATTTTGGGATTTTTCAGGCGCGATTTTATTCAAACATCCTTTCGGAGCATCGACAGCTTGCATCCTTTCTTCTTCCTTGCTTTCAAGCTTTCTAGGAGCGATGATGGCATCTTTGCTGCCCGGTCGCGGTAAATCAAGAGCACCATTGTTTTGTTAAGTAAGCAAGTAAAAGTAACCACAAAAAACTATTCAAAAAATACTCGTCACCGGAAAAACTATAACTCGGGTAATCTACTCAAGTAAAAGCATTTCGTTACTTTACACCACTGTCTACGACACAACTGCCAATGCAAGTCAGTTACCTCAATTTTCCTCCTTAACTAACATATGTCAATCCCTCTACTTCAATGAAATTGGTCTAAAATCATCCCATTTTGAAACAAAATATATAAAAAGCGCACTATAAAAAAAAGCGATAAATGGTCAATGGGCTACGCAGTAAATAATGCCTGGGTAGCAAGTATGACGGTACAGTACGGCCCAGGGGCCCCGCCTCCCCCCATTTAAATACCACCAATAATAAAAATTATGGCAACATAGCCTTGCGAAGGGGGCCACAGGGCCTCAAACTAAGAACCACGGGCCCCAGGGGCCCTAACTTATGACCAAGGGACCTCAGGGACCCTAATTGACTACCAGGAGGCCTCGGGGACCCTAACTGACAAACAGGGAGCTGCAGGGCCCTTATCTGACAAACCGGCCCAGGGGCCCCTAACCGACAACCAGGGGGCCTTGGGGTCCCTAACTAAGAAAGAGGAGCCCCGGGGCCCCTAACCGACAACCTGGCCCCCCAACTGACGACCAGGGGACCCCAGAGCCCCTAACTAACAACCAGGGGTCCTCGGATCCTAACCAACAACCAGGAGATCCTGGGGCCCCTAACTGACGAACAGGGGGCAGGCCCCTAAAGGAGAAAGAGGAGGCCACGGGGCCCCTAACTGACAACCAGGAAGCCCGGGGCCCCTAATTAACAACTAGGGTGCTCCGGGGCCACTAACCGATAACCAGGGGCACCGGGGCCCTTAAATGACAAGCAGAAAGCACCGGGGCTCCTAACTGATGACCAAGCGTCCCGGGCCAGGGGCCCCTGAATTCAAATTTTTAACAACTTATAAGCGAAGCCTTTGAGAAATTTTGGAGTTTTGTTCTAAAAGTTGCAACCCCACGCTCTCGTTTAACGTTATTATGAACTTAAAGCTAAAACACAGGCGGGAATGCAATCCCACCAATTTAAATGCTAAATGATAAATATAATGAAAGCATAGCCAGTATGCTATCCTTGTTCGGAATTCCAGTTTCTTTAATTTAGGATTTACGCGTACAAAAGTAAGCAATAATAATCACAACCACATGTCCACGTCATAATGATGTAATGCAGTTGTTGGAGGTTTCAAAAAACTGTCAAGTGACTTGACTCGAGTTCTCAACGTTTTGGAAAAAAATTTATTTTAATTTACTTTAAATGTTTTTTGTATGAAAGAACTGAAGAGCGCGATCTTATCTCAAAATCATAGGCGTAGCCAAGGGAGTGGCCCAAGAGGCTCGGGCCTCTTCAATTAAAATACCACCAATGATAAACATTTGAGAAAAATATCTTGTTTCTTCTTTTCGACTTAATTGCTTTCTTTTGTTGACATGCTGTTTTTTCAAGTTTGGCAAAACAACCGACTTTTTTCGAGTTTAAGTTCAAATTTGCAGTCCTGGTTCAAAGTGCGGCTTTATTGTTTTTTATTGCAAGTTCACAAAATTAGCCACTGGTACTGTATATCATTTTTTGTACTGGTAGCCAGTGCCGTCGCTACGGTGGGGCCAGCGGCGCCGTACCCTGTGCCCCACCCCCCATTTCGGTTCACTCAGAATGCTTTATAGGAGCATCACGTCACGACAAGACAACAGGCAATAATGGAAAAAGGAATAATAATTTTCAAACATAATTCTCGTTTGAAATTTTCTCAATTGTTTGCAAAATTGCTGGCCACCAACTGCTTTACATAAATGTAACCCAATAATCCGTCTTATTAACACGCCTTTGCGGATGTGTCGCGGAATAGGAATGCATGCCTACAAAAGCGTTCATGGATTTCGTTAATGATTATGACCTGAAACAATACGTGAAAACATTATTTTAAAACACCAGCTGATTTTGTTTTAGAGCAAACTCAAGATTTATTTCAGGTCGCAGTCAGTGGCGCAACCAGGGGAAAGGGGCTAAGGGGTCATCAGCCCCCTTTAGCCAAGTCATTTAGAAAATATAACCAAAAAAAAGAATAAGCGTTTAAACGTGTTTTGGACCTGATCTGAAGTATATGGAGGCTCAAGAGGCTAGACAATTTAAATCTTTCAATGATTTCTGAATTTCAGCAATTTACTGGCAATTATTGAAATGGTTTTAAAACGGGCGAAATGTAATTGAAATGGTGTTAAAATCGTTATTTATGCCGCAAAATCGTAAAAATCACCCAGCAGTGGGAGGCTCTGCCCCCTTTGTGACACGCTTGAGTTGCAACAGTTTGTTCAGCACGGGACCAAAATTACACAATTTTTGAGCAAAAAACATTTACTTTTGGTTCAAGCTCCCTCTTTCTTAGCAAAACCCGGGTTGCGCTTCTGGTCGCATTCGCTCCTACAGGCAGATTTTTCAAGCGATTATAAGGGTCGCATACAAAACGAGCTAATAAGCGCTGCCGAACTTGTATGTCTCTTTTTTCAAAAATGAATACAAAATTGTAGCTTTAAAATATCAGTTTTTATGTGCAAAAGTTCAGTCTATTTTACAGTGCTTCCCCATTTTCGGCTTTGTCCCTCTCACTTCGTTTGATCTGGCGACGGCATTGCTGGTAGCGTGTGGTTATTTCGTTTCTAGAGTATTTATTGAAACTAGGGACTAAAAGTTTAGTCATACGGTGAGTGATATGTTTTTTTTTGCCTTCTACTGCCTTTGCCTTTTCTGCCTCGAAAAAAAGGTTTTTTTTAGAATATCTTGTTGTAAACTGAAATACGGGTTGTGGTATAATATTTGATGGCTTCTCAATGTATTCCGATGGTTTTTAATCTCCAGATCTCTAGCTTCATTGTATCATTTTTAAGGGTTCGTCAGTGGGTTGTGCATTATGCTTCCACGCAGTTTAAGCACCTACTTTTTAAGCAGTTGCGCAAAAAGGAGGGCTGGGGGCTACAATCCCTTAGCCTAGTCACTTAAAAACTTTAAGCGTTTAAATCTGTTTTGAGTTGGACCTGAAAGTAAGAGGAGCAGGATAATTCTTAAGTTTGCCATCCGAAAATGCAGCTCAATAACAAGTCATGCTGCGGTCATTTACTATAATCAACAATTATGGGTAACTCCTTTTATTGCGTGGAATGTATCCATCATACGCTTGCTATACTTCCTTCAATTCTCAACTTTTAACTTATGTTTGCTTATCAACTCTGAGCAGATGACATCGGAACATGGTTGATTACAAAACTCTTTTACTCGGTTCATAAAAAGTTGCGGACTTACGGTGCAGACATCAAATATTACGAAGTTGCGGACTTGCGGTTGCGGACTTCAAGAATTACGAAGTTGCGGACCTGCGGTTGCGGATCAAGAAAATTGAAATTCGGTTGCGGATTTGCGGACTTCGGACTTAAAAAAAAGTGCGGTGCCCAGCACTGCCAATAACTCTTAAAAAAGTTTACTAAACCCAATTTGTACAAATGTACTAAATCTACTAAACTCTCTATAGGTTAAAAGTAACTGAATTCTCCAACCACTGACTAAAATAGTAAAGGACTAAAAGCAGTACCGTCGCTCCGGAAGGACTAGGGGGTCAGTGCCCCCTTTAAAGGCTACTAGTGCCCTCCATTTTGGTTTACGCAAAATACTGTTTTTGAAAGATCACTTAACGACAAGATAATGGAAAATAATGGAAAAAGGGAATAATTACTTTCAAACATGGTATTGCTCTTCTTTGACGTTTTCTCGCTTCTTTGCGAAATCGTCGGCAACTAACTGCTGTACATAAATCTGACGCAAAAATTTGTCTTACTAATATGCCTTTACGGATGGGTTGCGGAAGAGAGGCGTAAGCCTGCAAAATCGCTACCGGTACTTCGTTATTGATTCCGCCATGAAACAATACTTGAAAACATTTTTTTCAACTTCCAGCTGTTTTGAGTTTTAGAGCACACTCAAGATTTTGAGGTATTAGTCAGTGGCGCAACCAAAGTGAAAAGGCTTAAGCCTCTAAGCCAAGTCATTTAGAAAATTTAACCTCAAGATACGAGCGTTTAAGCGTATTTTAGACTTGACCTGAAATAAAGGGGGGGGGGGGCTAAACGGGCTAGTAATTTAATTCTTCGAAATGACTTCTAAAATTTAGCGATTTAGTTATTCATATGGCTTCAAAAAGTACGAAGTGTGATTAAAATGGCTTTAAAATTGCTGTTTTTCTGCTGCAAAATCACGAAAATTGCGCAGCGGCAGGGGCTATGCCCCCAGGCCCCACTACGTATTGAGTGACTATGCCCATCTGTGACATGCTTTAGTTGCATCAGTTTGTTTAGCACGGGGCCTAAATCAGACAATTTTTGTGAAAAAAAAGCAACTTTTGCTTCACTTCTCATAGTAAAATCCTTGGTGCGCGCCAGGTAGCATTCACTGCTGTAGATAGATTTTGCAGGCGATTATGGGCCGCAGACGAAACGAGTTAAGAAATGCAGCCAGCCTTATATGCCTCTTTTTTTTAGACAGGAATACAGAGTTTTTTAAATTGCGCATATTTGTAGCCGTACAGGATCTGAAAATCAGTTTTTATTTGCAAAAGCTCAGTTTAGTTTAGTGCCCCCTACTTTCGGCTAGTGCCTCCTCACTTCGCTTGGTCAGGCGACGGCACTGACAAAAAGTAAGAATCACTTCGAATCAAAGAGCGATTCAGCCATTGGCATAAATTTAATGGAATCCAATCTGTACGCACGCAACTATTTTGATTCGCGGTTTAAAATCCTAACCGCAGTTTGTTCTGAATTTTACTTGAGCCAGTTGGAAACGGTTTATATTTACGGAAAAAAACAGATCTGTGCAGGCAAACGCAGTTTGTATTTACCCTTCAACTCTTTCGATAAGATCAGAGAATGCTGTCACTATATAGATTGCGTTTCTCTTTACCATTGATTGTGCAATCTCCTTAGAATGCATTTCTTCTACTGCCGAGTGCATTTCTCCTTTGTGCATTTGGTCTTTAGAAGATCCTGCTCACCATATACCGAACTAGGGCCCACATGACAGAAATTTCCTCGTTTCCTTTAATTAACGAGTTTTTTTAAGAGGCGCTACTGAACGAAATACTCGCTAAACGTAAGAGGTCATTTTTGCACGTGTATGTAAAGCCTTGCAAAATCCGTTACGTCATTCTTTATCGTTAAGTTGCTTCGAGCGATTGCGGAAAGCAGTTCGAGTAAAAAAACGTCACATTTTCCTCGCCAACTAAAAGAGGATCTTGAAGCACTCTTCAAGCGTGCGAGAAATCTTTTTGGTTCAGAAATTTAATGGCGAATGTTGAAAACTTCTAAGGCGAATCTTTGCTGAAAATTAATTAAAATCATCGCCATGTTTGCTATTAGACTGCCAAAAAAAAAGCGAATTGCATTGAGAACCATTTGCTGTTTCGACTGATAAAGAAATGTTGAGTAGTGCCTGTTGACAAAAATAGCAATACACTCCTTTTATATTACACGAATGATTTTCTAAAACACGAGGCTCATTTTTGCTCAAAATTTAAGAACAAATTAAAAACAATGCCTGCCGCAGCAGCAAAAAGAAACAAAAAACAAACAAAAAAATTTAAACTAATCAAAGAAACTAATTTTGTACTGATTCAAAACGATAAAATTTCAGTGATTTTCTTGTGTTTGCAAGCAAAATTACAACTATTCAAGCTTACAAAGCTCTGTCGCTCTGCGCTAGCAATTGAGAACTTTTTTGGCAGTTGCTCAACTTAAAAAAGGCTTGCTTTTTCGCTTTTGAAATTTTACGATGCTGCAAAAGCAAAAAAGCCTTCACTTAAGCAGACAGAGCAATAGGAATTAAACAGTGTTTCAAACATGCCGGCTAAAATTGACATCGATGCTCTCAAAATTTTCACAAAATCAAGAACAAATGAGACTGAATATCGGGAAAAAATTAAAAACAGCCAGTCTCAACTAAAGATTTACCGGTTCCAAAAAAAAGAGTGTACTTCACCTGGCTCACTTCTGAAAATTTTTGAAACCCAAAGACCTAGAGTTACTGTTAACGTATGAGTTTACCCACCAACAACCTCAAGGACGCTTTACGTCATTTAAAAAAATTATAGAATGGAAAAAGTTGTTCTTATTTCACATTGACTCAAAAATATAATTAAATTCTGTCGTGCATTTACTAATTATTATCAGCTGAGGAGTTTGCTTGCTTAGAACAATAACGCATAGCTTATACTATCTTTTTCCTTAACAATGCAGTACATACAATTCGCTTGAACGCATTATTTTGAAGTAGAAATGCATCTGACGTCACAATGAGAGTATTTATTACCTACTAACACAAGTTACGAACATCTTGCAAAGATATTCGAGCGAGCAGTTGTAACGTGTGTTGGGCGAGACGGCTCAGAAATTGCAGTTTGTCTAGGAAGATTTTTTGTTCGTCAGAGCTTTTTAGCGAGAGAGAATGGCTTTTACGAGCTCGCTAGTACGTTCTGTCATGTCGGCCCAGAGCCCAAATGACAGAACATGTTAACGAGCTCGTAAAAGCCATTTTCGCTCGCTAAAAGGCGTTAACGAGCAAAACACTTGGTGGACAAAATGCTATTTCCCAACCGTCTCGCCTAACACGCGTTAAAAATGCTTGCTCGAATTTCTTTGTGAGATGGTGTGTTAGCACCTAATAAATACCTCATTGTGACATCAGATGCATTTCTACTTCAAAATAATACGTTCAAGCGTACTATGTCTGTATGACAGTATGTACTGCAATTCAGGCCCGGCGCCAGGATAGCGTGACTGGGGGGGCAGAAATAAATCTTGGGGGGCACGAGAAGTTTGTTTATCTGAATTCGAGAGGGGCACGGGGAACGAGAAATTTATTCTAGTGTGGATCAAACGAACCAGGTTAAGACAAAAAAAAAGGTCTTTAGATCAAAATTTTCCACAAATTTTGGTTATCGTCTCAAAATTCTTGCGATTTTTCACGAATTCTAAAGTGAAGACCAAAAAAAAAAAGTCTTCAGTTCAAAACTATCCACAAATTTTGGTCATCGTCTTAAAACTCTTGCGGCGATTTTCCACGAATTCGTAAGTGAAGACCGAAAAAAAAAAAAAAAGGTCCTTGTTCCAAAACTTTTATGAAATCCGGTGTGAGTCCACAAAAATTATGAAAATACGGGCATTAAACACCAATTTGGGAGTCTTAGGCCTCGATTTGCACTCCATTTACCCCGAGCCTGTTAATTTCTTCGGGGCACAGTCCTTGCTTGACGGGGCACAATTTTCGTTTGGGGGGCACGGCCCCGGAATGCCCCCCCGTGGCGTCGGGCCTGCTGCAATTGTTACCAAAAAAGATACTATGGGCCTTGCATTAATATTCTAAGCTTGCAATATCCTCCATTGATAATAATTAGCTAATGAACTACAGAGTTTAATTATATTTTTGGATCAATGTAAAAAAAAGAGAAAAACTTTTACTATGCCACAATTTTTTAAATGACGTGAAGCGCTCTTGAGGTTGTTGGTGGGTAAACAGCAACAATACGTTTCGAAATGTTTCAAAAGTGAACAAGTCGAACTGCACTGTTTTTTTTTTCAAAATCAGTACCGGTAAATCTAGATTTGGAACTGGCTGTTTTTAATTTTTTGCCGATTTTTGACCTCATTTGTTCTTGAATTTTTCTTAAATTTTGAGAGGATCGATGTCAATTTTAGCGACCATGTTGGCAACAGTGTTTAATTTCTAATGCTCTGTCGGCCTGATTAAAGGCTTTTTTCCTGCTTTGCAGCTGCATCGTACAATTTTTTTGTCAGTCGTTCAACTTGAAAAAACAAGCTTTTTTCGAACGACAGCCAAAATAAAATTCTGAAACAGCGCTCTATACTCCTGGAATAGTTGCAATTTTGCTAGCAAACAGAAGAAAATCTCTAAAGTTTTACCCATTTTGAATCAGTACAAAGTTTAGTTTCTTTTCTTTGATCTGAATTTTTTTTCGTTCGCTTTGGGCTTATTTTGCTGCCGAGGCTAGCATTGTTTTTAATTTGTTCCTAAATTTTGAGCAAAAACGAGTTTCATGTTCTTAGAAAATTGTTCTTACAAAACGAGTGTATTGCTATTTTTGTCAACAGGCGCTACTAAATATTTCTTTATCAGTCGACACAGCGAACGGTTCTCAATGCAATTAGCTTTCTTTTTAGCGGTTTAATAGCAAACATGGAGACCATTTTAAGTAATTTTCGACAAAAATTTGCTTTAGTTATAGTTTTCAGCATTTTGCCGTTAAATTTCTGACCAAAAAAATTTCTCGCACGCTTAAAGAGTGCTTCAAAATTTTTGTTAAATTGGCGAGAAATATGTGACGTTTTTTAACTACAGTTATATCTCGCAATCGATCCAAGCAACTTTGCGAGCGAAAATGACATTACCCACTTCGCAGAGCTTCAGATGCACGTGCAAAAATAATCTCTTGCCCTAAGCGAGTATTTCGTTCGATAGTGCCTCTTAAAAAATTCTCGTTAATTGATGAGAGCGAGGAAATTTCTGTCATTTGGGCCCAGCCTCAGATCGCTACTGAAGAGTTCTGTCCCAGTGGCGGATTTAGGGGGGGGATGGGGGGGATGCATCTCCCCCCACCAGCCTAATAGTAACGATTTTGGCCGAAAAATCAGCCTCTGTTTCGAATAATTCGGCTCCATTTCGGGATGCATCCCCCCCCACCGACCTAAACGTAACTAATCCGGCGAAAAATCAGTCTCAATTTTGGTGAAGACCTTCTTTTTTTTTGTTTCTTTTTTTTTTTTTTTTTTGGAGACCACCTGATTTTGGGCGAAAAAAACGTTTGAATTTCCGATTTCGGCCGAAAAATCACTCTCAGTTTTGGTGAAGACATCCGAATTTTTGAGGTTTTGTGCTTCAAATCCCCCCCCACCAAAATTTTCTGGATCTGCCACTGTTCTGTCCGTTAAGGTTATTGCGAAAGCTAGAATGAAATCGACTTTATTAAAAGTCATTATCAAATCAAAACAAACTCGCAACACTGAATGAAGACTTCGTTTTAAGCATTAATACGATTATTGGTACACTATCTTTATTTAATTGTAATGTTTTGACGTTTGCAGGCCAGAGTTTTAAAACGATTAAATTAAACGATTAAACTATCATTATTATTGCATCATCATTTATCAATCACATAGTTTTGCTACGAAAAATATTAACCATATACGTTTTTTAAACCTAACTTAACTTTCAGGATTTTATTGTAGTTTGATCTCAAATCATATTTCAGGTTCGAGTGGAGTTGGGGCTGAAACTAGTCGACTCGTTTATAACTCTGAGTTGAGCTCAACGCTTGATCAGAAGTCGGTGGTTCGTAAGTCCAGGTGCTCAAAAACTTCTACGACTTTGAAAGCGCTGAAAAAAACATTTCAAATTCAAAACAAACAATTGTTTAAATTTTTGCATATAGGAAACGTCTTTTAGTGGTGGAAGCCTGCAATGTAAGCATGAAGAAAATTGGGGAAGAGAGATCGAGGCGCTAGCTAGTGCTAGTGGCAATACTTCCAAAAATGAAATTGAGCCTCCCTTCATTTGCTATTAGTAACTTTCTCGGCAAAACTAAGCAACTCATTGTCAATAATTATTGACTGACTATACAAAAAAAAAAAAAAATATCCTCCTTTGGCATCTACGTAATTCTTTTAGATGAAGCAGTATTATGTTATACAAAATGTTAAGAGACTTTTCACTTTGGTAGTTCATTGCACCATTTTTTTTTTTTTTTTTTTGATATCTTTGTGACATTTATTGCCTTTTTGAGCTTTTTTCTGTTATGCTATGGCAAAAATGAAGACACGAGCATATCCTCATTGGTAGCACCAACGTGTCACATCTTGGTTCCCAAATTGTTTGAGGCCATGTTTTGGATGAAAATCACACACAGGAGAAGAAAGAAGAAATTCCGACGACTTCGCATTTAAGGATCAGTAAAATAATATAGCCACAAGCTTATCGGGCATTTACGAAATCATTCGTAAATTATATACTACTATATTTTATTTACCGAAATCGATTTCACCCAGCGGGGCATTATCAGTTAGATCTAAAAATAATCAGAGTATACTTTAAAACCAAATCATCATAAAACCTAAACAGACTATTGCATCAATCAATTTGAAAATTAAATAAAACTGTTAAATCTCAATTGCGGCAAGCTCAGTCTTCGAGACTAACATAAGAAACTCGGCACTCTTTAAATGTACTCATATAAATTTTCAAATGTATTAAGCAGTCTGAACCAAACAAACAGTTTACACCGGTTTCGAAAAATCGTTTTCCTTTGACTGAGTTTTTAGTCGCGCCTTTAACAGCTGTAATCACTAGACTGAGAAAAGGTTTGTGAATAAACTGAAGAAGCGGCGCGTTGATTTAAACGCAAATTCAATCACAAAAAATCACTAATTAGTGGGTCGAACAGAATCATGAGGCAAATTAAATCACGAAATCACAATGACGCAAACTAAACCGTTTTTGACAACGTAACACACCCCCACGCAAAATGTGCCTCTCGGACACATTTTCAAACATCAAAGGTGAAGGTGTCAAACCAAAAAACAAAAAGTCTGAAGTTAGTCAAAAGATTGTGAGTTTGTATCTTTGTTCAGAATGATGCAAAGTTTTGTAATGGGTCTCACGACTGTGCCATTTTTGGTGTGGACTGCAACTGTCCTCACCTTGCCCTTCTTATCAGGAAAAACAGCAGTGACTCTTCCCATGAGCCACTTTGACCGATGCTGCATGCTTTCAACCAATAAGACAACATCGTCAACCTGTAAATTGTTAATAGTCTTAAACCATTTCTGTCTTAACGTTAAATTAGGCAAAAATTCACCTATCCAGCGAGACCAAAACTGCTCGGCTAAATACTGAACCTGAGCCCATCGCCGCTTTCCATAGCAATCACCTTTCTCAAACAATCCAGGCGGGAGATTAGGATTGCCGTGGAGAAGCAACAAATGGTTCGGTGTCAATGGCTCATCATTTTTCGAATCCATGGTAACAGGTACTAAAGGCCTTGAATTAATAATGCCTTCGACTTCAGCCATTAAAGTAGTCAGTACCTCATCTGTCAGAGTCTGAGTGGTCATGAGAGCAGTCAGAATTCGTCGTATGGAGCGAATCATTCGCTCCCACGCTCCACCCATGTGACTAGCAGTAGTGGGATTAAAAGACCATTCAATTTCCCTTTCACTCAAAAAATTTTGCACTCTTTCGTGATCGAAGTGTTTTGAGTAGTCTTGTAGCACCTTTGCAGCCCCAGCAAAGTTGGTTCCGCAATCGCTATAGATTTTGATCGGTTTTCCTCGCCTGGAAATGAATCTCCGCAGAGCACATAAGAATGAGTCAGTTGTCAGTGAGTGAGAAACTTCAATATGAATTGCTCTCACTGTCATAGACGTAAAAACGCAGCCATACCGTTTAACCAAAGCCCGGCCTTGTTTGACTTGGAAAGGACCGAAATAATCAACCCCAACGTGGCTAAACGGCGGTTGATCAATTTGAAGGCGAGCGGAAGGCAAATCAGCCATAAGTTGCTTACCTACGGGCGCATTGCGTTTTTTGCAATTTGTGCATTGTCCGATTGTGCGGCGAACAGCAGCACCTCCCTTTAAGATCCAGTACCGTTGGCGTATTGCTGACCAAGTATGGTTAATGCCAGAGTGGCCGACTTCACAATGATATTGCCTTATTACGAGTTCAGTAAAATGGCAATCTGACGGTAGGATTGCAGGGTGCTTTAAGTCATGATCAAGATTTGCTCTTTCGAGTCTCCCTCCCACTCGAACTACTCCGTTCCTGATGATAGGACAAAGTTTGTTCAAATAACGTGGGAGAGAACTTGCCCGAGGAAGTTGGGCCGAACCTGCAGAAAACAGAAAGGGAAAGTTTTTCCTCTGGATATGCTTAACTAGTTCAAGTTCTGCTGACTTCAACTCCTCAGCAGAAAATGGCGCGGCATTAAACACCGTGCTGCCGCATCTCACCTTATTCCATAGGAACTGCTTCGTTCGAATCAGCCACGCTGTAAGTTTTTTCGCTTTCAAAAGAGATGAGCAACGTTCAATTAATCTGTTCAAAACATCATCGGTTAGATCTTGTGAATTGGATTTTGTCAGAAAGACCGTAGTCTTTTGTTTCTGGTCTTTAACCAAGCTTAAAGGAATGTCAGGTAACTCGCAAGGATTTTCTGGCCATTCCTCAACTGGCTGCCAAAGAAAATTTGGTCCTATTAACCAAGGATGCATTGCATTCAACTGATTAGCAGGTATGCCTCGCGTAGCGAAATCCGCCGGATTCAACTTCGAAGGCACGTACTTCCACGATTTAATTTCAGTGTGCTCATTGATGACAGCCACACGATTCGCAACAAAAATAGGGAACCGTTTCGTTTCATTGTGTATTATCTGCAATACGGCGGTAGAATCTGTCCAATACACAGATCTGCAGTTAGGTAAATTTAGCTCTTTTTGTACTATTTGGCAGAGTCGAACTGACAATACCGCAGCAGTCAACTCGAGTCTAGGTATCGACACTACCTTAATTGGAGCCACTCGAGCCTTACCAATGACGAAGGAGCAATGGATTTTATCCTTGCAGTTGATTAGCCTCAGATAACAACAACTGCCGTAGCAGTGGAGTGAAGCGTCCGAAAAAACATGAATTTCACAATTCTTAACTTCTCCAAATTCAGGCGGTTTAAAACACCGCTGAAGCCGCAAGTGATTCAATGTCGGTAATGTCAATTGCCATTTTTTCCAGCACTTCGCTTCTTCGTCCTCCAAATCTTGATCCCATCCTCGTCCCTTTTTGCATAACTCTTGCAAGAGGAGTTTTGGTATCAAGGTAACAGGAGATACAAACCCAAGAGGATCAAAGAGACTAGAAACAGCCGAAAGCAATCCACGTCGAGTCAACGGTTTATCAGGCAAGGAAACAGAGAAGAGAAAGGAATCTTCTTCAAAATTCCATTGCACACCTAAAACTCTGTGAGATTGCGTGCTGGGAATATCATGAGTTTGCATTTCTTTGGCTCTTTCCGACTCGGAAATCATGTGGAAAACCTCAGAACTGTTGGTTAACCATTTCGTGAGATGAAATCCACCCTTTTGAAGTAGCTGGGCTAGGTCACGCATTACTTCAATCGCTCTTTCAGCCGATTGGAATGACATTAAACAATCGTCCACATAGAAGTTATGAGTGACGATTTCTGAAGTAATGGGAAGATGCTCGTTGCCAAAATCAACAACAACACGGCGCAAACAATAAGATGCGCAGCTGGGCGATGATGTGGCTCCAAACAGATGCACCTGCATCCGATGCACAACTGGTTCTTTCTCCAGGTTGCCGTTAGGCCACCAAAAGAAGCTTAGAGCGTTGCAATGTTTAGGATGCACTCGTATTTGGTGGAACATTGCTTGAATGTCACCAATCAATGCAACTTGTTCCTTACGGAAACGTGCAAGCACCCCGAACAAATTGTTAGTTAAAGAGGGTCCGGGCATCAACAAATGGTTCAAACTAACGCCATTATACTTGGCACTGCAGTCAAAAACCACTCTCACCTTCTCTGGTTTGAAAGGATGCATGACTGGGTGATGGGGTAAATACCACCTCAGCGAATCACTTCGCTCTTCTTCGCATTCAGTAATTTCGGAGGCATAATTGTTACTCACGTAATCATGCATGGTTTGAGCATATCTGGTTTTCAGTTTAACGTCTTTAGTTAGACGCCTTTTTAAACTTAGCAACCTTCTGAGAGCCATTTCTTTATTGTTTGGCAAATTCGTCACTCCAGTTCGCCAAGGTAATGGTAATTGATAATGCCCATCTGGTGTCAACTTAATAGTGTCGTCGAGTAATTTCAACATTGCTTTGTCCTCACGGTAGTAGGGTTGGTCAAAAACTGAAGTTCCGTCACCGAAATCAGTTGACCATAACGTTTGAACAAGTTGCTCAATTTCTTTGCCCTTTTCAGAGTGTGTGATAAAATTAACCGAACAATTACTTGAACATGACGAAGAAAGTGATGGCCCTAGAAGAGACCAGCCTAAAATCGACTTAAAGGCAATTGGCTGTCCCCGGCCGCCCTTGCGAACGTCAATGGGACAAAACACTTCTGGCACGTCCGCGCCGATGAGCAAGGTTACGGTTGCATGTGGTATTCTCTGAAATGTAATCCCACTCAAATGAGGCATGGTATTCAGCACACCCTTGGCAGGAATTACATTTGGATTAATCGGAATGTTTCCGATCGAAAACACGTTAGGAAGGTTTACTGAATGAAGCCCATCCAGTGACGAGACACTCAAAGTAAGGGATACTCCACGACAACTAGTCGCAGGATGACCCAACGTTTGAAAGGTCATGCTTTCTTCCCAACCAGTTACTCCAAGTGCCTGTACAAGTTTGGTGTCGCAAAGGCTGTGCGTCGATCCTTGGTCCAAGAAGGCATACGTCAAAACAGTTTTACCTTCGTGCTGAACCTTGACGGGAACGACACACAGATAGACTCTTTCTAAGCTCAGGTTGTTACAGGTAATTAGACTAGCACTAGTGCAAGGCTCCATATCTTTAGAAGCCGTTTGTGTGTCACAAGCCGACTCCTGATCAACTCGTTGAGGCGTCACTTCCTTGGAAGCCTTGGGATTATGCAACAGGGTGTGGTGATAACGTCCTGTGCACCCCGGAACGGTACAAGTATTCGCACGCTTGCACATGTTGGTTCTGTGTGTACTGCTGAGACATTTGTAGCACAATCGTCTTGCTTTCACAAAATTCGATTTCTCTTGCACTGGTAGTTCCTTAAATTTTGGGCAATCGTGCAATCGATGTCCGCCATCCTCGCAGAACCAACACCGAAACCGTGCTTTCTCCGTATAACTATTAATTGAAAAACTGTAACTAGACTTAGATTTAGCACCTTTAGGCTGTTCGCTGGAACCTTTGACATTTGACGGCTTATTCTCAGTCTTGCTCGCAAATACGCGTCTGCCAAACAGAGAACTTTGCTCTTCAGATTCTCGAGTCACATACTTGACAAAGTCACCAAAGGTAGCCACATGACCGCCCTTTTCCTCGATCATAACCGATTCTCGAACCCAGCGCTTTCGCATGTCAAAGGGTAGCTTGTTAACTAGCTTTGTCATAAAATCGAGTGAATTAACACTTCCTTGTTCTTGCAAGTTTTGCAAGGTAATGTTGGTCCTTTCAAGCAGCTCGGAAAACGATTTGAGAGAGGCTGAATCATTCGCCTTCACTTGCGAGGCATCCCTCAATTGCTGCTCACAAAGGTCTGCTATAATGCAGGGTCGACCAAACTCACGTTTAAGTTTGTTTTTAGCAAGTTCGTACGCCACCTCGCCCTTTTCACCAAAATATTCAATTTTGAGCTTCACCTTGTCCGCACAATGTTGCAACAGCAAACAAAACAACATCTTTTTATTTTGAACTCGGGGTTCAACGTGAGTCTCAAAATTGGTGATAAACGATTTGAATTCCAGAGGATTACCATTAAATTTCTTGAACTCCGGCCTAGGTAAAAACAGCTCATCATAAGCCGGATACGAAAGTGGCGTAAAACCTGGTGGCGGTTGAATTACATGCCACGGAGGATAAAAATTGGCACCACTAGTCGACGCAAAACTGCTCGCCCCACCAGACCCTGGTATATGTCGCAAATCAAAAATCGGTCTCTGAGATAAATAAGGCTCAGCTAAATGAGATAAAGGGGTAGGTTGCTGAACACTCGAATAATGTGGGCGATTTTGAGAGGAATAAGCTTTGGAAAAGCAATAAGATGCTTGTGGAGCGTGAGAGTACGTTACGTCGCAAAATCGAACATCAGCATTATATCTATCAGATGGTAAAAAACCATGCTCTTGAATATTAGCACCTTTAAGTTCACTACACGCATTTTCTTGAATGCTGCTGCAACCAGCCTCGGTTCGATTTGCCACTGTTGCGCTCACTTTGGTCGCCCCTGGGCAGACCTTAGTCAAAGTTTTGGCAATTTGTTTCTCAGGAAACACAGCAGTGGCAATATGACCGCTTGAGCTAGCAACATTAACATTCAAGTTATTTGAATTAACAGCTACATCTGAAAAGCATGCACGGTTACCAATAATATCCGCGTTTCGATCAAACTCTTGACTGTCCTGCTGTTGCCATGCTTGCATCTTTGCCGCAGCGATCTCCATCTCTCTTTCAGCATTTCGACGCTCTACTTCTTGTCGTTGTTGCAGAAGGAGTGCTTCCTCTTTGGCCCTTTCTGCAGCTTGCTTTGCCTTTAACTGAGCAACTCGAAATTCAACTTCAGCTTCACGAAGTTTAACGCTAGATCTCGATGATGCAGACGATCTGGACGACTTAACGGACCTCGAATCGCACAAGGAATAAGCGGAATGGCGATCCTCATCTTCGGAAGATTTCGGAAGCCTTTCTGAGCTATTACGGAGTTTTACATATTCTTGATATCGGGTATCAAACTCAGCTTTATTTCGTGATATCGATTCTTTCGTATTAGAAGCTGAGGGCGAGTCAGAACACTCAAGTTTTTGCAGCAAATCGCAATATTGCTTTTCGATCTTTTCTACAAGCGATTGCAAATGAGGCAAATTTGCCTGTCTCAACGACATCAACTTCTCGGCTGCCACTAAATACCCGGTAAGCTCCTGCTGCATTTTAGTAATAGAACTGTCCGAGAATTCCTCTGACGTCATCATAGTGAACTATCTTCGATGTCACCATCAAAAATACTAAATAGACTTTTCGAAACTTTTATGTTAAATCTCAATTGCGGCAAGCTCAGTCTTCGAGACTAACATAAGAAACTCGGCACTCTTTAAATGTACTCATATAAATTTTCAAATGTATTAAGCAGTCTGAACCAAACAAACAGTTTACACCGGTTTCGAAAAATCGTTTTCCTTTGACTGAGTTTTTAGTCGCGCCTTTAACAGCTGTAATCACTAGTCTGAGAAAAGGTTTGTGAATAAACTGAAGAAGCGGCGCGTTGATTTAAACGCAAATTCAATCACAAAAAATCACTAATTAGTGGGTCGAACAGAATCATGAGGCAAATTAAATCACGAAATCACAATGACGCAAACTAAACCGTTTTTGACAACGTAACAAAAACGGATTCCAATAAACAGCGAAATTTAAAAAAATATAATACTGTAAATTGTAAAACCTCTTTTGCAGTGCAAATATATTAAAAACCTTGTTTTATCAACACCACCACAACATCAGAAAAAAAAACTGTACAAAAAAGTTGTTTAAAATAATAGACCACTACAAAAAAAATTAATTATAAAATGCGTTGCTAAGCAATCAAAATAGTAAACATATCTCCAAAACCTAAAAATGTAAAAAAACTTTAAATTTTTTTCAAAAAATAGATGGAATTGGAAAAGAATACGTTACAAAACTCTTACCTTGGTTGGCAAATCCACAAGTGGCAAGAAAAGGACCTTTAGTACTAATTTCGGCCAAACATACTGCTAAAAGTTTGATGAGACTGGCTCTCAAATGTTAATGAACTAGCTCAGAGTTAGTGAAGCAAAAATTCAGGTTACGTCTCTTGAGGTTACCTTAACTGCTAGTGTTTCAATCAACTGTGAATCAAAAGATGTTGTCGATATCAAACACTAAGACCTCATGTGCGGCCCAACGCAATAAACTAAAGCTAAACATTTCAGTTATTCATTCATTTTTATTCTTGACAACCACATTAAAACACAGAATATTAACGACAAAAACACGTACTTTTCCAAACGCGAAAGCAGATTTCCTGTCAAATGAAACCACCAGGTAGAGATGATCATCTCGAATCGTCTTATGCGAGGACGCAACAATTTGGCCAGTGTCCGGTTTGAACTCAGACCATGAAGTCACTGGTTGTGAAATAAACTCTTTACCTTTCCTGCCTCGCTGTCGAGTGTTGGATATAAAAATTTCAAAATAGAAAGTTCGCTGCCGTCTAGTAGAAAGGAGAATTACAATCTCAAGTAAAAAATGGTAAACCGAGAAATTTTTCTTAAAAATGAGAATTTTGTATTTTTCTGGACAGTTAGTAAGTGAGTATTAACAGTATTTGTGCATAGTAAAAATCAATGTAGTCAGTTGGGCTGGAAAATCAAAATGATTGTAGACTTCATGGCTGAAAATTCTTTCAATCTCTTTAAAAATTCTTTTTATATGGTTACTTAACACTGATGTAAATTTTTACACCTATAACTTTATTTACATAGTAGATAATCTAAACAAAAAATTTTGTACAAATTTCTCAACTTTTAGTCTCTTGAAGAATGAGGATGTTAAACATGCCCCTTTCAAACACTTTAGTTTCGCATGGTTACGTTTCTTTCACCAGGAGCGTGTGGAAAAAATTTTTGGAGCGGGATGCGCGGAAATATAATGTGGGGAGCCAGCTCAACCTTACTCAAAATGATGAAGCCAGAAAAATTTTGCTGCACTTAAGAAAGGCACTTAGCGCATCTGAAAAAAAATTTCATACGCTCAGTTTGTACTGGGCAAAAGTTGTGTGCGTGCGAATCATGAGCATACCGCATACAGCCTACAAGCTATCAGTATGTTAAATTAAACTAAAGGGATTAGCTGGTATGTCCGCTATATTACGTGCATATGGATAAAATAATGTCTTGGCGAACTATGCCATATACAGAGGACCAAATTATTGAAAAATGATCGACCTTGTTGGATTTGTAACAGCAGGCAATTTTGCATTGTGATCATGATCTTTACATCTTTCTGTTTAGATTGTTACCTTATAACAATTGGATTGGTCTCAAAAAATTCTGAGAGCTGGGGGCCACTTGTTCCACAATTTTCACCGGGTCAACAAGGCTTCACAACAACTAACTTAACGACTGAGCAAAAATATCTATCATTTTTCTAAAAAAGACCTGAGGGCGGCTCGAGCATAAAAAGTACAAACCCCCTCCTTAGGCTAGTGTCTTCTGCATTAACAAATTTTTGTTACTAGTGCAACTTGCCAAAAAAGCTGAAAAAATTTCAAAAGCGAGCCATTATTTTTGCCGTTGAAATGATGCTTTGAACAGCGACTGGTAACTGCTTTTGTTTCTGTTTTAGTACATAAGATCCGATAACGATGTTTTTCAGGATATTAACGAATTTCACAGGAACTTTTTTTATGTCGCAATCGTGTCTTTGTGTAATTACAGTCCCTAAATACTAAACGGGAGCTTGCTGAGAAGCAATCTCAGTGAACGACTGACGTGTGTTGAACAATGAGATACTAAAAAAAAAGCTTTCGCTTTCCGTTAAGAAATTAATTAGAAATATTTCCTATAGAAAACGAGGGTTTGGAATTTAAAACATTGTCAATATCGGAGATGGGCAAAGTGCAACTTCCGTAACCTCCGCAATTGCGGAAGCTGCGTTGCGCTTTAATTTTTTATTTTTAAACATTGCGGGAGTTGCGTTGCGGACTAAAGTTTTTAAAATTTGTTGCGCTTTAATTGCGCTGCACTTTCATTTTTTTTTTTTTTTTTCGGTTAATGGCGCAATTCTGTACATTGAACTTAAGTTTGTTCCATTTCGATCGCAATATTAACAAACGTCGACCTTCTTTGGCAATTATTTGCTCTTTTTTTGTCTCAAATCGCAAAAAATGCGGTATTTGCATTGTGTTGTGAAATTTCAATTGCAGAAGTTAGGTTGCGCTTTAACTTGGTACGAAAATGCCTTTCCGCAATTGCGGAATTGCGCTGCACTTCAACTGAATCAAAAAGTTCATTGCGGAAGTTGGGCTGCACTTCAGAAATTAAAAAAACTAAATTGCGCATTTTGCGCTGCGCTTTTACTGGTTGAAAAGATCGTTGCGCTTTTGATGTAATATTATTTGCGCCCACCTCTGGTCAATAGATACATTTAATTGACAACGTAGTGACTGATCATGATAAAAAAAGCATCCTATTTAAACTTAAGCCGTTGGAACTATGTCAAGATATTTGTCAGTTAAACAACTGCTGCTATCAAAAAAACTAACGTCCTAGCTTGAGCATTTCAAAAAAAATTAATTTTTTTGGATCTCCAGGGTGTTGGTACCCCCAAACTATGTCAAAATATTTGTCTGCTAAATATCTACTGATATCAAAAAAGCTGGCATCCAAGATTAAGTCGTTCAAAAATTGATTTTGGGGGGTTCATTGGAGGGGTCTTCAGATGGGGGGTACCCCCAAATTACGTCAAAATACTTGCCTGTTAAATATCTACTGATATCAAATAACACTGGCACCGAAAGTTAAGCCATTCAAAAAATTGATACTGAGGAATCCATCTGGGGGAGTCTCCAGGGTTGTGGCAACCCCAAACTTTGTCAAACCATTTATCTGTTAAATATCTACCGTAATCAAAAAACACTGGCCCCCTAGGTTAAGCTGTTCAAACATTGAATTTTGGGGTCCATTTGGGGAGGTTTCCGAGGGTGTAGTACCCCCAAACTATGTCAAATATTTGTCTGTTAAAAATATCTACTGTTATCAAACAAAAAAAAAATGGCGACCAAGCTTGAGCTGTTCAAAAAATTAATTTTTGGGGGTTCATTTGGGGGGTGCCCGGGGGGGGGGTGGTACCTCAAAGTAAGTCAAAATATTTTTCTGGTACATATCTACTGATATCAGAAGAAAACTTACACCCCAGCTGGAGCCGTTCAAAAAATTGATTTTATGAGGCCCCATTTTGAGGGGGTTTCCAGGAAAGTCGCCCCCAAAAACTTCTGGAAGCAAAATTGTGTTTGCAGCTCGACAACTATACGCAAAAATTCAATTTCGATATTTTGTGGTTTATGAGAAGAAGAGCGTACAAGATTTAGGAAGATAAAAAAGGAAAAAAAAAAGGAAAAAAAGAAAAGAAAAAAATCTCATGGAGGCCAAACGTGGGTTGGTAGGGATTAAAGGGTATTATAAGACATATAATTGTGTGAAATATTTTTTGCCGTACGTAAGACGTTTTTGAATGAGACGGCTTTTTACGCCAAACTTTCCGGGCGGCTTTCGGGTCCTAAAACCAAAGTCACGTGACTAATTGCCTTGAAATTCGGTACAAATATGCAACTCATTTTTCTCAAACTGCTGTCAAAATTTCATGCAACTAGATCAAACCATTCTCGAGTTATTAGCAAAAGTTTGAAATCTCAATCTCGTTAGGTTAAAAACGGCCGAGCAAAAACAATAAAGCACGCGACGCGAGCGTCAGTCGTTTCAATTACAATCCCGTAATTGTTGTTGTTGTTGTTGTTGCGCATACTTATCCTCCTGTCACCGGACAGCGTCAGATGCTAACTTATTGCACGATCTGCACACTTTTTATTACAACGACTACTTCGTGATTGGAGGAATCCGCACCTACTTAGGAGTTTCTGATGACCCAATGTTCCTGGGGATTTTTTCGAATTTGTGTCCACTGAATTTGCTGCTTGTTCGAAGCCACCAAGAAGAGATAATCATCGTAAAGCGTCTTATCCAAGAACGCAACAACGTGATCAGGGTGCGGGTTGAACCCACACCATTTGATCAGTGTCGTCGTAAAAACGACGCCTTTACCCATTCTCCCACGCTGCCGACAGTAGCTAGCCTTTACTGTACGGCATTCAATTAACTTTTTCAAGCTCAAGTTAAGTTCAAAGTTTTGTTTGCGATCGCAAGACAAAAATCATCAGACATGCGAAGTTCCGAACTTAACTTGAACTGCTACCTTAATTAGATAGTCTATAATATGCAAATGCAGAGTGCAGACACGACTATGTACGTTGATATAAGAGGTCAATTATTCAGTTGATAGTTTACTGAATGCTACAATAAGTATTTTACTGGTTTTACGGTAACTGTGTATGTAAAATTAACTCCAAAACACGACCTCAAAAAAAATTGAAGAATTTCGTTTGAGGAAAGTTTATCTTCAAATCGAAATGAATTTGCAAATACTGATGTAGTCACGTTTAGTGAATGAAACGACGTCATTGCAAATTTTAAACAGAAGCTAGCAAACAATTCCACGAAAATTCCCACAATATTGAGTCAAAAACTGAGAGTTTACTCTTGAGATTATTGCGAAATGAATTGGTGTTTTTGTGACACACCCAGAAATTTTTCTTGGTAATCCAAAAAATGCATTTTTAGCTTTTTGCTCCGTTTATTCTTCCGTTTCGAAAGTAATGCTTGTATTATTTTAATTGATTAATATTAAAATATCAGGATATACTAAAGGGGAAGCCTATCACATAGAAACTGCAAGTCATGTTGGGAAATATACATTTCCAAGAAAGCAATAATTTTCTAAAATGCAAAAATTGAAAAAATAACGACTGCAACAGTAACTGAAATGTTGAAACTGAGTTTAAATATGAAAATATCCTTTGATGTTCGCTGCAATTGACGTCGGCATTTTGTGAATATCGCCTGCCTCCCCCCAAGCAATTAGTGCAATTTTGTTTTATCGCTTATTTTATTAATTTAGTGTGTACTGTAGAATCGGTGGTTTGGTCATCGTAGTTATCGACGATAATTTATTTGTTGAGCCTCCACCGCTGAACAAGACTTAAAACTTTAGAGATTGTTCAGTGCCGAGATAAGGCTGGGAAATTATTGGATCGGATCTACCAATAGTTGTGTCGGACCGGGCTTATCGGCTCGGGATTGAGATAGACAAAATGTCGGCCTTAATGCGGGCTTTACTTGATTACTTGCCAAGTGCTTTGGCCTTTTAGGTGCTGCAAAAGCATACTTAAAATAACTTAACCCTGAATGACGACTTTGTTTAGGCATCATACGATTATTAAAAAATTATTATTATTGCGTCACAATCATTAGCAAAAAGCGTTTTTGATAGGCTTGCTTGCAAGCTCGAATTTAGTTATTCATAACATTTCTTCCAGTTATTGAATAGTAGTTATATAAACTTCTTCATGTTACTACGTGAGTCATTATTTGTTTGCTTTCGGATTTCTACAACATTTTTATTGTTGCAATAAACTGTTTTGAAGAAGTAAAAATGATTCATAATAGCCTCGTAACATTTATGCATTTCATTAGATGTTTTTGTTGTTTTTATTCTTTCTAGTATATTGCTGCGATGTTTGCTCTTTAAACTGTTCAAAAAACATTTTATTTTCTACACTGGTAAATTATGCATTTTACTAAAGTGGCATACCGGTACGCTTTTAGCACTATTATAGATCAGGGTTGGAAAAATTACTTGTTTTTGTTTTAATTACAATTACAAATACAATTACAACCTAAAATTTTCAATTACAATTAATTCAATTACAATTTTAATTACAATAAAAAGATTCTCAAAACATTGCAACCAATTTACTTAGATAAAGAAGCCTCAAGTTTTGCTTATTTCACCACTGTGGATTTGTTTTGTATTTCTATACCAAACCTATATCAAAGCCTTATTTCTCTCTATCCTTATTCTTCTATCAATTTTTGTTTAACTTTAATTTTTGCAATACATAATTTCGTTTGTACGCAATTGCCAAGTTGTTACTGAACTCATATCGCTTCCAGCAACATTATGGTTTTAGCTAAACCCTGGTACCATACCGCAATTATTTGTAAGTTTTAACATAATTAAAATTTGTAAAAAGTTGAAATTGCGTACGTTACTACTACTATTTAACACCATTTTAAAAATCTTTTACCAATAACATCACATATTTAGCATGATCATACAAAATAGAGCCATTAGTGTCGCTTTGACATGCACACAAGGGCAAACAAGCAAAAAAGCACACAAAATCTTAATATCGCAAATAGCATTGAAGTTACATTGGTACTTATCACTGCGCGGTTACAGTCACATCTGACGCCATAGGCCTAGTCTATGTTAGGCTATTTTTTGGCTTCGAGTTACTGCTAGTTATGATTAGAGTAGGTGCTAAGTTTAGGTTATGAATGTGATTAACCCTATCTCTAAGACTAACTCTAACTATCCCGAACTACTTTGATGTTCGGTTTCTGACGTCATATGTGATTACAACCAGTAAAAAATATCGATACCAATTTGCAACCGGAGGAAAATTGATATTGTTTAAACACAATTTGTTATCATCCATTCGTAGTAAATAATAGAGTCATTGTACTTGAAAATTGGCAGAAAGTTTTTCGATTACAATTACAATTATCGACTTTTGAAAATATTCAATTACAATTACAGCAAAGTCGTGTGATTAATTACAATTTTGTCAATTACAATTATGATTTTTCCAAGTCTGCTATAGATACAATATTTCTTTATTATTCTTTCTGATAACAAAATAAGACATCCATTCGATATACTTGTTTTACATTGGTGAATATTACATCTATACTGTTTCATGAGTTAAATTGGTTTACTTACTTCAGTTTTTTTTTTAATTTTTTAAAATTAGCTCATGAATGTGATAATATGCTTTTCAAATTTTTGCAGTTTTTGCTGATTTATGTAATGTGGTATGGTTGTACTGGGCTAATTTATCTGCCAATTGTCAATATAAAGTGTCAGCTGATTTTCTCTAACAGTTGATTATCTTTTAACAGAAAATGTTTGCTTTGAATTAATTTAGGATAACAGCTAATGGTGTTTGTTCTCACAGTTAGCTTGGCTTGTATATTTTACTGCTTTTAGTCTAACTCAATGCATTTTCTTATTTTTTCATAAATATGGTTCTTTTTTGGTTTAAAATTACTTTGTATAACAATAACTAACTTTGATGTTGCTTAGTGTTGGATAATTTAATTTTCATTCTGGATATTTGTCATTGACCAAGTTTTTGTGAATGCTGCGAAATGAAACTTCTGTCTCCTCCATACTGAACCGATTTGGGTCACATTGTTGATGGAGTAAATTTGGTATGATGATATGATACATTAGGTATGATGGATGATTTATTTTTAATTTTACTGGGTCGCAATTGTGCTGGACCAGTACATTCTTACTATCATTTTTACCGCATATACGAGCAATAACTGTACACATTTTTTTAGACATAAGTTAACTTTCGTGCTTTTTCGAGCTTGGTTTTGGTTTTAAATCACGTTTCGGATTCGGGCCGGGTTCGCGCTTAAGCTTTTGGGTTCAGGCCAGTTCTAGTCGGCCCGTTTACAACTCCGGGATCTACAATAGGTACAATACACCCGCTAAACGAAATTTCTGTTACTCATCTTTTCTCAATATGCGCAGTATCATTTTGTAGGACTGTAATTGTATAACGTGCCCTGTTAACAACAATATCACTACGACAGTTTTCAACAACAGCAAATTTATATATCAGTTTTAATTTTTTTGAAATGCTTGCTATTAGCAGTTGGTTACTGCTCTGACTGTTGAAAGGTTTTTGCCAATCCCATGGGTCGAGGGCCGTTCCTTTTACTACCCCGGAGGATGATTTAAACGGGACTGACTTGTCGGATTGGATGCGGATTCTGGTTTAAAGTTGACAAAATTTTGGGCTTAATTCAGGTCGGATACGCGCCATGTGTTTCAGATGCAATAAAACATGATCAAAATGACTTTGATGTTAAAGCATGTAATAAACTTTGATGTTAAAAGATGATCAAAAAAGCTAAAAAACATGAGCAAAATAAATTTGCTACACTGAATAAAGACTTTATTTAAGCATCTAATACCGGTGGTTCTCAACCGCGGTACTTGATTATCTTTTCTTAGGCTCTCATTAACTCTTTAGAAATTAACCGTTTTTGATTTCAAATGTTTGCACTATTTATGTACACTTTATTGAACTCCATTCTTCATTTCAATAGTAAATTAATATTATTATAGCACTAAATTTAGCCAAATTTGCTACTATTGTCAGTTTCCCTTGAGCCAACTTAGAGTCGAAGATAATATTCCAAAGTGTTCTACTCGGGAGCTATATTGAATGTTAGTGGTTGCATTAGCTTGATTTCTTAACTTGATTCCCATACCCGACATAGAGTTCTATTCTGATTTATTACTCAGAGGCTAGTTAATGCAGTGGTAAGACTTTAAAAGTGTCTAAGGGGGCTGAAGTTCCACTTTAGCCAAGCCACTGTTAGAAAATTTAACCAAAAACGCACGCTTTTAATTTTTAAAAGTGTTTTTAACTTGAACAGGAAGTAAGGGCACTGATGAAGGGGGTGAGAATCTAATTTTGTCAAAAGCGATTCCAAATCTTAGCAATATTTTCTTTCAAATTGTTCTACAAACATCCCAAATGCCATCTAAATTGCATTAAAAGGACTATTTTATCCAGCTTTGAGTTCAAGTTTCTTTGTAATCAAAATCCAATTACGTACGCTCCTTTTATCCCCCAAATCAGAAAAATCTTTGAACTTTACAACCCCTTTCCTTCGCAAAATCCCGTTACACTACTATTTTCCAAAAAATCACAAAAATAGCCCAGAGGATGGGGCCCTGCCCCAGATTCCCGTCTGTGTGACGAGCAGACAAACTTTAGCTTTGAGTCCAAGCCCTCTCCTTAGTAAAATCGAGTTACGCGCCTAGGTTAATGCTGTAATATCCGATTTTGTTTCTTCATGGTTTTGTAGTATTTTGTTTGTGCTATTTTATGTGTTTTCAGCTAAATGCAGTGTCCTGATGAAGCCAGCTACTATATGGGCAGGTGAAATGTTGCAGGAACTCAAAAACTAGCGCCATTTGAGCAAAGCTAATCGAAACTTTTTGGTTGTTTGATTGCGTCTCCTTACAAGTTTGAGATTTGAAATATGGCTCTGGAATTAAAAAAAAAGTTTGAGAAACACTGGTCTATCTGATTTTTAGTACACAATTATTATGATTGTAAATCATAATTTATCATCAAGTAATTTTATTTAATCACAGAGGACTAAAGTTTTAATTGATGTTTTGACTGATGCATGTTTATCACCCTATCACGAGAAATTTTCAGCCTCAGTTGTTATCTCAAAAAAAGAAACAACTAACCGCATACTTGCTTTAGATATTGCTTTGAAGATTGTTTGCGCTGAATTTCATGAAAATTTTTAAAATTCAAATCATGTTTTTAGATAATAAGGTTTACTCAAGTATAGCATTTATTCTTGTAAATGCAAATAATTTAATCACGAAATGACACTTCTGTGATTTTACAAGTAAAATACGACCTATAGAGCAGCTACTTGTTTGTTTCTACATCCTTACATGACTTGATCGAAAAGAAACGTGTTATGGTGCCGTTATTCGCAATTTTTTTTTCGTAGCTGCGAACAAAAAATTAGCAAACGCAGTGCTTAAATAATGATATTTCCGATTTTGTTCATGCATATTTGTTCAACGATTTAAAATTTGGTTATTTGGCAGCAAAACTTTTCTCTTCTCTGTGACTGCTAATAATTTTAACTAAGAACGTTCTGTTAACGGAAGTATATGGCTAAACAATCGAAAAAACATAACTATAGACCTGATTATTGGCTACTCTGTTCATGTTGCCTAATGCCGGTAATTATGATGTTTTAATGTGTAATAGTTTGCGCGCTCTCTGGCCTATGGGCTACCACCACAGAAGCCGAGAGAAAACCCAACAGTACAAAAACTGCTCAAAACAAGCAATGCGAAAAAGTTGTCCTACCTCACAAATAGGACATGGTATGGAATGCAACAGAAATTTCGGTATGGAACATGGAAGATTTCGGGAATGGAATGGAAGACAATCTTCCATAGTTCCATACCAATTTCATATTAGATTTCGCTCATGGCATTTACAGTAAAAATATATACGGATAATGATAACTAGGGCCATTTGTATTTTGATCTAAACCAAATAATTTTTGACTTTATTATTGCTAAATTTAGACTTAACTTGTTTTGGCTTAGTATGACGTTTTGATGTACGGATTTTATAAAATATGCAACCAAATGACAACATAACGTCGAAAAAAGAGCCATTCGCCTACCGAATGCGCATAAAAAAATTGCTTAATATAGCTTATAGATGTTACTGCCTCTACAATTTTTTAATAAACATCACACAATGCAATTGCCAATGATGGGCACAGCGACGCTCTTCACGACCGGGGCTACTAGCGGCGCTACTTTTCAGGCGCGTAGCCAGAAATTCGCAATGGGGGGGGCTGTTTGGGGGGTCTGGGGGCGAAGCCCCCAGCCGCCGGAGGCCAATAGGGGTCTGGGGGCGAAGCCCCCAGCTGTCGGAGGCTGGGGGTTTGGGGGCAAAGCCCCCAGCCGCCGGAGGCACGGGGGTGTGGGGGCGGAGCCCCCAGCGCTCGAAAATTTTGCATTTTTTTGCAAAAATAACTTCATTTTAGGGCTATTTTGATTAAAAAATAATGATTTTAAAACGTGGCTTAGAAATTGACAGTACAAACAAGATTAAACTGGTAGCATAAATGGGCTATTTGGGAGGTGGCTAATGGTAAAATGTAGTTCTCTTGTTTAGATGCTGTTAAATTATAAAATCAAATAGTGCAATAAAATTCACTCGGAGTAATCTATTTCGTATACAGTTTATAGAGAAAATAATTGGGGGGGGGGGCTAATGAAAAGAGATTTGGGAGAAATGATTGGTAATTAACAAATACTGAATAGCCCCCCCCCCCTATTCCTTAGTTTATAGTATGTTTGTTGATGACACCTATGTTCAGCATTTTTACACTTGCGATCAAATTTGATTGCTTGTTTCTTACCATTTATCAAAGGTTTCATTTATGTGTTAGTTTTATTTTTGACAAATTAGCCCCCCCCCCTGAACATATGTTTCAAAAGATGTTTTAAATCACTATTTAGTCCACTGCAGGGCATAAAACAGTCTCAAAGTGCTAAAAATGTAGTGTTTTTCCCATTCTGCATTTTGGTCGACATGTCAAAGGGGGGGGGGGGGGGGGGGCTATAGTCCCCCGGCCCCCCCTGGCTACGCTACTGGCTAAAAACGTGGTATTTTCCTAATTCTGCATTTTGGTCGGCAGTTCATTAGCCCCCCCCTAAATGAACGTTTCAAAATAGTCTAATCCAGTGCAAAAGACAGTCTTAGAAATGCTAAAACGTGGTATTTTCCTTATTCTGCATTTTGGTCGGCAGTTCATTAGCCCCCCCCCCCCCCCAAATAACGTTTCAAACTATGCTTTAAATCATTTTTTAGTCTAATCCAGTGCAAAAGAGAGTCTTAGAAGTGCTAAAACGTGGTATTTTCCTTATTCGGCATTTTGGTCGTCAAGCCAATGGGGGCGGGCTATAGCCCCCCCCCCGCCCCCCCCCCCCTGGCTACGCTACTGCTACTTTTTCGGTAGCGGTAGGGCCAGCGCCGCTGCTTTTTTTCGTCACCAGCGAAAAGCGGCAGCGCCGCTGTTTTTTCAGTCAAAAAAGCGGCAGCGCTTCAGCGCTGTGTTTTAAGCAAATTTTCTGTCGCTGCCGCTACTGCTAATAAACTCCTTCCAAGACTTATTTCGATTTAAATTTTTACGCGTTACCGTTTGGGTCGTTACAATTTTTGTTTCACTCTGCTCTTGCTACTACATTATTTTATTTTTGAGCCTTATTTTGAATTTTTTCGCTTGTTATTCTACTGCAGCAATGTGTGGGATCGTTTTTCTGTTTTTTGCTATCAGAAGTTGATGGCGATTTGCCATCACTACTGATAGCAGTGCTCTGAAGAAGCTAGTTGTTTCTAACTAGTGAAACGTCAGTAATAAAGTTAGTCTTTTGAGTAGCACCTGTGTGATTTCTTAAAGCTAGCCTAGAACACCAATGGAACCTCAGGAAAAACTTTTTACATTATTTTAGTTTATTAGAACAAATAATGCTCCCTTTGTGACGTTTTGTCGTTGTAATGTATATGTTATATATGCAGAATAAAGGCGAGTTTTATCGTAGGTGGTCCTATTTTTTCTGAACCAAAATTCAACAAATAATGTGGTCTGGTGGCGGGCCCAATTAAACTCTGCATGTAAATTAACATACGATAATATAATCAGTGCGTTGGTAAAGTTTATCAGTTGTCATCGTTTTGAGAGAATTGCAAGCAACTAAAGGTGAATTTACCCAGTAACGGTATCCATTTTTCGTCCGTTTTTTTACTGTTTTGCTTCATCTTGAAAAAATATGCGCTTTTTCATCCGCATTTTTATAAGTCCATATTGGCACGAACCAGAAAGTCACATTCTGGACAAAAGTTTTCCGAAAAATTTTTTTTGTAAAGGAGTACATCTCTATTTTGAACTATCGCTCTTATCGTTCATACACGAAGTTTTTGAACAAAATTTTTATCTATTTACAACAGCCTACTTAGTGCGGATATGGACTAGTAAAAATGCGGATGAAAAAGCGCGTATTTTTTCAAGAAGAAGCAAAAACTTTAAAAAAAAACGAAAAACGGATACTGTGTAAATTCACCTTAAAACTCCACGTAGAACAAAACCAATCATTTTTTTATGAAAGCAAATAGTTAGTACTAATGCTACTTGACAGTCGGTTTCTGACACTCCCTTCTTACTCGTATAGAATGCACATACATACTAGACAGTTGATTTTGATGCAGGTGTTCTTTGTTATTGCCAAGAGATACTGTTCGGTTATATTGAAAAAATGAGAACTACTTGAGGTAATAAAGAGATGCCCCTAACCTTTTCCACAATTCGGAATTCCTCTTATTCGCGAAAATAGGTTTTAATCCACTTAACTAGTACTATTGGCAACCCTGCTTTTCCCAATTTTGTAACACCACAAAAGGCGCACTGTAGATCAGTAGGTTTACTGGTAGCTTAGGTTTACAGGTTCCAGTGACAATAGCTAAGTTTTCAGATTTGGTGATAGCTAGGCTACTCACTGCTATTAGTTGGTAATCGCGTTTCTTAGTTTGCAAGAATTTTTGCAAAATTACCTTTTGTAATGTCACAAAATTGCGTATGCAGGGTTGACAATGGTACGGAATTAAATGAATTAAATTGTAGTTTCGCAAATAAAGGATATTGTGGAAAAAGATTTGGGGCACCTCTTTATTACCTCAAATAGTTCTCATTTCTTCAATAAAACCGAAATCATGCAGTACCTCTTAAACAAAAATGCGATAGTTACAGTTCGATAAATTGCTGTAAATTTGCAGCAGGCCCGACGCCACGGTAGCATTCCGGGACTGTACTCCCCAAAATCACTGCTTGTGCCCCCCCAAACGAGAATCATGTTCCCCAAGCGAGGATTGTGCCCCAAAGAAAGTAACAGGGTCGGTGCCACTGGAGTGCAGTTCGATGCCTGAGACTCCCAAGATACTGGTTATCACCCAAGAATTCGTGAGCAAGAACTGTTTTTTCGCCGATTTTGTAATAAAGAAATTTTGTTTGTGGTTTCACCCCGGAATTCGTGAAAATTCGCGCATTTTTGAGATGAAGAGGTTTTTTTTGTCTTCACCCCAGAATTCGTGAAAATTCGCGCATATTTCAAAATGAAGACATTTTTTTTGGTCTTTACCCCAGATTTCGTGGAATTTCGCAATGAAGACATTTGTTTTTTGGTCCTCATTCTCGGATTCGAAGTATTAAAGTTTTTGGGTAACCCCCAAATTTTTTATGCCCCCGCCGCCCCCCCCAGTCACGCTATCCAGGCGCCGGGCCTGACTTACAGAACGCAAAGACGGTTTTTCGCGATAGTCTCCCAAAATGCTAGCATTTCGTAGGACAAATGATTTCTTGGCTATCTGGTCACAGACCACAGTATAGTTCGTGCTCTGCAAGAAGGACAGTAAGTGCATCAATGCATAGCTACAACAGTGAACAGCAATACTGAGAACTAAATTTATAGTGCGCAGAGAATTGAACTATTAATCGAACCAGGTAATAAATAAGTTTGAAAGATAATTTGGTTATGGAGTTATACTCGCCGAAAAAATATGTGTAACCTGAATCACATTGTGAATCATATACTTAATGTGTATCTATATAGCAGCGAATATCATGTTGCCCGCGCTATAGAATATGTCGTTACTGCGTACGTATCTCTTCCGAGTTTATAAACACCAGTTCTTAACCGCTCGATCTTCTTTTTCATCGAAGTTGGACGAAATCACCGCAGAGACGTGAATCACTTGCTATTTCTACAAAATTCCCAGAAAAGTTTGTAACTCGTTCGATTGATAAATTTTCCTTTCGTATCTCTACTCTGAGAATTATCACGAGAGGTGGAGTCCTCGAGCACACATTTTGAAGACCTTGGCCTTGGCCTCGAAGCCTCAAGTTTTCGAAAACTGCCCTGTCCTTTGCTCGAGGGCAGCACAATTTTTTGAATTGTAAAAATTTTCTAGATCGCCTGAAAAAAAATTTTGAACACCTTTTTTGGAGTTCGCCTGAAAAATTTTTTGTAGCCTTTTTTTTTGAGATCGCCTGAAACTTTTTTTGAAGACCTTTTTTTTTTTAGAACACTTGTGCCTGTGTCCTTGGCCTCGAGCATTCCTGTCCTTGACCTCGAGAGGGTCTGTCCTCAAAAGGGCTGTCCTTGGCCTTGGCTTCGCGAGCCTTATGTCCTCGACTTCACCTCTGATTATGATAATGGTTGAGGGCCAAGCGTATGAAAAAAACATTGACTACTTCAGAGCTATAAGAGCCGGGACAGAAGTGTACAGAAGCTGAATACTGTATGCCATCGTTACCTTACCTTTGTGATTTAAACTATTTCTTCTTGCATTTTATTTGTGTAGAAAATGCGACAACAAATTAACTTTCTAGTGTAACTTCCAAAAGTAACTTCTCTAAGTAGTTTCTAAAGCGCTGGTTTGACCAACCAGCGTTTTGAAATGCTTGTTTTTTTTGAAAGGAGCATGCTAACAACCAATTAAATTGTGATCTGCTTACTTGTTTACCGTTTAAGCCTGCTAATGCCGATTGTAACCTGTACCAATACTTTGAAAGCTTGAATTGTAACTTTCGCAAACTAAGTTGAAATTTCATTATAGGGTACCGTAATTGAATGCCACCGTTCTTTTCGCTAGATAGCGGCAGCGGCCGCTGTTTTGTATGCAAGTAGCGGTGGCGGCAGCGGCGCTACTTTTTTATTTAAGTAGCGACAAGCGGCAGCGCCGCTGTTTTTTTGCCAAATAGTGGCAGCGGCGCTACTTTTCAAGTAGCGGGTGCCCAGCTCTGGCAATTGCCAGAATCACTCATTGCAATATAGCAACATGTATTTTTTTGACATTTTTGATATCAACATTTCTGCGTTTTCTCAGTAGTTTGCTTAGCAATGAGAATGATCGCTCAACAGCAGCAGAGGTTGGTTGAGCTTTTTGCAACAACGCGTAGGTGGTTGGAGCAATAGCTAATTTGGTACAGTTTATTACTGCTTCTAAATCAGAGTTGGATAGTCGTTTTTTGATATAAACTTGAATTGAGCAAGGGTCATCCAGAAAATGAATATTTTTCAGCAGTTCGTATGCTTTTGTCATTATGCAATCACTTGCTTCTAATAGCTCGACGTTAGTTGCTGGAGTCCTGTATTGATTAGTACGAACCAAGTCTGGCACCAAACCATCCACATTGATAGCTTCTTTTGCTCAGCTGAGCAAGAGACCTTCACTTTTCCAATTTGTTCATAATGGTACGAACGGCAGGAAGGTTTGCGATCTTTGCTTTTGAGTGTTGCTTCCTTTATTGTGGCCACTCTGTCATGAATATTTTTAAAGAAAGCACGAACTCGCAAAGCGCAGTTATGTAGGAAGTGTGCAATGCAAGTGGCATGCATCAAAGTAGGATAGCATTCCTTTAATGCTGTACCAGCCAAAGACATGTACCGAGCAGCATATTCTGTTAAAAGCAATGCAAAATTTTCTCGTTTGGTTTTAAGTTGTCGCAATAGACTCGTACGTCATCCACAGTGTGCAGAATAATACTGCTATTAACATTGCTACTGCTTTCAAGTGGAAGGCAGTAGTAGTAATTAGTTGCATAGTTTATTTTTGTTTAGAAAGGAAGCACCGAACAAACAAAAAAAGTACTGTCATCAAAGAACATCAAACGATATACTGTATTCCCTTTCTGGTGAGAGGCTGCAAAAGACCATGATGACCAGGTACCAAAGTATCTGGCCTGGTCGCCGAATCTGCAACCTCTCACCAAGTACAAACAGAAAAATTAAAGTTGTACATTACAAAACCACAAAAACAAAAAAACTCTTGCTGTTACAGGTATTTTAGATAATAAATATTAATCTTTGTGGTAATTGATAGGATTAAATTTGGATTAGCTGTATTACCCACAAGTTTTGTGAAACCAATTAAGATAAATGAGATAGGACTACAATTGATTGCAGTGTAAAAACTGCTTCAATCGATTAACAAAGACAGCGTAACTCTCTTAGGTCAAAGTTTCATTTAAGGCACTCAACAAGAGATCTTTCATTTGGGGTATCCAAGCTGCTCACTAGTACATTAATGTATTTTTGCTTATCCACTTCTGCTTCATCCACAATCAAAAATACTTCTTTGCCCCGAAGTAGTTCTCGAATACTCTACTCTTTTTGGGACGCTAATGGAGCAACGCTTGCTCGGACTGCAGTTTCAGAAGATAAAGGTTTTCCCATTGCAACAAACAGAGATTTTAAAGCAGGATGATTAGTTTTTGGAGTGGGATATCTGCTGCTAGAAATGAAGAGACTACTTTTTCCTTGAAGTTCGCTCGATCGAGTATTATATATGTTTGCTTACCTTGAGAGCTGCTTGTCGCTACCAATTTAACTTGGTAAAGCTTACTTTTTCGGTGACTCTCCACCAAAAAGTTTTTGCCACATTTGACTGATACGTCGTAAAAATTGCATCGTAAATTGCCAGCTAGAGTTTCCCAAACTCATTTGAATGTCGGCGGCATATTTCCCTAACTTTCGCTGTTGACGATTTTACTTTTTAGCATTTTCTTCCAACCAAATTTTCCAAGCTATACAATTTCAAAAAGAGCATGTGTAGAGAGCGTAACAGTTTTGTATGACTACGTAATTGTGTTACAGTAACGCATTTTGCTTTAACAATGAAAACTGAGAATTCGGATTTTTTCGCGTGTATTTACGTACGCAATTATACGAGTATTGCAAACTCAATTGCTACACATTTGTGGCATTTATGAAATTCTACGTAACTTTGAGTTGAAAGACTTTTATTCAAGTTGTGTAAAACAACATACTACGAGAATATTGACAGATGCTTAAAAATTCAGAAAAATCAATTAATTTTTTTTTTAGAACTTTTAAAAAGTTCTAAAAAAAAGAATTAATTTTTTTTAGAACTTTTTGATGAGAGACGACTTTGACAAATTTTGACTTTATTGAAAATTTTGACTTTATTTTGACCTATAAACCCTATCAAAAGCAACTCCTGAGCAACCATAACCAATTTTAGTAAAGTTTGATTATGTAACAAAGCCCTAAAAATTTTTTGACTTCATTGACTGTAGAGAGCCCTAGTGATACCTAAAAATATATGGAAGCGTTTAGTAGCTAATCATCAGTCGATAAATTATTAGGTTAATTCGGTCATGAACATTGCGCAAACAAGGATTTGCATCATCAGATCATAGAATATGTTCATTGCAATTTTCAGCTGCATTGATGCTGACTGGTTTATTTTTGTTTTGAGAATGACAATTTGCCTAGTGCCGTAGCCAGAGCAAACGAAGTTACGGTGCACTATAATAGACTGAACTTTTGCACATTAAAACTGATCAGGCGCGTATTTAGGGGAGGGGGCCATTGGGCCATGGCCCCCCCTTTGGGTCGCCAGGATAGTATAATTAGCATAGAATAGTATGCAAAATTGCGGCAAGGACCCCCCTTTTGTAACTTGGGCAGAAGGTTTGAGCTCATAAACGGTAAGCGAAGACCTTCGTTTTTGGCCTGCACCCAATTTTGGGCAAAAACCGGATTAAATTTGAGTGAAGAGCTTTTTTTTGTTCTTCACCTAAATTTGAGCAAAAACCGGGCTAAATTGGAGTAATGACCTTTTTTCTTTTATTTTGCTCTTCACCTAATTCTGGGCAAAACACCGGAATAAATTTGAGTGAATACATTTTTTTTTTGCTCCTCATCGGATTTTGGACAAAAAAAAACGGACTGATTCTGGGTGGAAAAATTTTTATTCTGATCTTTGTAATTCTCAAATTTTCTGAATTTCCTGCCCCCCCCCTTTCCAAAATCCTGCGTACGCTACAGAAACTGACCTTATACGGCTGCAAATTACGCGCAATTTCAAAATTCGGTAGTCATGTCTAAAAAAGAGACCTGTACTTCCAATTGCGTTTTTTCCCTCCTTTCGCTTCTCGACCATTATGACTTGAAAAGCCAATCTGCAGCTGCCGTGACTGCAACCTAAGCGACCTTGAGTGTGCTCTAAAAAAACAAAATGGGCTGGTCTTTTAAAAAACGGAATAAACAATTTTGTTGGTCTACTTTTCTACCCTACGACACTCCCATAAACAGTCGTGCAACCAAAATTTTGCAAAAGGAGGGAACTTGAAAGTTAAAATTATTTTGTTTGAAAAATGCCTCGATTGGGTGGCGAGCTGAGAAAAATGGTGCAACTCAATCATCTTATATATAGGGGGGTCTGGGGGCGAAGCCCCTGTCGCTGGGCGAATTTTTGATTCTCGAGAAAAAATAACTATTTCAACGCCATTTGGATCACATTTCGCACGTTTTCATCGTTATTTGAAAGAATTAAATTGCTAAAACTTAGAAGCCAGTAGAAAAATTAAATTGCGCAGCCCATTTAGCCCCTATTTTAATTAAAGGTCAATTCAAAAACACGCTTACGCTCTTGCATTTTAGGGTTAAATTTTTTAAGTAAGTTTGTGGGGGGGAAGGGGGCTGAAGCCCTCTTTGCCCTCGTAGTTGCGCCATTATATCAGTAAACGCTTAGCGGCCTGTTGTGCATCCCGACCCATAGTTTGAGAAACACTGTCGTTGGGATCAGAATACTTTGAATTGAATACAATGCAAACGTTCATGGTTTTAAAATTGATATGACTAGCCTAATTACTTGATGACCTAGTAGTAGAAGAAGTGTAAACTTTATGGATGTTAAATCTGGTGTTTGAAACTTTAACCACTAAATTTTCGGTTTTAAAAAACTTCAATATACGGCTAATGTAGGTAACTTTAGTCAAGTAGGTAGAATTGAATGTTATTTTTCCTATTTGCATCATTGTCGGTTGTCTTGTCCTTAGACGATGTTCCAAAAAAAGTAGTTCTTGTAAACTAAAATGGGGGCAAGGCCCTTTGGCTTCCCATAGCGACAGCACTGAATTTGCCAAATGACGAAATTTTTTCTTCCACCGTAACAAAGATTTGTATTAACTTTTCTATTCTCGATTGAACTTAATTCTTTGTTGTTGCTGTTTATTTTGCGTTTAAACTTTTTTTTTTGGTATTTTTGTAAAAATGTTTTTGGTAGTTTAGCAATGCCAAATTTCATGGTTGGGATGATTTCAAACTTGCAATCATTAAATCCAGAGCATACCGGTCAAACTATTGTCTGCTAATTAAGTAGTTTAGTATAAAATAGAATATGGAAAATGAAAAATCGTCTTCCATTCCATTCGATACCATGCCCTGATCGCAAATCAACGTGCAGCCACATACCAGTGTAGTGGTCTACCTAATATTATCAATTCTGCCTTCAGGTTCTATTTATCTACCAATCGCAGCAACTTAGGAAAAAACACATACCCTTACCTAAAAACGTGAGAAAATTCACCTAAATTGTTTTTTTATTCAGTCCGCGCGCAGAGCAGCGTTTTCAAAAACCTTGATGCTTTAGATTTATAAACACCTCTAACCTTGGTTATTTTGCACAATTGTAACGATGCCGCACAAAATTACATGAACTTTGCTTCTTATTTGATAGGCAGCTGTAAAGTACTTATAAACCATTAGTATGCGCCCTAGCAGGGGCTCGAACTACGGTTGTATCGAGTCTGCAGTTGCGTGTTTAAAGTGTTTACTTCGAGCCGTTGCCTTTTTTCACAAACGCTTTTTCACATAATCGCACGGTTTTTTAAGATTTGTGACGTCATTTTGTGCAAAGAAGTTTCGAATGGTTTGCTAGTAGAAGTTACTTTTGCGGTAGCAGTAGCCACGTTGGCTGCATTTCTGTTTGGAACTACCTTTGAATTTTAAGCCCGTAAGTTCTCCTTGAATCTGTTGCTGCTCCGCATCCGACTTTCTTCGCAGAAAGTAAGACATTCTTATGCTTTGCTTTATACCGTATTTGAGAATGAAGTTAAAATGTCTTTGCCTGAGTGCCGAATGCCATAGTCATAAAGTTGGTAAGGCCCTTGTCGCGGTTTATTAAGTAACTGATGCATAACTGGTTATTATTCTTTTACTATAAAGTCACTTGCATAACAGTAGTTTGTTGTATTTGCACCCATGTTTTCACGTGGTCTTGTGTTATTTTGGCAGACGCGTACGGCATACCATCACCACAACACGTTCGTCATATATAAGTCGGGAGGCTCATACTCAGTAGGTTTAAATTCCCTGCATTTTTAATATTCTTAGTACAATAGGTTGAAAATAATGTTGATTTTCATTACGTATAGTCTGTCACTGCTGCGCTGATTTGAACGTGTTTTTAAATTTCTTTTTGCATTGTAATGCATCGGATTCATTCTTGATTTTTTATACAGAAAAAAACGCTCCGTTCCGCTTTGCTTCGATTCGTATTTGCTATCTGCTGTTGAAATAAACTTAATTACCGAGGAGAAAAGTGCGCGTTTGAGAAAAATAAGTCCAAATTCCTCAGTAGCGTGTGTCAGCCAAGGATGACAGTACGGTACGGTACGTTCAGAAATTTCGTACTACGTACTTCGCACCTTGAACCGTACTGTCCCAGCGTATCGTACTTCAGTTCAACATTTGAAGCGTACCGTACCAACGTACCGTACCCGTACCACTACGAAAAAGGTGTACCGTACCAGTGTAACGTACGTGTTAGCAAAAATTGAGGCGTACCGTACCGAACCTACGTGCCGTACTGCCATCCTTGGTGTCAGCTACAATAGCCTTATTCTGTCAATTCGAGATTTTGACTGCGCAAGGTTGGTTATTTTTCGAAGAAAAGTCGACTAAGGTCATTATTAATTTTATTGTTACATAAGAGTTGAATTTCAGTTCAGTTGAAGTCAAAAATTAATGTGATTACCCTTTAGTAATAGTTCATAAGTTTAATTGAACAGCCGATACTCGTGACGAGTTCACGTGTGTTTGTAGCGTCCAATTTGTAAGTAACGATAAGAGCAACATTAATGTCGTACTTCTAAGTCGCAAATTACAACTTTTGATTTTCTGTAAGTTGAATCTAGCCATTTGAAATTTGGGCTTCAGTTTGGGGTTCATAAGATCTTTTGCATTTGTATTGTACTTATCTTCGAGGCAATAGGTCACGTGACTATGGTCTTTAAAACCTAATAACCGACCTGAAATTAAGTGGTGAAACAGTTTATTCAAAAACGGCTTATAAGTACCTCAAAAAAATTTCCCACTGTTAGATATCATCATGATCTTGCATATTTTCCTATCCCTTTTTGACAGCGATGATTTTTTTCCTTTTTTTTCTACTATAGCTTGAACAGTCTTCTAAAATCTAGACTGTTGAATAAACAAAATATAATCTTTGTGTTCAGTTATTAAGCTGTAAACGCAGTTTTGTTGAACTCGCAAACAATGTTTGCTGAAACCTATTCAAAATATTGAACTGTTTGAGAGACTTTTCTTGTCTCTATATTTTGAATGGAAAAGTGCTGACTTGAGTTACTTAATATATATATAATTTACTATTTGTTGTCATGCTGTCATCAAATCATGATTCATTTTGTGAAGCAATGTCCCAAGTGCACTTGTCCTGAACCGCCGTAACTAGACTTGATTTACGCTCACCAAGACAGTGCTTCGAGCGCTTTTGGTTTAGGAATCTCTTGACTATGACCCTTGTCTTAGCCTCTCTCAAAATTTATGTATCCGTCTAAATCTTATAATTATCTAAATCGTCAGCTTAAAAATACTAAATTTTGGTATCTCTTGTCCATCATATTAGCTCTTATTTTTTGTGTGTGTTTTTAAGAAGTTCTTTGTTCTTTTTGGCAATCTTGATACACTTCTAATCACTTTCTCTTTTTGTCCTATCTTATTTTTATTTTGTTATTTTTTTTTACTTTTGTTTTTAGCGCGAATAAAGATGCCATTTTGCTAATGGCTTTCCAGAGTGGCTGCAGACACGAGGACATCACGGTCGTTTCGCTGTCACTCTGGCGCTGCTTCCCTAATAATAAGTATGCGCGCTCCACATTTCATGTGTTTGTTTTTTTTGTTTTTGTTTACGTAGTGGCCACTATAAACAAACTTGAACTTAAATAAAAATTTGAAACACCAAAGATTTCCGAAAAACGAATATTCTTGGTATGTGGCCCTGATTCCCACATTTTCTGAACAATGTACATGTGTTCGCGCTTGACTGCTAATTCGTTTGTGGAGTGTCGACAGTTTGAGTTCCTCAATTGTGATCCGTTGGTATTTAAAAGGGAGTGAAGCATCCAACCGATTCCGAAAGTTTATTATAACTAAAATCGAAATAGTACTTCGGACACTATAATAGTAGTTCTTTATGCAAAAATTTTATTTTACGTCCTAAAGGTTCTTGTAAGCCACTAGACTCAAAAAATATTTGATTTTTAATTTTCTTTTATAAATATACAAATTAGGGAGACGTACAATTGTACGGTTTGTGACTGACTCGCTAGTACAATTGTGCTATCTGTGACTCAACTGGCCAAACCGTACATACTATATGTATTCAGTGCTGCCGTCGCGCTTTGGCAGGGTAAGGCTCCCAATTCTTTTGCCCTCGAATGAGCTAACTTTTTGTTAATTCTCGTCTACCTCCGCCTTAAAATAACAGGAAAACCCTACAAAATTTTGTCGAAGACTTTTTTGGTATTCTTGAAATTGGCACAAAAATAGAAAAAAATTTGGCGAAGATTTTCATTTTTCTACTTTTTACTGCAAATTGACAGAAGAATGGAACAAAATTTTGGCGAAGACTTTTTCTTGGGGCCGAAAAATGTAACAAAACTTCGAGAGCTTACCCACTTATTTCTCTTTAGAACGACAGCACTGTTTACGGGTTGCCAGCAGGGCCTCAGAGGAAAAATTTTTCATGGGGTACGAAGGTCGATACCGGGCCCCCAAGTCTTTTTGGGTCCTCCAAGCCTTATCGGGGGCCCATGCCTATTGATCATTTTTTGTCGGATGGGTGTAGATCTTCATTTAAAAGAGAGGGAATAACGATTATCACATAGGTTTAGGACCTATGAAAAACACAACTAAACATAAAATTGGTTTAAATCCAGTTAGGGGGTTTGGGGGAGCGCTGTGAGCTCCCCCACCGGGTCCGGGGCAGAGCCCCGGAAGCTGTAGTATACTTTTTATGTTTCTCGAGGGTAAAATACAGCATTTGATCAACATCCCAGCACCAAACTTGCTTAAATTGAAAAACAGAAAACGTGATATACATGAAAGAAAGTATGTGAAGTGGGGGATGATGACATTGACACAATATTATACAATATAATGACTTTACTACTGCAAATCCAAATATTTTACTGATAAAAGTTTTAAGAAGTCATCTGCAATCATAGACTTTACAAATCCAAATAGCTGTTAAATTCATACAGACAGAGTGAGTTACTTAATGATAGTAGTATAGTATGTCAAGTTTGATTCCGCTCTCTAAGGTTGAACTGCTTGTGGATCTCTAAAAATGTGGGCCCTCGTACGTTGTTATAATGTAGAATTAGGGCTCTCAAGTCAGAGAAATGCAACAAAACGTTAATTTTGGTGGAAGTGTATGGATTTTGATACATTTTCCTCTTTTTTTAATCAAACTGGCCACTATTGGATGCCCTAAAGTCTGTGTAGCAAAAATAGCGACCAATTACCAGTATTGAATAGGCTGACTGATATTTTTGCTGTAGGCAAGTTTGATTATGGTGTTATAGTGCGATACCGAAACTTAACGCGGAAACCTGAACTGTTCCGGGCCCCTTGACCCCGGCCCCCTAGAACCAGCCCTGGGTACGATGTACCCCCTGAACACCCCTCTCGCAGGCCCTGGTTGCCAGTGCTTTTGAAATCAAAAATAGTCACAAGGCCTATGAAATTGTTTATTCCAATATTTCTGAAATGATTTGGAGCTCAAGTGGCTAAAAAATTGCAATCATTTTACCAAAAATAAAGCTATATTACTTTGCTGCGTACGCTACATTGAGATAAGGAACATATGAATTGTACACAATTTTGATCAAAAAATTCTATAGGCTAGTCTATGTCAAAAACCGAAACAGAAATATTCCCTACATAATTTCAAACAATTACTAATTCAAACTGCAAATTTAGCGTAATTGTTTATTAACTTATTTGGTTTTGACTTATTTTCAAACTTATTTTGCTTACTTTCACTTGCTGCAAGCATGCTGGCAGCCGTCTTGTTCGACAAGTGACTATTGTTTTAATTAACACAGGGACGAAAAAGCAACGCCAAAAAAACTGTACAATTGTATGTGTGATGGCCGAAGAGGTGAAGCATCCATTTGATTCCGGTAGTTTACTATAGCTAAAATCGTAATATAATGTTGTAAATTTTTCTCATTTCGAGGTTGCGGTTGTAAAGATATTCAACAAATACAAAGAGATATTTCCCAAAAAAAGTTTTTGTGGAAAAACCCTGAGTTTATTCTCCCTGTCTGAATTTCCACAAAAAGAGGAGGTTACCAAACTTAGGATTGGTCATGTTATGTTACTGGAAGTGTAAAGGTTTCTCTTTTTACGAGGGGGTTCAGGTTGAGAAATAGCTTCAGGGTTTCCGAAAGCTTTTTATGAGATATTTTTCAGTATTTGGTAAATATCTCTAAAACTGGGGCCCCAAAATAAGGACAAAAAGTTTCAAGGAGATTATTTCAATTTTAGCTATTGTAAACTACTGCAATTGGCTGGATGCTTCACCCCCATTAAACGTAACGTAGCCAGAACTTTAATGAAGCCTATTAAAGCTACTAACTACTGTAAATTAAAACAATTTTATACGGCCATTAAGTTTATTACAAAATTAAAAATAACACAAAACAACACTGATAAAATGTTTATAATGTAGTACGGCACGTAGCAAACCGGAAACTGGAAGTAACCTTCGATCCGTTCGTCAAGTCCATGGTCATCTGAGGAGTAAATCGTTAAATTTTTACTGTTAAAAATGAAATTAAGTCAAACGTGAAAAAAGTTTTCAAAAAATAGCCATTACGCTGATGATTTTTCAAGTTTCTTCAAAGATTATAAAAAATTCTTTCCGCTTGGTGGAATCAAATAGCCTACATCTACGTGATTTTTCTTTCGGAACGGTAACATTTTGATATAGAATTGCAAATTCTTGCTCATAAAAGCAATTTTTGATAGATTTCTATTAAGGTTTGTTTTTTAAACAAAAACGATCCAGTTTTTCAGTAAGACTAGATGTCTTGAATTTGGTGTAATAATGTTTGAGGGAAATTGCTACTGTAAGTTGTGCTTTTAGAATAAAATCATTGTGTTGTAGATTGATGGTTAAAAAAGAATTAAATTAATAATATCAAAGCTTTTGTTAATGTCCAAACGGGTAACAAAAAGGTCAAGGCAGCAATGAAATTATTGTACTATATTATTACTTCTTTTTGTGGTATTGAGTTATGACATTTTTGATTTTTAAAACAGAAAAAGCCGTATCGAATAACCTCAAATTTGTTCTGTATTTAGAGAAAAAAAACTACCATAAACTAGCCTAAGCATTCATTTGTAAGCTGACTAGTGCAACATTTATTTTCGTGCACAGAGCTGCACAGCGCTGTTTAGAGCTTTTAGCTCTCATCGGCAGCCCTCAGCTTCTCTAACAAAGTTATTTCCCAGATGGACAAGACTCTTGGCCAAACTGGACAAACCTTAAGGGTTGCACAGTGGCAGAGGGTTTCCAGGGAATAAACGATTATTCACTTGTGGTACTAAAAAAAACAAGTGAAAAAATCGCTGAACCCTTGTAGCAAGGACAGCCATAGGCTATCCCTACTACAAGGGTTCCCCTAGTGTGATCACGAACGTCAAACTTTTCGGTTATTAATTTTCATGTTTGTCTTTTTTTTCTATGAGGCTCAAAATAGGCACAATTTGCGCAAAGTTAATACGCCTTTGGTACAAAATAATCAAAAAAGTAGTAAAATGCATTTTTTCGTAAAAAATTAGTTGCACATAAAAGATTAACCGAGTTTTCGGCCGCGGAGTTTCGTATGGTCGTAATTGTCATGTGAGGAATTTCCCAGCAAAATAAAATAATTATAATCAACTTCAAAAATAGGGTCGTGGATGGAATGGCTTTCCAAGTTCCACAAATTCAACAAGTCGCGACAAATTTGATAAGCTGGGTCAATTTTTGCAATGATTTCATCGGTAATTTTCACATTTTGTTTTCGCAAAATTCCAAGTTTTTCCTCGAGAAAGGATTCATAAAAGTCCATCGAACTGAACCACCGACATATGTCAAACAAGGAAGACTTGTAACGCAAGTGATGACCGTCGTTTCTTAGCTTTTTGGAAAAAGGAATCGCTTCAAAAATGTCTGCATATCTTTTGTGACACTGCTGAACTCCAGTTAAGATCAGAGGTTGGCTTGCAGCACACTTTTCGACCCACGACTTTAGCATTTCTGAACTTTTGTTTGCGAGAAGATTGTCTTCGTTTGACAAGAGGCTGAGGGTTGGCGCGTGATAACCAATCACTGCTAATCGCCCAGTGTCCGGTTTCAAAACTCGTTCTACTTCGGCAAAAAATTTTGGGAGGTCGAACCAGTGAGCAGCTGTTCCAGCCAAGACAAGATCGACTGAATGATCCTCGACTGGAATCGATTCAGCGCTGCCTTCCATATACTTGATGTTGTCGAATTTATTTTGTTTTTTTGCTTGGTTCAGTTGCTCTAGACTAACATCAATGCCTATGATCTCTTTGAAGTAGGGTTGGAAGACATTGGTGGATTGTCCACTTCCACATCCAACGTCCACCATTAGGCCAAGCTGGGGAGGAGTTTTTGTTTCGGTCTTGTCATTGCAAAAACTTAACACAAAATCTGCTACTTCAGCGGGATATTTCGGCCGATACTTAACATATTGTGTTGCAATCTTTGCGCTCTCATAAAATCTTTTCATCTTTCTTTGGGGTTTACTATACAGTAAAACTCATAACTTGCGAGGGCAGAATAAATCAGATTTCATCCACGCCTTGTTATATATACTGCTAGGTCACGTTTTGAGAAAAAATGTTGGGCTAAAAAATTCAATCAACAATACGAGGTTTTCATGCAAGTATGGTTTGGATCGGAGCCAAATTATGTCATCATTAGTATGCTATTAGATAGAATGATGATTGTTTTTTTGGTTCCGGTTCTCACACTTGAGTGATTTTGTAAGTTTGCAGTATGCTCTGCTCATTGCAGGCCTATAATTTGAAGGGAATCAGAAGCAATTTTCATGTATCGTAACAAACTCTATACATACAGGACAGGTATGTGCTGCAAAGTATCCCAGTTGGGTTAATATCCGTCATACGACACTTTACTAAACCTGTCTTGAAATATTCACACGGAAACCGGAAATTAAAAACAACAATATTTATTGTTTAAATTTTGGCTCAAAAGTAAACTGTTTGTTTTAAGTGGATTAATCCCCCAGCGTTGCGAGCACATTGTTTCCAAGGGTAAATAATATGAATTTACAACAAAAAGAACAAGATAAACCATGATTTTTTTCCCTTTAGAAGGTTTAAATAACGAACTATTCAATTATTTTTTTGCAAACTTGCTTCTAATTTTCAATATGCTAACGTTTTTGTGTAATGTTAAAATGAGAGTTATAAATGAAAAATCAGAATGTTTTATTTGCATTGATGGTATTGTTAATTTCACTTAAAGCAGTCAATACCATCATCAAATAAGAACCAGTAAATTTTGGGCAGAGGTTGGCTGCTTAAATTTTCATAAATTTTTAGCATGTTTTTGTAACGTTGTTAACTTTAATGAAGAATAAAGTGACACAATTTTTTCTTGCTTGGTTAAAAGTTGTTTTTTGAAATAGATCATAATTGCTGCTGGAAAAATCAACAATGGCGTTTCAAAAATGGCCAAGAAAACGTAGCTGATTAGCAGAGGTGGGCAAAGCGCAATTAGAAGCGCAAAGCGCAACTTCCGCAACCTCCGCAATTGCGTAAGTTGCGTTGCGCTTTAATTTTTTATTTTGAAACATTGCGGAAGTTGCGTTGCGGAATAAAGCCTTTAAAATTTGTTGCGCTTTAATTGCGTTGCGCTTTCAAAATTTTTTTCGGTTAAAAGCGCAATTCTATACATTGAACGTAATTTTGCTCTATTTCCATCGTAATATTGATAAATCTCGGGCTTGTTTAGCAAATTATTTACTGTTTTTCAGTCTGAAATTGCAAAAAACGCAGTATTTGCGTTGTGTTGTGAAATTTCGATTGCGGAAGGTAGGTTGCGCTTTAACTTGGTACGAAAATACAGTTCCGCAATTGCGGAATTGCGTTGCGCTTCAACTGAATCAAAAAGTTCATTGCGGAAGTTGCGCTGCGCTTCAGAAAGCAAAAAAATTAAATTGCGCATTTTGCGCTGCGCTTTTGCTGGTTGAAAAGATCGTTGCGCTTTGTTGCGTTGCGCTTTTGATATAATGTTATTTGTGCCCACCTCTGCTGATTAGTAATTACTATAGTCCGCTAAAGTCAACAAATTCTTCTTTTTTTTTTTCAGGGCTTTGTTGCATAATCAAACTTATACTAAAATTGGTTTTGGTTTCTCAGGAGTTGTTTTTGATAGGGTTTATAGGTCGAAATACAGTCAAAACTTTCAATAAAGTCAAAATTTGTCAAAATCGCCTTACATCACAAACTTCTAGAAAAAAAAAATTTTTTTTTCTTGATTTTTCTGAATTTTTGAGCATCTGTCAATATTTTATGCTCGTAGTACGTTGTTTTACACAAGTTGAATGAAATTCTTTCAACTCAAAGTTACATAGAATTTCACAAATATATCGCAATCAAGTTTGTAATACTCGTATAATTACGTACGTAAATACTCGTGAAAAAATCCGAATTCTAAGTTCTCATTGTTAAAGCGAAATGCATTATTGCAGCACAATTACGTAGTCATACAAAACTGTTACGCTCTCTATACATGCCCTCTTTGAAATTGTATAGCTTGGAAAATTTGGTTGGATGAAAATGCCTAAACAAGCAAAATCGTCTACAGCGAAAGTTAGGGAAATATGCCGCCAATATCCAAATAAGTTTGGGGAAACTCCAGCTGGCGATTTACGATGCAATTTTTGCGACGCATTAGTCAAATAAAACAAAAATTTTTTGCCGAGAGTCACCAAAAAATTAAGCTTCAGCAAGTTAAATTGGCAACGGCAAGCAGCTCTCAAGGTAAGCAAACCTATATACAACTCTATTGAGCGAACTTCAAGGAAAAAGTAGTTTCTTCATTTCTAGCAGCAGATATCCCACTCCAAAAATTAAATCATCCTGCTTTAAAATCTCTGTTTGTTGCAATGGGAAAACTTTTACCTTCTGCAACTGCAGCCCGAGCAAGCGTTGCTCAATCAGAGTCCCAAAAAGAGGAGAGTATTCGAGAACTACTTCGGGGCAAAGAAGTACTTTTGATTGTGGATGAAGCAAAAGTGGATAAGCAAAAATACATTAATGTACTATAGTGGGCAGCTGGGATACCCCAAATGAAACATTTTTCATTGAGTGCCTTTCACGTGAAAGCAGTAGCAATGTTAATGGCAGTATAATACCTGCTCACTGTGGATAACGTATTGCGACAACTTAAAACCAAACGATAACATTTTGCGTTGCTTTTGACAGATGCTGCATGGCACATGTCTTTGGCTGGCACAAGATTAATGGAATTTTACCCTACTTTGATGCATGCCACTTGCATTGCACGCTTACGATATAACTGTGCTAATCGCTATTCCAGTTCGTGCTTTCTTTGAAAATATTCATGACATAGTGGCCACAATAAAGGCAGCAACGATCAAAAACAAAGATCACAAAAATGATTTTCGTGAAGCTGGTCTGCCATCATCTCCGATCCCAGTGATTACACGATGGGCAACTTGGCTTAGACGTGCATTATACTACAGCGAAAACCTTCCTGCCGTTCGTACCATCATCAGCAATTGGGCAGATGAAGGTCTCCTAATCACCCGAGCAAAAGAAGCTATCAATGTGGATGGTTTGGTGCCAGACTTGGTTCGTATTTATCAATACCAGAATCTAGCAACTAACGTCGAGCTATTAGAAGCAAGTGATTGCACAATGACAGAAGCACACGAACTGCTGAAAAATATGCATTTTCTGGATCACCCTTGCTCAATTTAAGCTTACAACAAAAATGACTATCCAACTCAAATTTAGAAGGAATAATAAACTGTTCCTACTTGGCTATTGCTCCGATCACCTATGCGTTCTTGCAAAAAAGCTCAACCAACCTCTGCTGCTGTTGAGCGATTATTCTCAATGCTGAGCAAGCTACTGAGAAAAGACAGAAATGTTGATATCAAAAATGTCAAAAAATACATGTTGCTATATTGCAATGAATAATTCTGGCAATTGCATTGAGTGATGTTTATTGAAAAATCGTAGAGGCAGCAACATGTAAAAGCTATAATTGGCAGTTTTTTACGCGCAACCGGTAGGCAGAATGGCACTTTTTTGTACGTTATGTTGTCATGCACCGCTTGGTTGCATATTTTATAAAATTCGTTCACCAAAACATCTAACAAAGGAAAAATATGTCAAGTCAAAATAAAGTCAAAATTTAGCAACAATAAAGTCAAAAATTATTTTTCTTACGTCAAAATACAAATGGCTCTTGTAATTACGTGCAAATGCGTTGTACTAGCCCGTGATTTTAAAATATTTTTTTAATGCTGAGGTGGCGTTGTTTTCAATTTGTTCTTAAATTTTGAGCAAAAATATGTTTCGTACTGTTGCTATAAAAAAGTGTACCGGTACATATCGCTAAAAACAAACATTTTTATTCTAATATTGTGAATTCTCGATTTTCTCGTTTGAAACCTGATACATTAAGCAGTCGGCACACAAACGGTGAAAATGCAATTTCAAAGGAAGCTAGCCAATTCAACGAAATCAGGGCTATCTTAAACAGGGATGTGGAAGCGGAAGCTGGAAACAGTGGGATCAGTTAATTTTTTGTGGAAGCGGAAGCACTTTGATGAAAGAAGTTGGAAGCGAAAGTGTTGAAAAGGTGCTGGAAGCGGAAGCAATTTTTTCAAAATCAGGCGCTTCCGGATTTTCAAACTGGCTACAACCGTTGGGGTAAGATGTAACCATAATAATAACAACATAGAATCGACAACACAAGTCTAAGAAAATAGCTTATAAAGCAAACTTGATGTTTTTTTTACACTAAATACAATTAGCTGTTTCATACTAAGCAGCGAAAGCGGTAGAAGCGGTTAAATTTTTGTGGAAGCAGAAGCACTTTGATGAAAGAGACTGGAAGCGGAAGCGAACTCGGAAGCGAGTAATTCTATCCGGAACTGGAAGCGGAAGCAAAAAAGTTCAAACGTGAAGAAGCGGAAGCGAACTCGGATACATAAAACTTCCAGCAGAGCTGGAAGCGGAAGCGTTAAAAATTTGACTGCTTCCATAACTCTGATCTTAAAGCATTATGCAGCAAATCCCTCATACGAATTTTGAATTTTGAAGTATTATTTGTCACTTATTTCACTTCATTTTTAATCCAACAACCAAAAACACAATAATTTTCGTGGTTGGTTTTTTCGTTTACAGTACTAAGCATAGCTTATCTTGCACAAATTTGAGTTTGATAGCGGATCGAGTGCATTCATGTTTTTTTTTACAAATTTGCTTTTCAACGTCATTTCAGGAAATTGTTGAATAAAAACGACTAATGTGTTTTTGCTCAAATTCGTTTTTTCCCAACCTTGTAAGGCAATTATAGCGGCCGGAAATCACGGTTTCTGAACCGCTTTTTCTGTTTGTAGTCATTAATAGTTAAGTTTTATTATCGTCGTGGCGCGCATTTTCCTACCTCACTACAGCAAAATTAAGAAAAAAAAAAAGGCAATAGCATACTGCCAAATTCTGGGATTGTAAAAAACCTCCGATGTTTTATCAAAACAATGCAACCAAAATCCTGTGGAGCATATTTGTTTAGACGTTTTGGTTATTTTCTTTCACCATTCATTGTCCATCCTTTAGAAAAATAGAATTGACAAAGTAATTGTAATTACATTTTATTCACCAAGCTGCGGTGGCCAGGGGAGAGCGAAGGTACCTATTGGTCTTCGAGTCAAGCTGACACCAGCTCACCTGTCTACCACACACGGTGGAGGCTTTACTCTGTCCCTTTTATTGCTGAACATCAAGCAAGTAAGCTGTGAATATCAATTTTATAGTCTTTGGTTTGACCAGACCGGGAATCGAACCCTGGTTTACCCTTGCAGTAGCAGACGTTATATCTCTTCGACCAATGATCGGTTGCTTGGTAAAAAGGAAATATAGTAACTGAAGCATCTAAATAAATTTAACTACGATAATTTCCTGCTTTTGTTTTGATTGGGTTAGTCCTAAAATTCATCTACCATGCCATATGCGTAGCCAGGATTTTTGATTGGGGAGGGGGGGCAAACCACAAATCGCATGCAATGACGTCATCAAAAATTTTTAAAAGAGGAACTTTTTGTGGGCCAAAGATATCGTAGAATGGAAGATTAGGAATCTTGGCCTCTTTTGGCACTTCTGATGATTTTGATGTTGGCGGAGGGCCTAGACCAATAGTTAACAAGTTAAAAAGGCGGAGCCCCCAGCAGCCGGAGGCTATGGGGGTCTGGGGGCGAAGCCGCTGGGCAATTTTTTGTGAAAAAAAAAACTATTTTAAAGCCATTGAATCACATTTCGCACGAGTTTAGAGCTATTTGAAAGAACTAGATTTCTTATTTGAAAGCTAATTGAAAAAACTAAATTGTTCAATTCTTCTTTTAATCGCAATTTAAGTCCAAAACATGTTTAAAATCTTGCAGTTTGGTGTTAAATTTTGTAAGTGGTTTGGCCCAGGTTGGGGGAAGTAAGACACATTGTTTCCTGCAATATTTTAACAGAAAATAATAATCCACTTGAAGATTTTCCTTAGAGATTTTTATTTTGTCATGAAAATAACCAGTTATAGAATTAAATGTACGGCCCGGGGACCCACGCCCCCTAATTCAAATTCAATAATTTGTTCAATGAGCATTTCCCCTTAAAAGTATTTTGTCGCGGAAAAACTGGCGAGGTGGAGGTGAGTTGTTATTGAAAAATGGTATAAAAGATAGTTACGCCTACTAACCATGTTATTGCCCGGGCCGGATTTACATTGCGCGGGTCCCTTACACTTTGGGGATTTTCGCAACATCTTTCTGCCGAATATAGGTAAAAGTCAAAAAAATCTTACCATCTGTGCGCGTGGCCCCGGGCCACAAGATAAATCTGGCCCTGGTTATTGTATTACGTTCATTAAGAAGTTAGATGAAAACCTTAGGTATCAACTTTTAGGATAGTAACCCTTAATTTCACCTGGACTATACATTTCAATTGGTTAGCAAAAATTGAATTGAAGGGGCCATGGCCCCTGGTCGTCAATATTTTTGTTAATTGCTGTTGTACGGTTGTATGCGAAGATGCTAAAAGAAACTGAAACTGAAGAACCAATAGAATTTTTGTCATTGGAGGCATTTCAATTGGGGGGGCCGAGACCCCTGCCCCCCTTGCTTAGGCCTATGGAATCACCAAGAACAAAAGTCAAGTATAAAGATTCTACCAATCAATAACATGTAAGCAAAAAGCATAGAAAAGGCGATAATCGATAGAAAAAATTGAAAGCAAAGAGTCAGCGATAATCGATTAGAGAAAAGCAAAGAATGTAGTATCGATTATCGGTTACTAATCAATATTTCAAACCCTGCCTTCAACAAAGTCAATCGCCCTATGAGTGGACAAGGGTCAGGGCCACTGATGCTGGAGCCTGGCAATTTGGCTGCAAAACGTTTTGACAGTGACACTAAGAGTGAACAGATAGCGTTCAGGTTGTGTGTCTAATACATTACTATAACTTTTTAAAAATGATTGAATTTTTCCAGCTTTGAGCTAACAAGCTACTACCACGGATGGCAGTACGGTACGGTTCGTAAGTATGGTGCGGTACGCCTCAATTCTTGCTAAGAAGTACGGTACGTTGGTACGGTACGCCTTTTTTGTAATGGTACGGGCATGATACTCTTCAAAAATTGAACTGAAGTACGGTACGGTACACGGTGCGAGGTACATATTACGCAAATTCTGAAGTACCGAGGTGCCATCCTTGGCTACTACACAAACAAAGCAAAGCTCAGATTTACAAGCCCAGACAGAAAACAATCTTTGTTTGAATTTTGAAGCAAAACCTAATGACTTGGTGTTTTATGTCTGTTGTTACATGTTTCTAAACCCTTTTATCACCTTTACTAACACACGACTTCGCATGCTTCAAGTGTGATGTCACTCAATTGAACCAGCAAAAAAATTACCGCGTGAAAACTGAAATGGTCAGATATGATTCATAACAGTTAGCGTTCTTTATTCTTTACCAAGCACAAACAGCCACTACAAGTCTTACTAGGCTGCAATAAGAAACTACCCTATTGTGCTCAATTTAAGCGACATCAAGTCCATTGCAACCTTGTGGATATCTTTTGATAAATTCTGGTTTTGTAAGACTCAAACAGGCTGATTTGTTGTGTCAGTCGTTTGAGTAGCAAGATTAGATATATTGCTCTCATCAAGCCACAAGTTGCTCATTCGAATTTTTGTGTTTCGTATGATTAGGTTTGACATTTTATCATAGCAGCAAATTTTCAATTTTAACCCTGAACTCTCATGCAATAAACACTAATATAATTGGAATGATTATTTTTAGTTTCATTTTTGGACAGTTTGTAGCTAGCGCACAATAAGCCCAAAAATATTGCCTTCTTGAAAATAATAATCATTTTTGACATTTTATTCATTTCCTGCATAATGCAACAAAAATTCAAATGCAATGACGTTAGTTAACTGAAAGAGCAAATTCGTTTTATGGCGTTCTATGTTATTGTACTTGTTTTCCAGACCCTTTGGCCTTTTATCACCTTTTCTTACTCACGACTTTGCGTTTCTAAAGTGTAATATCACTCAATTGAACTAGCAAAAAGAATACAGCATGAAATAGTAAGATATGATTTAGTTAAGGGAGTTAGCTCATAGACATAGCTACTACCGGTGCTTTTAGGCTGCGTTTGCAATCAAGCATTCCATCAAGCGTTGCAAATGCAGCTTGCAAGTTTCTCATTCAAATGTACGTAAACTATTCTTGGACTTGACAATTGTGTTCCCATATTGTATCTGCAAATAACAATTTTCCACATAAAGCACATACATTGCCAACAACTTCAAACGCGTTTTTTTATCTTTGGTCGCTTCGCAGATTTCTTTGGATTCTCTGCGTTCCTTGCACTTTCCCTTTTCTGCATGATACAAAGTATATTCAATACTATTCATGTATCTAAATACTTTGTACATAGTGCTGTTTCTGTGCGCAGCAGAGTTGTAAGTCGGGCCGGGCTTCTCGAGTCGAGTTCGGGTTCGGGCCGGGTTCGGGCCTAAAGTTGACAGAAATTTCGGGCTTAAGTCGGGCCTGAGATGTGCTTTTAGTCTTAAGTGCGCAAAAATATAACCAAAATGACTTGGCAACATTGCTAAATTTTTCAGACCTAACTTAACTTCCGTTTTTTTCGGGCATGATTTGGGGCTTCAAATTAGTTTTTGGATTCGGGCCGGGTTCGGGCCCGAACTAGTCGGCCCGTTTACAACTCTGGTGCGCAGTTCCAAAAATGCTTTAATAAATTCTATAAGTTCCTAACGCAAAAATCTGGTTTCCTGTATTTCAGCAAATCCCTGCGGTTACAATATTTCAAAACGCACTTGTGCAGTATCATCATTTTGTTGATGCTTAGGTTTTCATGTCGACATGATAAGCGGGGATAAAGCTTTACTTTGAAACCAAGCGATGCTGAAGCAAATCTGCCTTGAGCAAGAAGGCTGCAATGTGGTGATCTATAGCAGTGCTCCGCAACCTTTTTTAACCTGCGGCGCACTTACAAAACTTTCCATATTTGGCGGCACACTGCAATAAACAATGTCAGTGAAAACACAAAAGATGCAAAAAACAACATGGATTTATTATCGTACATCAGAAGTTCTTAACCATTTTTGTCTTGTTTACCCCTAAAAAAAGGTCTACAGCCGGGCAAACCACCAATTTCTACCATTCTTGAGATCAAGGGCGTACGCAGGGGGGGTTTTGGGGGTTCAAACCCCCCCCATTGGTCCGTCCACTAAAATGCACAATAAAGAAAAAATTACGTTTTTAGCACTTCTGAAGCTGTTTTTTTTGCAATGACATGGACTCCAACACGATTTAAAGCCACTTTTGAAACATTTAAGAGTTTCTTCGGGGAGGGAGGGGTTAATTTGTCAAAGATAGAACTTACAAATCAGTAACAACGTCAAAAAAATTGCCAAAATTAGTAAATTTAACCGCTAAAAATGCTTAACATTGACTTCGTCAAAAATATGGAGATGGGGTTTTAGTATTTGTTAATAAATCAGTATTAGTTAATTATTAATCCACTCAAATCTTGTTTCATTAGCCCCCCCTCTATCCCCAATTGTCTCACTCTATATACTGCAGAATGTAAATGCTTGTGAGTTTTTTCAACGTATGATTTTGTGATTTACCGGCTTGTAAATTAGAGGACTGAAATGTTACCATTAGCCACCGCCCACATAGCCTATTTATGCAAACAGTTTGATCAGGTTTGCACTACCAATTTCTATGCCACGTTTTGAAAGCATTATTTTTTATCAAAATACCACTAAAATTAAGTTATTTTTGAAAAAAAATGCAAAAGTTTCAAGCGCTGGGGGCTCTGCCCCCAGACCCCCGTGCCTCCGGCGGCTGGGGGCTCCGCCCCCAGACCCCCACACACAGCCCCTCATAGCGAATTTCTGCCGACGCACCCGGCAACTTTGTACTGTTTATACTTACATGCATTTTTGTAGCTTTTGCCTTGAGCAATTTTTTTTGATCGTTCAGATGCAAACCTTATGATGTTAAGTATAGATGTACGCCTTGCGCTTAATTGTTTTTTGTTTGAAAAGTTTTATTTGCATTGCGGTCTGTGTGACTTTGATTCCATTTTGTAACACTGCACTAAATTATTTATTTGCCAAAGTATAGATTGCGAACAAATTTTTGATGTCACTTTTGAAAACCCCCCCCATTGAAAAATCCTGCGTAAGCCACTGCTTGAGATGATCTCAAAAAAAAATCTTCGGGTCAAAAACCCACAGTTATCTGCGAGTTTTGAGGTTGGGGTATTTTAGGTCTCAAATAGGAGGGAGACAAACCTTGACATTTGAAAAAGGTAAAAAGTACTTTTGTTAGTTTGCTAGAAAAATTGCAAATACTCTGCGACACGCCCGATATGGTCTTGCGACACACCAGCGTGCGCGACACACCGGTTGCGGAGCGCTGATCTATAGTAATTGTTCACAGTAGTTGTGCCAGTAGCTTTAGAAGTCTTTAGCACATAATGCGTTGTGCTGGCTTCTAGAGTATTTGCTGATATTTTTAAAATTTATAACATTTGAGGTCCCTACATCGTGTTTGAAGCAGAATATCCCTGGAACAGCTGGTTTGGCCTACTTTAGATATCCCGATTCAAAATCCCATTCAAATTGCGTGGAAGACCTGTTTTTTAGTCATCAATTGAATTCGGGAGTACACGAGCAAATTGAGGAACGGTCAAAAGGTACCCATGAACAGCACGTTTGGGAAACCCTGCTCTAAAGCAACTGAACGCGGCAAAAAACAAAATTAATTCGACAACATCAAGTATATGCAAAAAAAGCGCTGAATCGGTTCCAATCCAGGACCATTCAGTCGATCTAGTCTTGGCTGGAACAGCTGCTAACTAGTTAGATCTCTTTAAATTTTTTTTGCAGAAATAAAACGAGTTTTGAAACCGGACACTGGGCGATTAGCTTTGATAGGTTATTACGCGCCAACCCTCAGCCTCATGTCAAATCAAAACAATTTTCTCGCTAATAGAAATTTGTTTTTTATTTTTGTTTTTTCCTGAACGAAAATAAATTCATAAGTAACACAAGACAATTTTTAAACACAGATATTTAAACGCACTTGCGGGTTTTGCAATGGCAGAGAATCAAACCTTTACCCTTGCGAGTTTGAGTCCGATTTCCTACCACTGCGTCATCAGTAAGTGCGTCACAAAGTTTAGAAATGCTAAAGTCGTGGGTCGAAAAGTGTGCTGGTGGCCAACCTCTGATTTTAACTGGTGTTTAGGAGGGTCACAAAAGATATGCAGACATTTTTGAAGCGATTCTTTTTTCCGAAAAGTTAAGAAACGACGATCATCACTTGCGTTACAAGTCTTCAATGTTTGACATATGTCGGAGGTTCAGTTCGATGGACTTTTATGAATCCTTTCTCGAGGAAAAATTTGGAATTTTACAAAAAAAACAATGTAAAAATTAGTTATGAAATCATAGCAAAAATTGACCCAGCTTATCAAATTTGTCGCGACTTGTTAAATTTGTGGAACTTTGAAAGTTATTCCATCCACGACCCCATTTTTAAAGTGGATTATAATTATTTTATTTTTTTCTGGAAAATCCCTCAGATGACAATTACAAACAAATAAGACTAAGATGCCGAAAACTCGGTTAATCGTGGATGTGCAACTAATTTTTTGCGAAAAGATGTATTTTACCGCTTTTTGAATGATTGTGTATCCAAGACATAACTTTGCATAAATGGTGAATATCCAGAGCCTCGTGAAAAAGCAAACACAAAGAGAATTGCTGAACTGGTCAGTTTTGCAAATGAATGCTTAGGCTAGAGTAATGATACTTTTTTGTCGTGGTGCAGGACAAATGTGAGTTTTGCCGTACGGCTTTTTCCTTTTTAAAAATCTACAATATCATAACTCAATACCACAAAAAAATACAATAATTTCATTGTTGTCTAGACCTTTTTATTATCCGTTTGGACGTAAACAAAAGATTTGGTAGTCCATATTAATAAATCCCAGGCTCGTAGCCAGAAATTCCAATGGGGGGGCTGTTTTGGGGGTCTGGGGGCTCCGCCCCCAGCCGCCGGAGGCCAATGGGGGTTTGGGGGCGAAGCATCCAGCCGGCGAAGTCTGAGGTCTGGGGGCAAAGCCCCCAGCCGCTGGAGGCACGGGGGTCTAGGGGCGGAGCCCACAGCGCTCGAAAATTTTGCATTTTTTTGCAAAAATAACTTAATTTTAGAGCTTTTTTAATAAAAAATAATGCTTTTGAAACGTGGCATAGAAATTGGCAACGTAACATGATTCAAATGCTTGCATTAATGGGCTACGGGGGAAGTGGCTAATGATAACATTGCAGTTCTCTTGTTTACATGCTGGTAAATCATAAAATCCTAGTATTCAATAAAACTCTTAAGGAGTAATCTATTTCGTCTATATTTTATAAAAAATATAATTGGGGGGAGGTTTAATGGAAAGATATTTGAGAGAAGTAATTGGTAATTAGGCCAAGCCAGCACTGAATAGCCCCCCCCCCCCCCCTTTATTCCTGAGTTTATAATATATTTGTTGATAAAACCTATGTTTGGCGTTTTTACACTAGTGATCAAATTGGATTGTTTATTTTTGGGTATTTTTCAAAGTTTTTATTGATTTCTGACTTTAATTTTTGACAAATTCGCCTCCCCCTGAATATGTGTTTCAAAAGATGCTTTAAATCACTTTTTTAGTCCATTCCAGTGCAAAAAACAGTCTCAGAAGACCTAAAAACGTGGTATTTTTCTGGTTCTGCATTTTGGTTGACAAGCCGATGGGGGGGGGGCTATAGTTCTGCTGATAAGCTCTGCTACGCTCTGATAAATCCTTTGTTAAGCATCAGTCAACAATAAAATGATTTTAAAGCACAATTTAAAATAGTTTGTCTCTAATATTGGTCTCGCAGAAAAACAGGACAAGCTTATTCTTATGTAGTCCTTTAAAAAACAAACCTTCATAGAAATCTATCAATTGTCTTTAAATGCTAGAATAAGCAATTCTATATCAGAATGCAACCGTTTCTAAAGACTTTAAGAAACACTACGCAGGCATATTTGATCCTACCATGCGGAGAGAATTTTTTTATATTTTTTGAAGAAACTTGAATACAAATCATTAGCATAACGGCTATATTTTAAAAAAAAAATTTTTTTTTTCGAGTTAAAGTTTCACTTTTAACAGCAAAAAATAGCGATTTACTCCTCGGGTGACCATGGACTGGAAGAACGAAAGGTTACTTCCAGTTTTGGGGTTGTTACATGCCGTGCTACAGGCCTTGCTATAGACTAGCAGAAAAAAGGTCAAGAGATCTCGTGATGTCGATTAAAGCTCCTTCGGAAAAACTTTTTATGAATAGATTTTTAATGCCTGATAAATGATTGAAATGTCTTCGGTTCCAACCAGGTGACGTTTTTTAGATATACCGCTTTAAATCGGTCGCGAAAGAATATTTTGAAATGATACGCGTGATTAATTGTTTTTATAATGTCGTGTGGCCTTTAAATAATTCACAGATTACGACAAGGATATTTTTATCTATCTTTAAATGAAAAAATGGAAAATGCTATAATTTTAAATCAGATAATCAAAGTTTAGTTTCTTGAAATTCATTTTATTGAATTTTAAAACATGGAAGCATGATTTGAAGTCACTTGACCTTTATCGCTTGGCAGCTGATCATTATGAATGCGCAACTTCAACACAATTTTTCAAGATAGAAAGAATATCGGAAACCCTGCCAATTAATAAGGAAGTTAATTCTTGTAAAAAATCGAAGAAGAAAATGATCTACCTTGTGAATTACATAACGTGTCTGTAATGATGATAGCTAGCCAACTCACAAAAACTAGCCTAATACAAAAGCTGCTTCGAAAAACATTGATAGGCTTTCCCGCTTTCACTCCTTACCAACTACCCTAGGCTAGCCCTAGCTATATGGCTTATCAACTCTCGAATATCTGTTGTGCCACACATAAGTATTTTAGAGAATCAATGGAGTTAAACCAACGAACAACCCATATAAAAATTAGCCCTCATAAAATGGCTAAAATGTAGGAAAGTTTATTCAAACCTTATTATGCATTAGTGCATTTTTTATGTTGAAACTTCACAGTAACCTAACTAGTCCTAAAACATCGTAGCTAAATTGCTTTTTGGAATTGAAGCTGTGCTTTGGTTTGATCAGAATAAACTTGATGAATTGATTACCTGTACCCATAGCTACCGACTACCATAGGTTGTCGGTATACCTCCTCGAAGCAGCTTTTATGTTAGGCTGCTTTTTGTGGATAGACTATCATCATAACAGACATGTGGTGTAATTCAAGTTGTAGATTATTTGTTTTTCAACATTTGCTAGAAATAATTTTTTTATTAACCGGCAGGGTTACCGAGGCGATATTCTAGCTTGAAAAATTGAGTTGAAGTTTTGCGTTCATAGCGATCAGCTGCCAAGCGACAAAGGTCACGTTACTTCAAATACTCTTTCCGTGTTTCACAATTCAATACAATAAAATTCAAGCCAAAACACTAAATATTCAAGCTTTTCAACAAAAAACTAAACCTTGATTAACTATTTAGTTTAAAATTATCGCATGTTTTATTTTACATTCAAAGTACGATAAAAAATATTCTTTTTGCAATTTATAAATTATTTAACGGCAACACTAAATTAAAAAAAAATTATTTTGGAATAATCATCCGCACTCGATGTAAAGCGGTATATCTAAAAAACGGCACCTGGTTGCTATTGAAGACATTTCAATCATTCATCAGGCATTAAAAATCTATTTATCAAATTTTTTCGGAGGTTTTACGATAGGCATTACGAAACAACACAATTTAGGATTGTGTAACAACTAACAAGGCTTAATTAGAGACATTTTTTAAAATGCTGTGTTTTGTGTTATTTTCAATGACGTAATGAACTGAAATAAATTATTTTCAATGCCGTATTAAATTGTTACGTCGTACAGTGTAGTTAGCAACTTTAATAGGCTATATCAGAGTTCTAGTTACGTAACGTTTAAAACACCAAGGGACCACGATTGGAATTTTAGAGATTTTCCAGTATATGCAAGCTTAATTGCTTTTATTCTGATACTATAAAATGCGGTTGCGCACTTTGCTGGAAACTGAGAATATTTTTGGCAGTCGTTTAAGTTGAAAAACTTCTTTCTTTTCTTTTGCAATTTTTGCCACGCTGCAAAAAAAAAAGCATTCACTCAAGCAGACAGGGCACTGCGAAACGCTATTACAAACATGGCTGCTAAAATTGACATGAATGCTTCCAAGAGGCTGAAAGTCGTCAAAAAATTAAGAACCATCAGACTTAACTCAAATAAAAAGTGTTTTGCAAGGCATTAATTATCTCTTCAGTAGCTCTTTGGTATTTGGTTAAAAGCAGGTAAATAGCTAAAAGCTACCAAATCTATTCAAACGTGACGTTTCGGAAGCTTTTTCAAGAGTACGCGGCAGATGTAAATAAAAAGTCTAAAATTTTTGAATAATTACGGTCTCAAAAAGCAACAGACAAAAAGGGCTAGGAACGGGCAACAACGCCATATTACGATCAAACATAAAAAAAGAATTTATGCATTTCTAAATCTGATAAACTTTGGAAAAATAACCAGTGTTCGTGATCATTCATAGTATTGCTTGTTTTTTGGATACAAAACAATTTTTAAAAGCGACTTTTAAAGGAGTTCTTTTTGATATATACTTCTGTGTTTATTGACCTCAACCTTCAAGGAGGAGAATAATATGAAGTTTTTTACGCAAAATAAGATAGCGATGACATTTTTATTGGAGAAACCAAATGTTCATTTCAGACACGCTTTCGCCACTAGAGGACGCTTTATGCTGTTATGATAGAAATGTCTAAGTCCAGAGACGGACTTGGGCAATTTCATGATTAGCTAATGTCATTTGATAATGACTTAGGCAATTTTATGATTAACCAATGTCAGTCGATGCTGACTTAGACATTCAAAAACTACGCTAGCTTTTAGAAAAAAGAACACATCATTTGAAAACAGAAAAGATGTTTTTGAAAACTGCACAGTTGCTCGACCAGAGATGGACAGTAACTAGTTACTTTTGTAACTAGTTGCTGCAACTAATTACTTTTTGAGTAACTGTTACGGTAACTTAGTTACTTTTTTGAACCTGTAACGAAATCGGTACCTAGTTACAAAATAAGACCTGCAAAAGTTACTAGTTACAGTTACTTTTTTTTAGTGACAGCAAATGCATGCCGGAATACTTTTGGTAATTATATTAACTGGATGCCCTGCGCAAGCCGATCGCTAGATGCACAGTGCACACAAACACACAGACACATCTGGTCATCATCGTGCGATTACATCAGTTTCAGCTTCACTGATTGATTTACCAATTTGCCTTGGCCAGGAGACAGCGAAATGGCCATACGATTTTCGAGCCGCTGCCACCTGCGTCAACCACACCAAGGCTAAATCTTCACACTCTCCCTTTAATATTGACGACCAGGAGGCCCTCGCTCTCTCAATTCAATTTTTACCAACCAATTTAAATACACTACGCGGGTGGAGTTAAGGGTTTTTGCTCCAAAAGTTGCTACCTCAGGCCCTCATCTAACCTTTTTATGAACGTAATGCAATAACCAGGGGCGGATTTACCATAACGCAGAGTGCCAGGGATTACTTGCTCAGATGGTAAGACGATTTTTGGCCTTTACCTATATTAGGCAGGAAGATTCGAAAAAAATCTCAAATTACCAAGGGCTAGCACAATGTAGATCCGGCCCGGGCAATAACATGGTTAGTGAGCGTAACCATCCTTCTATTGTACCATTTTTCAATAACCATTCACCTCCATCTCGCCAATTTTTACGCGACAAAGTACTTTTGAAAAAAATAAGCTTGGGAAATGCTCATTGAACAAGTTATTGAATTTGAATCGAGGGGGCCTGGGCCCCCTGGCCATAGGCGTAGTTAGGAGGTCCGGGGATCCTGCTCCAATTGAAATGTTATCTATGACAAAAATGTGGCAAGAAAGCCTATTGTTTCTTCAGTTTCAGTTTCTTTTAGCACTTTTCGCGTACAACGCTTTCTTTTAGCATTTGTGAATATAATTGGCAACCAGGAGCCCCGATCCCCCTCAATTCAATTTTTGCCAACCAATTTAAATGTACTACTTAGGAGAAATTGAGAGTTTTTGTCCTAAAATTTGCGATCTCATGCCCTCATCTAACCTTTTTATGGACGTAATGCAATAACTAGGGCCAGATTTACCATAATATGGCACAGTGCCAGGGGCTCTGCGCTCAGATGGTGAGACATTTTTGGTATTCACCTGCATTAGGCAGAAAAAGTTGTAAAAATCTCTAAGGTGCCAAGGGCCCCTTGCAATATAAATCCAGGCCGGGTAATAACATGGTTAGTAGGCGTTACCATCTATTGTACCATTTTTAAATAACGGTCTACTTCCATCTCGTTAGTTTTTATGCGACAAAATACTTTTGAAAAAAAATTAGATAGGGGAAATGTTCATTGAACAAATTATTGAATTTGAATTGAGGGGGCCTGGGGCCCTTAAATTCAAATTCAATAATACATTTACTCGTACATGTACTCCTACAACTGCTTGTTTTTATGAAAAAACAAAACTCTCCAAGGAAAATCTTCCAGTGCATTATTATTCAGTGCCGAAATATTGAACGAGGCAATGTACCTTAATTTCCCCTACCTGGGCCCAATCACAAACAAAATTTAACCTCAAAATGCAAGATTTTAAACGTGTTTTGGACTTAAATTGTAAGTAAAAGAAGGACTAAACAATTGAATTTTTCAATGGGCTTTCAAATGTTAAAAATCTAATTCTTTCAAATAGCACTAAACACGTACGTATTATGATCCAATGGCATTAAAATAGCTAGTGTGTTTTACAAAAAATTGCACAGGGCCTGAGGGCTTTGCCCTCAGACCACCCCCACACCCCCGTCTGTGATGAGCTTGAGTTACGCTGGTTTACTCAGCACATCTCTCAATTTACTCTTTTGCACTTTTTATTTTTGGTGTAAGTCCTCTCCCTATAGCGAAATCCTGGTTACGGGTAGACACACAGGCCACGGCTTCTGATCTTTCTATCTATAATATCTTTGTCCCACAAAAAGTTCCTCTTTCAAAAATTTTTGAAGACGTCGTTACTTGTGATTTGGTACCCCCCAATCAAAAATCTTGGCTTCATCTACGCCCCTTGTCGTACATGCACTCCTGCAATTGGTTATTTTCATGACAAAACAAAAATATCCAAGGAATTTTTTAGAGTGGATTATTATTTACCACTAAAATATACACGAGGCAATGAACCTTACTTCCGTCTACTTGGGCCAAATCACTTACATATTTATTCTCAAAATGCAAGATTTTAAACGTACAGTAGTTTGGACTTAAATTGTGAGGAAAAAGAGGATTAAACAATTTAATTTTTTCAAATGGCTTTCAAATGTTAAAAATCTAATTCGTTGAAATGGCTCTGATCACGTGCAAAATGTGACCCAATGGCATTAAAATAGCTTTTTTTCCCCAAATTTTCCAGCGGCTGGGTGTTCGTCCCCAGAGCTGCGTCTTTGAAACGTTTGAGTTATACTAGTTTATTCAAAACGCCTCCCAATTTAGACATCTTCACTTTTTAACTTTTGGCAAACCATGCCACGGCTTCTCATCTTCTTTGTTGCACCAAAAGATCTGCGATATCGTTGTTCTACGATATCTTCGCTCCACAAAAATTTTTTTTTTGAAAATTTCTGATAACGTCATTGCATGTGATTTGTGGCTTGGGCTCCTCCAATCTAAAATTCCGGCTACGCCTATGGTTAAGAGCAGGATAAAAATTAACCGCTGCATTTCCATGGAATTCATAAAAAAGAATTCCAGTTTTAGTTTATTTCTATAACTAGTTCTCTTCAGAAGATGTCAACTACTCAAAAAAGCTTGAAACGATTTTGCTGTATAAAAGAAAACACAACAAAAAAAAACGTGAAATTTGTTCCTCCTTGCAGTTCATCTCTGCACTAGTTAGGCCTAACCTTAGACCATTCAAGTGAATGTCAAAGAAATAGTAGCAGAGGCGCAGTCGAAGACTCAAGGCTCGAGGCCGAGGCCAAGGCCAAGGACACAAAACAATTCGAGGCCAAGAACCGACCCTTTCGAGACCAAGGACAGGAATGCTTGAGGCCAAAGACGAAGGACACAACGCGCAAGTGTTTTCCAAAAAAAAAAAGTCTTCATAAATTTTTCGCGAGTCTCTGACGCGCTCTTCAAGACGAAGAAAAACAAAAGGTCATGACTTGGCCCATTTTTCACAAATCAAAAAATAGAGCTGTCCTCGATCGCAAGCAGGGAATTTTCGAGAACTTGTAGGCTTGGAGGCAAAGGCCAAGGACTTTACCTTCGAGGCCAATGCCAAGGACTTCAAATTTTGTTCTCGAGGACGTTCTTGAGGACTCCATCTCTGAATAATAGCAATGCGCTTCAAAATAAAATTACAATTTTTTTGCCTAAGTCACAAAAAAATTTGTATTATTTTTGCCTAAGTCACTTTGCCATCGAGTGGGATGTTTTCAAGCAAAATCACACAGATCATCGTTGATGTAATCATTTTGATTAAGTTTTTTGATAGCGATACGTTATTTCACTAAAAAATGAGCAAGTTTTTTCGTTTTTCTCAAAACTCAAAACAATGACTTCGACATTTTTTATATTAGGGTGACGATACAGTGGTCGAAATTAACTTTTTTAACAACTTGCCCGTCGGGCAAGTAATATCAAATGTCTACTTGCCCGAAAAAAAATAAGTACATAAAATTGATTTTTACTTGTATTATTTCAGTTATTACGTTATTGTTGCAAGGTTGTTGCAACAAAACATTGCGGTTTGCTGTAACCGCATTTTTAATCGCGAATATTTTGGAAACCACACCAGCTGAAAAGCCGAATTTTTTGCATAAGTTATTGGAGCCAAAAGATCTTCAAAATAATCATAAAAAAATTGAAAAATTCTTGATGTTGTCTTCATGCAGCGCAGGTTAGTATTCGTGATATCTGAAACAGCGGTTTTAGCTACAAGCGTGGGAATTTTTTTCTTAGAAAAAAAAGCATTTTGTCAAACGCGCCTGAGTATCAAAAAATCTGCTTGGGAGTTAGAAGTGTTAATTGCGATTAATAATGAGCGTACGATTAAACAAAGTGTTAATTGTGATAATTACAAATTGTTCAACAAAATAAAGCAAGCAACAGCTTTCTCTACTAACATACTTTATTTTATTGCAACAAAATCGGACCTAACTTGCGTCTCGAAAAAATTTTGTTTGATGTTGTTTAACAAGCTTTATTTTTTTAGCTTGCACGTCGGGCAAGTTAGGCCGAAAAATAATTTGCCCGAGGCGATTGCAGCTTGTCTCGGGCCAGCGGGCAAGGGTTAATTTCGAACCCTGAGATATATTATTTTCTCAACAAAAAGAACTTAATCAAAATTTATTGAGTAGTTAAATAAAATCGAAGCGGGAAAAATTTAGCAAAAGTTTCCCATACTTAACAAAAACATAACCGAACAACCGCTAAGTGTTTACTTGAAGCCTTAAAAAATAAATAATCGTCCAATCGCCAGACAGCCAAAATCAAGAAAAAAACAACATGCGTATCTCTTAATGTTGCTTTCGCAAACATAATTTCTTGCCTCTTTTTATGACTCATGATGCAAACAAAATGGGGCAAGGTTTGGCAGCTCCACTGCCTTTCCTTTTCACTAGGCGGTGTCCTCATCGCAGATCTCTTGCTTGAAGGTTTTTTTCCTAGCTCAGTCGTCAATTTCAGAATTTTTTCATTGCCGTCATCTCGTGAGCTTGCAGGCGGTGAAGGTTGACAAAATTTTGGGCTTATTTCAGTATTGATGCGTGTCTTGTGTTTTGGATGTTAAAAAACGCAATTAAAATTACGTTGCAGCTCTGAATGAAGACTTCATTTTAAGCAACAATACGATCATTGGTACACCATCAATATTATTGCAACACCATTTATGAATTTGGTAGTTTTGTTACGAGAAATCGACCATATACCCTTTTTAAACCAAACTTAACTTTCAGGATTTTAGTTTGTTCCTCAAATCTTATTTCGGGCTTAGGTCGAGTTGTAGGGTTTAAACTTAGGTCTACCTGTTTATAACTCTGAGTTTGGTGCATAGCTCAACGCTAAATCACAAGTCGGTGGTTTGTAAGTCCAGGCGCTCAAAAACTTCTACGACTTTGAAAACGCTGAAAAAAATACAATTCAAATTCAAAACAGACAATTGTCTAAATTTTTGCACATGGGAAACGTCTTTTAGGGACAAAAGCCAAAATGTAAGCATGAAAAAAAATGGGGAAGAAAGATCGAGCGGCTTGCCTGTGCTAGTGGCAATACTTCTAAAAATGAAAATGAGCTCCCCATCTTCATTTGTTATCAGTAACTTTTACGGAAAAACTCAGCAACTCATTGTCAATAATTATAGACGACCTATAGCAAAAAAATTAAATTATCCTCCTTTACCACCTACGTAATTCTTTTAGATGCTGCAGTATTATACCACACAAAATGTCGAGGGACTTTTCACTTTGATAGTTATTTGCGCCAATTTTTAAGCATCTTGGTTAGATTTATAGCATTTTTGAGCTTTTTTCTATTATGCTATGGCTAGTGATGCCAATTTCAGAATACTGAACCCTAGGAAAGGGAATCTTATTTTGAACCTGTTCCGTTTTTAAGATTCGGTTTAGTCGTAAAGAAAAGCTGCACGAGATAAATTTGTTCAACCGAGCCGGTAGATCGCGTTGGGACGCGTCATTTTGACCCGGATGTTACAATGGCATGATTTTCTCTTGGAAGGCTAAGCTTCCCTAGGTTACGGGCCTGTTTTCCTTCCTAAAAACTACCAGAAATGACGGTTAAAATGAAAACGAAAGATTCAGAGAAACTAATGAAGCGTTGCAGAAGGACAATATCCAATAATCATGGGATTTATAGTGCTTTAATCCTTGTACTGGCTGAACATTCATAAAAAAGCAAAACAAAATGTTGGGCTTTTTTTGTTTTGTAGTAGTCGAGTAGTTAAGCGCTGAATTGATATCAAAATAGTACTGACAGTTATTTTATAGGTTTTGGATTCGGAATTCTGGATTCGGAAAAAAAGATCGGAATTATTCTAGAATTCATAATTATTCTGAAATGGACTTGTCTAGCTGTGGCCAAAAAGAAGACATAAACTTTTTTTCATTGGTGGCCCCGACGTGTCATATCCTTGTCCTCAAATGCTAATGAACTGGCTGAAGTGAAACAAAAATTCAGGTTAAGTCTCTTTGGGTTACCTCAACTGCTGGTGTTTCAATCAACTGTGAATCAAAAGATGTTGTCAATATCAAACATTAAGACCTCATTTAGGGCCCAACGCAATAAAAAAAGCTAAACATTTCAGTTTTTCATTCATTTTTATTCTTGACAACCACAATAAAACACAAATTATTAAAGACAAAAACACGTACTTTTCCGAACGCAAAAGCAGATTTCGTATCAAATGAAGCCACGAAGTAGAGATAATCATCTCGAAGCGCCTTATCCGAGGATGCAACAACGTGGCCGTGTGCCGTTTGAACTCAGAATATGAAGTCACTGGTAGTAAAATGAACTCTTTACCTTTCCTGCCTCGCTGTCGAGTGTTGGATATAAAAAGTATTCTACTGCAAACTAGAAAGTTTGCGGCTATCTAGTAGAATGTAGATCAACAATTTCACGTAACATGGATAGAGCGGATAGAGCGTCTGCTACTAAAACGGTAGACTCGGGTTCGATTCCCGGTCGGGTCATACCAAAGACTATAAAAACTGGTATTCACAGCTTCCCTGCTTGACGTTCAGCAATTAAAAGGACAGTATGAAGCCTCCACCGTATGTGGTAGACAGGTGGGCAGGTGGCAGCTTGACTCGAAGACCGAAAGGTCCTTTCGCTGTCTCCTGGCCAAGGCAAATTGGTGAATAAAATGTAATTACAATTACAACAATTACAAAACGGTAAACCGAGAAATTTTTCTTAAAAATAAGTAGTTGACATTTTTTGGGACAGTTAGTACATGAGTACATTATTTGTGCGTTGTAGAAATCAATTTAATCAGTAGGGTTTGGAAAATCAAATTGCTTACAGATTTCTTTTAATCGCTTTGAAAATTCTTTTTATACGATTTCTCAACATTGACGAAAATTTTTACAACTATAGGCCTACCTTGGTTACATAGTGGATAATTCAAATAAAGAATTTTTACAAATTTCTCAAGTTTTGTTTGCTTGAGGAATGAAAATGCTAAAGATGCTCTTTCAGACGCTTTAGTTTTGCGTGAATAAATTTCTTTGATCAGGAGCGTGCGCAAAAAATTTTTGAGCGGGGTGCGCGAAAATATATGGGTACCTATTTTTTCATTTTTGTCAAAGCAGTGAGAGCAACTGAACGAGTTGTTGCTTAACCAAGGCCCCACTAACTGCTACTGTGGTCTAAAATCTTAAAAATCTGGCAGGCTACAACTCCGCTGATCAAAATTGTGTCAGATTGTGGGAAAATTTGATGAAACAAAATTTGATGAAACAATAGAAGAAGAAGCATAATCAAGCGCAGGAAATCATCAAAGGAGTCATGCCCCCACAGCTTTAGAAATAGTAACGTTTTGATATAGTAAAACAATACATAAAAAGCCTGCAGCGCCAGCTGCCATCAGTTTGTAAAAAGACCAAGAAATCATGTCCACCTCACTCAAAATGTAAGCAGCCAGAAAAATCTTACCACACCTAAAAAAGCCACTTTGTGCATCTGAAAGAAATATTCTAGGATCAATCTACATTGGGCAAAAGTTGTGTGCTTGCGAATCATGAGCGTACTGCATTACTAGCGTACAAGCTGTCAGTTGATTAAATTAAACTAAAAGGATACACCCGTATGTAGTGGCGTCGCTAAGAGAGGGGGGGTGCCCCTGGTGTCACTGTTTTGGGGTGACACCTTTTTATGATACCAATCGAACAAAAAATAAAATAACAATATGTTTGATATCATTGGAAATGTTTAACACACTGTAATAGACTGCAGAGTGATTTAAAGCGTCTTCTGAAACATTTATTTAGAGGGGGGCGCTAATCTGTCAAAAATTTAACTCACAAATCAGTACAAACTTTTAAAAATTGCCAAAACTAAGCAATCAAATTCGATTACTTGTTGAAACATGCTGAATATAGGTTTCATGCAAAAATGTGTTAGCTCAGAAAGAGGGGGTGGCTACTCAGTATTAGTTAATTATCAATCACTTCGACTCAAAAATCGTTTCACCACCTTACCATTTTTTTTCTAGTAAAGATACAGTAGACGAAAGGGATTATTCATTGTAGGTTTGATTGAACTAAGGCTTTGTTTACATATAGCTGTGGCAATGAGGTTTTGCTCCTGGTTGTCAAACCTGTCTCGTTTACATAGGACAAAAAAAGTCGTTTACACATAGCGGCTTTGACGTCGAAGAATGAAACCTTGCGCATGTGCGAACGATGTATGGGGCGCCGTTTGTGTATCCTAATTTGTGCAATGTTTTTTTTTTTCATATTTAATTAAATAGTCATTTTAATTAAATGTACGAAAATAAATATACAAAAAAACACGCGCAAAAATAAATATGCAAAAAATTTTGAACATTTATTACATCATAATTTGTGCTATTTTTTTTTGCATATTTAATTAAATAGCCATCTTAATTAAACATACAAAAATATATACCGCAGAATACACCGTTGCAAAAATAAATAGACAAAAAATTGTTACACAAAAATATTTTGCGCAAAATTTTTTGACACAAAAATTGTTGTTGCAAAAATAAATCCACAAAAATTTTTGTGGATTTGTTTTTGCAACATCATTTTTTGCATTGCAATTGTTTGTGTCACAAATATTGGTACATTTATTTTTGATAGCAAAGAAACAACATACGTCAAAATAAATGTGCAAAATTTTGTGACGCAAAAAATGTTGATGCAAAATTTCTTGTCGGAAAAAAAACGCGTGCGAAAATAAATCGTCAAAAATATTGGACTATTTAGTTCGTGTCCATAATGATAAAGGGTTGGAATTAGGCGGGCGGGAAGGTACCGGCAAGGCATAAAACTGGAATTTCAAGACGAAAGCTTCGGGATACGGCAGCCTATAGCAAGGTACTAGCCCGTTAATGAGATCTCTCGTTGAGCTGGGAAATGAAGATTCATTACCCGTACCTTCCCACCCGCATAATTCTAATCATTTATCATTATGGACACGAACTAAATAGTCAAATATTTGCAAAAGTTTGCCTCTATATGAACAACTTTTTAAACAATTTAAAAATGTTTTGTACCTGTGCAGTGCAAAAAAATGTTAACTACAATTATCACGTTTGAACGAAGTTGTTTTAATTCTGATCTGCAAATTGCAATGCGTAATGAAAGGAGCAGGAAGTGACATTAACAACGAACCGCCCCTCCACCACACCCCCCCCATTCCATCACTCAAGCAGTAAATAGTAATCCATAAGCCTGTAAAGTATCATTTTTAGGAACGCAAAAACGCAAGTTTGTGGGTCCCGAGTTTTTATTTCCCGAGATTCCATAAAGATCTGTGCGTCTCTAATTGTCCTGTATGACAAGTACTGCACAAGTATGTAAATGAACTGAGGATTTCTACTCAACAAATATATTGTAGTTAAAAGTTAGAACGAGCGACGAAAGTGGCTGGCAGGTGAGGTTATTCTCTTCCAAGTCTTTACTCCAGCCGCCAGAGTCGCACTCGTAATCCAACTCTGTCGCAGTTTTGTTCGCAAACCTGCGTGCATTTCCACTCGGTCATGCTGCTGACATGTATATTTACAACTTACAAAAGCAGTATACTAAATAAATCGAGGAAAACTTACTGATGTTTATTACAGGTCTATAGCTTATATGGAAAATATGAAGCATCGTTATACTGCTATAAGGCTCCTTTATTTATCAAACCAGGAAAAACTAACAGCAAAGTTTGCGGTTCAAGTTTGCGGAAGTAAAAAGTCATTTGCGGTTGCGGAAGTGCAAAAAATTACCGCAAACGTACCCCAAACTTGTGGAGTTGCAGTTGCAGACCTCCTATTACTATTTTGCGGAATTTGCGGTTGTGGAATAGAGTGTAAATTTCTGGTGCCCAGCACTGGCCATTACCCACTAATACAACCAGTTTAATCATGTTTTGGCACTGCTAATTTCTATGCAGCATTTCAAAAGCATTAATTTTTGTTAAAATAGGCCTGAAATTAAGTTATTTGTGCAAAAACATACAAAATTTTCGAGCGCCTGGGGTTCCACCACCAGATCCCCGAAACAGCCCCCCCCCCCCCCATTGCAGATTTCTGGGTACGGTTTTGCCCTGCTAATTTCTATGCCAACAGAATTCTTTTCGATGCCACGTTTTAAAAGCCTTATATTTTATCAAAATAAGCCTAAAATTAAGTAATTTTTGCAAAAAAAATTTTTTTTCGAGTGCTTGGGCCTCCGCCCCCAGACACGCAATGGCCTCCGGCGGATGGGAACGGAGTTACCATACCCATGAAACAGCCCGCCCAAATGAGAGATTTTTGGTAACGCGCCTAATACTAAACGTGTAATGCTCATTTTCAAGTTTTTGAATCTTACAACGAGAAGTTATCGAGTCAGCCAAATAACAATCGCTATCTAAAGCAATAAAGTATAGTACGGCTTTTTTTAATAGTATCTTTTGCAGCCTACTATGCATTATAAAAGGTGATACCAGGAAATTCAACCCCGGGTGTCACCATCCTCAGCGACGTTACTGCTCGTATCTCCGCAATATTATGCGCATATGGACAAATGTCTCGGCGAACTATGCCATATACAGAGGACCAAATTAATGAAAAATGATTGGCCTCGTTGGATTTGTAACAGCAGTCGATTTTACATTGTGATTATGATCTTCACATCTTTCTATTTAGATTGTTACTTTATAACAATTGGATTGGTCTCAAAAAATTCTGAGAGGTGGGGATCACTTGTTCCACAATTTTCAACGACTCAACAAGTTGAAAACTTCACAACAACTAACATAACGACTGAGCAAAAATATTTATCATTTTTCTAAAGAAGACCTGAGGGGGGCTCGAGCATAGGAAGTACGAAACCCCTCCGTAGGCTATTGTCTTCTGCATTAACAAATTTTTGTTACTAGTGCAACTTGCCTAAAAAGTTGAAAAAATTTCAAAAACGAGCCATTATTTTTTCCGTTGAAATGGTGTTTTGAACAGGGACTTGCACCTGCTTTTGTTTCTGTTTTAGTACATTAGATCCGATAATGATGCTTTGGAGCATATTAACAAACTTCCACGGTGCTTTTTTATGTCACAATCGTGTCACGGATCGTGTCTTAGTGTAATCACAGTCCCTAAATATTACAATCCCGTAATTAATGACGGGGCAAATAATAGCTAGTCTTGACTGTACGGCATTTAATTACGTTTTTCAACTTAAGTTAAGTTCAAAGTTTTCTTTGAGATCGCAAGACAAAAAGCATCAGACATACGAAGCTCAGAACTTAACTTGACGTGCTTCCTAAATTAGATGTGTTTATAATATGCAAGTGCAGAGTGAAGACACGACTTTGCACGTTATTATAAAAGGTCAGTTATTCAGTTGATAGTTTGCTGAATGTCATACTAAGTGCTTTAGTGGTTTTACGGTAACCATTTATACTAAAACCAAAAAACGACCTCAAAAAGAATTAAACAATTTCGTACGAGGGAAGTTTATCATCAATTCGAAATGAATTTGCATTTGCTGATGCAGTCACGTTTACTGTATGAAACAACGTCACAGCAAATTTTAAACAAAAGCTAGCAAACAATTCTGCGAAAATTTGCTCAATATCGAGCCAAAAACATAAAGTTTACTGTTGATGTCACTGCTAAATGATAGGCTGTTTCGGCAACAATTCAGCAATAATTTTCCAAAACGCAAAAATCGAAAAAAATGACGACTGCAACAATAAGTGAAATGTTGGAGCTGAGTTGTGTAGAACGACATCCCACCAAAAAGATCTTTTGATGTGCGCTGCAATTGACGCTGGTATTTTGTAAGTATCGCCTTGCTTCGCCCACCCTCCAACCCCGAGCAATTAGTGCATTTTTGTTTTATCGCTTATTTTCTTAACCCTAATCAGAACAGTGTTTTTGTGTAACTTAATCGGATCATCTGTTGACAATTGTCAACGTGCCGTTTGTATGTGTTTTTCAATGCTAATGTGTGGTGTTCTAAAATATATATTTTGTCCTTGAGTGATGGATCCAGATGTTCGTGGTGTTCTAAAATATACATGCGCGATTGATCCAGATCCATTGATAGTACGGTTAATTTGAACACGATAAAGCATTACAATCTTGAGTAAAGTAAAATTAAGGGTAGTCAGTCAGTCAGTCAGAGGTTGATTTTGTCGAAATGTTACAGTATAGAAAAATGCAATACAACAATATTCATACATATTAATCAACTAGGAAACCGGAAGTGACCTTTCAGTCTTCGAGTCTACGGTCACCAGTGATACAGTCAGTCAGTAGTTTATTCTTTCAGCATGCACAAAAAGAGGCTCACAATGACATCTGTAAAAGCTGTACAACGCGAAACCACAGTCTATAGATACTGTGGATGAAGCGAAGGAGCAGTGCTCATCAAGTCAGCTTCACCCACACTCCCACTTCATACTTCAATTCTAAAGCAAATGGCGATAAGAAAAGCGCAGGCAAAAACAAGCCAAAAAAAAACCAACAAGGCACCGTGTAATAAACATAGTATAGTCAACTGCTGCAAAACAAGCATCATATTCAAGTTTAAGAAAGACAATGAATACATTGTTACTTGCAGTAAGTCATAACTATGTAATAGTCAGCCTACTGATAATTCAACAGTAATCATTCTCTCCTTTTATGGCAACAATTTTAAAATATAATTCAAGTCGTACAGAGTATTAAATTTAATTCAGGGAGCACACCCACAAACTTCAAAAGGAACAGACTTAATTTACTGATAACCTTCCTTCCAAATTGTTCTCACTAACAAAAAAAAAAACTCCTCACGCGCTACCAGAGCATCCAATCCACGACGTAATAACTTATACAGTCCCTGACATTCGACCACTCAATCTCAACAATGCATTAAAGATCAAGAAGTCAACTAGAACGACATCCCACCAAAATAATTTAAAATCCCGTAACAAGGTTCTTCAAAAGCAAACACAAGAAATATCTTTCACCAAATTATAGTTGAAAATTTGCAATTCATATGATTGCACTCCAGTTGGTCTAGCGGTAACGCGTTCGTCTCTGGAGCGGAAGGTCTGAGGTTCAAATCTCTGGCCGGTCAAATCGGACGCAGTGTTGCCAACGGCTCGCCACCGCTGCGACATTTCTTCGAAAGGAGCTGTGTCGCCCGAGCGCAATGACGCGGAGATGGGCTCCGCCAACTCGTTACACGCTTCGGCGTAATCCAGCGAGTATAATGAAAGATTTGATTTGATTTGATTTATGATTGCACTATGCTGTTTTTCATTTAATGAATGAGAGGTAACCTTAATAAATTAAGTTTTTCTCTGGATGAACATGGGGGCTGTAGAATCAGAGACCAAAAGATCAATTTATTGCCCCCCTCCTGTCAAGAATTATTGTAGTAGTGTCTCAATAGAATTGTCATCTTGTTGTTTTTGACAGTGTAAATAAATTATTAATTGAATAAATTAAAAAAAAAATTGATTAGGTAGCACACCCACACATATCCTTTTTTGAACCTAAAGTAAATGGCAATAAGAAATGCAAGCAAGAATTACAAGGCACCATGTAATAAAATAAAGGTAGCAGCCAACTGTTGCAAAAAAGTAGCACTATAAACGATTTTGCTGAGCAATATATACAAGTTCAAAACGACAATGCAATACACTTTCATGTAGAAAGTCATAACTGTGAAATAGTCAGTCTTCTAATAGTTCAGCACAGTAGCGTACGCAGGATTTTGAAAAGGGGGGGGGCCAGAAACTTCAGAAAATTTGAGAGGAACATAGATCAGAATTTGAAATTGTCTCACTCAAATTTCCTTCCATTTTTCGCTTAAAATCAGGTGAAGAGCAAAAAAAAATGGTCTTCACTCAAATTTTGTCCCATTTTTCGCCCAGAGTCAGGTGAAGAGCAAAAAAATAGGTCTTCACTCAACTTTCGTCCCATTTTTTGCCAAAATCACTCAAATTTCGAGCCCAAAGCCTGAAAGCCTAATGCCCAACTTGCAAAGAGGGGGGGGGGCCATGCCTCAATTTTGCTCACTTTTCTATGCAATTTTGCAATCCCGGAGACCCAAAGGGGAGAACCATGGCCCAATGCCCCCCCCCCTAAATACGCCCCTGGTTCAGCAGTTGATCTGCTTTTCTTTTATAGCAACAAACTCAAATCTAATCTAGGTAACACCAAGCAATTGGTTTAATTTTTTTATTTACTTTTACTGTTCACACAATAACTTCTTGTATTCTTTTTTGAAGCAAAAAACGAGAATGATTTTAATTTTGAAGGCATATTATTCCAAAGTTGGACCCTTTTAAATTTGAGTAAATTTTTTCCAGAGTTAGTTCTCACAAAGTCTAGAAAATAATTTTTGTTGGATTTACTTCTAGTGTTGTAATTGTGAGCCAGATCAAGGGATAAAAAGTAGTTTTCAAAAATCTGAGGCAATGCTTTAAGGGCAACAAAATTTCAACAAACGAAGGCCGTAATTCAAACACAAAAATATACAAACATGTAGTGCTCTTACAAATTAAATTGTTCAACATTTTAAGCAATATGTGTTTTTTGGTACCGGTATTTTTTGTGCTGCAGGCAAACACGTCCGCGGCAAACCAAGCAAGCTAGGCAAGTATGCTTTCCAATCTACGGCTTCTTCCCCGTTTGATGCCTTTTGAATCGTACGGCTTCTTTTCTACAAGCACATTATCTCTCTATTTTCGGTTGCTTATGTATGGTATAGCAAACTGAAAGCTTGGTCGCTAGGGAAAATTATAGCTGTGTTACTCAAACAATTGTATATTGAACAGTAACATTCAGTGCTGCCTTCCTAAACAAAAAAGTGGGTAGATTCGAACCAAAAGGAAGTGATGGGCTTTGACAACAAGAAGTGGGTAGACTCGAACCGAGAAGTGGGTAGGTTCCGACAACCTCTGTCCAGAGATTTGTGTTGAATATCTTGTCTCCGAGGCTTTCTTTCGCCAAATTTAGGAAAAAAGGGTCTTTATGAAAATTCAGTTGTCTTTTTTTTTACTAATGTGGGTGAAAACCACAGAAAAAAAGGACTTGACCAAATTTCAATAGCGTTTTCCGAAAGTTTCCGTCTATTACAACCACGCTCAGTGGGTTATAGGGACTACCTGAGCCTACCCTGACAAAAAAGAAAGGTAGGCTGGGCCTTGGTAGGAAGACAATCTCGACGGCAGCACTGGTTGCGTTAGTTAGTACTTCAAACGTAGTAGACACAGGGGTACTCAAGTAGTTGTAGCAAAGGTCCAGATACGAAAGATGAAAACTCGATCATTTGGTGCAGGCCAAAAAAAAGGTCTTCACCGCAATTTGGAACGGATTTACGCCTTTCACATGGCACAGGCAGACAATCAGTTTCTTCTCCAAGGAGTGTGGAGATCTACATTTAGTACCCCAGAGGTCCGGATGTGGACCGCGGTCCGCTAGTTGCGTATCCATGCTAGTAATTACAGTGTGAGACTATCTACTGGTATTGATTTTACGCTCTAAATTTTAAAAGGAATAATATCAAGATAAGTATGTTGAAATGTATGTGGGCTGCTACTACGTCTGGGATAAAAGAACTGCTGATAGAAACTTAAAATCCTTCAGCCAAAAAGCACTTCACTAAATGCAGTTGAAAATGTCTTACAGTTGCTAGCTACGTAGCTAATATTTAGCTGCAACAATAATTATTTAGTTACAACTACATCAACATTCATTCATACTAATTTTAAATCTCAAAGCCGTTTATCTTTGTTAATCTGCTATTTGTTGACATTTGTCAACAGGTGTTCCGATTGAGATAAAACGCTAATAACTCATTGTAGAAACAATTTTGGAATTTGATATCACTGCAGAAGGAAGCTAATAAGAGGTTTTTCTTCGTCAGTGAATGGCGCTAAGCTAGCATATAGGAAGCGAGTGCAATCAAATAAAAAAAATCAATGTTGACAAAAGTCAACGAATGTTCTGCTAAGGGTATAATTTAGCGTTTACAATCGGTGTTTGGTCATCGTAGTTATCGATGATAATTTATTTGTTATAGCCTCCATCGCTGAAGAAGCCATTTTAGGGATTGTTCAGTGCCGAGATGAGGCTGGGAAATTATTCTATTGGATTGGATCTTCCAGCGTTGTGTTGGGCCAGGCTTATCGGGTCGAGCTCGGGCTTGAGATTGACACGATCTTGGCCTTAATTCGGGCTTGACTTGAGTACTTGCCTAATACTGTTTTAGCCTTTCAAGCGCTGCAAAAGCAAAATTCAAATAACTTCGCTGAAAAAGCTTAACGTTCTTCGTGACCGACTCCCGGGAAGTCAAAACGACTTCCACTAGCAGTTAGGTGCAGAAATGGGCAGCGTAAGTCAAAGAAATTGCGCCGCAAGCGCAACTACTCTGAAAATCTTGCGCCGCAACCGCAAGTGTGACTTATTGAAAAGTATAATTCTACTTAACTAACTGCTCAAACTGAGCAGTAGGCTAAGGTAGGCTATACGAAACCAATATTCAAAACAAATCATGCGCGTTACCAAACTAGTAAACAAAAAATTATTGATTTTCTTAAAAAAATACAAGCTCATGAAAATACGAATTGCCTAACCCGTTTTGGGCAAAGAAAGTCTTTATAACTTTGTAACTAATGAGTTTCAACACCCACACTTAAAGAAATCGTGGAGTTAAAAAAATCCACGAATAAAGTATTCATGTGGTGGTAAGCGAACAACTTTGGAGTCATATTTTGTGCTTCTGGAGCAATCTGCATCACTCTCCGACAAATGGAGCACGCTAAAAAATCATCATGCTTTTTGTTTAAAGAAATTGAACCATCTAAGTATTAATTTTAAGAGCTACCAATGTTGCCACTCCGGTTTGCAATCTCTTTCAAGTTTTCTCGGAATAGCAAAAGGTTGTAATTAATAGTTTTTGTTCTTTCTTGCTTTTGAATTACAGTAAAAAAGTAAGACTGTTGCGAGTAACGCGCTAAATGCTCTATGTAAGTTTAAGAATTTTTAGAAACGAGTAACGTATTTCTAGAAAAACAATTACAAAAAAAATTTTCTGTTTATAATTTGATTTTGTAACCATTTTTTAAATACCCAATCGGAAATTTTTCTTTGAAAAATCGGCAAACAATATTTTTAATAAAAACGTGTCAGCGAAAAAAGACCCCTGCTGTAAATCCAGTAAAAGTTTTGCAAGCATTAGATAATGAAATTTTCCATGACGAGGCTTTTTTGAACATACCTCGTCTTAGGCGTAACCAGAGGGGGGCCAAGAAGCCCGCTCTCCAATTGAAATGAGACCAATGATAAAAATAAAAACAACTAAGCTCAATGTTTCTTCAGTTTCTTTTTGCATTTTTGCGTAAAACAGTATATACGTGTACAACAGACTAATATTAATCTTGACGACCAGGGGGCCGGGCCACCTCGAATCAAATTTTGCCAACCAATTTAAATGCATAACCCGGTAGAAATTCGGGTTTTCTGTCCTGAAAGTTGCAACCTCAGGCCCTCATGTAATCGTTAATTTTGTGTACTTAATGCACTGACATGATTACTTAATTAGTAACTATAACGATTGCTCCAGTTTCAATTAACAATCCACCTCCAACTTGCCAGTTTTTGCACGGCAAAATACTCTTGACATAAAGCTTTTGCAAAAACATTAGCTGGGGAAAATGCATATTGAACTAATTATTGAATTTGACTTGAGGGGGTTTTAGCCTCTAGTCAAGCATGTACTCCTAAATCCAGTTACTTACATGACAAAACAAAAATCTCCAGAGCAAATTATACTCGAGTGATTATTTACTGCTAAAAATATTGCAGGAGGCAATGTATTTTGCTTCTCCCACCTGGGCCAAGTCACTTGCAAAATTTAACCCACAAATTCAAGATTTTAAACGTGTTTTGGACTTGATCTGTAAGTAAAGCGAAGACTGAACAATTCAATTTTTCCAATTGGTTTTCAAATCTTAAAAATTAGTTATTTCAAATGGCTCTAAAACGTGCAAAATGTTTCCAAAATGGCATTAAAATAGCAATTTTTTTCCAAAACAATTGCAAAAAATCGCTCAACGGCTGGCCCTCAAATCCCCGTCTGTGATACATTTGGGTCAAACTAATTTGATCACAACGTCTCCTAATTTGGACAATTTTGGAAACCTTTCTAACCGTTGGTTCAATTCCTTTCCTTTAGCAAAATCCAGGTTACATGACAATCCAGGCCTTGGGTTGTGATCCTTCATTCTACGGTATCCTTTTCCCATAAAAAGTCCAGCTTTTCGAAAATTATAATGACGTCATTGCGTGTGATTTGCGGTTTAGCCCTACCCCAATGAAAAATCTTGGCTACGCCAGTGTAACTCGTCAATTTTTTTTGTAAATTTTAATCACAGTTTATTAAAAAACAATCATTCACAATCGCATTTGAATTGCGCTTGCGCGGTTGCGCTCAAAATTGTTAAATACTTGCGGCGCAAGCGTCAGCGCAACCGCTTCAAAATAATCGCGGCACAAGCACTATCGCAAGTAAAATAGTTGCGCCGCAAGTGCCCACGTCTGGTTAGGCGGCACTATCAACCACTAACCCCGCAGCCCTAAGCAGCTTGAGTCATTTATGCACAGAGCTAGGCGGCGCTGTTTCGAGCTTTTATCTGTCATCAGCTGCAGCCCTCAGCATATCTAAACCAAAGGTATTCCAAAGCCACCTCCTGGAAAAAATTGAACAAACCTTATTGGCTTGCACAGTGGCAGAGGCAACTATGCAAGCCATTAAGGTTTGTCCAGTTTGGCCGAGATGTGGCTGGGTAAATACCTTTGGTTTAGATATGCTGAGGGCTACTAACGAAAGCTAAAAGCTCGAAACAGCGCTGTCCAGCTCGGTCTATAAAATAACTTTGCAACCCTAAATGACGACAATGGGTCCCGTACACGAGTGTTAAAAACACGAGTCCTAAAAACATGTCTCATAAAGACACGAATCCCAAAGGATAAGAGTCCTAATAAAAACGACTTCTGAAAGACATTAGTCCTAAAAGACACGAATCATGAAGGACAGGAGTACTAAAAGACATGAGTCCTCAACTCCGGGACACTGGTTTAATTATCAAATATACTCTCAGGCTCGTAGCCAGAAATTCGCAATGGGGGGGCTGTTTTGCGGGTCTGGGGGCGGAGCCCCCAGCCCTTGAAATTTTGCATTTTTTTGCAAAAATAACTTAGTTTTAAAGCTATTTTAATAAAAAATAATGCTTTTAAAACGTGGCATAGAAATCGGCCGCGCAACATGATTCAACTGGTTGCATTAATGGACTATGTGGGAAGTGGCTAATGATAACATTGCAGTTCTCTTCAAAATCATACAATCCTATCATACAATAAAACTCACTTGCAGTAATCGATTTTGTCTATATTTTATAAAGAAAAATAATTGGGGGGGAGGGGCTAATGGAAAGATATTTGAGAGAAGTGATTGGTAATTAACTAACACTGAATAGCCCTCCCCCCTGATTTATTTCTGAGTTTATAATAAACCTATGTTTGGCGTTTTTACACTAGCGATCAAATTGGATTGTTTATTTTTGGGCATTTTTCAAAATTTTCATTGATTTGTAACTTTAATTTTCGACAAATTAGCCCCCCCCCCCCATTTGAATATGTGTTTCAAAAGATGCTTTAAATCACTTTTTAGTCCATTCCAGCTCAAAAAACAGTCTCAGAAGAACTAAAAACGTGTTATTTGTCTTATTCTGCATTTTGGTTGACAGGCCAATGGGGGAGCTATAGCCCCCCTTCCCGACCCCCCCTGGCTACGCTACCGTATACTCTAACAATATAATTATTATGTTCTAAAAGTTTCCCAGCTTGTTTGGATCAGTAGGTGAGCGGGCGCCACATAACTAAATGGTCTTCGAAAAAACACGAATATTCGTGTTTCGGAAGTCGTTCAGTTTTCAAATTTCTTTTCTCAATAGCTTTAAAGAAAAAGTTTTGAAATTTTAAAATAATTTTTCTTCTTGAAATTGTAACTCTACATTTTCTTCGTCATTGTCATTTTGTTTAAAAAAATTGAGCAAATAACAAAATTTTCGTATTCGGATATTCTTTATTTAGTTTTCGAAACAAAATTGTGGCTTCAAAAATCTTCGTAAAAAGTTATTTAGATGATACCATACGAGGTGGGCACAAGTCCGTTAATCGTTAATCCGTTAATAACGAAGCTAACTTTTTCATTAACTCGTTAATCCGTTAAAAAGTTTTTTCATGTTAACAGACTAAATTAACTTCCGTTAAGTTCTGTTAACGGACTAAAGTAACTTCCGTTAAGTTCTGTTAACTTCCGTTAAGGTTTTTATCGTTAATATCTTGCACCATTCATTCATCGTACCGGCACAAACCAATTTGCCCTGGTAACACTGGTTGCGTATTTACACGAGTTTTATAGAAAAGAGCGAAGAAAGGAGCTCTTTTTTGTGGCAAATAATAAGCTGCAGCGCCATAGGCCTTTTAATTATCGCTGTTCACAATTTCCAAAGATTTTCCGATCGCAGCTTTATTAGTGCATTTGAACTTACAGTATTTTTATCTTGAAATTAGATTAGACTGTAAAATGTAACTTCCAAAACACATAAAGACCACCACAGCAATGAATATTTCCTTGCAATCAGCTCAACAGCGTCAATACGTGTTCTAGAAGCGAGAGAATAAAACGAAATGTAAATTACACGCAAAATGTTAATGAATCAACGGACTTTATTAACTTCCGTTAATTAAAGCTGAAAATAACGGATTAACGTTAACAGAGGTGTAATGTTCGTTAAGGCACTAGTGCTTAACGAAGCTAACGTTTTGTATCAACTTGCCCACCTATGTATAATACCGAAAAAAATCCTCGTTTTCGCTTTCGTAAAAGCAAATTTCTATACCAGCAGCGTTCTAACACGATTAAAAAAAATCTTTAAAATTGTAACAATAGCTAAATAGTAATAAATTGTTGGCAACAGAAAATGATTAACTTTTGCGTTTTCTACCTTGATTACGTGTCGCATTTTGGTTTATTTGTCGTACTTAGTAGCAAAAAAAATCGCCAAGGGGGCAGCAAAGTAAGTTTAAAATAAACGTCAATGAATTCAAGAAAATCAACTATGCGCTGTTACAATCTTTTTTTATAAAAACATTTTTATACGAACACGAAACTCATTTTTGTCCAAAACTGAAGTGCAAATTAAGAACAATAAATGCCTCCGCAGCAAAAAAATTATTAAAAACAAACAAAAACTAATCAATTTCATCGACAAAAAAAACAACTAATTACGCAGCACTGATTTTAGTGATTTTTCAGTATCGGTAAACAAAACTGCAACTATTGCGAAGTTTTAAAAAGTGCTGTTGCGCACTGCGTTGACAATTCAGAAAAATTTTGGCGACAGTTTAAATTGAAAAAAGCTTGTCTTTTTGCTTTTGCAATTTTACGAAAAAGAAGCGAAAAAGCTTTTGCTCAAGTTAACAGATCATTGCGAAATAAACAGCAATACAAACAGAGCTGCTAAAATCGATACAAGTTACTTTTAATCTTTAAGAAAAAATGAAACTGATCTTTGGGAAAAAATTAATGATAATCAACCTCAACTCATAATTTATTGGTTCTTATGTAAATTTTGGCTATTCTAAAAATCTTCGTTTTAGATACCTTTGCTTTCCAGTAATCTTTTTGGCACCAGTCTTCAGGGCAGTAGCCAGAGGGGTTCATGGCTTCAGACAGTGCTCGACGTCGTTTAGAAAGCTTGAAGCTTTCTCTGAGAAAACTTTCACTTAATAATACCAATAAATTTAATAGCAGGGGAATATTTCCTGATTTGATTAAGGGCAGCTATACAAGTATACATGCAAATTATTTTGTAAACTGTCAGCAGATGAGCAACTTGAATGCTTTATGAAAGAGCAATAGCTTAATTAGATATTTATTGAAAAATATAATTGTGTTTGAAAGTTTTTCGCGTAGATTTTTGAAGGGACTTGCCTGGAAAAAAGCAGAAGAGGCACAAACCTTCTATCCTGGGAGTTTTTCTTGATAAAAATAGTCCAATTTGTTTTTTAATTTTTAAAGAATGCCTGAAAACCTGTCGTCCAAATCTTAATTTACGAAAGGCACTCCAATTGGGTTGTAAATGCTGGTTTCCAAACTTCCACGTACTGGCTTTATAGTGATCTACTTCAGGTACCGTATCTAGATTTGTCAAAATTTCTTGTTAAATTAACTATTTTCAACCAAAACTTCAAAACCTGTAAAAATGTTTATTATGAACTTGAATTGCAGAGCTGGGCTAGTCCGCAAGTTAGTCTGCAAGTCCGCAAATCCGCAATTGCGGACTAACGAAAAAAGTTGCGGACATGTGAACTTGCGGACTTCAGTAGTTTAAATTGCGGACTTGCAGTTGCGGACTATTTTTAATTTTAGTCCGCAATTTCGCAAGTTTTATACAAATATTGAAATTCCTTTCTATTTTCGTCAAATATTCATGTTTTTACCCCGTCAAACATGAGAAATCAATAAAATTTTTTCGAGTTCAAGTTCGCCAAAAATATCAAGTTTTTCGAGTTCAGGCTGACATAAATTCTAAGTCTGCTTTTTGACTTAATCGCTTTGTGTTTGTAGAAATGCTGTTTGGTAACGTGAAAAACGAATACATGCCGCGTTCTCATCTTTTTTACAAATAGTTGGTTAATTTTTTAGAACATTTTAGAAGCCCCTTTTGTGCTTGTTTTAAGAATCTTCTAGAACTGTCTTTATGGTAATTTTAACTGTATTGTCTTTAGACCTTTAATCTCGTAATCTTTAAGTCTGCAACTAGTGCTCAAATTAGCTAGTCTTCTACAGCATGAGTTATATGGTGTCTCAAATTTTCGTAGTTTAGTGTATCAAGTTAGCTGTGTAGTAAATTGGTAAAGTAAAATGCTAACGTGCTGATGTTTCTATTTCTATAGTGCGACCTCGAAGCAGTTTTTTCAATAATATAGTCTAGTAAAGTCTAGCATAGTGTTAGTATAATCAATAGCGAAAATTTTGGTCTAGTAAATTTTAGTTAATTGATATTGATTTGGCTAGCTGATAATTGACTTCTTGTTTTGCCGTGCTCCTTTGGATGAATCAAATTTTTGGTGTTCTGTGAGGAATAACATTGTTATATTTATAGACAAAGTGTGGTATGACATCAGAAATATGATGGACACGGCGCATCGAGACAGGCAATTACAAACGGGTCTAACCTGAATCAAATTGGTCTCAACACTGTTTTTTTAAGTTTGCCAAAACAACCGACTTTTTTAGGATTTAAGTTCAAATTTGCAGCCCTGGTTCAAGGTATTGGTTTGTTGTTTTTTACCGTGAGTTCAGAAAATTAGCCACTGGGGTATCATTTTTTGTACTGGTAGCCAGTGCCGTCGCTACGGGGGGCCAGGGGCAGGGCCTGCGAGAGGTTGGTTCAGGAGGTACATCGTACCCGGGCGCGGGTCTAGAGGGCCCGGAAGAGTTCAGGTTCCCGCGTTAAGTTTTGGTGTCGCACCAAGTGGCGTATATATGGGACTAAATTTGAGTAAATTTTTGCTCTTCACCTAATTTTGGGCAAAAAATCGGGCTAAATTGGCAAAAGATTGGACTAAAATTCAGTGACGACCTTTTTTTTGCTCCTCACCTAATTTTTCGCAAAAAATTGGACTAATTTCCAGTGAAGACCTTTTTTTTTTGGCTCCTCACCTAGTTTTGAGCAAAAAATCAGAAAAAAAAATTAGGCGCTGGTTTGGTGCCCAAAGTGATTTGGGGGCCCGGTATCGACCTTCGTACCATAGGTGGAGTCCTCAAGGACGTTCTTGGCCTCGAGGACACATTTTAAAGTCCTTGGCCTCGAAAGTCAAGTTCTTGGCCTTGGCCTCGAGGCCTCAAGTCCTCGAAAATCCTCGGCTCGAGGACAGCACTTTTTTTTTGAATTGTTGAAATTTTGTAGATCGCCTGAAAAAAAATTTTAGAAGGCGTTTTTTACTGGACAGTGCCTGAAAAAAATTTTTGAAGACCTTATTTTTTTTTGGAGAACACTTGCGCTTGTGTCCTTGGTCCGTGGCCTCGAGCATTCCTGTCCTTGGCCTCGAGAGGGTCTTTCCTCGGAAGGGCTGTCCTTGGCCTTGGCCTCGGATTTTTTTTGTGTCCTTGGCCTCGAGTTTTGTGTCCTCGACTCCACCTCTGCTTCGTACCCCCCTGGAAAATTTTCTCTCTGAGGCCCTGGCCAGGGTTACCGTCGCTACGGTGTGGCCAGGGGCGTCGTCCCCCCTTAACGACTGCTTGTGCACCCCCGATTTCGGTTCATTCAGAATGCTTTTGTGGAGCATCACGTAAGGACAAGAAAACAGGCAATAATGGAAAAAGGAATAATAATTTTCAAACATGTTTCTCGTTTGAAGTTTTCTCGATTGTTTGCAAAATTGCTGGCCACCAACTGCTGTGCATAAATGTGACCCAATAATCCGTCTTATTAACACATCTTTACGGATGTGTCGCGAAATAGGGATGTTTGCCTACAAAAGCGTTACCGGTATTTCGTTAGTGATTATGACCTGAAACAATACGTGAAAACATTTATTTAAAACACCAGCTGTTTGTTTTTTAGAGCACACTCAAGATTTATTTTAGTTCGCAGTCAAAAGCGCAACCAGGGAAAAGGGGCTAAGGGGTCATCAACCCCCTTTAGCCAAGTCATTTAGTAAATATAATCAAAAAACGAATAAGCGTTTAAACGTGTTTTGGACTTGATCTGAAGTATGCGGGGGCTCAAGAGGCTAAACAATTTAAATTTTTCAAATTCTGAATTTTGAATTTTAGCAATTTACTGTAATTATTGATATGGTTTTAAAACTTGCAAAATGTGATTTAAATGACGTTAAAATCGCTATGTTTGCCGCAAAATCGCAAAAATCACCTAGTAGCTGAGTCCCCTTTGTAACACGCTTGAGTAGCAACGGTTTGTTCAGCAGCAGACCTAAATTAGACAATTTTTGTGCAAAAACCATTTCTTTTGGTTCAAACCCTCTCTCTCTTAGCAAAACCCTGGTTGCGCTTCTGGTCGCTTTCACTTCTGCAGGCATATTTTTCAAGCGATTATACCAGCCGCATGCGAAACTAGCTAATAAACACTGCCGGGCTTATATGTATCTTTTTTCAAAGATGAAGACAAAATTGTAGCTTTAAAATATCAGTTTTTATGCGCAAAAGTTCTGTCCATTTTATAGTGCCCCCCCATTTTCGGCTAGGGCGCTCTAACTTCGTTTGGTCTGGCGACGGCACTGCTGGTAGCGTGTGGTTATCTCGTTCCTAGAGTATTTATTGAAACTAGGGACTAAAAGTTTAGTAATACGAATAATGATATGAATGCTTTTGCCTTCTACTGCCTTTGCCTTTTCCTGCCTTAAAAAAATGTTTTCTTAGAATATATTGCTGCACGCGGAAATGAGGATTGGGCTTTGCTATTTGATTGCTTCTCATTGTAATCCAATGGCTTTTAATCTCCGGATCCCTAGCTTCATTGTAGCATTTTTAAGGGTTCGTCGGTGGGTTGTGCACTATGCTTCTATGCAGTTTAGGCACGTACTGTATAAGCAGAAGCGCAACCACGAGGGCTGGGGGCTACAACCCCCCTTAGCCAAGTCACTTAAAAACTTTAACTAAAATTACAAGCGTTTAAATCTGTTTTGATTAGGACTTGAAAGTAAGAGGGGCTGGGCAATTCTTAAGTTTGCTATCAGAAAAAGCAGCTCAATAACAAGTCAAGCTGTGGTACATTTACTACAATCAACGATTGTGAGTAATTGCTTTTATTGCATGGAATGTATCCACCATACGCTTGCTGTACTTCCTACAAGCATAGGCGTAGCCAGGGGGGGCCCAGGGGGCCCGGGCCCAATCAAAACTCCACTAACGACAAAAAGTTATGACAACAGTAATTAAACAGTAAAGTAACAGTAAAGCTAACTGTTTCGGCCGAAAAACCACTCTCAATTTTGGTGAAGACCTTTTTTTTTTTTTTTTTTTTTGGAGACCACCTAATTTTGGGCGAAAAAAACGCTTGAATTTCCGATTTCGGCAGAAAAACCACACTCAATTTCGGTGAAGACCTTTTTTTTTTTTTTTGGAGATCACCTGATTTTGGGCGGAAAAATCGTTCGAATTTCCGATTTCGGCTGAAAAACCACTCTCAATTTCGGTGAAGACAGCCGAATTTTGAGGGTTTTGGCCCCCCCCAATCAAAAATCCTGGCTACGCCTATGCCTACAAGTCACAACTTTTGACTTATTTTTGCAAATCAACTCTGAGCAGTTCATTTCGGGACGTGGTTGATTGCATAACTCTTCCACTTGGTTCATAAAAAGTTGCGGACTTGCGGTGCAGACTTCAAATATTACGAAGTTGCAGACTTGCGGTTGCCGACTTTAAGAATTACGAAGTTGCGGACTTGCGGTTGCGGACTTCAAGAATTACGAAGTTGCGGACTTGCGGTTGCAGTTTCAAGAATCCTGAAAAGTCGTTGCGGACTAAGGTTTTAAACGTCCAATTGCGGACTTGCGGTTGCGTATTAAAAAAAATTGAAATTCGGTTGTGGATTTGCGGACTGCGGATTTAAAAAAAACTTGCGGTGCCCAGCACGGTTGAATTGTCCTCGGTTTCTATGACCTATTTTCAGCTGAAAACAAGACCCTTAGATCATTGCGAATAAAGATTTATTGACTATGCTTAGATCGAGCTATACCTTGGGTTTAGATATGGTAAGGGCTGATTGTGAGAGCTAAAAGCTCAAAACAGCCATGCCCAGCACTGAGCATTGACTCGAGCTTCTTGCGGCTGCAGGGTTGGTGGTTGATATTGGCACCTAGCTGCCAGTGGAAGTCGTTCTGACTTCCCGGGAGTCGGCAACGAAGGACGTCAAGCTTTTTTGTTTTGATTTCAGTGGTCACGCAGAGAGGAGCGGTTATATTAAGGATAGCCTACCCTACGGCAGTCCTTAACATAAAAGCCATCGGCTTGTTATTTCTTTTAAAGTACCACAAGTGAAAAATTGATTACTCCATATAAATGCGCTGCCACTGTTCCATCGACCCAAATCAGTCCTATAAAAAGCCGATAGTGTACCCTAATTTGTGTAATGGATTTTTGCAAACGTAATTAGTTAGTCATTTAAATTAAATATCCAAAACAAAAACGTGCAAAAATAAATATTCTAAAATTTTTGAATATTTATTACATAATGATTTGCGCAACATTTTTTTGCGTATTTAATTAAGTAGTCGTTTTAATCAAAGATACAAAAATATATGCCGCAGAATAAACTTCCGCAAAAATTTTTGACTTAAAAAATGCTGTTGCAAAAATAAATCCACAAAAATTTTTGTGGATTTTTTTTTGCAACAACAATTTTTTGCATTATAATTGTTTGAGTCACAAATATTGTACATTTATTTTTGATAGCAAAGTAAAACATACGCCGAAATAAATGTGCAAAATTTTGTGACGCAAAAACTGTTGATGCAAAATTTCTTGTCGCAAAAAAAACGTGTGCAAAAATAAATTGTCAAAAATATTGCACTATTTAGTTCGTGTCCATAATGATAAAGGATTAGAATTAAGCGGGCGGGAAGGTTCGGGTGAATGAATCTTCATTTTCCAACTCAATGAGAGGTCTCATAAGCGGGCTAGTACTTTACTATAGGCTACCGTATTGCCCGAAGCTTTCAGATTGAAGTTCCAGTTTTGTATCTTGCCGGTACCTTCCCGCCCGCATAATTCTAACCCTTTATCATTATGGATACGAACTAAACAGTCAAATATTTTTGATGATTTATTTTTGCGCACGTTTTTTTGCGACAAGAAATTTTGCATCAACATTTTTTGCGTCACAAAATTTTGCACATTTTTTTGGGCGTGTGTTGTTTCTTTCCTACCAAAAATATATGTACAAATATTTGTGACACAAACGACTATAATGCAAAAAATTTTGATGCAAAAAAAATGATGTTGCAAAAACAAATCCACAAAAATTTTTGTGGATTTATTTTTGCAACAGCATTTTTTGTGTCAAAAACTTTTGCGCAAAAGATTTTTGTGTAACAATTTTTTGTCTATTTATTTTTGCAACAGTTTATTTTGCGGCATATATTTTTGTACATTTAATTAAAATGACTGGTTAATTAAATACGCAAAAAAACGTTGCGCAAATTATGGTGTAATAAACATTCAAAATTTTTTGCGTATTTATTTTTGCACGTGTTTTTTTGTATATTTATTTTTGATTATTCAATTAAAATGACTATTTCATTAAATATGCAATAAAAACACTGCACAAATTAGGGTACACAAACGACGCCCCATACAGTCCAGTTTAGCCGGGAGATGGCTAGAAACCGAGAAGGTTGCGTCCAGCTGGGAAATACCTTTGGGATCGCTTCTCGGCTTATAAAAGCTAAGATCGTTGTTTACGGGATTTGTGCTTGGGACCCGCTATCATTGCAGGTCAGTTGTATTAATCTCTGAAAAAATTCGTAGGAGAGGTAGTTCGGCAACCATTAGTAGTTCAAGCTTCTCTCGCCACGATAGATTTAACAGAACCACTGCAAATGTCTTACAGGTGTTTGCAGCGCTTTAATATCACTCGCGCTCAAAGCACGCGGTAACGCGTGTAACGCGTTCTTTGAGCTGAGTCAGCAAATAAAACAATCTTCATTCAGAGCAGCTGTAGATGCTTGAAAAAGTGTCTTCAGTTCTCAATACTACTCCCACAATCTCCAAACTCAACACATATCCAAAACCACCAAAAAATCCCCCCCCAAAAAAAGGAAATTGGTGTGGATTCTTGGGTCAAGGAGTTGCGAGAGAACAAAATCCGGAAAATTATTGAAAGCATTGGGTTTTGGACTAAACAAATTGTTGACAAAAAGGGTAGTTATGTTGACGTAACATGTCAATCCCAACAAAATGTTCTCAGTCTGTATGAGGAGCTGTTAAATGTCGGCAAGATTTCCAATTTACTACTATTCGAATCCGATAAGATCACGGTAGCCATTCATTGGGTACCGGTCCCTTTTCCGATTGTTAGGCTAAAGAACTATTTGGAAACCAAGCATGGCAGTGTATCAAAACACTATGCAAAACGTGACAAAATGAGTTTTTCCACTGGAGTTCACCATTTTGAAATGCGACAGGATGAATTAAATGATAATCCTATTGGTAGTCACATTTAGAGAGGGGGCGAAGAGTTTTTGGTAAAATACAAGGGACAAATTGAGACTTGCCTTATTTGTAACAAACCTGGACACAGGCGCATAGCCAGGATTTCGCAAAAGGGGGGAGGGGGGGTTTGGAAGCTTGAAACAACTGTAAACGAACTTGACCCAAATTTTCATCAGTCTTGCATTAGATTGAGGCGGCTTTTCTGTCAAAATCAGGTGATCTCAAAAAATAAGGTCTTCACCGAAATTTAAACTTTTTTCCGGCCGAAATTAGGTGTTCTCCAAAATGGGAAAAAAGGTTTTTACCAACTTTGGGTGGGCTCAAGAACAAAAGAACTCCACTATTCTGGTTCAAATAAGAGTAAGTCCTTCACAACTTCTGCTCCCCAATCCCGTAGGGGGCACTGTTTTCATTTTTGGAGCAAAAATTGGCCTAAAAAGCATTAAAAACGAGCTATTTTGCATACTGTTCAGGCCAATGGAGGGGGGCTAACGCAGACTGTAACGAAAAATTTCATGAATAATGGCCAAAACTTAGTGACAGCACTGACAACTGCAGTAAAAATTTCGAGACTGACGTTATGCAACCTCCAATGGCTGCGGAGAACCTAAATCAAAAAGGTGACAGTACAAATGTCAACTCTGCCTCGACTGTTTGGGAGATCTCTGCATTAGTTGATGTCGATCAAGAGTCTGATTCTACTGAACCGACAGAACAACCATAGGCGACCAGCTGTAGCAAAACTTATGACTGGTTCAACGAAGTCATTACCGAAGAGAATACCGATAGGCCTAGTGATGAAAACAAAGAGCAAATCTTCAAAGAAAATCGTAAAAGGCGCTTGAATGATGATGAGCCTTCTGGTGATTTAGAATACTGGGTTTCTAAAAACGCTATAGTGCTCTAATTGTGACACAACAAATCCTTTGCTGGAGCTAGCTGAGAAAGCTAAATGTAGTAACAAGGATTGTGATTTTTATATCATACATTGCGCACGTCGAAAATTACTGTTTGAAGCATTTCATGGTGTTGCTTTTATTGACTGCACATGTGGTCTTTAGTTTCAAAAAAAGAAACGTATCGGGATGAAAGCATTTGATTTATGTGTGTTGTACCGTGCATTTATTTTTCGACGGTGATATTTTTAAAAATAGCAACTCTAAATTGCAATGGTCTAACGGATCAGGAAAAAAGAAATTTGGTTTTTGAATTTCTGCGCAGAAGTGGAAATGACGTAGTGCTGCTCCAAGAAACCGCAGCACACCGGATGTTGAATTTCGTTGGTCAAACGAATGGCGTAAAACCGCTATTTGGAATTCTGGAACGAACAATGCAAGAGGAGTTGCTATTTTGGTATAATGATCATTTAGTTATTAAGCATGTTCTTTGAGCTGATAAAGGGCGGGCAGTTGTTATTAATGTGCATGGTGAATATTCTCATCTAGTTAACTTACATATGTATATGTCCCTGTTGGTGGTTTGAATTCTGTTTATGCAGACCAAGAAATTTTTTTCGGTTCGGTTCATTGCTTTGTTTTAAGTAAATATCCTCCCTTAATTGGAGGTGATTTTAACCGCGCAGATAATCCTGCCTTTGATTGCACAAATTTTATCCAAAATTACTTAATTCGAACAAATCGAAAAATTTAACCAATTTACGTCAGGCCTTTGATATGCATGATCCTTTAAAAATGATTAATGCTACTTTGGCTCAGTTTACAAAGCATGGCCCAGCAGTTGCATTTCGACTAGATCGATTTTACGTCACTGAGTCTTGCAATCATAAAGCCTGAGTCTTGCAATGCAAAACATTTATCTGTCTCTGATCGTAGTCTAATAGGTGTAACAGTAGCTATTAATCACGGCAAAATCTTTGGTCCTGGATATTGGAAAAATAATGTTACTTTTTATGATCATGTCTCTTGTTTTGAATTTATTGAAAAGCATTGGAATAGGTGGGTTGACTTGCAACTGATTTATTCCAATAAATATGTATGGTGGTTGGAAACAAAAGAAAGGCTGCGAGAACTACAGTATTAATGAATTTGTCAAAATGTAAAAGCTCTATCGAAAAAGACAAAATTAGCGAACTAGAGCAAAAATTGCAACAATTGGCTGCCGCCTTGTCTTTTGGGAAAAAAGTTTTTACCGAATTTAAACATATGAAGACGGAAATTCGAAAACGGCAACTCCAAAACTTACAGACCATTCAATTGCATTCGCATGCTGATTGCCTTGATCGCGGCAATCAAATTAATGCTGCCTTTTTTGAGAGACTAAAAGAGAATCACAAAAAAGTGTAGGCATCGAATTCATGCAAAATGATTCCGGTCAAATTTTGAACACGCCTAAAGATTAATTAGAAATAGCCAAGCGCTTTTACGAAAATTTATATTCTTCAGCACTTATTGATGAAACCCTGCAAAATCAATTTTTGAGCATGTAACAACTATTGTGACCGCAGACCACAATGAATTACTCTGCGCCCCAGTGACGAAAAGCGAAATACACAATGCTATTTGTAAAATGAAAAGTGGTCAAACACCTGGACCTGATGGCATTGCGATAGAATTCTATAAGAAGTTTTGGAATGTTCTTGGGGATCAATTCACTGTAGTTATTAATGAGTTTACAAGGGGTCATGATGAACATAAAAATTTTAAGCAGAGTTATATAACTTTGATTTTTAAAATTCTGATCCAACAGATATAAAAGACCATAAGTGGGCAAGTTAATGCAAAACGTTAGCTTCGTTAACCACTAGTCCGTTAGCAAACTTCACACCTTCGTTAACGTTAATCCGTTATTTTCAGCTTTAATTAACGGAAGTTAATAAAGTCCGTTAATCCGTTAACATTTTGCGTGTAATTTACATTTCGTTTTATTCTCTCGCTTCTAGAACACGTATTGACGCTGCTGAGCTGATTGTAAGGAAATATTTATTGCTCTGGTGGTCTTTTTGTGTTTCGGAAGTTACATTTTAAAGTCTAATCTAATTTCAAGATAAAAATAAGTTCAAATGCACTAACGAAGCTGCGATCGGAAAATCTATGGAAATTGCGAACAGCGATAATTAATAGGCCTATGAGGCTGCAGCTTATTATTATTTGTCACAAAAAAGAGCTCCTTTCTTCTATAAAACTTGTGCTAATACGCAACAAGTGCTAACAATGCAAAGTGGTTTGTACCGGTACGATGAATGAATGGTGCAAGATATTAACGATAAAAACCTTAACGGAAGTTAACAGAACTTAACGGAAGTTACTTTAGTCCGTTAACAGAACTTAACGGAAGTTAATTTAGTCTGTTAACATGAAAAAACTTTTTAACGGATTAACGAGTTAATGAAAAAGTTAGCTTCGTTATTAACGGATTAACAATTAACGGACTTGTGCCCACTTATGTAAAAGACTATCGACCAATCTCACTGCTAAATGTCGATTATGAAATCATCAGCAAGATTTACGCTAATCGCATTAAATGTGTTCTCTCGGATTTGTTAGGTCCAATGCAATATGCCGTCACCGGAAGCGATGTTGCAAATGGACTTGTATTATTGAGAGATGTAATTGATTTTGTTCAGAAAGACAATGATGAAATATATGTCTTGTCACTTGATTTCTATAAAGCGTTTGATTGAGTTGATTATTGATTCTTGCAAAAAGTTTTAAAACAAAGTGGTTTTTCACATACATTTTGTGACCATATTTTTACTTTGTTACTAAACTCAGAAACTGCAGTAATTGTTAATGGGTTCATTGGTAATTTTTTCCCGGTGAAAAGGGGTGTAAGGCACGGGGACCCAATTAGCTTTCACCTCTTCCTTCTTTTTCTTGAACCAATGCTGAAGTCGATGATGAGACATGACTTTATCCATGATGTTTTTCTTCCAGGTTCTAAAGGTTTCATCATGAAATATTTTGCTTGTGCAGACGATGTCACTTTGACTTTGTCAAGAACTTATTCCATTTCAAGGGCTTTCGAATTGCTAGATAATTTTGGAAAAGCGACAGGTTTAAAACTGAATTACAAAAAACTGAATGGATTAGTAAGCTACAAAGGGGGGGGGGCCCAATTTGTTGTGATGGTAATGTAAAATGGAAGTCTGATTTTATAGAAGTATTGAATTTACCTTTTGGTTCTAAAAAAGAAAAAAGAAATTTCTAGAACATTTTCTAGAAAAATTTGCCAAGTTAAAACAGAAATTTTTCGTTTAAAAAAAGCTACAACTACCTATGAATGCAAAATCAGTGATTATCAAAATGAAAATTATGCCAATTTTGTCATTTCTTGCGCGTGTTTATTGTTTTCCAAGTTCAATGATTAATTGACTCAATAGTATTGTATTAAATTACGTGTTTCCTAAATCTTGCTTTCTGACCATCTATGAGTTAAGTAAGTCTCGACATTCCAGAGGGTATGATATACTGGATATTTCTTTATTTTTGGAGCTATTGTATGTTAAACAAGTAAAAAACTATTGCTTGTACAAAACTGATCAAGATGAACGTTTGTTTCATTTGTTTTTGATGGAGTACAACCCTAGCAGAATGTTAGATAAAAAACTAAAACTGTTTCCTCGTAACTCGATTCCACATGCGTTTACACCATCTGATTTTTGTAATAGGTTTCTCGACGTGCTTGATTCACATAACCGTGGTAAAAAATAAAATTGAGACAATGAACACTAGACAAATCTGCTACACGATCATTGAAAATAGAAGGAGTCAGAGATAGATCCCTTTTCTTCCTTTTTCCATCCCAAATATGTGGAAACAGCTAGATACTTAATGATATATTACCGAACTATTTGAAAACCTTATTTTGACTTACTTTGAAAACTTATTTGAAAAACTTTTTTGAAAAACCTTATTTTGAAAACAGCCTTTAATTATAAAATAATATGGAACTTATAAATGCCAGTAAAATCTAAACTGATTATTGCTACATATCATGGTAGAAATTTGTGTTCTTTTTGTAATCAACAAGATGAAACTGAGTCCCATTTGTTTTTTTCGTGTATTAAGTTACAAAGCGTTTGGAACTTCTTTATGTTTTTGATGTTTAAATTAACTGGATATTCTTTGCCCCAGATGTCATTGAATTTATGTTGTTGTTTTTTTTATTTTAGTTTCCTGACGGTCCAACATTCTCATTCGCTGCTACTCATAAATGGAATTGCTTTCTTGCTTAGTGCGACAATTGTGTAGGGACACATCACAATAGTATAATTCATGACAAACTTAATTTTTATTTAGACTGCATCATCAAAGAAATTAAAAACATGTTATTTTCTCGGAACTATCGAGTAAATAAAAAGCAAAGTCAAATTTTGAAACTTTTATGCAATGCTCTCATTAATTAAATTTGATTAGATAATAATTTGACATGTTGTGTTTTTGTTTCGCTTTTGCAATTTTGTTGTAATAAAAAACATAACACCTTTGGTTAGATATACTGAGGGCTAAAAACAGCGCCGTCCAGCTCTGTGCGTCAATGATTTATACTTATTAGATGAATCCACAAATATAGTGTTACACAATTTTAATGCTGAAACTGTTCTTTTTTTGCAATGCATTTCTAGTTTCCGTGCATATTCACAGAAAAATAACCAACTAACTACAGTGCAATGAAATAACGTAGCTGGAATAAACCAGAATAGTATGTTTGTAATAAATATTCGCTAACAATTTGTAGTAAATCTGGCCTAGTATATTTGCAATCAACTATAATAAAAATTTGTGTCTACATACAGTACTTTTGAAATAATCGACAATACGATAACTTACAATATTAATTATAACATAATTTATTATAACATGCTTAATTAATTAATGATAACTTACATAACATTCGACAATACGATAACTTTACAACAAAAACTTACAATATTTGTAAGTCAAAATATTTTGTATTATTTAGTTTGTTTGTAAACTTTTAAAAGATTTTTGTATATTAGTAAAGGCTTATTAAATTGTGCGTTGGATTTGCTGGAACATTGCATTCTAAATTTTATTTGTGGACTTTCCGGATTTTTTTTCCATCGGTTCCGCGTAGATCACGCGCATATACGCTGTAAGAAAACTTTCATCTTTCACCGATTTGCTTTGAGTTTAAATAAGCATCCAAACTGAGCAGATATTTGGTGATATGCTATTGTTTTTCAATGACTGTTTGAATTCAGATATCACGTAATTGTATACAGGGTGAGCCAAAAGCAGGTGGACGGCATATGGAGTAGATTTATGCCTCAGTTACTTTAATTCAATTGTTCATTTTAACTATGTTACAACTATGTTCTTTGTGGTATATAATTACAATTTTAGTACTAAAATTTGTTTTAATTTTACCTGTTTTTTATTACTATGTTACCCCTAATTTTTTTTTACTGTCCACCTACTTTTGGCTTACCCTGTATACTACGCTTTCGAATGTTGAGCCTAAGTTTTTTGTAGGGTGGTAAAGTACTTTCGAGCTGAAAATTGTATTTATTACATTTATTAATTTTGTTAGATGATCTGTTTAAAATAAAGCATTGCAAGAAGATGATTAGATCGCTGTTTAGTTGCCACACGGTATCCTTTCTTTTGTTTAATGATTAAAATGATATTTCAGCCAAATTAAAAGTAGGAAACGAAACGTACTCGGTTCATAACCCTATCTTTCGGCCGTTTACGGACAAAATCCCGTAATATTAAAGCCCGAAATAGAAAAAATCCCGAATCGGACAAAATCTCGAATTTCACAAAATCGCGAATAGACAAAATTCCGAATTGGACAAAATCCCGAATTGGATAAAATCCAGAATGGACAAAATCCCAAATTCGACAAAATCCCGAATTGGACAAAATTCCGAATAGACAAAATACTGAATGGACAAAACCCCGAATTGGACAAAATCCTGAATCGACAAAATCCAGAATTGATTTAACTTCTAAAATAGACAAAGTCAGGATTTACAGTCCACTCATTGCTGGCTTATAAGCACTAATAAATATAAATAATTTGCCAACAGCCTGCATGTCGTTCTTTCCCTTGCATTTTGGCGACCTAGAAAAACAGCGCAATAACGCATATACAAAAATAAAGTGATCAAGTCAAAAAACTTTGCAGTTTTGTCGAGTTAATTAGGTTTGTACCGTAGCAAAACCCACGCACTTATCACGTTTGCGGTCAACTCTTTTTGTTTGCAGAAAAAGAAACTAGGTTAATGCAGTCCTTAGAATAAATCAGCGAGTTTTATTCTTGACAAAAAAGTTAGCAATTAAGAGTTTAAGAGGAAATTGGCCCCCGAACAAACTCTCTGAACATAAAATTTTCTTGTTTCCAATATTGCTTTCTTTTTTGTCAAGAACAAAATCTGGTATGTATGTTTACAAAATCAAATATTATTGTTTTTTGCCGTAACTAAAAGCTTTTCCTTTGAATTAAACTAAAACCGGCAAAAGAGCAATAAAGTTTACAAAATTATACTTCAGTTCAATGATTACGTGTTATGATCATTATTATATGTTTTAATGCTGCAGTGAAGTACAGTAAATTGTTTTTTGTTTCTAAAATATGCACAAAAGCAGCTGACGAACATGAATTCAAAAGGAGTGCAGGATGGTTTGATACAAAACTTGCTGGTTTATTCTAAATACTGTGCTAACCTCATAGGCGTAGCCAGATTTTTTGAATGGGGGGGGGCCCAAACTAAAATCACATGCAATGACGTCATCATAAATTTTCTAAAAAGAAATTTTTTGTGGGGCAAATTTATCGTAGAATGGAAGATCTGAAGCAGTAACTTGTTGGCACTTAACTAGGATTTTGGTAAAGGGAGAGGGAGAAAACCAATAGTTAAAAAGTGCAAATGTCTAACTTAGGAGACGTGTTTAGTAAGCTAGTGTACTTAAACGTATCAAAGACGGGGGCGAAGCCCCCAGCCGCAGGGCAATTTTTGTTAGTTTTTGAAAAAAAAAAGCTTTTTTAATCCCAATGAATCACATTTCACACGTGATCAGAGCCACTTGAAAGAACTAGATTTTTTAACATTTGACAGCCAATCGAAAAATTTTAAGTGTTCAATCCTCCTTTCACTTGCAATTAAAGTCCAAAACATGTTTAAAATCTTGCTTTAAGGTGTAAAGTTTTAATTGTAAGTGATTTGGTCCATATAAAGGGGTAAGTAAGGTACATTGCCTCTTGCAATATTTTGGCGGTAAATAATAATCTACTCGAAGATTTTCCTTAAAAGATTTTTGTTTTGTCATGAAGTTAACCAGTTATAGAAGTGCATGTACTGCCAAGGGGCCCAGACCCCTCAATTCAAATTCAATAATTAGTTCAATGAGCATTTTTCCTAGCTGTTTTTTTAAGTATTTTGTGCGTAAAAACTGACGAGGTAGGGGTGAATTGTTATTGAAAAATGGTACAATAGATGGTTACGCTTACTGAACATGTTATTCCCGGGCTGGATTTACATTGCGCGGGGCCCTTTGCACTTAGGGGATTTTCGCAACATCTTCCTTCCAACATCTTCGATTTTTGCAACAACAACTTGCAACATTTCAAACATGTAAGTGAAGACCAAAAAAAGTCCTACTATCTAAGCGCGGGGCCCTGGCACTGTGCCATATGGCAAATACGGCGCTGGTTATTGCATTACGTTCATAAAAGGGTGAGATGAAGACCTAAGATAGCAACGCTTAGGACAAAAACCCTTGATTTCCCTTGGTTATACGTTTAAATTGGTTGGAAAAAATTTTGAATTAAAGGGTGCGCCGGGCCCCCTGGTCGTCAATATTATTTATTGTTAATTACTGTTGTACGCGTGTACTGTTGTGCGCAAAGACGTTTAAAGAAACTGAAAATGAAGAAACAAGGCTTTTTTGTCAAATTTTTGTCATTGGTGGCATTTCGATTCAGGTGCCCGGGCCCCTTCTGCCACCTATCTGGCTACGCCAATGATTTTGAGATAAGATCGCACCCTTAAGTTCTTTCCCAAAAGAAACATTTAAAGCAAAATTAATATAACTTTTTTCCAAAACGAGGAGGACTCGAGTCAAGCCACTTAACAGTTTTTTGAAACTCCAAGAATTGCATGACAGTATTATGACGTGGACACGTGGTCGTCATTACTATTACTTACTTTTCTACGCGTATATCCTAAATCAAAGAAACTGCAGTTCCGGACAGCGGCAACATACTGGCTATGCTCTCATTGTATTTATCATTGGTAGTATTTCAATTGGGAGGTTTGCATTACCGCCTGTGTTGTAACATTAAGTTCATAATAACGTTAAACAAGGGTCTGGGGTTGAATTTTAGGACAAAGCTCGTAAATTTCTCATAGGTTTTGCATATAAATTGTTAAAAATTTGAATTAAGGGGCCCTTGGCCCGGGACCCTTAGTCGTCAGTTAGGGGCCCCAGGGCTCCCTGGTAGTCAGTTAGGGGCCCCAGGGCCCCCTGGTTGTACGTCACTGGCCTCGGGCCTCCTGGTTGTCAATTAGGGGCCCCTGGTTGTCAGTTAGAGGTCCCGGGGACCCCTGGTTGTCGGTTAAGGGCCTCCTGACTGTTAGTTACGGGCCCCGGGGCTCTCATGTTGTCATTAATTTTATTGCTAATTAGTGTTATGAGCGTAATAATTACTGAAAAAAAACTGCAACTAAATATCGCTAGGCTATGTTGTCATAATTTTTTATCATTGGTGGTATTTTAATTGGGGGGTGCCCTTGGGCCCCCTTCTGGCTACGCCTATAGCTAACCTAGTTTTTTTTTTAGCAAGCTGAAGGAGTTGACGTCTAACGTGATAAGTGCGAGGTTTTCGCTCCGGGACAAACTGCTTGGCACTTGATTAAATCGAAAAAACCGCAAAGTTTTTTGACTTGATCATTCTATTTTTGTATATGCGCTGTTTTTCTAGGTCACCACCACACAAGCCAATGAACGACATGCAGTTTGTTGGTAAATTATTTATATTTATAATTGCTAATAAGCCAGCAGTGAGTACAATATTAATCCTGACTTTGTCTATTTTTGAAGCTAGTTCAATTCTGGATTTTGTCCGTTCTGGATTTTGTCCCATTCGGGATTTTGTCCATCCAGGATTTTTTCTATTCGGGATTGTGTCTAATTCGGGATTTTGTCCAATTAGGAATTTTGCTCAATTCGGGGTTTTGTCCAATTCGGGATTTTGTCCGATTCGAGATTTTGTCCGTTCTGGATTTTATCCAGATTGAGATTTTTTTTCATTCGAGATTTAGTCAAATTCGGGATTTTGTCCAAGTCAGGATTTTGTCCATTCGGGATTTTGTCCGATTCGGGATTTTTTCCATTTGGCGTTTTGTTAAATTCAGGATTTTGTTTTACGAAAATAATAAAATAATTCGCAAGTTCAAAAAAAAAAAAAAACTTTCTAGTTTCAAACAAACCACAATTTTATGTATAGTAAATATTTCATCGAAAATTTTTAAGTTAAAAATAAAACGAAAATAAGGAATATTCATTTGCCTTATTTTTCATTTACTTTTGTAAGGTTTAAATTACAATTTGAGTTTGGGTTTGGCCTTTTGGGTTAGGATAGGATTTTGTTTTAGAGGAAAAATTTGAGTTTGGGTTACATTTGGATTAGAATTACTAAAGATATTTTTCCTAAATTTTACTACCCATTAAAGAGATACAGCTCAAAATCAGTTTTTTTGAAAAAATGAAAAGTACTTGAGATAACAACAACGTGCCCTAAACCTTGTTCCACTATTTCCTTTAGCAGAAAAAATAAATCTACTCCGTTGTACTCCATAGCTGTGGTTACACTGAGTTTTAAACGTTCATGACATCAGAAAAAGATGACTTCGCAAAATTTCTTGCACATTAAGAAATGCTGTGTTGAATTATCGAAAAATAAATTGCAAATTGGCAATTCATGCAGAATAAGCAACGCGATGTTTGATCATTGAACATTGCGCGTTCTTTATTCTGCAAGAAATTTCACAAAGTCATCCTTTTCTGATGACACGTGATTTCGAAACGCAGGATTGCTAATGCTACGGAGTCAAAGCAATTAAAAATCTACTCTAGCAGATAAGGGAATAATATAGAATCAGGTTTGAGGCGATAAAACCGATCCATAACAGCATCTTTTGAAGTAACATCCACAATGATGATGGTTGCAATTGCACTAAACCTTTAATACTAAACTGTGACCTTACGTCAACAATAGCAAAAAACGATCACCATTTTCAAGTTTTTGGCTTGGTCCAACAGCTCGGAATCGAACCTGAGTCTATTGTTGTAGCGGCAGACACTTTTTTATTACTTATTACAACAAAACTAATAATAGAAAATTGCAAGATTTTTTCTCACGTCTTTATAGCATGCTTTGCTAGAGGAAATGTTGAACTCTGACGTCAGAATTCATTTGAATATTTCGATAGTTGAAGCTGGACAGATAAAAAAAAATATAATGTTCAGCCGTATCCTCAAAATGATAGCGTTTTTTACGACCCGTCTCCTTAAAGACTTATGTTCTTTAGAACTCGTGTCCTTTAGGACTCGTGTCCTTTAGGAAAGGTGTCTTTTAGAATTGGTGCCTTTTGGGACTCGTGTCTTTTAGAACTTGTTCCTTTCAGGACTCGTGTCATTTAGGACTCCGGTCTTTTAGAACTTGTGTCTTTTGGGACTCGTGTCTTTAAGGACTCGTGTACTTCAGTACTCGTCTCTTTTAGGACTGTGCCCTTTAGGTCTGGTGTATTTTAGGACTGGTTGTTTTAGAACTCGTGTCTTTCAGGACTAGGGTCAATTACAACTCACGTCCTTTAAAGCTCATGTCTTTTAGGACTCGTGTCTTTTAGGACTCGTGTCTTGTAGGACTCGTATTCATTAGAACTCGAGTCTTTTAGAACTTCTGTCAATTATGACTCATGTCTTTTAGAACTCATGTCTTGTAGGACTCATATTCATTAGGTCTCGTGTCTTTTAGAACTCCTGTCAATTATGACTCGTGTCCTTTAAGACTAGTGTCCATTAGAACTCCTGTCTTTAGGACTCGTGTATTTCAGCGCTCGTGTCCTTGAGACTCGTATCTGTTGGGACTCCTGTACCTTAGGACTGGCGTCCATTAGGACTCGTGTGGTTTAGAACTCCTTACCGTTAGGGCTTGTGAACTTTAAGACTCAAATCCATTAGGTATTGTGGTTGTTGGACTCTGTCTTTTAAGACTCGTGTTTTTTTTGACTCGTGTCTGGATACCGTTTGATTTTAACTGCATTTACGAGCATTAACGGTTCACATTTTTTTGGAAATGCAGTTACTTAATTTTCGTGTTTTTTGGGCTAGGTTTTGACTTCAAATCACGTTTCGAGTTCGGGCTTAAGCTTTTGGGTTCGGGTCGGTTGTAGTTGGGTCCATTTACAACTCTGGGATCTACAATACACTCGCTATTCAAAATTTCTATCACGTATCTTTTCTCAATAGGTGCGGTATCATTTTCTGCTTTAATTGTAAGTTGTAAAATACATTGTGAACAACAGCATCAATATTACAGTTTTCAACAAACGCAACTTTATATCAGTTTTAATGTTTTTGAAATGCTTGCTATTAGTAGTCGGTTTTTGCTCTGACTGTTAAAAGGTTCTTACCAATCCCCGGGTCGAGATTCTTTTATCATCCCGGAGATGATTTAAACGGGACGGACCTGTAGAGTTGGATACGGATTCTGCTTTAAAGTTGACAAAATTTCGGGATTAATTCAGGACGGATACGCGCCTTGTGTTTTAAGTGCAATAAAACATGATCAAAATAACTATGATGTTAAAACATGAAATAAACTTAGTTGTTAAAAGATGATCAAAAAAGCTAAAAAACATGAGCAAAATAAATTTGCAACACTAAATAAAAGCTTTTGAGCATTTAAGCATCTACATCTGTGGCTCTCAACCGCTGCTCTTGTTTGTCCTTTCTGCTGCTCTCATTAAACCTTTAAAAATTAACCATTGCTACTTTCAAATGTTTTCACTGTTTATCTAAACTTTATTGAACTCCATTCTTCATTTCAATCGTAAACTAACGTTATTAAAGCAATAAGTTTGGTCAAATTTATAGCTACTTAGTTGTCAGTATCGCTTTAGCCAGTACTTAAATTGTAAAATCTTGCATGAGGGGACGCTTTTGCAGCCTTGACCAACTTTTGTTGAAATGATGTATTTCCGTCGCAAAAATTGAATGAAGACGAAAAACAAGAAAATGCATGGTCTTTGCCGAAAATTGCAGTGTTTACTCAACAAAATTAGGTCAAGACCAAAAAAAAAAAAAACAAAAAAGAGGTCTTCGCCGAAAATTACAGTGTTTTGCGACCATTTTCGGCAGGAAATTCGTAGAATCTTTTAGTTCTGGCTGGCTATTTTTTGTCTGATCTTCCAGCACTCTACTCTCGATGGGAGGACGCCTAAATCTCGATGGGGGGAGGCTAAATCTCGATGGGGGGACGCTAAGTCTCGATGGGGGAACGCGTCCCCCCTACAATTTAAGTACTGGCTTTAGCCAACTTACGGTCGAAGATAATATTCCAAAGTGTTCTACTCGGGAGCTATATTGGATGCTAAATGTAGCATTAGCTTGATTTCTTAACTTGGTTCCCATACCCGCTTTGGAGATCTATTCTGATTTATACAGATAGGAAGGGAGTCGGAGCCCAGCCTTTCGACTGTTGTAAGACTAATTGAAAAAAGCTCAGAGGCTAATTAGTGCAGTGGTAAGACTTTAGGAGTGTCTAAGGGTGCTGAAGTTCCACTTTAGCCAAGTCACTTACAGAAAATTTAACCAAATATGCACGCTTTTAATTTTTGAAAGTGTTCTTAACTTGAACAAGAAGTACGGGCGCTGATGTAGGGGCTGAGTAATCTAATTCTGTCAAAAGCGATTCCAGATCTTAGCAATTCGTTATTTCAAGTTGCTCTACAAACGTCCCAACTGTCATCTAAATTGCGTTAAAATGAATATTTTATGTAAAAAAAAATCGCCCAGCGGCTGGGGGCTCTGGTCCCAGACCCCCGTCTGTGTGAAAAGCAGGCAAAATTTAGCTTTGAGTTCAAGTTCTAACCTTAGTAAAATCCAGTTACGCGCCTAGGTTAATGCTGCAAAATCCATCTTTGTTTTTTTATGATTTTGCAGTATTTTGTTTTTTTTAGCTTAGTACATCGCACTGATGATGCCAGCTACTATGAGCTTGTGAAATGTTTTAGTTACTTAAAAATCTGCGCCAGTTGAGCAAAGCTATTCGAAAATTTTTGGTTGTTTGATTGTGGCTTCTTACAAGTTTGAGATTTGAAATTTGGCTCTGGAATTACAAAAGGCTGAGAACCCAGGGTTGTAAACGAGCCGACTAGTTCAGGCCGAATCCGAAAATATACGCCTAAACCCGGCCCGAACTCGAAAACTAATTTGAACCCCAAATCATGCCCAAAAAACCCGGAAGCTAAGTTAGGTCTAAAAAATTTAGCCATGTTGCCAAGTTATTTTGATTATATTTTTGTGCACCTAAGACAAAAAACACGTCTCAGGCCCGAATTAAGCACAAAATTTTTGTCAAATTTTGAAAAGCAAACCAAGATTGCTATCAACCGATGTTACCAAGCTATTGATTGTTGAACCTTGCATTATTTTTCCTACAAGAAAAATTTTTCCTGCAATTCATAAAGATGCTCTACCTTCCCTTCAACAAAGTATGGTCGTATATCAATACGTATGCCAGTGTGACTCTCGGTACGTTGGCTGAACTTTCCAAAGATTGCAAGACAGAATTACCCAACACATTCCGAGATGCATAAAAAGTGACAAAAGACCAACGAAAATCTGCCTAATTGAGAATGCAAAATCACTTGCACCCCTAGTGTCTAATGTGATTTTGCAATCGGAAAGCATTTATTAGAGAATAAAGAATGTGCCAAACATTACAACGATGCACAATTTTCCATTTTGGCTACAGCAAGATCTTCGTTCCATTTATCAGTTCGGGAAGCAACCTACATCAATTCCTTACAGCCCATTCTTTGCCGTCAAAAACAATTCGTTTATTCACTCCAAATTTCAAATTAACGTTGTTTTTTTTTTGTGCACATTTCTGACTAAAATGATACAAAATTTTTTCACCAATAAAATTGCCAAATTGACCAATTTTGAGCGATCATAGTACGACGAGAAATTTTCTATTATTTTTGCATTGACTTCATACTATTTTGGAGATTTTTGCAGCATCTTACGTCAAAATAGCAACCCATTGTCATTTCAATGTAGTCAACTTCTACATATATAGGCCGTTTGCTGTAAATTCTAGGACGCTTAAAAATCGAGTTTGTAAAAAAGTTTGAGTGGCAAAAAAATTTTGATACAGATAGACTGTATTTCATCCTAGGAGGTTTATATAAAAAGTTCTCCAAAAATTACCCTGCAGTTTTCGAGCAAATGGGGGGTAAAGTTGGGGGTTTTCAAAACTAAAAATTACATATTTTCCGCATAATGTGCAAGTTTAAATCCTTTTATCATTTCTGTTTGCTTGTTTTGACAATTTTTCAGATGCGCTAATTTCTAGTTTGGTTTTAAAGTTAAATTAAGCAATCCTCCCTAGCGCTCTCTAGCACTACTAGCGGCGAAATGTTTCTTTTGTGTTTATTTAAGCTTTTAATAATTTTCCCCTAAATTTTTCAGTGATTAACCATCGATAGGAGTTTACTTCATTTGTTTGAACGTACAAAAATAACATAAACTTTTCCGAAAGCATTGGGCTACAGATAAAATTAAAAATTTATTTATTTTGGGGCCTTGTTTGACTAGAAAACAGTTAACAAAAATCAATAAAATTAACTACAAAAGCAAACATGTTTCAAATGCTTGTTAAATATTTAAAATAAGTATATCAACTTATAACTGCACAATTATAAACAGGATTTTTGATGAGGGTACTTTTTAAATGACGTAACCGGTCAATGATGACGTCACAAAAAAACGTAACGAATGAATGAAACGTCACAATATAAATTGCAATATGAAGTTTTTGTCAAAATTTTGCAAAACCACGATATTTTTTGAGTTGATGAAAAGCAAAATCGCATTTTTTGGTAAAAATCAATTTTTGATGGGTGTGCTAGGTGAACTCTAACTTTAGGGTGCATCCGAAGCAAGTAACAATTGAAGAATAAATTAGAACACTTTTGATTACTTAAGAAAGTGCAAAAAATAAAGCAAAATATGCAGGTTGCCGGTGATGTCTTAAGCTTCAACAATGTTTGGAGAAATCAAAACTTTTTCTATAATATCACCGATCACATTAATACAAATTATTTTCATTGTGGTGGTCATCAATCATCACATTCAAGTTGCACGTTACGTGTTCGATATTTGAAGCAGATCTGGAGTCGAGGACACAATGTTTGAGGCCAAGGACTGAAAAAAAAAATCCGAGGCCAAAACCAAGGACCGGCTTTTCAAGTACAGACCCTCTCGAGGCCAAGAGCAGAATTGGTCGAGGCTAAAGCCAAGGACCAAGGACAAAATTTTAAAAAAAGCTATGGTCGGCAAACTTTGACTGTTTTTAAGCGCGAAAGTGTAAGACATTACAGTTTTTCATGATAATTTGAAAATGGTAGTTTCTAAAAATAACGAATGTTATTTTGAAGTTTTACGCGTTAGCGGCAATTTTGGTTACGTTCCATAGCGGTATCGTGGTAGTAAAACAATTAAGACCGTTATGCGAAATGAGAGTAACTAACTTCTGAACATGGAAACGGTCAATTTTAAGACCTTAACTTCATCAGTTAAAACCCCAGTGTAAACGTCCTCTGAGTGATTATGGATCTCTCATCCCCACCGTTTTAGTACTTTTTCCAAGATAACCTTTATTGTTTGAACGACTTCTTTTTGTAGATTTTTAAAAATGTTATCATAGTTTTCAAACATTGTATAGCGACTACGATATTATTATCTAAAAGTATTGCGAAATAGAGTAAAATAATTTATGTTTTTAAAATGATTTAAGGTGCCGTATCCAGTATTTGCAAGCTCACGTCCTTGGAAAAAACGGGGTCTGGGGGCTAGGGCAAAGTTCACATGCCTCTGTTGAACAATTTTAGTGACTTTTTTTTAATAAAAAAACAATTTTTGTGATTTTGAAAGAGGTGAAACAATTAAATTTTCAAAGCAATTATAAAAAAGAAAATACCGGTAACGTAAAAGTTAAGTTGAAAAACTTTAGTTTTATCACATTTTCCCCAATCCTAATTTTAATTAATCTTTTTTTACGTTTTATTACACATGATATTTTTCTATAGCTCATTAATTGCCTATCGATGAATGAGGGCACGCGTTTCTGTCGCCAAACGTCACTTTGTAAAATTTAACATAAATTATTTAATGGCAAAAATAACTTGAGAATCTTAGCAGGGCTGTATCAAGGAAAAAGGCCTTGAAGAAATTTGCAATTTGTCCGGGGTCGCCCTCCCCCTCTGAAGAGCTCAAAATTGTAGAAACGTAAAAATAATAAATCATTATTTTTTTCGAAAAAGGCCCAAATTTTTCATGGGAGCTTCTCCTCATCTTAATGACGTCGTGTGAAAAATTGATTGACTGCAGCGCGCATCTTTCCAGCCAGTTCCAGCCAGTAGCGTAGCTAGGGGGGGCAAATGGTGCTATAGCCCCCCCCCCCTCATTGGCCTGAACAGTATCCAAAATAGCATGCTTTTAGCAGTTTTGAGGTTGGTTTTTGCCCTAAAACGGGAAATCGCCCCCCTCAAACGAAAATAGCCCCCCAAAGATCGTGAAATGAGAAGTAGAAGTGGGTGTCAGTTGACAGAAAAACGCTCTGAATTTTGGTGAAGACTTTTTTTTTGGAGATCACTCGATTTTGGCAGAAAAACGCTCTGAATTTGCCTCAATCCAATTGAAAATTCGGGTCAAGTTCGTTTACGGTTGAAGCAAACTTCAAAAAAAGCCCCCCCTCCCTTTGCGAAATCCTGGCTACGCGACTGTTTCCAGCCATTCAAACAATTATAGTTATATTTAATTTCATGTCTCATTTTTAACTCCACATGTAGCGCTTTTTTCTGATACAGTATAGTTTATTATTTGTCGAGGACAGAGGTGGAGTCAAGGACACAACGTTCGAAGCCTAGGCCAATGATACAAAAAAATCCGAGATCAAAGCCAAGGGCTGACTTCTCGAGGCCTAGGACAGGATGCTCAAGGCCAAGGACACAAGGCGCAGGTGTTCTCCAAAACGAAAAAAAGGTCTTCGCGCGAGGAAATGCCAATTTCCAAGGTAAAGTGAAAAAAGCTCATGGCCATGGATCATTTTCAACAATTTAATGTCCTCGGCCGAGAGCAGGGCATTTTCGAGGACTTGCAGGCTTCAAGGCCAAGGATTTAACCTTCGAGGCCAAAGCCAAGGACTTCAAAATGAGTCATCGAGGACTCCGCCTCTGTTATTTGGGATTCTTAGCGGCGATTTTTAACGCAAAAATTAGCCAAAATTCCGCAAAAAAAACGCAAAAATTCCGCCCAAAATCAGGTGGTCTTAAAAAAAAAAAGGTCTTCACCGAAATTGAGACTGATTTTTCGGCCGAAATCGTTAGGTTTAGGCTGGTGGGGGGGATGCATCCCCCCATCCCCCCCCTAAATCCGCCACTGATTAGCAACTCAAAAATGTTTGCGTCATGACCCCGGATCCCTTGTTATGGCTCTTGATGGTTTTAGGGCTTTGCGGTTTGTACCACCCGCACCGGAAATATTAGCAGAAATAAGAATAACAATTCTACACTGCTTTTTGCCCCTCATTCTCTGATTAAAGCTTTCACACAATGCCATTTAAAATAAGGTTTACTATGACTTGGCAATCACAATATATGATATTTTTCAAATAAGGAAAAAAAATGAATTGAAAAGCAAGAATGTTTGATTATTTTTTGTTTGGTTATTTTCCTTTTCCACCAATCAAAAAATAATGCTGTCCTGGAGCCCAGAACAGGACATTTTCGAGGACTTGTAGGCAGTGGTGTAGGAGGCGGGGGGTCCGGGGGGCACTGGCCCCCCGCCTGGTTTTAAAGTGTCGAAATTTTGGGCGATTTTATATTATTTGGGCAATATTGCATTAAAATTTTGGGCAATTTCATATTTTTCGGGCAAGTTTGCGTCAAAATTTCGGGCAATTTAATATTTATCAAACCGTCTCAATTTCAGTAAAGACCTTTTTTTTTGGAGGTCATCTTAATTTGGGCGGAAAAACCGATCACTTTCCGGGCAAAATTCAATGTCATTTTTCGGGCAAAAGTTTGGTGCTCTCCCAAATCCTTTTGAGCTACTACGCCCATGCTTGTAGGCTTCAAAGCCAAGGACTTGAGCTTCGAGGCCAAGGACTTCAAAATGTGTCCTCGAGGACTCCGCCTCTGATTTAAACTTTGTTAAACAGAGTGCTACTTGACTAAAATTGAGAGAGCGTTGAACAAAATCTCAAATGACAAGTCGCAGTGTCTTCATGGGAGTTGGGTCTAGAAGTACAAATCTATTCTATTTTATCTAGGAGCCTGCACAACAATGCTAGGGCTACAAATACAAATCTACATTAGGCCTAGTTGTTTGAGAAACAATGCTATAGGTCTACATGTTTTATGCATTTTCAAATCTAAAAGTCTCGACCATTTTCGCAGCACTGTCATAAAATTACTACTGATACCTGAACACAGCAGTTTGCAACGATGTTCTGCTTGGCAGGTCATATAACTTTATTATCTCTGTACCAGTAACTATAGGCTATTTTAAAGTACTGTTTTGAAACAATGCTTCATAATTTCTGCCTGGCACGTCATATCACTTTTGGTTACCAAGTACCTGGCAATCTATACTGTGTAGACCTAGGTCTACTTTAAAGCGATGTTTCATCATGGATACTAGTATTTATTGCTAGTAATTTGCCAAAAATTTCTTTTTAAAACAAATTTAAGAACAAAATCCAACTATTGCACCCACTTAACCCAATTTAAGCTAACATAGTAAGAAAACTAACCGTTAAATCAGTGTAGCCTACCTCAGGACCTGATCCAAAGCAGTTTTTAAAAATTCGTAGAAGGGAAAGTCCCCAAGTTATTCTATTTTATGATTGGTCGATTCCGGTTGTCTGATTGTATTCATCCGCATTTTAGAAGCCAACTTTGAGGTCAAATTAAAAAAATACTGCAGGAAAATAAATGGAGAACTTTTGCATGTGAGTTTGTGAGATGAAAATCAATGTATTTAAGCAAAAAATAAGTTGCCACTCAAATTTTTTTACAAGGTGAACGCTAGAATTTACAGCAAACGGCCTAATAACACTGCATTTTAGTTTTTCTTCATTCTAGCTTAAATTCACAAAAAGAGCTGGACGAAAGCGTTCTATCTAAAACAGCCTTTCCAAAGCTACACATTTTTCAAACAGTAGAAATGATAGCTCCGACGCTATTAAAAGCTATTTTGAAAATAGGTTATTTTATTCTTCTTTGGGGTGTAGGCTAACTGTGGTTGTTCCAAGTATCTCAGATTTTTTTTGTTTTCGTTAGCAGCTAAATATGAAAACGCTAAGCCAGCCAAATATATTCTCATTAAAACCGATTTGATAAATAGATTTGAATACACGTTTTTTTTAAGAACAAGTAAATTTTGGTTTGTGACTGATACAAATTCTTTCTTGCTATAAGTTTAGCGTAACAGTTTACCGTTTGTTGTTGATCATGATTACTAACAATTTTAAATAATCTCCAAATCATTCAACAATGATAAAGTAAAAAAGGTAATAAAATTTGTATTCACAGCTTTCTTGCTTAACGTTCAGCAATACAAGGGACAGTGTGAAGCCTCCTCCATGCGTGATAAACAGGTGGTGTCAGCTTGACTCGAAGACCATTAAGTACCTTCGCTCTCCCCTGGCCACCGCAGCTTGGTGAATACAACGCAATTTCAATTACATTGTCAATTCTATTTTTCTAAAGGATGGACAGTGGTGAAAGAAAATAACCAAAACGTCTCAACAAATATGCTCCACAGGATTTTGCTGCATTGTTTTGATTAAACAACAGAGGATTTTTACGATTACAGAATTTAGCAGTATGCCAAATGTTTCTTTTTTTAATTTTGCTCGTATTAGGGAAGAAAAATGCACTCCACGACAACAATGAAACTTGAGCATTAATGACTAGAAACAAAAATTCATTAAATTCAAAAATCGTTATTTCCGGCCGCTATGATTGCCTTGCAAGGTTGGCATAAAATTAATTTGAGCAAAAACAGATTAGTTGTTTTTATTTAACAACTTCCTGAAATAACGTTCAGAGACGTATCTGTAAAACAAAAAACACGAATGCACTCGATCCGCTCTCAAGTTCAAATTTGTGCAAGATAGGCTATGTTGAGTACTGTATAATAAAAAACAAAACACCGAAAATGAATGTCTTTTTTGTGTGTTGCAATAAAAATGGACTGAAATAAATTTCAAACTAATAATACTTCAAAATTCAAAAATTCATATGAGGAGCAGAGTTGTGAGTGGGGCCGTGCTTTTCGGGTCTGGTTCGGGCAGGGTGCGCGCCTAAAGTTGACAAAAATTCCGGCCTAATTCGGTACTAAGACGTACTTTTTGTCTTCGGTGCACAAAAATATAATCAAAAGAAATCGGCAACATTGCTATATTTTTCAGACCTAACTTAACTTTCGGTTTTTTTTGGGCATGATTTGGGCTTCAAATCAGTTTTCGGGTTCGGGCTGGATTGGGACTTATATTTTCGGGTTCGGCCTAAACTATAAAACTTTTTCTGTAAAGTCAGCCCGTTTACAACTCTGATGAGGGGTTTGCTACGTAATGTTGTAAAATAGGCCTAATTTGCATTGAACTGCATTTTCACCTTTTGTTTGCTGAGTGCTTATACTGTTTCAGGTTTCGCACGAGCAAGTCGAGAATCTACAATGTTAGATCAAAATTTAAAAAGCTTGTTAGACGGACAGAATTTCAAAATAGCTTTTAATAGCTTGGACGCTGTTAGAAACTATTGGTTGAGGCCATGTTTTGGATGAAACTCACTCACAAGACAAGAAAGAAGAAATTCCGACGACTTCGCATTTAGGGATCAGTAAAATAATATAGCCACAAGCTTATCGGGCATATACGAAATCAGTCGTGAATTATATAGTACTATTTTATTTATTAAAATCGATTTCACCCCAGCGGGGCATCATCAGTTAGATCTAAAAACAATCAGCGTATACTTTAAAACCAAAATCATCAGAAAACCTAAATAGACTATTACACCAATCAAATTGAAAAGAACATAAAATGGACTCCAATAACAACGAAATTAAAGAAAATGTAATTCTGTGCATAGTAAAACCTCTTTTGCAGAGCAAATATATTGAAAACCTTGTTTTATCTACACCACCACAACATCAGAGAAAAACTATACAAAATAGTTGTTTAAAATAATAAACCCTTCCAAAAAAAAATTTTTTTTTCAATTATAAAATGCGTTGCTAAGCAACCAAAAAAGTAAACATATCTCCGAAACCTTAAAATGTAGAAAACTTAACTTTTTTTTTGGTTGCTAAGCAACGCATTTTTTAGTTGCTTAACAATTTTTTTTGGTTGTTTAGCAACGCATTTTATAATTGAAAAAAAAAATTTTTTTTGGAGGGGTTTATTATTTTAAACAACTATTTTGTATAGTTTTTCTCTAATGTTGTGGTGGTGTAGATAAAACAAGGTTTTCAATATATTTGCTCTGCAAAAGAGGTTTTACTATACGCAGTATTACACTTTCTTTAATTTTGCTGTTATTGAAGTCCATTTTATGTTCTTTTCAATTTGATTGATGTAATAGTCTATTTAGGTTTTCTGATGATTTTGGTTTTAAAGTATACGCTGATTGTTTTTAGATCTAACTGATGATGCCCCACTGGGGTGAAATTGATTTCAATAAATAAAATAGTACTACATAATTTACTGATTTCGTATATGCCCGATAAGCTTGTGGCTATATCATTTTACAATTAGAAACTACATAAAATAAAATAGAACAAAATTATGAGAACAGTACGAGACTTATTTTTGCTCAAAATTTAAGAAGAAATTGAAAATAACGCCAGCCTCAGCATGAAAAATTTTTTAAGGTCACGAGCTAGCACAACGCAATTGTAAGTATTTACTAATCAGCTACGTTTTCTTGGCTATTTCTGAATTGCCATTGTTGATTTTTCCAGCAGCAATTATGACTACAGTTAACCCTCGATTTAACGGACCTCGATTTAACGGACTTCGGATTTAACGGACTTCGGATTTTACCGTTCCGTAAGCATAGACTGCTGTACATGTAATTGTTACAAGCGAAAATCAATAGCTGACGAAACGAGAAATCGTGCTACGTTGTCGCAGAGACATAATGATTCAAGTAAAAGCTAAGATTTGCTGTTACAGATAAGCTATGTTAGCAGTTGAGGTGCACACAATTGTAACAGAGTGAGGAACACTGCGTTTTCGTTTAACGGACTTTTTCCAACAACGGACTGTCGTTGGTCCGCATTTGTCCGTTAAACCGAGGTTTGACTGTATGTCAAAGAACAACTTTTAACAAAGCAAGAAAAATTTGTGTCACTTTATTCTTCATTAAAGTTAACAACAAAACAAAAGCAAGGCTGAAAATTTATAAACGCTTAAGAACAGCCAGCTTCTGCCCAAAATTTACTGGTTCTTATTTGATGATGGCATTGATTGCATCAAATGAAATTACCAATACTATCAATGCAAATAAAACATTCTGATTTTTCATTTATAACTCTCATTTTATCATTACACAAAAACGTTAGCATATTGAAAATTAGAAGCAAGTTTGCAAAAAAGGATTGAATAGTTCGTTATCTAAACTTTCAAAAATTTAAAAAAATCATACTTTATCTTGTTCTTATGTGTAAATTCATATTATTTACCATCGGAAACAATGTGCTCGCAGCGCTACAAGCTTAATCCAATTAAAACAAGCAGTTTACTTTTGAAACAATTTCAAACAATAAATATTGTTGTTTGTAATTTCCGGTTTCCGTGAGAATATCTCATGACAGGTTTTGTAAAGTGTCGTATGACGGATATTCACACAACTGGGATACTTTGCAGCACATACCTGTCCTGTTGATACAGAGTTTGTTACGGTACATGAAAATTGCTTCGGATTCCCTTTAAATTATAAGCCTGCAATGAGCAGAGCATACTGTAAACTTACAAGATTACTCAAGTTGTGAGTACTGGAGCCGAAAAAACAATCATCATTCTATCTAATAGCGTACTAATGAATACTTAGTAAAATTTGGCTCCGATCCAGACCGTACTTGCATGAAAACGAAATCAAGAACTTATTGTTGATTGAATCATTTAGCTCAACATTTTTTCTCAAAACGTGACCTAGCAGTATATATAACAAGGCTTGGATGAAATCTGATTTATTCTGCTCTCGCAAGTTCCGAGTTTTACAGAATAATAAACCCGAAAGAAAGATGAAAAGATTTTATGAAAGCGCAAAGATTGCAACGCAATACGTTAAATATCGGCCGAAATATCCCGTTGAAGTAGCAGATTTTGTGTTAAGTTTTTGCAATGACAAGACTGAAACAAAAACTCCTCCCCAGCTTGGCCTAATGGTGGACGTTGGATGTGGAAGTGGACAATCCACCAATGTCTTCCAACCCTACTTCAAAGAGATCATTGGCATTGATGTTAGTCTAGAGCAACTGAACCAAGCAAAAAAACAAAATAAATTCCACAACATCAAGTATATGGAAGGCAGCGCTGAATCGATTCCAGTCGAGGATCATTCAGTCGATCTTGTCTTAGCTGGAACAGCTGCTCACTGGTTCGACCTTCCAAAATTTTTTGCCGAAGTAGAACGAGTTTTGAAACCGGACACTGGGCGATTAGCTCTGATTGGTTATCACGCCCCAGCACTCACCCTCTTGTCAAACCAAGACTATATTCTCGCAAACAAAAGTTCAGAAATGCTAAAGTCGTGGGTCGAAAAGTGTGCTGCAAGTCAACCTCTGATCTTAACTGGAGTTCAGCAGTGTCACAAAAGATACGCAGACATTTTTGAAGCGATTCCTTTTTCCAAAAAGCTAAGAAACGACGGTCATCACTTGCGTTACAAGTCTTCCTTGTTTGACATATGTCGGTGGTTCAGTTCGATGGACTTTTATGAATCCTTTCTCGAGGAAAAACTTGAAATTTTGCGAAAACACAATGTGAAAATTACCGATGAAATTATTGCAAAAATTGACCCACTTTTTCAAATCTGTCGCGACTTGTTGAATTTGTGGAACTTGGAAAGCCATTCCATCCACGACCCTATTTTTGAAGTTGATTATAATTATTTTATTTTGCTGGGAAATCCCTCACATGACAATTACGACCATACGAAACTCGGCTGCCGAAAACTCGGTAAATCTTTTACCTGCAACTAATTTTTTGCGATAAGATGTATTTTACTACTTTTTGAATGATTGCGTACCCGAGGCATAAATTTGCCCAAATTGTGCCTATTTTGAGCCTCGTGGAAAAAGAAAAGGCTAACACGAAAATTATTGCTACACTAGTCATTTCGCAAATGAATCTAGGCTAGTTTATGGTAGTTTTTTCTCTAGGTGCAGAACAAATTTGAGGTTTGTCGGTTCGGCTTTTTCTTTTTTTTTTAAATCAAAAATATCATAACTCAATGTCACAAAAAGAAATATTCATTATAATACAACAATAATTTCATTGTTGCTTTGACCTTTTTATATCCGTTTGGACATTAACAAAAGCTTTGATAATATAATGTTTATTAAACTCTTTGTTAAACATAATGATTTTTTTGTAAAAGCACAATTTACAAAAGTAATTTCCCTCAAACATCATTATACTACATTCAAGACAACTAGTCTCGCTGGAAAAAAGGATTGTTTATTTTTATGACCCTTTAAAAAACAAACCTTGATAGAAGTCTATCAAAAATTGTTTTTAGGAGCTAGAATTTGCAATTCTATATCAGAATGTTACCGTTCTTAAAGAAACATCATGTATGCCTATTTTATTCCACCACGCGGAAAGAATTTTATATAATCTTTGAAGAAATTGGAATAAAATCGTCAGCACAATTACAATTTTTTTGAAAACTTTTTTACGCGTTTGACTCTAAGGTTCATTTTTAACAGCAAAAAAAAATAGCGAAGAATGGATGATTACTTGCAGTTTCCGGGTCGTTTTATTATAAACATTTTATCAATGTTGTGTTTTGTGTTATTTTTAATGACGTGTTAAACTGAATGGCCATATAAAATTGTTTTTTATGTACAGTAGTTAGAGGCTTTAATAGGCTACATCAAAGTTCTGGCTAAATAACGTTTCACCCTCTGTCTACCATGGGGTCCAATGGACCCCAAAATGAAATTTGATCTTGCATTACTAATAGCAGATAGCAAACACAACTTCCGTGTTACCTGACTTTTCCTAAGTTTAGTTCATCTTCATCGAGGTAGAGTATCACAAATCTCCGATAAATCGATATGGCTTAAAAAATAAAAACAGCATCGTATACCATGGGGTCCAATAGACCCCAAGCCAAGAACTAACCTGCATTGTTTAGTTTAGAACGGCTGAATTTTTCTTTAATTCAGTAGTCATTTTTGTTTTGAAGCAATTAATCTGTTTTTGAGACCGAAAATATCAAAATCAATAGTTTGAAAAATACTATTTATTATATCAAATGGAAGTCAAATTACGAAATATACTACTGAAAAGGAATTGCTAGCTCCTTGGAAGATAATGAGATTCTAGAGTTTCCGAAAGAGAATAAGATGAGGAAAGATGGAGGGTAGAAGAACAAATTGAGTAGTCAGACATTTTAGATAGGATGGTTCGAACCTACAACTGCAAGAGGATGATTAGAAAATGGCCAGTTGCCCTATTTCACGACAAGATTGATGTTAGCACTGTGATGCATATACTATAGCAGCAATTGCATTGAGAAATTAATAAGATTTTTACCAAGAAAAGAAGGGGAACGTTTTTGATTTGCTTAGGTAAAGAGCTTGCTGGAATATCAAGTGCTCTGTCAATGCAAAAAAATGTGCAATTCAGCCTCAAAGCAACAGAAAAAGGACTACTGCAACCGGAAACCAGCCACCAAGGCAAAAAAAAACAGACGCTATTTTTCGTGAAAGAAACAAAGATCGAAAATGCAGCGCATGCAATAAGAACATTCGCAAGTTATTAGCATGGATTGTAATCACTAATGAGCTGAAAACATTATTTAGCAGTTTTCTAAACGCTTGGAAACAGAATGTAAGCATTGATTTACAGCAGTACTTAAACTGTAAAATTTTGCATGGGGGACGATTTTGCAGCCTTGACCAAACCTCAGTGGAAATTATGTAATTCCGTCTCCGCAATTGGTGTTTTTTTCCCGAAACCAGGTGAAGACCAAAAAAAATGTCTTCCTTCGCCGAAAATTGAACTGTTTTTTCCCTGAAATCAAGTGAAGACCAAAAAAAAAAAGATCTTCACCGCAATTTGGGACTATGATCGGCCGGAATTTGAAGGATTTATTCGTGCTGGCTGACTCTTGATCGTTTCATCGTCCAGCGCTCAAATCTTGATGGGTGGACGTCTAAATCTCGATGGGGGGACGCTAACTCTCGATGGGGGGACGCATCCCCCCGCGTACCCCCAACAATTTACATTAAGTACTGATTTACAGTATTGAAAAACCGTATGTTTTGGCTTTTGTCTAACCAACCATTGCAGATTGTTCTAAATAAATGGGCTTTGATTTCTATACATTTATTTGCTGATATTATCAATTTGAACTCCTAAGATGTTCCTTTTTTTTTATAACAATGATGATAGGTAATAAGCAATAACAAAACTTCATAAACATCCAAATAATGGCACAACCGTCGGGAAGCGATGTAAAGGTTATAGCAGTGCACCATCTAATCTTTGGACAACCTGTCCAGCTGAATATACAATATATGATAAGGCCGAATTAGCGCATTTTTGTATTTTGTTTTGCGTTTGTTACTTGTGTTTGTGTTTAAATGTTCATTTATTACAGTTTTTAAAGTTAATTTGTTGATTTGTGTGTGATTTTTATAGCCAAATACTTTTTTTGAAATCTGGGGTCCATTGGACCCCAATGTTACAATTTGCGTGAATTTTTTTTGGTAGACAGAAGGTTAAAGGGGGTATAAAGCATCCAGCCAATTGCAGCAGTTTAAAAAATAGCTGAAATTGAAATACATTTTTTGAAATTTTTTTGTTCTCATTTTGGGACCGCAGTTTCAAAGATATTCAACAAATACTAAAAAATATTCCAGTAAAAAGTTTTTGGAAACCTGAATCTATTTCTCAGCCTAAACCTCCTGGTAAAAATAGAGACCCAATATTATTTTCCCGTCCAGTAACATAACATAAACAATCCAGTTTTGGTAACCCCTTCTTTTTTTGGAAATTCAAGCTGGGAGAACAAACTCAGGGCTTAAAAAAACTTTTTTGGGGATATGTTTTTGTATTTGTTGAATATCGTTACAACCGCGACCCCAAAATAAGAACAAAAAATTGAAAAATTATATTACGATTTTAGCTATAGTAAACTACCAGAATCGGCTGGATGCTTCACCTCCTTTTCAATCCCATCGGATCACGATTGAGAAACTCAAACTGTCGACATTCGACAAACAATGTAGGAGTCAAGCGCGAACATAAGTTACATTCTTTAGTCTTCAAAAACTGTGGGAATCAGGAACCACATACTAATATGGTCTTTAAAAAAACACAAATGCTTGTTTTTCGGAAATGATTGGTGTTTCAAATATTTATTCAAGTTCAAGTTTGTTTATTGACGCCACTAAGCAAACAAAAAAAACAACAACAAGCACTAGAAATATGGAGCACGAATAGTTAGAATCAGTAAAGCAGCACCAGAGTGACAGCAAAAGGACCGTGATCAGTACTTAAATTGTAGGGGGGACGGGGGGGACGCGTCCCCCTCGAGATTGAGCGTCCCCCCATCGAGATTTGAGCGCTGGTTTGTGGGAAGAAACAGTTACTGTTTTTAGCCAGAAAAACCGGTTAAATTTTGGGTATTGGCCAGAAAAAGCCATCGGATTTCGGCGTAGACATGTTTTTTTTTTGGAGATCACCTGTTTTTGGCCGCAAAAAACGCTCAAATTTTCGATTTCGGCCAGAAAAAGCCTTCGGATTTCGGCGAAGACCATTTTTTTTTTTTTTTTTTTTGAAGATCACCTAATTTTCACTGAAAAATTGTCTCAATCCAATTCAGGAACAATGAAAATTTGGGTTAAGTTCGTTCACGGAACAAACTTCAAAAAAATTCTGGCTTCGCGCCTGTTCTTCACTAAGGTTCAGTTAACGCTGAAAAAGCGTCCCCCCATGCAAAATTTTACAATTTAAGTACTGACCGTGATGTCATCGAATCTGCAGCCACTCTGGGATGCCATAATAAGATATGGCACTTTTATTCAAGCTAAAAAAAAAAGCTAAATAAACGATGGAGAGACAAAAAGGGAGAGTGATTAAAAATGTATGAAGATTGCCAAAACGAACAAAGAACTGATGTCAAAAACCAAAAAAACAAGAGCTAATATGATGGACAAGAGATACCAAAATTTAATATTTTTAAGCTGACTAATTAGATAATTATAATATTTAGAAAGTTACAGGCGCGTAGCCAGGAATTTGCAATGGGGGGGGGGGGGGGGGGTTGGAGGCTGGAAACAACATCAAACCATCTTGATCCAGATTTTGGTCGGTATTCTTTCAGATTGAGTCGGTTTTTCTGTCCAAATTTAAGCGATCTCTAAAACAAGAAAAAAAAAAGGTTTTCTGGTCGAAATCACATCAGGACCTTGACCAATTCTCATTGCCAATGCCAATGGGGGGGGGCTATTTTCGGTTATAAGTGGTTTGTTGCAAACCAAACAAAGAGCTCGATGACACTAGATTACAGCCAAAAACAATAACAAAAACACCTATAAAATCATGAAGATAATTCAATTTAACGATTCTATAGGTGTACATTTTTAGCAGGTTACATAAATCTTGTGAGAGGCTTAGACAAGGGTCATAGTCAAGAGATTGCTAAACCGGGAGTGCTCAAACCACTGTCTTGGTAAGCGTAAATTAAATTCAGTTAAGGAGGTTCAGGACAAGACCACAAAGGACAATGCTTTACAAAAAGAATAACGATTTAATGACAAAATGACAATAAATAGATTATATATCTATAGTATGCAACTCAAGTCAGTACTTTACAATTCAAAATTGTTTGTTTTCTTAGTGTAGATAGATGTATTTAGACTTATTTTTCAAATTTAAGCATAAAAAATACTTGACATCTTAATTTCCAGGGGGGGGGCAAGTGCCCCCTACGGGCGCCCTGTTTATAGGCTAAAAACATTACAACAGCTGGTCAGACGTTGATGCAAAAGATTATATCACTCGTTTAATGCCACCGATGAATTGAGGTTGAATTAGAATCGCTGTCTAAAGATGAATCCTTTTACCTTACCCATCGAACATCACATTCCTTAGTCGGCGAAAAATTTTTGCAAACCGACAGGTTTGACGTCCTTCGTGGTCGACTCCTGGGAAATCATAACGACTTCCACTGGCAGTTAGGTGGCCAGATCAACCACCAACCCTGCAGCTGCAAAGCAGCTCTAGTCAAAATATGCACAGAGCTGGACAGCGCTGTTTCGAGCTTTTAGCTCTCATCGGCAGCCCTCAACTTCTCTTACAAAGTTATTCCCCAGCTGGACAAGACTCTTGGCCGAACTGGACAAACCTTGAGGGCTTGCACAGCGGCAGAGGCTTTTTAGGGAATAAACGATTTTTCACTTGTGGTACTAAAAAAAACAACTGAAAAAATCGCTGTCCAGCTCTGTGCATCTTATGACTCGAGCTGCTTTGTAGCTGCAGGGTTGGTGGTTGATCTGGCCACCTAACTGCCAGTGGAAGTCGTTATGATTTCCCAGGAGTCGACCACGAAGGACGTCAAACTTGTCGGTTATGATTTCCGTGGTCACACAAGGGGAGCCCTTGTAGTTGGGATAGCCTATGGCTATCCTTACTGCAAGGGTTCAGCGATTTTTTCATTTGTTGATTTTAAGTACCACAAGTGAAAAATCGTTTATTCCCTAAAAAGCCTCTGCCGCTGTGCAAGCCCTTAAGGTTTGTCCAGTTCGGCCAAGAGTCTACTCCAGCTGGGGACAAGAGTCTTGTCCAGCTGGGGAATACCTTCAATTAAAGAATAAAAAGATTAAAATTGAATAATATTGAAAACAATTGTGACATGTTGTGTTCTGTTTGTTTGTCGTAATTTTGTAATAAAAAAACCACAACAGCTGGGGAATAACTTTGTTAAGAGAAGCTGAGGGCTGCCGATGAGAGCTAAAAGCTTGAAACAGCGCTGTCCAGCTCTGTGCATCAAATTTTTGCAAACTTATGCCTGTTGTGACGTCGCAAATTCGTAAGGAGTAAAACGAAGTAAATGGTATTTTCGCGAATAAAGGGATTTGGGAAAAAATATTTGGGGCACCTCCTTATCACTTCAAGTAGTTCTCATTTCTTCAATAAAACCGATTTCGAGCTGCATCGCTATAACGCTGTTTGGATCATATTTTGCTTGGTTTTAAAGCCGTTTGGAAGAACTAAAGTGCCAAGATTTGGAAGCCAGTTAAAGAATTAAATTGTCCATCACCTTTAATCCCCTCTTCAGTAACGTAGCCAGAACGGAATTTTTGGGGTGATAAGCGAAATTTTGAGAGGGCGACGATCTTCGCGGACTAACTGGCTGATTTTGTCCCCAAAATTAGGTCAAGACCAAAAAAAAAGGTCTTCGCAAACTGAAGGGCTAATTTAGTCCTTAAAATTAGAAGACCAATAAAAAAAGGTGCCTTTACGCACTGATGGGCTGATTTTTTCCCAAAATTAGGTGTAGACCAAAAAAAAAGAACCTTCACGTCTGTGAGAACTGATTTTCTACCCAGTTTTCATTGCGGTTTACACTAATTAACAAGGTCTTCGCGGGGTTAGAACTAGGTTTTTCTCGCAATCGTCTGACTTTTGACATTTTGCACCAAATCATTCGGGGGGCAAAAGAAAATTTTGGGGGGAAAAACAACAAATTTAGACAGAAAATGCATGAAATTTTGTGAAAATGGCGTTTAAGTAAAATTATTTGGGAGGGCAAAGCAAAATTTTAGGGGGGCGGTTGTCCCCTGCTCCCCCTCACCCCTGGCTACGTCTCGGCCCCTCTTACTTAAAGATCAAGTCCACAACACGTTTGAACGCTTGCAGTTTTGAGCTAAATTTTTCAAGTCACTTAGCTAAGGGAAAAAAGGGTGGTTTATCTCCCACTCTGATTGCGCCACAGATTAGTGTGAAGGATCTATCCAGTAACAAGTGGGTAGGCTTTAAGCTTGCAGCAAATCAGAAATTGTCAAGAAATCTGTTGCACTTTCTGCTACTTTAAAATTTAGTAGCTTTTTTGTAAACTTTTGCAAATACAGTTTATACTGACAGTACTATCGGGGCTAGGGACTACCAGAGCGAACTCTGAAAAATAGCAGATAAAGCAAGTAGGCCGAGCCTACCCTCGACGGCAGCACTGCCTTTGATAATCCTTTATAACTACACGCGATTGCGTTATACAGTCAAACCTCGGTTATCGAACGCTTCGGTTCTCGAACAAATCGGTTTTCGAACAATAAATTCGAGATTTTTACGTTTCAGACTTCGAACAAAAATTCGAATCTCAACCAAACCGAAAGAAGCCGAGCGAACACGAATGCGCCATGATGCTGCATATGTCGGCTTTTTTCACACGATTTTTTGGTGTAACTGAGCTGTTGTATTTTTTTTTACTGCTTGATTAGTAATTTCTGCAAATTTTTTCAAAATTTTTCGTATTGTACTGCATCTTAACCTTTAATGTTTTTGATGTTTTAAAAATAAAACATAAGAAATGTTTACTTTTTGTTTTTTTTCATCACCTTAGATAGGAAATCCTTTATTAAAATAAAATACAATCTACTTCAACCCATTTTTATTTGTGGTACTACAGTACACAGTACAGTTTATGGTGTAAAATAGTAAACAAATACTTTACAAAAGTTGTTTTCTAGAGTTGGAACGGATTAAAATTATTTGCATTAATTTTAATGGGAAAAATTGTTTCGGATTTCGAACAATTCACTTTTCGAACAGCTTTCTGGAACGGATTATGTTCGAAAACCGAGGTTTAACTGTAAAGGCGATGTTTGCCTGTAAGCCTTTTTAATAGTTAAGAGTTTGGATTTAATTTACATGGTTTGTTCTTACGAAAAATGCGTTTGCCCAACCACTCTTATCGCACTCTTCTCTTCTGTCACACGACTAAGCAGTAATCACAACAGGTATAGCCTACTACTCGTCCTCAAAGACCAACGCATTCCGGCAACGCACTGTAGCTAGCTTTCACTATGCACCTTTGCTTCCAGATACAATATTTTAATTGCTCCCTCTTTCTAAATGCTCGCTCTGCATGAAAAATAAAAAAAAGCTTTCTAAATCCGTCAGGAGAGGCAGCCCGCTGGGCAAAACAAACTAACTGAAGTTCGATATCAGAGGTGGAGTCCTCGAAAAAGCATTTTGAAGTCCTTGGCCTTGACATCGGCCTTCAAGGTCAAGTCCTTGGCATTGGCCTCTAAGCCTACAATTCCTCAAAAACGCCATGTCCTTGGCCGAAGGCAGCACTATTTTTTGGTTTTTTGAAAATGGACCAAGGTCATGACCTTTTTTTTCTTCGTCTGAAATTTCTCGAAAAATCTGCAATTTTCTGCCCGCAGACCTTTTTTTTTTTTCGAGAACGCCTGGAAGTTTGCGGAAAATTTGCGATGTTTTTGAGCGAAGACCTTTTTTTTTTTTGGAAAGCGCTTGCGCGTTGTGTCCTTGGTCTCGAGCATTCCTGAATTTAGCCTCGAGGGGGTCTGTCCTCGGAAAGTCCGTCCTTCGCCTCGAGCCTAGTGTCCTCGACTCCACCTATGTTCGCTATCACACGAAAAAGTTTAATCGTGCTTTTTCAAAATGCTGGTTTCGAAATTTTGACCTCGTATAGGCTCGTGATTGCGCAGAGCCAGCATTATGATGTCATAGACATGTTTGATTACGAACGCGAGAAAAGCATTACCATATCGAAGCACGATGTTTGTGGCAATAATTCTGATCTAAAAACGCCTTACATCCAGTGGCGGATTTAGGGGGGGGGATGGGGGATGCATCCCCCCCCACCAGCCTAAAAGTAACGATTTTGGCCGAAAAATCAGCCTCTGTTTCGAATAATTCGGCTCCATTTCGGGATGCATCCCCCCCACCGACTTAAACGTAACGAATCCGGCGAAAAATCACTCTCAATTTTGGTGAAGACCTTTTTTTTTTTTTTGGAGACCACCTGAATTTGGGCGAAAAAAATGTTTGAATTTCCGATTTCGGCCGAAAAATCACTCTCAATTTTGGTGAAGACCTTTTTTTTTGGAGACCACCTGAATTTGGGCGAAAAAAACGTTTGAATTTCCGATTTCGGCCGAAAAATCACTCTCAATTTTGGTGAAGACATCCGAATTTTTGAGGTTTTGTGCTTCAAATCCCCCCCAACCAAAATTTTCTGGATCCGCCACTGCTTACATCGTATACTTGAAGTGCATATTTCCCTGCCTGGCAAAAACGAGTAAATGCGGTAAATTTTGGTCTATGCTTTACTGAAACCGCAGTTTCTACTATTTTTTTCTAAAGGATTAGCGTTCTAAAGGATTAGCGAATTGACTAAAAGAAATAAGCTTCGATAACCAACCAGTCCGCTAACATTTTTGAACGTTAGCGGAACTGCTAATCCGCTAATGAAAATGTTAGCTTCGCTAATTAGCGGATGAGCGATTTGTGCCCACCTATGCTCTTGAGGAAAGCAGTCAAAAACTGAGCTGTCCGGCTTTTTCATTTTGAGACTGTCAATCTGTTGGACACTGTTTTTATCTTTAGGGAAACTAATTTGTAAAGGCGGAAAAACTTAGTTTTTTTTCAAGTTTCAACTGTTCTAATAATAAAATTATGCTGCGCTTAATAATGGCTTGCCACTAATTAGCTTGTAATTGAAACGAAAATGGTCTACACTAAAGGAAGACGGCCGCACATGTCAACTAAAAGCATGAATATTATGAGGGCAACTTCTGCGCGTCTAAAATGCAAAGCTTAAAGTAAAAAGTTTGCTTTACAGTATAGAATTATAACTGTAGCAGTGTAGCATATGTTCGGTATCTACAGCAAAGATAAAAACAGGCATGTTAAGTAATATTGTTTAATAGATATATATCAAATTACTCCGTTAAATTTTACTTGCAACAGTGTCGTAGCGTGACATATCAGATAAGGCATAGCAATCATGATTGGTGACGTCATCAGGTTTGATTACGTTGTTGGCTATCAGGCAATAAAGTAAAAAAACACACTGCTAAATGTTCTAATATTGCAGCTAGGCCTCCCCTCTCCACTCCCAGCCTCAACTTATCCAGCTTTGCGCAAGCATGCCTCTAGAATGGCTTTTCTTTTTGGAAGTACTTACATTTGTGAGAAGACATTTTCGGTCATGAACTTCCAGAAATCGAAATGCAGGGCAGCACATACTGATGAACATCTTCAATCAATCCTTCAAATTTCTACCAAACAATACACACCGAGATACGAAAAACTTATTGGCGAAAAGTCACAGCTGCATACTTGGCACTACATGTGCTGGTGTGCAATAAAAAGGAGTTCAATTGTTGGTGTGTAATAGCCAGGCGCGTAGCCAGGATTTGGAAAAGGGGGGGGGGCTATTTTGAAAGAGTGAGAAGTGTGCAAACGACCTTGACTCGAATTTTCATTGATCTTGAATCAGTTTCAGACGGTTTGTCCGAAACTTGAGGCGAAATGTCTCGGAAAGCTCGGAAATTCAAAGCTTTTTTCCGCCCAAAATTAGGTGATCTCCAATAAAAAAAAAAAAAAAAAAAGGTCTTCGCCAAAATTCAGAGTGATTTTTCGGCCGAAATCCGAAATTCAAAGGTTTTTTCTGCCCAAAATCAGGTGATCTCCAAAAAAAAAAAGAAAAAAAAAAGAAAAAAGGTCTTTACTCATGGTCCGTCCCGTTTTTCACCCGAACTCACTCAAATTTCCAGCCAAAAGCCTGAAAGCCTGATGCCCAACTTACAAAGGGGGGGGCCATGCCTCAATTTTGCTCACTTTACTATGCAATTTTGCAATCCTAGCGACCCAAAGGGGGGGCCATGGCCCCTGGTAATAGCATGAACTTTAATTTTATCAAAGGCTAGCGCCGGTTTCAAATTTCTTTAATTTTGTAGGACAATACCCAGCTTAAAATGCAGTTTTTGGAATAAAAATATTCCAAACATTATATGAGTAGTTGTGCGGCCCGCAAAAGCTCAAGAATAGTGTAACGCGGCCCGCCCCGCAAAAACTTTGAGCACCCCTGATTTAAAGTTCCTTCGCTGTCTCCTGGCCAGCGGCCAAGGCGACTTGGTGAAAAAAATGTAATCACAATTTGTCAAGCACCAGAAGCTGCAATATAAATATGTTTTGAACCACAAGGTCAAGGTGCACTACAATCATTATCTTTTCATGTAATAGGCTACAGCACCAGAGTCAGAGGTGGGAAGCGCAAGTCATAATTAAAAGTTGCGCCGCAAGCGCAGCTACTCTGAAATTCTTGCGCCGTAAGCGTTTCCGCAAGTCCAAAAAGAATAATTGCGCCGCAAGCGCAACCGCAAGTGTGACGTTTTGAAAAGTATAATTCTAATTGACTCACTGCTCAAACTGCGCTAGGCTACACTACAAAACCAATAGTCAAAACAAATTATGCACGCAACCAAATTAATAAACTAAAGATTATTGATTTCCTTTAAAAAACAAAAGGATTTGAAAATGTGCGTCGCTTAACCTCTTTGGGTGAAAAACGTCTTTACACCTAACGAAAAAACACTCTCAACACCCGCACTTAAAAGAACCAGGGTGTTAAAGAATTCCACTAATAAAGTCATCATCTGGTGATAAGCGAACGACTTCGGAGTCGCTGGGTTTTTTTTGCTCATGGCTCGTTAAGGAAATCCTTCACTAGCTTCGATACATATTTTGTTCTTTTGGGGCGATTAGCATCACTCTCTGACGAATGGAGCACCCTAAAAAATCGTCTTGTTTTTTGTTCACAAAAATTGATCCATCCAAGATTTACTTACAAGAGCTCAGGGGTGCCGATCGTTGTTGAGCATTGCGGGGGGGGATAATTTGCAACTTTATCCCAATTTTGCCCTATTTTCAACATTGGGGAGGGGATGAATCTCGACCACGATTTTGTTCAGGTGAGCAAATTAAGTGAAGACCAAAAAAAAGGTCTTCACCAAAAATTGAACACTTTTTTCCTCACATTTAGGTGAAGACCAAAAAAAAAGGTCTTCGCCAAATATGCAACACTTTTTTTTCCCGAATTCAAATGGACATCTAGCTCAGTTGCACACCAGAGTCAAATTATTGGGGGGGGTGCAGATGTAGACCATACTCAAACTATTGGGGAGGATACAGTCAAATTATTGGGGGGATATATCCCCCCCAATCCCCCCCGGGTTTCGGCACGCCTGTGAGAGCTATACCACAGTATACTGTGGCTATACCAATGTTGTACCTCCTGTTTGCAAAATCTTTTGAGTTTTCCCAGACTACCAAAAAGTTGTAATTAATACTTTTTGTTGATTCTTGTTTTTGAATTACGTTAAAATATCGGACTGTTACGAGCACGCGTTAAATGCCTGAAGTAAGTATACGATTTTTTAGAAACAAGTACCGTATTTCTCGTAAGACAATTACAAAAATAAATTTTCTGTTTAAAATTTAATTTTACAACCATTTTTTTTAAATTACTCAATTAATTTTTTTTAATCGGCAAAAAATATTTGAGAGAAACGTTTCAGCGAAAGAAGGCCCCTGCTGTAAATCCAATAAAAGTTTTGCGAGCAATAGATGAATGGAATTTCCCATGACGAGGTTTTTATGAACCTACTACCTCATCATCGGCGTAGTCAAGGAGGGGGGAGGCAAAAGGCCCGCCCCCTCCCACTTGAAATGCCACCAATGATAAAAATAATAACAACAAAACCTTGTTTTTTCAGTTTTGTTTAGCATTTTCGCGTATACAACAGTATACGAGTAGCCTACAACAGACTAATATTAATGTTGACGACCAGGTGGACTGGTCCCCTTCAAATCGAATTTTTACCACCCAAGTTAAATGTACAACCAGGAAGAAATTAAAGGTTTTTTCCTAAAAGTTTCAATCTTTGGCCCTCATCTGATAAGTTTGTGAATTTAAGGCAATAACATGTCTACTTAGTAACCATCTATTGCAGTTTTTATGCGGCATAATGCTTTTGACAAAAACATTAGCTAGGCAAAATGCTTATTAAACAAATAATTGAATTTTGAATTGAGGGAGCCTTGGCCCCTAGTCGAGCATGTACTCCTAAACAGGGCCTGCAAGAGGGGGGTTCAGGGGGTACATCGTACCCGGGCCCGGGCCTAGGGGGGCCCGAGCTCAAGGGGCCCGGAACAGTTCAGGTTTCCGCGCTAAGTTTTGGTATCACACCATAACACCGTAATCAAACTTGCCTACAGCAAAAATATCAATCAGCCTATTCAGTACCGCTAATTGGTCGCTATTTTAGCTACGCAGCCTTAAGGGCATCCAATAGTGGCCGATTTGATTAAAAAAAGAGGAAAATGTATCAAAAGCCATACACTTGCACCGAAATTAACGTTTTGTTACATTTCTCTGACTTGAGAGCCCTAATTCTACATTGTAACAATGTACGAGGGCCCACATTTCCAAAGATCCAAAACCATTTCAACCTCAGAGAGCGGAGTCAAAATTGACATACTATACTACTATCATTAAGTAACTCACTCTATCTGTATAAGTTTAATAGATGTATTTGAGTTTGTGAAGTCTATGATTGCAAATGACTTCCTAAAACTTCTAACGGTAAAATATTTGGATTTGCAGGATTAAAGTCATTATATTGTATAATATTGTGTCAATGTCATCGTCCCCAATTTCACATACTTTCTTTCATGTTTATTACATTTTCTGCTTGTCAATTTAAGCAAGTTTGGTGTTGGGATGTTGATCAAATGCTATATTTTACCATCGAGAAATATAAAAAGTGCTAAAGCTTCCGGGGCTCTGCCCCGAACCCCGCTGGGGGAGCTCACAGCTCTCCCCCAGACCCCCCTAGCTGGATTTAAACCAGTTTTATGTCTAGTTGTGTTTTTCATGGGTCCTAACTGTATGCGAATATCGTTGTCATCCCCTCACTTTTAAATGAAGATCTACACCCATCGGACTAAAAATCATTTAACGGGCATGGGCCCCGATAAGATTTAGGGGCCCAATAAGATTTGAGGGCCCGGTATCCACCTTCGTACCCCCTGGAAAATTTTCCCTCTGAGGCCCTGCTCCTAAACCCAGTTACTTACATGACAAAACATAAATCTCCAAAGCAAATTATACTCGAGTGATTATTTACTGCTAAAAGTATTGCATAGGCAATATACCTTGCTTTTTCCACCTGGGCCAAGTCACTAGCAAAATTTAACCCCCAAATTCCAGATTTTAACCGTATTTTGGACTTTATCTGTAAGTAACGGGAATACTCACCAGTTTGATATTTGCAATTAGCTTTCAAATCCTAAAAAATTAGTTTTGTTTCAAACCACTCTAAAACCGTGCAAAATATGATCCAAATGATATTAAAATAGCTATTTTTTCCCAAAAAATTACAAAAAGTTGCCCAGCAGCCCGCCCCCAGATCCCAGTCTGTGACACGTTAGGGTTAAACAAGTTTGCTCACCACGTCTCCCAATTAAGCCAATTTTGGAAAATTTTTTAGCTTTTGGTTCAAGTTCTTTCCCTTTAGTAAAATCCAAATTGCATGCCAACCCAGGCCCCGATTTTTGTCCCATTTTACGATTTTACGATATCCTTTATTTTACGATATCTTTGTCCCATAAAAGTGCCTCTTTTCGAAAAATTTTGATAACGTCATTGCGTGTGATTTGCGACTTGGCCCCCTCCTCCGATCAAAAATCCTGGTTGCGCCGATGTACCAGGTAAATGTTTTTTTCTTAACTTTAATCACGTTTGATTGAAAAACAAGCATTCCTAATCGTATTTGAATTGCGCTTGCACGATTGCGCTCAAAATTGCTAAAATACTTGCGGCGCAAACGTCAGCGCGACCGTTTTAAAATACTTGCGGCGCAAGCGCTATCGCAAGTAAAATAGTTGCGCCGCAATTACTGCAGCGCGCAAGTGCCCACCTCTAATCTAATTTTAAATCAGCAACTTTAAATCATAAGTTTAAATCAGCAACTTTAATGCGGTTTGATCATAGTAATAAATCTAATCTTGCTTTTCATCTGACTGACACAAATCAAATCAGCCTGTTTGAGTATTACAAAACCAGAATTTAAGAAGGGACTTCCGAAAAGTGGCAATGGGCATGATGTTGTTTCACAAATTGATAGAAATTGAAAAAAATTGATTAGCGGTAGTACTGTAACGCAGCATAAAAGAACCGGTACTCGGCAGCAGTGGCGGATTTAGGGGGGGGATGCATCCCCCCCCACCAGCCTAAAAGTAACGATTTTGGCCGAAAAATCAGCCTCTATTTCGAATAATTCGGCTCCAGTTAGGGATGCATCCCCCTCCACCAACCTAAACCTAACGAACCCGGCCGAAAAATCACTCCCAATTTTGGTGAAGACCTTTTTTTTTTTTTTTTTTTTTTTTGGAGACCACCTAATTTTGGGCGAAAAAAACGCTTGAATTTCCGATTTCGGCCGAAAAATCACTCTCAATTTTGGTGAAGACCTTTTTTTTTTTTTTGGAGACCACCTGATTTTGGACGAAAAAAAGTTTGAATTTCTGCCTTCGGTCGAAAAATCACTCTCAATTTTGGTGAAGACATCCGAATTTTTGAGGTTTTGTGCTTAAAATCCCCCCCCACCAAAATTTTCTAGATCCGCCGCTGCTCCGCAGGGGCTGTTTTTTTAGCTTCAGGTAACTCCCTTTACTATCGCGTGCCGACGATTGATTCTATGAATATGAACCAAAATATCACAAAAAGTAAGAAAACTCAAACTATTACCAATTATATCTGACCATTTCACGCTGTATTTTTTTTCCTGGTTCAATTAAGTGACATCGCACTTGAAACACGCATAGTCGTGAGTAAGAAATGGTGATAAAAGGGTCTGCACTTCTAAATCTGACAGCTTGTTTGATGACTGGGCTTGTAAATCATAGCTTTGCTTTGTTTGTGTAATAGCTTGTTAGCTCAGAGCTGGAATTATTTAAGCACTTTTCAAAAGTTTACGTAATGGATTAGACAGGGGTGCCTAAGTTTTTGCGGGGCGGGCCGCGTTAAACTACTCTTGAGCTTTTGCGGGCCGCACAACTACTCATATAATGTTTGGAATATTTTTATTCCAAAAACTGTAATTTAAGCTGGGTATCAGGGGCGTAGTTAGGGAGGACCATTGGGCCATGGCCCCCCCTTTGGGTCGCTAGGATTGCAAAATTGCATAGAAAAGTGAGCAAAATTGAGGCATGCCCCCCTCTTTTGCAAGTTGGGCATCAAGCTTTGGGCTCGAAATCACCTGATATTAGGCGAAAAATGGGACGAAATTTGATTGAAGACCTTTTTTTTGCTCTTCACCTGATTTTGGGCGAAAAATGGGACGAAATTTGAGTGTGACAATTTCAAATTCTGGTCTATGTTCCTCTGAAGTTTCTGCCCCCCCTTTTCAAAATCCTGCGTACGCTACTGCTGGGTATTGTCCTACAAAATTAAAGAAATTTGAAACCGGCGCTAGCCTTTAATAAAATTAAAGTTCGTTTTATTATACACCAAAAATTAAAGTTCGTGCTATTACACACCAACAATTGAACTCCTTTTTATTGCACACCAGCACATGTAGTGCGAAGTATGCAGCTGTGACTTTTCGCCAATAAGTTTTTCGTATCTCGGTGTGTATTGTTTGGTAGAAATTTGAAGGATTGATTGAAGATGTTCATCAGTATGTGCTGCCCTGCATTTCGATTTCTGGAAGTTCATGACCGAAAATGTCTTCTCACAAATGTAAGTACTTCCAAAAAGAAAAGCCATTCTAGAGGCATGCTTGTGCAAAGCTGGATAAGTTGAGGCTGGGACTGAGGAATGAAACTTCTCCCAAGGTAGGTCTCGGAAAGATGATTTTCAATCGGAGCTTTCTTGCAGTTCGATTAGCTCGAGTTGCATATTAGTAGGTGCATTTTCTGGATTGCAATGAAAAGGATTGGAAAACAACATAAATTCTGACTCATGTGAGTGAAAGTCACAAAATCGTCGTTGAAATTCTTGTTTAACATTCTCAAACATAATATCATATTTTTCAGAACGCAGTAACAACAATGCCCCATTACCGTTCCGATTTTCTTCAATTAGCTTCTTACATGCCATGAAGTGAGATAGATCTTCTTTTTTTGGTTGTTTTTGCAACAATTCCAGGTTTCTTTGAAATGCTTTTACGTGATCATAAAGACTTGAAACAAATTTGCCAGCTCCTTCAAGATGCAAATTTAAACTGTTCAGATGATTCATAATATCAGTTAAAAAAGATAAATCACATAGCCATTGATAGCACTGATAGCATAGCCATTGATAGCATTTCAGTTCAGGCACATGTTGGTTTTTGGAATTCATGAACTCAGCAATTGCGTTTCGAAGTAAAAAGAATCGCATTAGTGTTGCTCCTTTACTTAGCCATCGAACTGCAGCAAAATACACAACGTCTTTATATTCTGCGTCACATTCTGCCAGAAAGGTTTTAAATTGACAATGGTTTAATCCTGTTTTTTTAATAAAATTCACATATTCTGCCACGATTTTCATAACATCATTCATGTTGAGAACACGTGTGACTAGTGCTTCCTGGTGAATAATACAATGGTAGTGTATCAAGTCTGATTCTGAATTATCCTCTGCTTTTTTCTCAGCAGAGTAACAAGACCTGATTCTTTTCCTGTCATGGAGGGTGCGCCATCCGTTGTTACACCGACTAACTGAGGCCATTGCAAGTTACTTTTGTCAATAGCATCAGTCACTGTATCGCGTAGATCTGGACCTCGCGTTCGATCTTTCAAACTTAACATAGTGAAAAGTTTTTTCGAAATTTGAAAGTCTTCTGTTACTCCTCGGATAAAAATAAGAAGTTGAGCTGTAGAGCCAACGTCCATGGACTCATCCAGAGCCAGCGACACAGATACATATTTTTCTATATCACTGTTAAGTTGATCATTAATGTCACTGTTAGTTTCTTCCACTCTACGCGTTATTGTCATTCATGATAAACCTACATTTTGGAATGCACGCTGTTTGTCAGGGCACACTATTTCTGCCACTTTTAGCATACAGTCTCTGACAAATTCTCCTTCTAAAAATGGTTTTCCTCGTTTTGCAATTTTATAAGCGACCACATAGCTAGCATGAGTAGACGCCTGCGATTCTTGGTTCAACTTTTTGAACATTAACTTTTGTGCAAGAAATTCTTTTCGTAATTTTTCTATTTTTTGTGTTCTCTTTTGTCTAACCAGAGGCTGGTAAGCTTCGTGATTTTTTCATAATGCCTCTTCAAGTTGTAATCTTTCATGACAGGTATGCTCTTCCTACATATCAAACGTAAAGCATTCTCTGCATGAGCACCAAAAAAATACTAACTTGACAGTCCATTGCTCCTGAAATGCGCTTAAGCTAGAAAGCTTTTTTTTTGTGGATATTCGAAAAACAATGTTACGGTAATGAGGCTGAACGGCTTGAGCTATAGAGAACTAATTTTTTTTTTATATCTATCGATAATTGTGAAGGAAAAATATGACGTGGTTTAGAAAATTTTGAATCTGAAACCACCAAGTTAAGCCTCAAAATTTTTATTTTTAAAACAGCTTTATCTAGAGAACTAATTGTTTGATATTCGTTGATATTCAAAATATTTTGAAATGGTTTAGGGTCTCACTCCCTAGGTAATTCCCAAAACTAATCTCAAAATTAAATTTTTGAACGGCTTAAGCTAAATGAAATCAAATCTTTCACATTAACGCCAAAGCGTAACGAGTTTGCGGGATCCATCTCCGCGTCATTGTGTCTGCGGGCAACACAGCTTCATTTGAAGTAATATAGCAGCGGTGACGAGCCGTTGGCAACATTATGTCCGATTTGACCGGCTCGAGATTTGTAACTCAGACTTCCCGTTCCAGAAACAAACGCGTTACCGCTTGACCAACTGGCCAGTCGGCTTTAGCTCAAGCCCGGTGCCACGGTGGGGCAGTCCGGGGCCGTGCCCCCCCAAATTACTGCTTGTGCCCCCCCAAACGAGAATTGTGCCCCAAAGAAAGTAACAAGCTCGGTACCACAGGAGTGCAGTTCTAGGCCTGAGACTCCCAACGTAATGGTTATCGCCCCACAATTGGTGTGCAAGAACTGTTTTTTTTTTTGCAGCTTTTGCAATAAAGACTCTTTTTTTTTTGTGGTTTCACCCCAGAATTCGTAAAAATTCGCGCGGTTTTTGAGATGAAGTCCTTTTCTTGTTTGGACTTTATCCCAGTATTTGTGGAAATTTGCGTAGTTTTTGAGATGAAGACCTTTTTTTTGGTCTTTACCCCAGAATTTGTGAATTTCGCGATGAAGACCTTTGTTTTTTGATCCACACTATCGAATTTGAAGTATTAGTTTTTGTGCCCCCCCAAGAGTTGTTTATGCCCCCCCAGTCACGCTATCCTGAGGCCGGGCCAGCTTTAGCTGGAATTATTTTTTGTGCCAGTATGCATTGAAGAAACAAATGTTTTGCCTTGGTTTGGGGGTGCCATTGCCACTCCCAATTTGTTCAACATGCGTCGGTCGTTCAATGGATCTGCTATCATATTTCCCTCCAATTATTCATAAGATCATAGATTGCTATGTTACGAAACAGTGCAATCACGAACAGCTTGCGCTGCTTGCTGCTGCTTGAGCCTCAAGGTGTCGTAAAAACGGGTCTGTGGATATTGCAAATGAAAACTTCTGCGAAAAGCTTCTAAAGCTGAAAAAAAAACCATCAGTTAGAAACTAAATCAGAAAAAGCAAAAAAAAGAATTCTGTATTATAAAAATACAATCAAGCAAAAAGAAAAATCTAAACATAAGCACATTACGACAAAAACATGTATTATAAAGAACCTTTAACGATCTTGAATGGTTAGCATCTAGCCGCTAAACTTTTACGCTCCAGAAACAGCTGATATAACTCCTCCTGGGTGTGCATTACCGGTATGTAAATCACTAACCAAGAGCTGTCGCTAAAATGATGTCACGGGGCCTATATTTTGATGTTCTCTTGTTAATTATCATTCGAGCTCATTATAGCAAATATTGCAAGAAAGTAGGCTGAATTGTATATTTTGAATTAAGATTGCACGCCCATGTCGATAAGCCTATGTTTGAATGATGTCAGAGTTGCTAACAATACTGTTTCCACTTAACATTTTAACCAGGCGGAAATGGAGCTTCTTAGCTGCAACATTCAGGGCCACGATGCATCCACTTTGCCATGTTTTCAAAATAGCATTATCGGTATTGTGAAACTCTACGACCAATGCCTTAAGAGCAAGATTAACATTCACAGGGTGGTAAATTCTTCACTTGGGGCCCCAATGGTAATGTTTATCACCAAATTCTACTTATTCTGGGTATGAATAATCACCTATTTTTGTCAGCCTCGGTATCAGTCAAAGCGTTCATGATACTTGCTGTTTGCGCCGAAGCGTAACGGATTTGCTGGGCCCGTATCCGCGTCATTGAGCCGGGTAACACAGCTCCTTTTAAAGAAATGTTGCGGCGGTGGCGAGACGTTGGCAACGCAGTATCCGATTTGACAGGCGGTTATAGGCAACTTTCTTTGGTCAGTAATAACAAAAAACTGTTCAGTTAAACGATTCGTAAGATCAAAAAATAGCCAAACGCTCTGACAGAAACAAGCATCTATGTGAAACAATAACTCTCGCCGTCACCAGCCGCATTCAATGGGCCTATTATTTCAGCATTAACAGTGCAACAGCAATAAAATTTCATTGCTCAGTATAATTTAATTCAAAAAATTAAATTTAGCCAACCTATAACAGGTGACCAAAGCAACTGTCAAGAGTGTGCGGCTCTCTCGCGTCTATAATAGTAATCAGATTTGCAACAGTAAATGGTTTAAGATTTTTCTATTTGGTTTGGTGGGTGGATTTTACAAAACGATTAGCAGTTTTTAGAATCAGAAAATTAATTACTGTTTGTTAAAAAAATCGTACTCATAGTGGCAATAAAACGGAAATGACCTTAAGTAGTAGAAGGTGTCGCCCCTCTTAAAACATCTTCAACCCTCCTAAAGATTTTTACTTTTTTTGAACTATGATGCTGCAGAACATTGTTAATACACTCAAAAGCCAAAAGTGTATCTATCTGTAAAACCTGTTTTGAAAAATGGTTGCTTTTTATCTTCTAATAAAAATTGAAACTAAACTTGCTACTATACCGTCGCTGACAAAGCAAAAGAAATCTGCAAAAGTTGAAAATTTTCTCTATCAACTTGGTCTTTGATTTCACATCAATCTTTAATTTATTCTTTTCTGAAGGAGATACCGCTCGAGGCCAAAATTATTGAAGGAATGAGAACTGCTTAAAGTAATAAAAAGATGCTCCAATCCTTGTTCCACTATTCCCCTTATCCGCGAAAATAGATGTAATCTGTTTGACTCCGTGCCATTGCCAACCCTGCGTTTCAAACTTTTGTCGATTTTCGCAGATAAGAGAAAATAATAGTGGAACAAGTTTGGGGCACCCCCATTATTACAATATTACATCAAGTAATTCTCACTTCTTCAACAAAACCGATCTCGAGCAGTACCTCTTTAAACAACAACTTTTCTTGTAAATTCTTAGACAATTTCACAAAGCATTTTTAGTCTTTGAATGATACTGGTTGTAGGACAGGTTTCGATTCTTACCTACTGCAGTATTGTTATTTGTCAGGAAAAGCATACGTAATTTACAGTCAACTGTTCGTTCCTTTGAGCACCTCTTATATTGAGTTATCAAGGCAGATTTCTTCTGGCTAGCAAGTTACATCCTAATCCAGCCGGATCAATCTAACTGTACTGTGCCGTGGAGTTGTTATGTGGTCTACCGTTTGATTTTCAGCGTCGCACTAACATGACACAGTTATAGCCATGTCCCGGTTGTGTGAAAAAAAAAAGAACAAAAATTCCCAACGAAACCCTGTGGTGCAAAAAGTCTGCAATGCTTTGAAAAAAAGTTTAAAAGAGATTTGAGCAGTTGCGATAAATGTCAAACGTAACCGTTAGTTCAAATTTGCATTACCTACCTCATCTCTGTCCAAAACTCATGTATAAAAATTTGTGATTAAAATAAATTAACAAAGAGCGAAAGTGGATAAATGCCAAATAAATAAGTTTCGTTCCGCGATAAAGAAGTTTTTTCAGCTGTTGCTGCGGAGAAATATTAAAGAGTAATGCCAAATCTTCTTTCAAATGTTCCAAAAACCCATTTTGTGTTGATGATAAGCTATTAACAGTATTCAAAATCTTAGAGACATAATCAAAACTATGTTTAACAGCCTACGACCTAAGAAATATTTAACTCTTTTTCTACAGAAGACTAGTCGATTCCGAAATGTCTAGAACTGTTTGTTAAACATAGTTTTGATTGTGTTTCTAAGATTCTGGATACTGTCCGTAGCTTATCATTAATTCCTCAGTACATTGTTCCATTCATTTTGTATTGTTTAGTAAATGCAATCCTACAAATCGGAGTACAAGCAGATGATAAATCGGTGCTGGCTGTTGCGACCGGGTTCGGACAAGCGGAACAGCTAATGTTTGGCGACAATTCCATGGCTGTTCCGCAGTATTACTGCAACAAGGTTTGTTGAAACTACATGAAGCAGATTAGTAAGTCAATAAACTTTATGAAAATTTGAGATTTTGGATTTAATTATAGCGGTAGATCAGGTGAAATACTAAAACACAAAAAGATTTCTTCCACTCTTCAATCTTGTAAGCAAATTACTGATAATACTGACTCACAACTACGCATTTTAATAACTTGCTTGCAGAGGTGGGCAGCGCAAGTCACAGTAGTTGCGCTGCAAGCGGACGCGCAACTATACTCTAAAATTCTTGTGGCGCTAGCTACTCTGCAATCCCCAGATAAACGCGTTTAAGCGCAACCGCACGCGCAAGTGTGACGTTGTAAAAAGCATGATTTTGATTGATTCACAGCTCAAACTGCACTAAGCTACGCTACGAAACCAATATTGAAAACAAATTATGCACACCCAAAAAATGATTGACTTGTTTTTAAAAACACAAACATTTGAAAAAGCGCATCGCTTAACACTCCCCAAGCTTTGGGCAAAGGACAATGAAAAATAACTCTCAACACTCGCATTTAAAGGAATCGGAGTGTTAAATTCTTTCAATAAAGTCTTCATGTGGTGGTAAGCGAACTACTTCGGAGTCAAATGTTCTTTCTAATGGTTCTTCAAAGAAATCGATTACCAGTTTCGATGCATTTGTGCTTTTGGAGCAATTAGCATCACTCTGCGCTAACGAATGGAGCATGCTGAAAAATTATGTATTTTGTATAAAAAAAATTGAATCAACTAAGAGCTACCGACGAGTAGAATGATGATCAACAATCTTACGCGCTCCTCACCCGCAGAACGCGAGCATCGGAACCGGAGCATGACCGTTCAAGTTGAAGTGCAGCCACTCAATATCAGCACGCTTGTTTCAACACATACCTACGGTGGCAGAGTGGTCTAACCCTGTCCTGCGTTGAAAGACTGCCGCGACTTCAAAACTAGTTTATGTCTCTGGTTGTTGCGGGCATGGATTCGAATTCCATGGGTGATCTTTTTTTTTTTTCTGACAACCAGAGGTTATTCCAAATTGTGAGTTTATGTCTTTTATTTTCTGAAGGGCTACAGATGCAATTGTGCATTTACGTTTTTGGAGCAATTAGCATCACTTTGTGACGACTGGAGTATGCTACAAAAATCATTATTTTATATTTAAAGAAATTGAACATCTATATATTATAATTCCTAGCTATACCGATGCTGTCACTACGGTTAGCAGTATATCTTTCAAGTTTTCCGGACTAACAGCAAAATTCGCTCTTAATAGTTTTTGTTGTTTTTTGTTTTTAAATTACGGTAAGGCAATTGGAAGTAAAGCGTAAAATTTTGCACGAAGCAATATTTTAAATTATTTAGAAACGAATAGCGTATTTCTTGAAAGACAATTACAACAATGGTTTTTCTTTTTGGAATTTGATTTTGCAAACATCTTTTGACATACACAATTGAAAAATTTGAAAACAAGTGTTGAAAAATCGGCAAAATATTTCAAAGAAAAAGTTTCAGCGAAAGAAGACCCTTGCTGTGAATCCTATCGAAATTATGCTAGCAGTAGACGAACGCGATTTCCCATGCCGAGGCTTTTATGAATCTTTCTCATGAATGTTTTTTCTAAATTTTAATCACGTTTGATGGAAAACAATTATTCTTAAACGTACTGAATAGCGATTAAGCTATTGCGCTAAAAATTGCTACAGCACTTGCGGCGCAAACGTCTGCGCAATCGTTTAAAAATAGTTGCGGCGCAAGCGCTCTCTCAAGGAAAAGAGTTGCGGCACATCACATGCGCCGTAAGTGCCCCCCTCTGCTTGCTTGTTTACATTATTTACAATAGGTTATGCTGAAAGTTTTCGGCAAATCACTATGCCCTTGCCAAAGCATCTAAAAAATGTAATAAATTACAAGTTAATTTTTCATTTAGGGTGCATATTTATACAAGTTATCTGGAATAATGCCTTCGTTTGGATGTAGTCTTTTATAGAAGTTGCAGGAGCAATTAACTAAGATCGAATTTAAATTGGTCTAACCAAAGGCATTGAATTAGGTCATGGCTTTCTTTCTGAATTTAACAAAACTGCACATCTAAGTTTGGATTTGCAGCGCGCACCTATGATGCTCAAGCATCATAGTTAAAAAAAATCATAGCTATGATGTCTTAAAATCATGTATTTAAAAGAAAAGTTTTACGACGTAATTTTTTAAAAACTTTGCATTATAAGGCTCTTGAGTTGTCAACCGACAAAGTAATTCAAACTTCAAACACGACGAAACCAAAAAATACTGAACCCGCCATTGTCGTGTGGCATAGCAGAAAGTCGGCCAGGCTTTTCGAGCCGTTTTTGGCTTTTTATTGTTGCATCACAATTGATTAATAAGGAAAGGGGCATTTAACCGCATTCGCTGTTTAGAGCTACACTATCAGGTTTTTGAGCTGCTTTTAGCTTGAAGCTTTTTTGTTCGGGCTGAAACTAGACTGTAGGTTTGCAACTCAATGTATATATGTGGCAAAAAAAAACTGCGATGATCAAGTTACAATGCACCTGAAAAAATTAATAAATTTCTTTAATTTTTGCAGTCGTGCTGAATTTACAAATCGTAATATACCTTGGGGACAAGCAAGAATTTCTTATTCCGAAAGAATAATTTAAGCAACCAGTGAAATTGCTGGAGAAATTGTAAATATCTGCCTAGGGTATAGCGGTGGTCCGCACTGGTGCGAGAGGTAAATTGCATCGAAAAGAGAAAAAAACTGGACAAAAGCACTTTACTAACTTTTTTTTCCAGGGAATGATTAATTTTCACTTGTACTATGTACAGACAAGTAAAAGCCGCTAGTCTCTTGTATCAAAAACAACTTGCCAGCTATTTTAATACAGGGTTTCCCTCTCTGTGTGTAGCAGCAGAAGTTTGATTTTATAAAAATTTATTTTGAATGTTGGTAAATCTTGACAGATATACACTTTTTTTTATAAGAACAAGAGATTCATTTTTTCTAAATTAACGACAATGCCAGCCTCAGCAGCACAAAAATTATTAGGAACGAATTGAACAAGAATAAATTTTAAGTTAAAATAAGAAACTAAATTTTGTACTGATTCAAAATCATGAAATTTTAGAGATTTTCCAGTATATGCAAGCAGAATTGCTTTTATTGTGAAACTATAAATTGCTGTTGCACACTTTGCTGGCAATTGAGAATATTTCTAGCGGCTGTTTCGGTTAAAAAAAACTCGTTTCTTCGCTGCAATTTGTGCGACTCTTCAAATAACATTCACTCAAGCAGATAGGGCACTGGGAAACACAACCACAAACATGGCTACTAAAATTGACATAGATGCTTCCAAAATTTAACAACAAATTAGGAATAAAAGAGGTGGAAAATTGTAAAAAAAATTAAGAACAGCAAGACTTAGCTCACAAAAAATTTCATCAGGCATATTAATTATCTCGTCATCAGCTGTTTGGTGTTTGGTTGAAAGCAGATAAAACAACCAAAAGCTACCAAACCTATTCAAACGTGACGTTTCGGAAGCTTTTTCAGGAGTATGTGGCAGATGAAAATAAAAAGTCAAAACTTTTTAATTAATCACGATCGCAAAAAGCAACAGACAATAACGACTATGAAAGTGCAACAGCGCCACGTTACGATCAAACATAAAAGAAAGAATTAATGCATTTTTAAGATTTGATAAATTTTGAAAAAATAACCAGCGTGTTTGTGATAATTCATGGTATTGTTTATTTTTTAGGATACAAAATAATTTTTAATAGCACCTTTTAAAAGAATTATTTTTAAACATAATATTTCTGTGTTTATTGACTCCAATATGAAGTTTTTTGTGCAAAATTAGATTGGGATAAAATTTATATTGGAGAAACCAAATGCTCGTTTCAGACACGCTTAAGAAAAACAAACAAAATTTGAAGCCAGAAAAAACGGTAAAACTTGAAAAAGTTCTGTCAAAAAAAAAAAACAGATTTGTCACCAAATTCCTTAAATTTAACCCTATTTGTACCGGGGGGGGGGGGAGGCAAATTTGCCCTCCCCTCTTACTTATTTTAATATAGCTCCTAAACTAAAAAAAAGTTTTGCTTTGATGCACCCTGACGTTGAATCAAATTCAATAACACACATTTTCAGATAGTTTGGGGTCAGCCGGACAACCGGAAGTGACGTTATTTTTGCGTTTGTCAGAGGCACCTAAGCAGTTTCATGCAGTTTTGAATGCAATGCATGCTTATCAGTATGCGTATTGTATTCGTTGTATTGCGTATTCATTATCGATGCATATCTTTAGCTGGAATAAAATAATTTATTTACTGATAAATGCATTGCATCACCATTACGTCATTGATGACGTCATAATTCAAAACTATTGCTTTATTTGCTGTTTCTCAAAATAAACTGCGTTTGAATAAAAAAATATTCATTTTCATCAACTGTTGAATGATATAATAAAAATAATACTGCAGTATTCCAAAAATTTGTAAATTATACTATATCTCAGTTACAAAAAATTACTAATAATGGTCAACACAATATATTAAAGATGACGTCATCATGCATGTGACGTCATCATGCTTGTGACGTCATCATCTGCGTTGACTTTATCAGAGATGTCTTTGAAATAACAAAAGTCCAAACTGAAAATAATATTTCGCAAATTTAGACAAATTTACATGCTGTTATAAGGATTTACTGGTTTTGATGACTTCATCATCGTTTTCGTGACGTCACAACCTCAAAACATTTGTTTTTAAAAATTCAACAAAAAATAGCTTCTACAAGCAAAAATCTTACTTCTATCATTTACCAATCGGTTTTTAGATACAGGGGCAAATTTGCCCCCCTCCATTCCCTCCCGGTACAAATAGGGTGTAAAAATAGCCCGGTAGATATAGGGTTAACAATTAGTCGGTTCGAACCTAAGTGCAGAATATCTGTTCAAAAATTTTTAAAACAGGTTCTTTTAGTTTAGCAGACGGTTCCAGTGAACTGCACTAGTAAAACTTATCCTATGCAAGCTAACTCAAAGTCTGAAGTTCACACAGCAGGACAGTGCAGTTTCAGGCTGTCAGTCCTCATTAGTACGCTTTAGAACTATTAAATTAGCTGAAATTTTTTTGGTATATTTTATTTTATTGAAAATTTGAAACACAGAGAAAAATTGCAAATAAAAAAAATTCAATCATTAAGTTCACTGAATAATGTTTAAAAATGTTTTGAGGGGGCAGTACCTCCATAGCTATTGGGCTAAGATCAAAGTCGTTTTAAATACACTGTTCAAAGCGGGAAGAAATGTTGCTAAACTTTAAGATAGGATAGCTTGCTGCAATTTGCGATAAATCAGTCAAAGCGATGTATCAACGTGACTTTCTCCGTGCAACTCCGCTTTATCCATCATCATCACGACGGAGTAGTCGATCATCATTGCGACGAAGTAATGGAGGCACCTACATCTACCGTAAACCTACATTTGCCTTCGATATCTGCGCTGGAATTCCTTCAGTCCACAGAAACGCAAAACTAACTTAATCTTGGCCTTAACTCACTGGGCTCTTACCATTTGTTCTGAAAGATTGCTATCTTAACTAGACAAAATCAAGTTCATTCTACAGACTAATAGATACCAAGAGCACGTTATCAACTTGTTTATGGCAAAGAAAATGAAGCAATTTCATGCTCAGCCAATAAAATCGGACCGAAAAAATGCCCTGTTTATCTGCGTTTCCCATAGCTCGGTTCTGCTTTTACCCATTCTAAAAAACAAGTAAAATCTGTTGTCAAACAGCCCTTTTCCGCGGTGATTTAATCTACCAACGAGCTTCTCTCCGCTACCAAAAAGGTGGTACTGTCTGCCTCACAGAAAAGCAACATGATTTATCAATTCTCATGTCATTGTGACAGTCGGTATGTAGGCCAGAGCTGGGCGTTTGAAAAACACATCGTAAAGCGCAAGCGCAAATTCTGCAACCAAAAATTTTTAACCTTGAAGCGCAAGCGCAAATTGCGCAACCAAAATTTTTTAAGCTTGAAGCGCAAGCGCACATTCCGCAACCAAAATTATTTTAACTTAAAGCGCAAGCGCAAATTCTGCAACCAAAATCTTAAATGCTTAAAGCGCAATTGTAAAATCTGTAACCAAAATTTTAAACGCTTTAAAGCGCAAACATAAATTCCGCAACCTAAAATTGAAAACAGTACAGCGCAAACATAAATTCCGCAACCTAAAATTGAAAACAGTACAGCGCAACTGCAAATTGATTGCTTGAGGAGCGCAAACAAATTTCGCTATTTATAAAAGTTTTTGAGTACAAATTTTTGCATAATCAAAGTTTAAAAAGCGCGCTGCAGACGTTGGTGTTAAAGGGACAGGGAACACAACTGTAATTCTTTTCGAGGGTTAGTCATTTAAATAGTACTTGTAACACCTTACAAAGCTGATCCGGTGATAGTTTAAATTTTTTTTTCGTAACTGAGTTTTATTTAGTTTTTTCTCAAGTAGCTGTAAACATAGTAACATTTTTAATCGAGGTATCTATGACGTCACAATGGCCTGTGACGCATGGTTCATTCATAATTATCCAGTGGACTAATCGCGTACGCGTAACAACGTTGCGCCATTTCGGTCTGTTTTGAAGAAAAAAAGCATCGTCTTGCTGAAAAAGCAAGCGTGCTTTTTTGCTAATTCAATAGAACGGGTAGCGCAGTATAGCGTAATGTACGTTTTAATGGAAAAGCTGAATGCACAAATATACAGCATCAGTGTTCACACGATTTCGAGAGAAAAACTGCATAACACAGTAGGCCTATGTTGTCAGTCAAAACCTGTGCTGCGATTTCTGCTGCTGCTTTTTCGAAAAGCCATCATCTAAGTCTAGTGCAGATTTTATTTTTTTGTGCTTCGAGACCTCAGTGATTAGAAGCAGTAAACAAGTCCCTGTAGTGTAGAAGTGTAGATGGTAGTCATAGCATACAAGTTTAAAAGCTTGAAGAAAATAGAAACGCCGTTTTGCTAGAAAGCAAGCCTGCTTTTTTGCTAATTCGATAGTATAGTTATAGGACGGTATAGCACAGCTGTATGTAGCCTAGTGTACGTTTTAGCGGAAAAGCTGAATGCAAATACTGTAATTGCTGATTTTAATAGACAACCTAGGTGAGGTAAAGGAGTGTCAGGCACCCATCTACTTCTAGCAAAAACAGTCAGAAAACAAGAATAAAATTTTGTATAGTAGGCCGATTGCAAAGTATAAGTATGCACTGTTTTTGCTTGTAGTGGAGGGTGCGTGGCACTCCGTTATCTCCCCTCTGAAGATGCTCGGCCATATACGCTCTGGTATCAACTTTTATTTTGCATCAATTGGTGGTCAATTCTGACAATTTTGATTGGTGATTGCCATAGTTTTGCGGTAGCAACCAGGTCCGTTGCTACGGTAAAACTACTGTACGTAGTTTGGTTTCAGAGCGTATACCAGCCGAGCGAAAAGTTAGGTTGAATAAATAGCGTTGTTCATTGTTTCTTTGATACCTCTACCGGAAGAGCAGTGAGGCTGGGCTAACCTATTATTAATTACCATCCCCGGTAGACCTGGTGATAACAACCACTCTTATTCTCTAATTTAGTTGTAGATATGTTCAAAAAATCAAATTTTCATTACACGCTCTGTATTACGCCGAAGCGTGAAACGAGTTTGCGGGGCCCATTGCCGCGACATTGCGCCTGGACAACACAGCTCCTTTCGAAGAAAAGTTGCAGCAGTGGCGAGCCGTTGGCAACTCTCCAATTTGACCGATCCAGGATTTGAACCTACACCTACCGTACCAGAGTCGAGCTCGTTACCGCTCGGCCATCTTGCCGATTTTTGTTGTAGATAATGCGCATAATGCATAACAGAATGCATGAATGTATTTGCTACGACTAACATGGTCGGCAGTGTGGTCGAGCGCCGTTTTTACGGTGGTCATGATCGAAAGGTCTGCAGTTCAACTCGCGCCCTCGTGGCATTGTTTCGTCCTTAGATAAAACGCTTCAAGACTCTTATCTCTGCTTGGTGGAAATGGGAAGGAGCAATAAAACGTTCGACAAAACACCGGTAACTCCTAAGCGGGTGAGGATTCATCCAACGTATGTCACCATTGTCGCTTTCCCGTGAAAGAAGGATAAAGATGGAACCAATCAATCAATCAGAATAGGTAATGCAATCGCAGGGGCGTAGCCAGGTGGGGGAAGGTGGCCATGCCCCTCACTTCGATAGTGTGTAACCAAAAAAAGTTCCAGTGTGAACCCAGGTATATGCTGATTGTGAAACGCTGCAAAAATGTGGAGCAAATCGAATCATCCCGACGAAGATAATGCATATAATATCTGCTTTGTGCTGCATTTTATTTGGAATTAAGCTACCTCACAACGACCGACAGAAAATCTTTTTTTAAATGTGCTGCTGCACTTACATAGGTTGACTCCGAATGATCAATAGATAATAATTAAACCCCTTTTAAATTCCACTGTAATTGCATAGATTGCAAAACAAAATAGATTTTCGCTGACAACATAAAATACAGGTTCAATGTATAAAAACAGAGCTAAAATAAAACGTAAAACCAGATCTAAAATAAAACGTAAAACCAGATCTAAAAGCTTTAGATCTGGTTTTACGTTTTATTTTAGCTCTGTTTTTATACATTGAGCACTTTCTGCAAGCGCGTAAAATGCAGGTTCTCTCGAAATCAGCGATTGTTTGCATTCAGCTTTTCCATTCGTACACTAAGCAATACTGCACTACACCCGTTCTATTGAATTAGCAAAAAAAGCACGCTTGCTTTTCCAGCAAGACGGTGCTTTTTTTCTTCAAAACAGACCAAAATGGTGCAACGTTATTACGCGTACGCGATTATAGTCCACTGGATAATTATGAATGAACCATGCGTCACAGGCCATTGTGACGTCATAGATACCTCGATTGAAAATGTTACTATGTTTACAGCTACTTGAGAAGAAACCAAAAAAAGCTCAGTTTTGAAAAAAGTTATAAAAATATCACCGGATCATCTCTATAAGGTGTTGCAAGTACTATTAACACGATTCAAAACTCAAAAAACATTGATTTTGAGTTCCCTGTCCCTTTAAGTACAGAAATATGAAAGTACAAACATGGTATACCTCAGTAGCGTAGCCCGGGGGGGAGGGGCTATAGCCGCCCCCATTTGCCTATCAACCAAAATGCAAAATAAGGAAAATGCCACGTTTTTAGCTCTTCTGAGACTGTTTTTTGTGCTGGAATGGACTAAAAAGTGATTTAAAGCGTCTTTTGAAACATATATTCAGGGGGGGGGGCTAATTTGTCAAAAACAAAAGTCACAAATCAATGAAAACTTTGAAAAATGCCAAAAAATAGGCAATCAAATTTGAACGCTAATGTAAAAATGCCAAACATAGGTTTTATCAACAAATATATTATAAACTCAACAATAAGGGGGGTGGCTATTTAGTATTAGTTAATTACCCATCACTTCTCTAAAATATCTTTCCATTAGCTTCCCAATTATTTTTCTTTATAAAATATAAACGAAATAGATTACTCCGTGTGAGTTTTATTGAATAACAGAATTTTGGGATTTACCAGCATGTGAACAAGAAAACTACAATGGTATCATTAGCCACCTCCCACATAGCCCATTAATGCAACCAGTTGAATCATGTTACGCTCCAAAAAAAACATTATATTTTATCATAATAGCCTTAAAATTAAGCTATTTTTGCAAAAAAAAATGCAAAATTTTTGAGCGGTGGGGGCTCTGCCCCCAGACCCCCATTGGCCTCCAGCGGCTGGGGGCTCTGCCCCCACACCCCCAGATTAGCCCCCCCATTGCAAATTTCTGGCTACGCGCCTGGTATACCATCTTCAGCTAAGCGGTACTGGAATAAACCAACTGCAATGCGTTTAGCGTTTATAACTAAAGACACATATCCATGAGCGAAGAAAGAATTATTTTTATTGTTAAAAAAAGCAATTAAACACTAAAATAAAAAAAGTAATAAAAATATACAACAATAAAAATAAATAAACACCCAAGGAAAAAAAAAGCACCACTCATTTAGATTAAGAAATAATGTGTTATTCATGGACAAAAATTGACTTTTTTAAACACTTTTCATTCTCACACTGCAAAACAAGCTTTTAAAAACTTTCCTTGGTCATAGACGATCGTTTCGATCGCAAAATAATAAAACCAACAGAAAATACTCTCTCGAGAGCGGCCGAACTAAGGATAGCAGAGTCGAATCTTTTGAATTTTTTGCAAGCACGCATCTCTCTTGTAGGCAGGAAAGCAATCTTTGGTGATTTTGTCGTTTGCTTTTCCGACCCATTCATCTAATCTTTTTCTTATTCTAGCAGCCAAGTTTTCGGATGCTAATTACAGTACAAAAAAAAACAAAAAGTATTTCGTACTTATTAAGTAAGGTAGCTTAAAATATATACAGGATTTGAAATTAACGCCCGCTCGCTCGCCCGAGGCAAGCTGAAATCGCCTCGGGCAAAATAGTTTTCGGCTTAACTTGCTCGACGGGCAAGTTGACAAAATATAACGTATTAAACAACTTCAAACAAGATTGTTTAAAGACGCAATATGGGCCCGGTTTTGTTGCAAATAAGTAAAATATGCACGTAGAGAAACCTGTTCCATGCTTTATTTTAGTACGCACTTTACACTATCACAATTAATGTATTGTGTAGTTGTACACACATGATTAATCGCAATACGCAGATTTTTCGATCCTTGGACTGCGTTTAACAACTGTTTGGCACAAAATGGTAGGTTTTTTTTGTTTAGAAAAGTTTTCCGGCGCGTGCCTCGTTAAAAGCTCTTTCAAATATCACAAATACTACCATGCGCTGCATGAAGATAACTTCAAGAATTTTGCAATTTTTTTGTTACGATTATTTTGAAGATCTTTTAGCTTTAATTACTTTTGCAAAAAATTTCGGCTTTCTAGCTGGTGTAGCTTCCAAACTATTCGGTAATAAAAATACGTTTGCAAAAAACCACAATGGTAATTAATAATTATGATTGCTAAATATTAAATGAAATCTTTACAATCAAAAAGTCAATTGTTGCTAACTGGAAAAAGTTACTTATTGAATCACATTATCTTAACAATCACACACAAAAACTTGATTCTCGAAACTACGCGTATTTTGCAAATTCAGTGCTTTTTTCCAAGTTAACCTTAAACCTTAGAGCACCTTTTTTCAGGCAAGTTGAACTTATCTCGGGCAAGTAGACATTTGATAAAACTTGCCCGGGGGCAAGTTGTCAAAAAAGTTAATTTCGACCCCTGAAATAATATTAATACTGTACATTACTCTTTGTCTTTCACCATTATACACCATAGGTGGGCAAGTTAATGCAAAACGTTAGCTTCGTTAACCACTAGTCCGTTAACAAACTTCACACCTCCGTTAACGTTAATCCGTTATTTTCAGCTTAAATTAACGGAAGTTAATAAAATCCGCTAATTCGTTAACATTTTGCGTGTAATTTACATTTCGTTTTATTCACTCGCTTCTAGAACACGTATTGACGCTGTTGAGCTGATTGTATGGAAATATTTATTGCTATGGTGGTCTTTTTGTGTTTTGGAAGTTACATTTTACAGTTTAATTTAATTTCAAGATAAAATTAGTTCAAATGCTCTTACGAAGCTGCGATCGTAAAATCTTTGGAAATTGTGAACAGCGATAATTTATAGACCTATGAGGCTGCAGGTTATAATTTGCCACAAAAAAAGAGCTCCTTTCTTTGCTTTCTTCTATAAAACTCGTGCTAATATGCAACAAGTGTTACCAGTGCAAACTGGTTTGTACAGGTACGATGAATGTATGGTGCAAGAAATTAACGATAAAAACCTTAACGGAAGTTAACAGAACTTAACGGAAGTTACTTTAGTCCGTTAACAGAACTTAACGGAAGTTAATTTAGTCCGTTAACATGAAAAAACTTTTTAACGGATTAACGAGTTAATTAAAAAGTTAGCTTCGTTATTAACGAATTAACGATTAACGGACTTGTGCCCGCCTATGGTATACACTATACAGCATATAGTTTATCTAAAGCTGAAGTACTACCACTAGGGTATGGCATTTCAGAATAGTCGGCTATTCCAGAATTATTCCGAATAGCTAAAACCGATTCCAGAATACCGAATCCTATTCTGGCTTAAATTAACTTAATTTGCTGAAAAAGTGAACAACCAGTCAACCACTACTGATAATCAAAAAAGTTTATTCAACGATTTGGTTAATTAAAGCACTGCTTTATTGCAGTGCATGACATTGACCGCTTCCAAATGTTCACCTCTTGGTTGCATTTTTAATTCGCTCACAGTCAAGCCTGCACTGGAGAAGCACCTTTCGGAAGAAGCTGATGGTGCAGGAATGCAAAGGTTGCTTCAAATACGAAAGTTGAAAATTTGTGGACCACCATTTCATGTATCCGTTTTAAAAGGTTAAAAAGTTTGGAATTTTGGAGAGCTCCGTTTGGGGAAACTTTTTTTCATATTTGCCTCCCCTGAAAATTTCATGTGTCCAGCGTGAGTGGCTAAAAAGTTTGAATTTATATGGCCCTGTTTGAGGGGACCCCCGTTTTGGCACCCCCAAATTTTGTCAAATTTTATCTTTTTTTTATACTTACTTACCTTAAAAATTTCATGTGTCTAGCTTAAAAGATTAAAAAGTTAGAATTTTGGAGAGCCCGTTTGGGAGAAACCCCCATTGTGGCACCCGCAATTTTCGTTACGTTTAGTTCATTTTTAATATCGACCCATTCCAAAAATTTGATCCATCTAGCTCTAATGGTTTAAAAGTACAAAATTTTGGTAAATCCGATTGAGGGGGATCTCCCAACCTGGCACCCTTGGTTTCTGTCACACACTAGTCCTCCTTGACATCTTCAATCGCTCTAACTTTGAATACAGCGCGTTTTGCGGTTTAAAAGTAGATAGCACAGAAGAAAAGAAAACAAGAAAAGAAATCTTTCGATCAGCAATCAGCATGCATCAACTATCACGTGATCATGCTTTAAATCTGTAAAATCAAAATTTATTTATTTTTTGACAGAGACATGCATTTAAAGATTATTTAGTGATTGCACATTTTGGGAAAAAATTCGCCATGAAAGCGCAACAAACATTAGATTTACCAATTTGCAAACGCAAATTGCGCAAGCGCTGAAAAAAAAGACATAGAGCGCAGCGCAAATTACGCAAGAGCTGAAAAAAAGGGCATAGTGCGCAAAGCAAATTGCGCAACTTGCGAACTATTTTGCGAAACGCCCACCTCTGATGTAGGCCATACCTCCCAATGCTGCAGGACAGAATTAAACAACACGTTCTCAAATCTATCCGTTCTTGCTCTTCTTCCCAGAAACGCATACTTCCTGCTCGTGAGTGCAAATCTTTACCCAGCAGTCTCTTTTTTCTGATTAAGCCAATGGAATTCATCTTTTACAAACTCTTGTCTGTGCTCAACATTATGATGGCAGTAGATTCTCTGTTCTTGCCCAAGGCCGCTCTCCTTTCCATCTATCTTCGTTTGAAACCACTCTCGCCCAAATTTCAAAACCCGCATTCTGCCGATAAAAAGGCGCGTATTACGGTGGTCGTGTTAGCAAATATTGCTTCGGAGTGTCTTCGTCAACTCAGCCACTCTCTCCGCATTTAACAGCCTGAGAAATGCTATACAGTGTCTTAAACCTGTTTAACCAACCGTTTGCTGAGGGTTTAAACCCATTTTTCTTCAGAGATTTAGCTAAGCCTAGATCTTTTTCTTGAATCAAAGTATTAGAATCAATGCGCACGCGCTCATCTAATCTTATTGTATTGATCACAAAAGAAAAGTTAACCTTATTATTTTGATCACAAAAGAAATTTAACCTTATTGTTTTGGTCACAAAAGCAAATTATTGAGCACGCGTGGTCGCTTAAGCGGAGTTAAATTTGCAGTTTTGGACCAATATGTGGCAGTCCTGGTCTGAAAACCGGGGTGGTTGCGTTATTGAAACAGCATGCGATGGAATACCATAGTAAATTATTTGGAACTGAACTAAGGTGCTCCTGATAAAGAGGAGGTCGTGTTATCGAGATGGTCGCCAACCGGGGCTCCACTGTATATGGTTAAGAGGTAGATTCAGGAACTGAGTGACAAAAGTTACAGTTTGTACCGAAGTATGTCAAGCCACATCTGCTGCATTCATGGTTCTGAGATTTACTTTAATTTGAAATGAGCGCAGTTTAGTTTCATTTGTAGCCAAACAGTTAAATTTGCAGATTTTTTTCCAATCACTTATAGTGTAAATATTCGCGTCTGAACACAATATCGCCCTTGTTGCTTTAAAGGGACAACTATTTCAAATTCAAGCAAATGAATGTAGAAAAATTTACATGAAGATCACTCTCTCGTTATACGTGCTTTATTACGCCGAAGCGTGTAACGAGTTTTCGGGGCTCATCTCCACGTCATTCCGCCCAAGCAACACAACTTCATTCGAAGAATTATCACAGTGGTGGCGAGCCGTTGGCAACACTGTGTCCGTTTTGACCGGCCTGAGATTTGAACCTCAGACCCTCCGCTCTTGAAATGAACGCGCACCGCATCACCAGATCTTTCAGTCAAGAGATTCTATCAGTATTCTCAAGAAACACAATATTCGTGCTGTTCTTCCCACGATAAAGGCAGAGCATTAGACCAAGCAGTTCGTAATTCGATGAACTTTATAAAAAAAAACGTGTTATTCGAACAAGACCGCGATTGAGGGCAATTATTACGTCATATTTTCTGAATGTTTCACCAGGACCAATGAGATGACTATAATCAGTGATGTCGGTACTCACTATTTTTTCTTCGTCAAATAAACGCATGTTACAATGACGAACAGACTTGCAACCATACAGGTCTATCATTTTTGGCCTTACACCAATCGATCGTACCCATTAACATTTTGTAGTATGAATCGAAACCCGTAAAGAGTGAAACGGAATGACCAATTTTGTTTGCTTTTGTTCTGGATTAAGATTGGATTTAACAGCGCCACCAACAACGAAGCTCGGTATTCCAGGGGTTTCTAAGGAGCCCCAAAGTTGTCAAAAAAAGACAGACATTTTTATTTTAAGCAGTCACTCTAATGGAACAGCTCCACAGCGAGGTGGCAACGACGATCAACTCATGATTAAGTTTTGAAAGTGATTAAACGTCGTTTTGAATAATCGTTTTATATCTCAAAAAGCAAATAATATTATGAATGACAAAAAAACTGGATATTTTTTAAAAATTTATCAGGTTTTGAAAGGAATTAATTCTCTCTTTGAAGTTTGATTGTAAGATGGCGCTGCTCCACTTTTATTGCACTTTACTAGCCTTTTCTTGTGGCAAATCGCGACTGTTTTAAAACTTTTTTTTTTTGCATCTGTCCCGAAGGCCTACTCTTGTAGAAGGTGTCTGGTTTTCAAATGTACAGAAACGTCGCGTTTGAATAGATTTTGTAGCTTTTGGCTGTTTAATTTGTTTTTAATCTTGATAGGGTTTTTAATAGCATTCGCCTTTTCGCAAATTTAGATATTCCGAAATAAACAAAACAACCCACACAATACAGTTTCGGAAATTTTGAAAATTTTCAAGAATCCACAACTAATCTCATGAAAGGTTAGTAAATCAATTCAAATTCTATAAAGACCCAGAGGCAAACAGACCATTTGGCCAATTGCTTACCAATTACAAATAATATTGCCAATTATATCAAAATATCCAAAATGTTTTGTTAGTGTACGATGAACCCACGTGGCTTATTCATTGGCAGGATAGATTGTACAATGTAGAGTAGATGCTGCAAAAATGTTAATTTTGAGTCAAAAACGAAATAGTTAATGCTCATTAGTGCCTCATAAGCATTGCTCAGTAAAATGAAACAACTTTTTTGAAGGATACTGCTGTATCTTATATCGTACCGCAAACTGATATCAGTAAAATTGCAAAATTTCAGTTTACATCAAATCAAAAACTTAAACCTTATTTAATCATATTCACGGTATATTCTCGCTAAAGCTTTGCGGAGACCATTTTTGCGTCTCTTCGCCAGGGATGCGAAGATGAAACGCCGCAACAGTGGAAACCCAGCCACTGGCAATAAAAATTGTGTCCAATTTGACCAGCTCAGAAAGTGAACCGCAGCCCTTCCGTTTTATTGACGAACCCCTACCGCTGAAAACATTAAAGCAATTTATGTTAATGGCCCTTTTTCTGGCTTATTAAACAAATTGTTTGAACTTAATGTAACTATAGTTTGCTTAAGGTTGTTTACGTCAATGGAAATGAGGAAGTATCATGCTGGGTACTAGCTGGAATCGTCAGTTGGGGTTGGGGATGTGGTCAGACTCTGGTTGTCAATGGCGTAGCAAATACACAACTTCCAGGGTATTACACTAATGAGACGGTTTTAATGGACTAGGTACAGCAACTTAGATGCAAACCGTGATTAACTGAACATTGAACATGCAACGATGCCTTTTTAAAATTTTACTATAGTTCTTAAATGAGCAGTTTTGTTGCTTTTGATAATGAGAAGCAAAAATCTTGACATAAAGTGTAACAGCAACTTAATTTATTATACAAAAATTTGTGCTATTGAACTTTGTTATTTTGTGATGCAGTATGTTCAAAGTTTGCCATTTTTTTGTAACAAGATGGTTTAAGCAATGCAGAGACTATTTTGGTGAAGAGTCTAGGATATTTGCAGCGGAGAAAAACTAAGATACCTTTTACGTTCCTATGATTATACAACGTCTAGGGCAGTGCTTTTCAACCTGTGGGCCACAGAGGATTGTGCAGAGGGCCACAGAGCATTTTGGTAAAAGTCGTATTTTGAAAACGTCGTGCTTGAATTTTTTTGAATTTTCGTGAAGACCTTTTTTTTTATTTATTTTTTTGGAGTCACCTTTTTTCGTCCGGAATAATCGCTTGAATTTCGGTGAAGACCTTTTTTTTTTGAGATCACCTGTTTTCGGACGAAAAAAACCGCTTGAATTCTGGTAAAAACTTTTTTTTTGGATATCACCTGTTTTTGGACGGAAAAAACGTTTCAATCTACTTCAAAACTGATTTAGCCGGAAAATTTGGGTCAAGTTCTTGAGCAATACTTTGGGAGTAGGGCCATGGAAAATTTTCAAAATCAAAATGGGCCACGGTTAGAAAAAGGTTGGGAACCACTGGTCTAGGGTGTTCCCAGAAATGGATATATATACCATTTCGGCTCCAACAACACAATATAGCGTAGACAGGAATGCTTGCAGTGGAGTCAGATGGCAAGTTGGAACGTACTTTTCAAGTCGGGATCAGGTTAAGGTTGACAAAATTTTGCGTTTATTTCGGTGATGATGCGTGTCTTGTGTTTTGATTGTTATAAAAACGCAATCAAAATAACCTTGCAACACTGAGTGAAGACTTTATTTTAAGCAATAATACAATTATTGGTACACTATCATTATTATTACATCACTATTCATCGATTTGGTAGTTTTGTTACGAGAAATTAACCATATACGTTTTTTAAACCCAACTTAACTTTCAGGATTTTACGGTTCGGATCGAGGTGGGTCTTAAATCAGTCGACCTGCTTAATACCTCTGAGTTGAGTGCATGGCTCAACACTAGATCACAAGTCTGTGATTGTAAGTCAAGGCGCTCAAAAACTTTTATGACTTTAAAAGCGCTGCAAAAAAACAACAATTCAAATTCAGAGCAAACAATTGTTTAAATTTTTACATACAAAAAACGTCTTTTAGTAGTGGAAGCCCGAAATGTAAGCATAAATAAATAATGGAAAAGAGAAATCGAGTCACATGCCTGTACTAATGGCAATACCTCTAAAATTGAAATGGAAACTTCCTTCATTTGATATGAGTAGCTTTCACGGCAAAGCTCAGCAACTTATTGTCAATAATTATAGACGACCTATAGCAAAAAATTAAATTATCCTCCTTTAGCACCAAGGTAATTGTTTTAGATGCTGAAGTATTATACCGTACAAATTGTCCAGGGACTTTTCATTTTGATAGTTCATTGCACTATTTCTAAAAATGTCTTGACTAGGTTTTATAACCGTTTTGAGCTTTTTTGTATTATGCTATGGCCAAAAAGAAGACATGAGCTTCTCCTCATTGGTGGCACCAACGTGTCATATCCTAGTCCTCAAATGCTAATGAACTAGCTGAAGTGAACAAAAAATTCAGGTTACGTCTTTTTAGGTTAACTCAACTGCTGGTGTTTCAATCAACTGCAAATCAAAAGATATTGTCAATATCAAACATAAAGACCTCATGTGGGGCACAACGCAATGAAGTAAAGGTAAACATTTTAGTTATTCATTCATTTTTATTCTGGACAACCACAATAAACCACAGAATATGAAAGACAAAAACACGTACTTTTCGGAACGCGAAAGCAGATTTCGTATCAAATGAAGCCACCAAGTAGAGATAATCATCTCGAAGCGCCTTATCCGAAAACGCAAACGCGTGGCCTAGGTGCAGTTAGAACTCAGAACATGCAGTCACCGGCTCTAAAATGAACTCTTTACCTTTCCTGCCATGCTGTTGAGTGTTGGATATAAAAAGTATTCTACAGTAAACCAGGATTGTGTGTGGACCGGAACCAGGAACAAGTTCCAGCAGGAATTTGCCTTTTTCGGAACCGGAACGGTTTGGAATCAATTTTTCATTTACCGGAAAAGGAACAGGAATTCCTAAATCTCAGATTGATTTTGTTCATGAAAGGTTTTTTTGCAGTTAATCGCGCAGTTTTCAAGTAACTTAGTTGCAGTGTACGCGATTACTAAATGTCGTAAATGAGCTTGCATTTGCGTGTCAGTTTAGACGTCAAACACGGACACTATTTCAAAATACAAAATGAACCTAAGTCGTACTTGATCAGAGGCGTTGCTAAAAATGGTGGCACCCGGGGCGGAATTTCGAGGTGGCACCCTTTTTCGTACCAAAAATAGGTGAAGAACAAAAAAAAAAAGTTTTTTTGCTGCAAAATAAGTGGGTTTTCGGTCCAAAAGTATGTGAAGACCAGAAAAAACCGACGCCTTTGTATTTGATAAAGATAAAAATTCATATTTCAAATAGTTTGTATTTTCAAATTATCAAACAAACTTGAAATATTTTTAGAATGCGTTACATGCCAATATGGTATCGATAGTTTGATAAAGCTTTGTTATTTTATAGATAGGCCTAAAATTCTTTTCGTAAGGAATTTCAAAATGTTGTTTTTGTTAAATTTAGGAACAGGTTAGGAATAGGAACAAAATCCATCAGGAACGGAATGGAATAGGAACAAAGATTTAGTGTTCCGGACAACTCTGCTGTAAACTAGAAAGTTGTCGTCCAGTAATCTCACGTCACAAAATCGTAAACCGAGAATTTTTTTTTAAATAAGAAGTTGGCACTTTTCTGGAGTTAGTATAGGTAGATGAGTACTGAAATTGTACGTTGTAGAAATCAATTTAATCAGTAGGGTTTGGAAAATTACAATGATTACGGACTTCATGGCCGAAGATTTCTTTTAATCGCTTTAAAAAGTCTTTATTTATGGTTTCTCAATACTGATGTAAATTTCTACATCTATACCTTATTTACATAGTAAATATTTCAAACCAGAACTTTTTACAAATTTCTCAACTTTTGGTCCCTTGAGGAATGAGGATGCTAAAGATGTCTCTTTGAAACACTTTAGTTTTGCATGAATAAATTTCTTTGATCAGGAGTGTGCGCAAAAATTTTTTGAGCAGGGTGCGCAAACAACATATGGGTTGCCTATTTTTGCATGCTTGTCAAAGCAGCGGAGGTCAACTGAACGAGTTGCTTAGCGGGAGTGGGGCAAAATTTTAATATAACTTGATTCTTAATTAAGGCCCCAGTACCTACGACTGTGATCTAAAATCTCAAACATCTCTTGCAATTCCCCTTCTCCAGAAATCTTGTTTCCAAGAAGATCTGGCATACTACAACTCCGCAGATCAAAATTGTGTCAGCTTGTGGGAAAATTTCATGAAATAAAATTTCATGAAACGACAGAAAGAGCTTAATCAAGCCTTGGAATCATCAAAGGAATATGGCCCTGGAAGCTTTAGTAATTGCAACGTTTTAATATTGCAAAACAATGCATAAAAAGTTTGTAAAAAGACCATCGGCCATCAGTTTGCAAAAAGATCAAGAAATCATGTCAACCTCACTCAAAATGACGAAGCCAGAAAAATCTTGCCACACCTAAAAAAGTCACTTTGCGCAGCGGAAAGAAACTTTTAGAACTGGTCTATAGTGATGGGCAAAAGTCTATAGTGATGGGCATCACTATAGACCGGTCCTAGAAAATTGCGTGCGAATCATGAGCGTACCGCATTACCAGCGTAAAAGCTGTCAGTTGGTTATATTAAACGAAAAGGATACGCTCGTACGTCCGCAATATCACGCACATATAGACAAACGTCTCGGCGAACTATACTATTTACAGAAGATCTAATTAGTGACTAATCATTGGCCTCGTTGGATTTGTCATAGCGGGTGATTTTGCTTTGTGATTATATTATGATCTTAACATCTATCTAAAATTGTTACTTCATAACAGCCGTATTGGTTTCAAAAAATTCCTGTTGCAGGAGATCACTTGTTCCACAGGGTGGCCCATTAGTAGGCTTACAGTTATTGTTCGAAAGTGTTGAAAGATTTTTTTTATTGGTGGTATATACTTTATTTCAAGTCATATTTCAGTTCCTGGTACTTAGCATGTGATGTGAAGCGCTTTGAAATGTGCTGCTTCGAACATAAAAACAAATTTAATCGATTTATTTTGTGATTGCTGCATACCTACTTATTGGCCACCCTGTACAATTTTCAACGAATCAACAAGGTGAAGACTTTACAACAACTAGCATAACGACTGAATCAAAATATTTATCATTTTTTTAAAGAACGAAGCAATGAAGAATAAAGCATAAAAAATAAAGCAATGAAGACAAAAGCTGAAAAGGAAATGGAAGAATTACGTGAGAAACCAAACAAGATTTTCAAATTCGTTAAATTTATGAAAAGGCATGGAAAAGAAGTTGAAGGAGGAAATGGATTAAGAGTAGAGATGGAAGAATTGGTTTCAGTCAAAAAGATCGATGTAAAATATGGAAGGAACATATGAAGTGAATTATGAAATGAGGAAAATGCTTAGGACCACAAGGTGGCCGCTACTGTGGTTGAAGGGCCAGTAGAGAAACTTTCTTGCAAGGAAGTGAAAAAAGCGATCAAAAAAATGAAACAGGGAAAGGCTGCGGGGCTCTTTGAACTAACAACGGAGATATCGATGCTGGAACGGGGGGGGGGGGCGGGGGGCAGCTGCCCCTCCTGCCCTTTTACCAGGAAGGGCAAGGGGGGCAGTACTGCCCTTTGCATTTCAGTACGATAGTAACGAAGCAAACGCTTGCTATTCTCAAAGCTCGCTTATCCAAAAGCAAGATAAATTTAATTGTTTATGAACAATAGATCTAACAGTTAATTTAATGGTTTGTGAACAATAGACCCGACAAATGACCCAATTGTGCACTACAGCATTTAGCACAGTAAAAAGTTTGTAGCAACTTGCAGTAGGCTATACTACATACTGTACGTTTTTTTTTTGCTAGCTCGTGAAAGATAATCAATTGGATAAAACTTAACTAATATCCTCCTAGCGTCAGTTTAAACTGATGGCACGCGATGGCGTACTGGATTTACAACAAGCATTTGAGGAATTAAAGTTTAGTGGTTTGTCAACCAACAGAGCCCTTTTTAGAAAAAAAACGTAATAAAAATTTTTGTCGATTCAAATCACGTTGCAGTACAATTTTTATTTTTTTAAAAAATATCTTTCATTATAAGCAAAATTACTCTCCATAAATTGACGCTAAAACGTTCATTGAAATCAATAAAAACAAATTGCGTGTGTTAAATGATTTCTAAATTACGTACCAATAAAATACAAGAGCAATCTTGTGGAATGTATTTGGTCAGCCTTTGAGCTGTGACACCCAATTTAGTTCCATTAGTTTAAACTTATGCTACGAAGATATAGAGTGCTACAAAATTCATAGGTGGGCAAGTTAATGCAAAACGTTAGCTTCGTTAACCACTAGTCCGTTAACAAACTTCACACCTCCGTTAACGTTAATCCGTTATTTTCAGCTTTAATTAACGGCAGTAAATAAAATCCGTTAATCTGTTAACATTTTGCGTGTAATTTACATTTCGTTTTATTCACTCGCTTCTAGAACACGTATTGACGCTGTTGAGCTGATTGTAAGGAAATATTTATTGCTATGGTGGTCTTTTTGTGTTTTGAAAGATACATTTTACAGTCTAATCTAATTTCAAGATAAAAACAAGTTCAAATGAACAACGAAGCTGCAAGATATTAACGATAAATACCTTAACGGAAGTTAACAGAATTTAACGGAAGTTACTTTAGTCCGTTAACAGCACTTAACGGAAGTTAATTTAGTCCGTTAACATGAAAAAACTTTTTAACGGATTAACGAGTTAATGAAAAAGTTAGCTTCGTTATTAACGGATTAACGATTAACGGACTTGTGCCCACCTATGACAAAATTTCAAATTAAGAACTCAAGGATCAATGTCTGTAGACCTCAGGCCAGTGCTGTCACTACGGGGTAGCCAGGGGGGCCGTGCCCCCCTAACGGATGCTTGTGCCCCCCATTTAGGTTTACTCAAAATACTGTTTTTGGAACATTACTCAGTGACAAGGCGACACACAATGATGGAAAAAGGAATAAGTACGTTCAAACGTAATTCTCCTTTAACGTTTTCTCGATTTTTTGCGAAATTGCTGGCAACCAACTGCTGTGTCACATAAATCTGACGCAATATTCCGTCTTATTAACACGCCTATACAGATGTGTCGCGAAAGATAGATGTAAGCCGGCAAAATCGTTATTGGTACGTAATACATTTTTTCATAGACCAGCTGTTTTGATTTTTAGAGCACACTCAAGATTTGAGGTCGCAGTTAGTGGCACAAACAAGGTGAAGGGGCTTAAGCCCACTTAGCCAACTCACTTAGAAATTTTTACCTTAAAACGCGAGCGTTTAAGCGTATTTTAGACTTGACCTGAAGTAAGGAGGGGGTTGAAGGTGCTAAGCAATTTAATTCTTTGAAATTACTTCAAAACTTTAGCTATTGAGTTGTTCATATGGCTTTAAAAAGTGTGAAATGTGATTAAATGGGGTTAAAATTGCAACTTTTTTGCTGCAAAATTGCAAAAATCGCCTAGCGGCTGGGGCTACGCCCCAAGCCCCGTTCACAGTCACTAAATATTTAGTGACTATGTCCCGTCTGTGACACGTTTGAGTTGCATTAGTATGTTCAGCACGGGGACTAAATCAGGCTGTTTTTGTGCAAAAAACAAATTTAGTGTTGGTTCACTCCTCTTAGCAAAATTCTGGTTTCACGTTTGATAGCATTCATTGCTCTGGAAAGATTTTTTAAGCGACTATGGGCCTCAACGAAACGAGCTAAGAAGTGCTGCCGGCCTTATTTTAAAATTGCGCATAGTTGCAGCCGTACGATCTGAAGATTAGTTTTTATATGCTAATTTTAGTGCCCCTCCACTTTTGGCTAGTGCCCCTCACTTCATTTGCTCTGGCGACAGCACTGCCTCATGCCCAGCGCCAAGGGGGGCATTCCGGGGCCTTGCCTCCCCAAATGAGAACTGTGCCCCCCTAAGCGAGGATTGTGCCCCAAGAAAGTAACAGACTCGGTGCCATTGGAATGCAGTTCGAGGCTTGAGACCCCAAAATACTGATCATCACCCCAGAATTCGTGAGCAAGAACCGTTCTTTCGCAGATTCTGCGGTGAAGAATTTTGTTTTTGTTCTTATGGTCGTCACTCACGAATTCGAGGGAACAAAGTTTTTGTGCCCCCAAAAAAAATTATTTGTGCCTCCCCAGTCACGCTACTCTGGCGCCAGACATTCAAATTTTTAAGGTTGTTTGTAGCCCTAGTTGGAACGAATGACGCTGACGTTACTAGAGGCGAATCCAGGTGATCCGGACCTCTGCTCAAACCGGATTAATATAAGAAAAACTTGTAACCCATAAAATTCATTGCAATGACTGGATCAAGATCCATTTCTTGTCCAGACCTAACAGCAAAATACTTGTTGATGATGGAGATGTGAGATGTGGTGGAAATAACCATCGTTTTCAAAATTATCTTGTTTTGTAAATACAGACAAGTTAGTTTAAAATTTGTGATTTTTTTGTTTTAAGGTTTACCAGCTTGTTATAAAAAGGCTAAAATTTTACCACTAGCCGCCGCCCTCATAGCCAATCTACTCATTTACGCAGCCGGTTTAATCTTGTTTTAGCACGGCTAATTTTATGCCACAATTTAAAAGCATTAATTTTTGCTACAATAAGCCTAAAATTAAGTTATTTTTGCACAAAAATCGTAAAATCTCCGAGTGCTGGGGGCTCCGCCCCCAGACCCTCTTGCCTCCGGCTGTTGGGAGCGTTGCCCCAAACCTCTGATGGCATCCTGCGGTAGAGACTGCTCTTACTTAATTGATAATTCGTTTGTTGTTATTTTTTACTGTTTATTCGATGTACTTAGTACTTTGGCTTCGGTGAAGTAATTGTTTGACAGTATTTCCTCAATGTTGATGGTAATGACTGAGCTTGAAAGTGCCCCTTGAAAAAGTTGCCCCCCCCCCCTTGCCCTTTTGACGTTACGGCACCCCTGAACGGAGATAATTGTTGCAGGTGGCAGAATTGCAGAGAAAGTGATGTTACAGCTTTGCCAACGAGCTTTAGATGGAAAGGGAATCCCGGATGAATGGAAAACCAGCGTTTTGGTGCCAATTTTTAAGAAAAAATGAGATGTGATGAACTGAGGTTCGTATAGAGGAGTGAAGTTGCCGGAACATGGCATGAAGATTATTGAAAGAGTGTTGGAGAGAAGAATACAAGCATTAGTTGATTTTGATGAAGCGCAGTTTGGTTTTATGCGTAAAAAGGAAACAATGGATGCCTTATTCTTACTACGAAGGTTGCAAGAAGAACATCGAGCGAAAGACTAAGTAATGTACATGTGTTTTGTTGATTTGGAAAAGGTATTTGACAGAGTACCAAGAAGAGTGATGGAATGGGATATGAAAAAAAAAGGTTTGCCTGAAATCCTGGTCAAGGCGGTGATGAGTCTTTATGAAGGGGCAGAAACGAAAGTTAGAGTTGGATATGGCTTGTGGGAAGAATTTTCTGTGGAAGTTGGTGTACAGCAAGGATCTGTGTTGTCACCTTTGTTGTTTGCAATGGTGATAGATGAAGTTACAGAAAATGCAAGGAAACGTTGGATGAAACAAATGCTTTATGCAGACGATTTGGTCCTAATGGGGAAAACTATGGAAGAACTGAGGGAGAACTTTGATGAATGGAGAGAGGCATTAAAGCAAAAGGATGAGAGTCAATATTGGAAAGACAAAGCTGATGGTGAGTGGGATGGAGGAAGAAACATTCGACAGTAAGATTGATCCTCGTGGCGTGTGTGGAACATGAGTATGTCTTACTCGGTGTTATGTACAACATGTGGTAAGTGGTTCCACGCAAGATGCACGGATAGGAAGAAAGATGCAGTATATTTGAACAAAAATTTTGTTTGTAAGAAATGTAGAAGTGTGGTGAAGAACTTCAAAAGACCCAATGAAAAACTGTGTGATGGTGTGGAAACTGTAAGCAAGTTCACTTATCTAGGTGACAGATTGAATGCAACTGGTGTGTGCAAAACAGCGGTAACAGCTAGATCAAAAATTGGTTGAAACTTCATGACTAAACAAAAATCTTTAACCCTATTCGGACCAGGCAAAATTTTTTGATTAATGGCCCACGGGGGAGATTGATTCGACACAACAAATTCAAACGTTAATAACTCCAGAATTACAAAAGATAAAAATCCGTTTTTGCTCCACGAGAAGCTCAATTTTCTCACAAAAAGTCCAAACCTTTTGTCATTATATTTGCAACCTTGATCTTCAATTAATTTGAACATAAGTCAAGGACTATCAGAAGCGATCGGTTCGCTTTTTATCTGCATAATGTTAATAAGCGTTTGATTGCCATAACGCGGCATCGCAGCTGGAGTTTTATTCAGTAACTCAAGAGATAACTACGGATTAAATTAAAAGATTATTTCTATCGTGTTAAAATATATAAATCATTAGTTTGTTGCTGGATTAATTGCAAGCTGAATATTTGTTACTGTTCTAGTTCCTTTTGCTAAACACAACAAAATATGGTATTTTTTGTACAAAAATTGATAAAAGAACTAGCATCAAGCCAGTATTTTTTCTCATTCACGTTGTGTGTGAATGTCAATGACATAGCTGTAACAAACGTCAAAAAAATGGGTTGAATTTTGATGTAATTTTGGTGTAATGAATTAGTATCCTGAAGATTCGCAGTCTAATATCATATAGTAAGATTTTTCACTTGGAAAACTCGTACTATGGGTTTCATTCTCAATATGGTAAATCTGGCAATGCTAAACCTAATCAAAAGTGCTGCATAGCATTCTGTACATAACAACATTGTTATAAAATTTTTATATAACAACATTTTTATCATTAGTCGAGTGGATGAAGCGTCTGCTGCTGATACAGTAGATTTGGGTTCGATTACCGGTCTGGTCAAACCAAAACTTGAAAAAAGTTTGTATTTGCATCCAGCTTCCTGGCTAGATATTAGCAACAAAATGGGCAGTGCGAAGCTTTCACCGTGTGTGGTAAACAGGTGGGCAAACGACAGCCTTTTCTCGAAAAATGAACGATTTTTTGGCTGCCTGTAGACAACTTGGTAAATAAAAATGCAATTACCTCGAACTTACAAAAAAAACTTTTTAAATGTGTCGGACGGAGTCAGTAGCGTACGCAGGATTTTGAAAAGAGGGAGGCAGGAACCTCAGAAAATTTGAGAAGAACAAAGGTCGGAATGAACATTTTTTCACTTCAATTTAGTCCAATTTTTCGCCCGAAAATAGGTGAAGACCAAAAAAAAAAAAAACAGGTCTTCACTCTAAAGTTATTCCGATTTTTCGCCCAAAATTAGGTGGAAACTAAAAAAAAAGTCTTTACTCAAATTTAGTCCAATTTTTTTGGGTGCGGGCCGAAAACAAGGGTCTTCGCCTACCATTTGTGTACTCAAAGCTTCTGCGCAACTTACAAAGGGGGGGGGGGCATTTCGCGATTTTGCATACTAATCTATGCTAATTATATAATTCTGGCGACCCAAAGGGGGGGAAGCCATGGCCAAATGCCTCCCCCCAAATACGACCCTGGACGGAGTGTAGTAAATGATAATTTTTTCAAACTATTTTTTGTACGATTTTTCACGGACTTTCAAATTATAAGAAAAAAATAAGAAATTAGTCGAACTTGATATTCAGATTCTTGGTTGATTTTTAGAATAAAAGTTTGGATAATTTGGAGCACTGTAATAGGTTTTGGCGTCCGAATAATTTTTTTTGTTACTTACGTTGTAAAAGATTACGTTGTCTAATATTGGAGAGTAATTTTTTCTCAAAAATTCAAAAATTCTACAGTTTTTATGAAGTTTATATAAGAAAACCTAAAATAATTTGATCATTGCTCGTCATAAGATTTTTCAAAATCTTATATAGCACCCGATGGGCTTACCTTCTAGTGTATTATCACAACTGATTTCAGAACTAAAAAGCAAAAATTACAATTGTTTTCAACATTGTAATTACAATTTATGGTTCTTCTGATCGAAATACCATTCTTTTTATCACTACTTGTATCATTCTACAAAGACTGTCTAATTCTCAAACGTAACGATTTTATCTTGATAATCTTTCAGATTTTATTTCAGAAGTGGCTTTATACCAAGTTGTTGTAAACTTTGGTTATTACTGGGATTAGTGCTGAATAAGTTTAGAAAAAACAGTAAAAAAAATAGTATAATCCCAAAAGGCTAAAAATTTATTTACGGTTCTCATCTTTGATCAAAATCTTCAAAGCTATTCTACTTCTATTGTCCTCACCACTATAGCATACGTAAGATTTTCTAAGGAGAGGCAGAAAATTTGAGAATAACGAAGACCAAAAGAAATATTTCTCCACTCAGAATCAGTCCGCTTTCCTGCCCAAAATTAGGTGAAGACCAAAAAACAAAGAAAAAAAGGTCTTTAGTCAGATTTTGTCCGTTTTTGTGCTCAAACTTTCCGCTCAAGTTACAAAGGGGAGGGGGGCATGCCGCAATTTTGCATACTATTCTATGCTAATTATACTATACTGACAAACCAAAGAGGAGGGCCATGGCACCATGCCCCCCCTAAATATGTCCCTGGTCCTCACATCCAGAACCAGCAATATTGTTTGTAAGCGATAAAGCCGTTAGATAGTGGCAGCAAATTAGAAACATTAAAAATTTGTCAACGACTTCAGTGAATTTAGATATCTTAGTTATTTATAATCACAAAAAATCCAGTATAAATTCATCTACTACAGTAAATGGTCAGCTAATTGGATTGTTACTAGCAAAGTCTGTTAGTAGAGAATTTGCTTTCCGTTTTTATATTTTGTATCTACAAACATAATTTTTGTTGGTTGTGAATGTACAGTGTACATACATAAAAGCCAAAATTGAGAAGTAATAAAACAACATAAATTTTTCAAATTAAACATGCCACGGTTGCTACCTATCATTATAGACCACAAATGAAAAATTCAATGTGAAACTCAGTGATATCTGCAATAGTACTCCGTGCTGTAGGCCTGTAGCAGCATCTAATACAAAACTAGTAAATGCGGTAACAAGTATAATATACCACATAGCGCTTTTTACAATGTACATACCCAATAATTGTTTAGTTTGATGCGAATTTTATAAAAAATTAATAACATTTTACACTAGCTATTGGATATTGCTTCGAAAAGCATTTTTTACGCAAAGCTTTTAGTAATAATAACCTTGAATAACAAAAAAGGCAAAAATCGAAAATAATGACTCCGAAACAAGTATTATCAAAAACTGTCTACTTTTTTGAATATCGCAAAGGCATACAAAATGTTGCAGTTTCGTGAAAACAAAGCGGATGCGCACAATGAAGTTATCAGTGTGCTGCTACGTCACGCGCAAAGACACTAGGGCAAGTTCCTGTTTTGGATGTTATCACTTGAACTTCATGAAAAAACTTTAGGCAGTCAAAATTATGCATATGTTTCTGTGAAAAATGAAATGAACATCTTCTACTGATACTGTTACCTAGCAGAAACTAAAGATTTATTTCTAATTTGCGTTTTTTTGTTTTTTTAGTCACCAAAAACAAATTTCGAACATAAAGACTACTGAAATTCATGCTGCATTCCACACACTTGATAACTTATGAATATTTTTGACTACTGTATATCAGCAACGAGAAAAAAAAGACAGGCAAAAAAACTAAAGGATTTGCGCTTACGTTGGCCTCTAATTCTTTTATCAATCAATACGTTTATTTTGCTAAATCGCAATTCTTATTTATGAGCGAAATGCTAAGAATGAAACTTAGTTTGGAATTGGGTAAAATGATACGAAATTGTCAGAGAAATTTAGCTGTGAGCTTTGGAAATCATAAAGAAATTTATTATGCCTCAGGCTAACTAGTAAATAAAAATCTATTGTCTCAACTCTTTTTGAACATCAATCGCAACAAAAGCCGTTCAAGTGGTCATTGGATTTACGTTCGAAAAAGCGTGAAATTATTAATTACGACAGAACAATTGGGACTTACAGGATTAAATTAATTTTTCGAAAATTTTGCCAAAAACGCAGGGTCGACCTTGAGAAATGTTGATTATCTCCGAATCGAGTTGTCATGCAACAATGGTTTTACAAATGAAAGTTGAAGTAGTAAATTTTAGGAAAAGTTAAGAAATTTAAATATTGTAACTTGATTGCTTCATACGAAAATTTCGAAATAAATGAAGGGGGGAGCTAATCGATCCCCCCCTGGGCCGAATAGGGTTAAGGAAAATCTTCGAGAGGATTAATATTTACTGCTAAAGTATTTCAGGAGGCAATATGCCTTACTTCCCCTTACAGACCAAACCACCAACAATTAAAACTTTACACCATGATGCAAGATTCTAAACGTGTTTTGGGATTTAATTGCAAAAGGAGGATTGAACAACTAAATTTTTTCGATTGGCTTGTAAATGTTAAAAATCTAGTTCTTTGAAATGGCTCTGAACTCGTGCTAAATGTGATCGAATGAGATTTAAATAGCTTTTTTTTCCAAAAATTTACAAAAATAGCTCAGCGGTTGGGGGCTTTGCCCCCAGACCCCCATAGCCACCGGCGGCTGGGGCTCCGCCCCCAGACCCCCGTCTGTGATACGTTTGAGTACACTAGCTTATTCATAACGTCTCCTACGTTAGACATTTACACTTTTTAACGATTAGTTTTCGCCATCTCCCTTTACCAAAATCCTGGTTAAGTGCCATCAGGCTACGGCTTCAGATCTTGCATTCTACGATATCTTTGCCCCGCAAAAAGTTCCTTCTCCGAAAAAATTTGATGACGTCATTGCATGTGATTTGTGGTTTGGGCCTCTCCCAATCGAAAATCCTGGCTACGCCTGTTGTTGCGTAATTAATGTCAGTTAATGAATTCGAATAGTCAAAAAAGATTTTCTTCTAAATATTTTCGAGCTGGATGTTTTTGTTTTCGTAATTAAGCCTTTCTCGTTAATCATTATGTTATGTTCTTTATGAAGTTTACCTCTGCGCCAGTGTTTATTTTCTCATTGTTTTTAACGGAAACCGCTTGTTCGATCGCTCGCTCGCTCTTACATTGTTATATCTTGACCGCCTAATAAAAAACGATTTAATCTACACCTTTGGTGGAGAATTGGGCAGGAATTAAAGAGATGAATTAAGATCTGAGTTTCAAGCGCGTTTCACTGTAGCTAATCACCTTTGTTGGCACCCGTAGTGCACCCAAACCACTCGAATAAGACTGCTGCGTAACAATAGGAAATAGTAACACTAGATCAACTTTTATTCAAAGTAAATGGCTGTATTTATGTACAAGCAGATCAAAAATAAAAATCCCGCGGTATGTAGTACAATCTTATGTTACTAATGGTTCGCAATACAATACTAAAAATAAATCCAACATAACACCAAAGTTCTATTCAACCAATATGTGGTATCAATTTATCTCACATCGAGGCCCAGCCCTCTGGAGTAATGTACCAACTTTTTTCAAATCCCAGAATCTCATGATAGCAACCTTTAACTCTAAAATACGAAAAAACTTAAATATTACTTAATACGAGTCTGATTTATTGACTGTCGTTGCTGTTCATGTGTAAAATCATCCTGCTGTTTTTGGTCGTTTGTTGAACTCTTGGACAGGTTTAGTCTAGAAAAGTATCTTTGCTTGGTGGTTACATTATGAAACTCCGAGAAAACTCCGAAAGTTTTTCTTGGTTTTTCGGTCTCTGTGAACTCGGGTGTTCTTTTCCTGCTTTTGTTCTTTCTTTTCAAGTATATTTTCGAGTCCACAACGCAAGCGGAAAGTAGAATCTATTGGTGGTGGCTTCGTGCGGTACAAATTCAACTGGGAAAAGCACCAGGAACTGAAGTTGCGTGGCTATTTATCGTCTTAAACTTTAAATTCAACAGTCTTTTATGATGATTATTGATTTCGATAGCTATATATTTTGTCTATCAAGTATCGATGCAGGTCTTTTGAGACCCAGATATAAGAGATCAAGTATTCAGTTGATAGTTTACTGAATTCCATAATCAGTGTTTACTGGTTTTACGGTAATTATATATTAGTGGTGAAATTAAATCCAAAACCCGATTTAAAAAAAAAAATTCAAGGAATTTCGTTCGAGGGAAGCTTGTCATCAAATCGAAATGAATTTGAAATACTGACTCAATCACGTTTCCTTAATGAAACAACGTCATTGCAAATTTTGAACAGAAACTAGTAAACAATTCCACGAAAATTCCCGCAATATTGTGTCAAAAACACAAAGTTTACTCTTGAGATTATTGCCAAATGATTTGCAGCTTTGGCGCCACACCCAGAAATCTTTCCTGGGTAATCCAAAAAATGCGTTTGTAGCTTTTTGCTTCATTTCTTCTTCCGTTTCATAATTGTACTATAATTAAAACATCAGAATGTACTAAAACGGAAGCCCATTGAAAAAGTGCAAATCATGTAGGGAAATATTCATTTCCAGGATTCAAGATTTGTTTTGTCATAATCTTAGTGAAAATTGTTTGGTTCACAACAAAAGCACTTAAACTGAAGTAACTAAAATAACGACTGCAACAGTTAGTGAAATGCTGAATTTGAGTTGTAATATGAAAATATCTTTTGATATGCGTTGCAATTGACGTTGGCATTTTGTAAGAATCGCCTTGCTTTGCCCCCTCCCCCCCCGACACGCGAGCAATTACTGCAAGTTTGTTTTATCGCTTGTTTTCTTAATTTAGTGTTTACAATCGGTGTTTGGTCATCGTAGTTATCGATGATAATTTATTTGTTATAGTCTCCACCACTAAAAACGCCATTTAGGGATTGTTCAGTGCCGAGGTGAGGCTGGGAAATTATTCTATTGAATTGAATCTACCAGAGTTATGTCGGGCCGCGCTTATCGGTTTAGGGACAACATGACAGAAATTTCCTCTGTCGCATTAATAACGAGAATCTTTTTAAAAGGCGCTAACGAACGAAATACTCGCCAAAGGCAAGAGATTATTTTTTCACGTGCATATGAAGCTCTGCGAGCTGTGTAACGTCATTTTCGCTCGTTAAGTTACTTGAATCAATCGCGAGATATAACTGCAGTAAAAAAATGTCACATTTTCCTCGCCAACTTAACAAAGATTTTGAAGCACTCTTTCAGCGTACGAGACATTTTTTTGGTCAGAAATTTAATGGCAAAATGCTGAAAACTAAAACTAAAGCGAATTTTCGTTGAAAATTACTTAACAATGGTCTCCATGTTTGCTATTAAACTGCTGAGAAGAAAGCGAATTGCATTGAGAACCGTTCGCTATATCGACTGATAAAAAAATATTGAGTGGCGACAGTTGAGAAAAATAAAATACACTCTTTTTATAAACACATTTTTTTTAGAACATGAAACTCGTTTTTGCTCAAAATTTAAGAGCAAATTAAAAACAATGCTAGACTCGGCATCAAAATAAACCAAAAGCAAACGAAAACAAAAATTCAAATCAAAGAAAAGAAACTTAATTTTGTAGTGATTCAAAACGGGTAAAATTTTAGTGATTTTCATTTGTTTTCAAGCAAAATTGCAATTATTCTAAGAGGATAGAGAGCTGTTTGAGTTTTTTTTTGTAGTCGTTCCAAAAAAGCTTGTTTTTTGAAGTTGAACGACTGCTCAAAAAATTTTACGGTGCAGCAAAGCGAAAAAAAGCCAGGCGAGGAAATTAAGTACTGTTGCAAATGGGGTCGCTAAAATTGACATCGATGCTCTAAAATTAAAAAAAAAAAATCTAGAACAAATGATACGGAAAATTGACAAAAAATTAAAAACAGCCAGTCTCAACTCTAGAGTTGCTGGTTCTAAAAAAGATCAGTGTACTTCGACTTGTTCACTTTGAAAAAATTTTGAAACCTATTGTTGCTGTTAACATAAACGTATACCGACCAACAACCTTAAGAGCGCTTCACGTCATTTAAAAAAATGTGGTAAGGTAAAAGTTGTTCTTTTTTTTTTTATATTGATCCAAAAATATAATTGAACTCTGCGTTCATTACGTAATTGTTATCAATCGAGGATTTTGCAAGCTTAGAATACTAGCGCATGTCCCATAGTCTGGAGTGCCGAAACGTCAGAAGGGCAAGGGGGCAGCTTTTTCAAAGGGCACTTCAATACTGTACGTATATTCATTACCATCAACATGGGTCTCTAATGCTGTCAAACAATTAAACACTTCAACAAAGTCAGAGTACTGATTACTTCGCATAAACACTAGGCTTAAAAAATAATAACAAACAAATTATCAATTAAGTAAGGGTAGGTTCAGCCATTGGGGATTTGGGGGCAACGCCCCCACAGCGGAGGCAAGGGAGTCTGGGGGCTTTGTCCCCAGCCCTCGGAGATTTTGCAATTTTTTTTGCAAAAATAACTTAATTTTAGGTCTATTTTAGCAAAAATTAATGTTTTTAAAACGTGGCATAGGAATTAACAGTGCAAAAGCATAATTAAATTTGCTGCACAAATGGGCTATGAGGGTGGTGGTTAATGGTAAAATATCAGCCTTTTTATTATAAGCTGGTAGATCAAAATCAAGTCAAATCTTTCATTAAACTCGCTGTATTACGCCGAAGCGTGTAACGAGTTGGCGGGGCCCATCTCCGCGTCAGTGCGCCAATGGGCAACACAGCTCCTTTCAAAGAAATGTCGCAGCAGTGGCGAGCCGTTGGCAACACTGTGTCCGATTTGACCTGCACTACGTTTGAACCTCGGACCTCCCGCTCCAGAGACGAACGCGTTCCCGCTCGACCAACTGGCGGGTAGCTGGTGGATCATGAAATAAAATAAAAAAATAAAATAAATCTAAAAAAAATTACAAGTTTTAACCTAATTCGTTTGCATTTACAAAAAAAGATAATTTTTGGAGATGTTCATCGCCGCCCCCACCGAGTATTTTACTGTTAAGTCCGAACAAGAAATAGATCTTGTTTCAGTTATTGCAATAAATTTTATGTGTTAGGAGTTTTTGTTATATTTCTCCGTTTTGAGCAGGAGTCCTGACCCCTAAATCCGTCACTGGTAACGCCCGCGCCGATCGTTCCAATTAGGGCTACAAACAAAGTTAAAAACTTAAATATCTTGAGAATAATGCTTAGGCTTACAAACATAGGATCTTTGAGATCTAAATTTGAAATTCTGTAGCGCCCAATCTTCCTAGCGTCAATTTAAACTGACGAAGGTAAATTGGATGTTACAGGCTAATCAAGTGCATTCCACAAGTTTGTTAATTTTTGTACACGTTATTTAGAAATCATTTAACACACGCAATCTGTTTTAATATGGTGACATTTTACCGTAAATTTTCAAGTTAAAAAGAATAAAACGAAAATAAAAAATATTCATACGGGCTTTTTTAGTTTGTTTGCTTTTTTAGGGTAATGATGGGTGCCGTCGCTATGAGGTGGGTCAGGGGTACTCTTTCGCCCATTTTGGTTTGCTAAAAATACTGTTTTTGAAACATCACGCAACGACTAGACAACAGACAATGATGGAAAAATTGCTGTGCATTAATCTGACGCAGTATTCCGTCTTGTTAACACGCCTTCACGTATGTGTCGCTTAAGAGAGATGCAAGCATGCAGAATCGCTACCGGTACGCAGGGGCGCCGAGAGGGGGGGCAGGTTGGTACGATGATCTCGGAGCCCATGGACTTTAGGGGATCCATTAGGGGGCTCATGGGTTTCAGGAAGGCAGTTGGCTTCAGCGGGCCCACCAGAGAGCCCATGAGCTCGAGAGAGGGCCCATCGAAATGACACTGAGAAATCAGCATGTAAAGCCTGAAGACCTTATTTTTTTTATTTGGATATCACCTAATTTCGACCGAAAAGACCGTTAGAATTTTGGTGAAGACCTTTTTTTTTTTTTTTTTTTTGGAGATCACATCATTTTTCGAACCAAACTACAGCATTTTCTCCGTCTATTTTGGACTTCACAAAACCGGAAATCCGTCATATTTGAGCTGGTCCCGGGCCCACTTTTGGTCTCCGGCGGCACGGCCGGTACGTCGTTAGTGATTATGACATGAAACAATCCGTGGATACATTTTTTTTCAAATGCCAGTTGTATTAATTTTTAATGCACACTCAAGATTTTGGGGTTACAGTCAGTAGCGCAACAAGGGTGAAGGGGCTTAAGCCCCATTAGCCAAGTCACTTAGAAAACTTAACCTCAAAATACGAGCGTTTAAACATATTTTAGGCTTGACCTGAAGTTAGAGGGGGGCTGAAGGTGCTAAGCAATTTAATTCTTTGAAATGACCTGAATTTTTGGAATTCAGCTATTCGCATGTCTTCAAAAGTGCGAAATGTTATTAAAATGACGTTGAAGTCTCTACTTTTTTTGATGAAAATCGCATAAATCGCCCAGAAGCTGAAGACACTGCCTCCAGGCCCCCGTCCACATTCACTAAATATTTAGTGAATATGCCAGTCTGTGACACGCTTGAGTTGCATCAGTTTGTTCAGCACGGGGGCTAAATCATGCAGTTTTTGTGCACAAAAAAACTTTTGGTTCACCCCTCTCAGCAAAATCCTGGTTGCACGCCAGCTGGCAATCACAGCTTTAGATAGATTTTTCAAGCGATTATGAACAGCAAACGAAACGAGCTCAGAACTGCTGCCAGCCACGTTTTCAAATTGTGCTTAATTGTAGCCCTACAAAATCTGAAGATCAGTTTTTACAAGCAAATTTTAGTGCCCCCTACTTTTGGCTAGTGCCCCCTCAATTCGTTTGCTCTGGCGAAGACACTGGTTAGTGGTTACGATTAAGGTTTGAATTAAATTTGGGGTTACTTTTAGAGTAAGAATTTGAGTTGGGTTAGATTTGGGTTAGAATTAATCAAAAATTGGATAGAAATTTCCGGTAAAATAGACTCTTCCATTTTGTTGAAATTGATTTAATGAACTTTTTAGTGCCACTTCGTGAGAGTATTTGTTTGTAATAAAAAAAGATATTTTTTTCATAAATTGAAAATTATAATGTATTTTTGGATAGACAAAAAACATTTTTACGTTGTATTTCTAGAAAGGCTACGAGCGTATTTCGGTTCACAAAACACTAAAGTTTAATTACTAGAATGTTTCTTGTAGCTCCAATACTCTCTTGTGTGTTGTCAGTTTTGTCGGGCAGTACTGCCCCCTTGCCCCCCCCCCCTGGTGAAAGGGCAGGGGGGCAGATGCCCTCCCCCTCCGTTCCGGCACCACTGCACATAGTATCTTTTTCCATAACAATTGCAGTACATACCGTCATACAGAGTTGCAGACACAGTACGCTTGAACGCATTATTTTGAAGTAGAAATGCATCTGACGTCACAATGAAGTATTTATTAATCGCTAACACAACATCTCGTTGAGAAATCCGACCGAGCATTTTTGACAAGTGTTAAGCGAGACGGTAAGGAAATAGCATTTTGTCTACGAAGATTTTTGGTCGTTAACGCCTTTTAGCGAGCGAAAATGGCTTTTAGGAGCTCGCTAGCTTGTTTTGTCATGTGGGCCCAGGCTCGATCTTGAGATTGACAAAGTGACAGCCTTAATGCGGGCTTTACTTGCGTACTTGCCTGGTGTTTTAGACTTTTAGATGCTGCAAAAGCATAATCAAAATAACTTGCAATCCCGCATGACGACTTTTTTTAAGCATCATTCGGTTATTATTAATATTGCGTCACAACTCACAATTGATTAGCAGTAAGCAGTTTTATTTAAACCACATACAAGAGCAATAACTGTATACATTTTTTCAACGTAACTAAACTTTCGTGCTTTTTCGGGCTTGGTTTTGATTTCAAATCACGTTTCGGGTTCGGGCTTATGCTTTCGGGTTCGAATCTGTTCTAGTTGGCCTGTTTACAACTCTGGGGTGTACAATACACCCACTAATCAGAATTCCTGTGACTCATCTTTTCCCAATAGCTGCGGTATCATTTTCTACTTTAATTGTAAGTTGTAAAAATGCGCTGGGAACAAAAACATCAATACAACAGTTTTCAACAAACACAACGTTATATCAGTTTTAATGTTTTTGAAATGCTTGCTATTAGCAGTTGGTTTCTGCTTTGACTGTTGAAAGTTTTTGCCAATCCGCGGGGTCGAGAGTGGATCCTTTTATCACCTCGTAAATTATTTAAACGGGACGGGCTTGTCCAGTTGGATGAGGATTCTGGTTTAAAGTTGACAAAATTTCGGGCTTAATTCAGGTCCGATACGCGCCTTGTGTTTTAGATGCAATAAACCATGACCAAAACGACTTTCATGTAAAAAAATGTAATAAACTTTGATATAAAAAAGACAATCAAAATAGCTACGAAACATGAGCAAAAAAAATTTGCAACTCTGAGTGAAAGCTTCATTTAAGCATCCATACCGGTGGTTCTCAATTGTGGCTCTTGATTATCTTTCCCGGGGCTCTCATTGACCCTTTAAAAATTAACCATTTTTAATTTCAAATGTTTTCACTGTTTATGAAAACTTATTGAACCATTCTTCATTTCAATAGGAAACTAATTAATATTATTACAGCAATAAATTTAGTCAAACTTGCTACTACTTGGTTGTCATTATCTCTTTAGCCTGCTTACAGTCGGGATAATGTAGCTCAGTGTTCTACTCGGGAGCTAAACTGAATATTAATGGCAGCAAAACTTGATTTTTTAACTTGGTTCCCATACCCGATTTGGAGTTCTACCATCCCTGGTTCTACTTGATTTACGAGTGTACAGATAGAAAGGGAGTGCAGGCCCAGCCTTTCGACGGTTATAGCACTAAAGTTGAAAAATACTCAGAGGCTAATGCAGTGGTAAGACTTTAGGGGTGGGGTATCTAAGGGGGCTGAAGTACCAGTTTAGCCAAGTCACTTATGGAAAATTCAACCAAATATGCACGCTTTTAATTTTTTAAAGTATTTGAACTTGAACAGGAAGTAAGGGCGCTGATGAAGAGGCTGAGTAATCTAATTCTGTCAAAAGCGATTCCAAATCCTAGCAAGTCTTTCTTTTAAGTTGCTCTCCAAACGCTCCAAATGCCATCAAACTTGCGTTAAAATGACAGTTTTATCCAAAAAATTGCCCAGCGGCTGGGAGAGTGGGGGCTCTGCCCTCAGACCTCCATTTGTGTAATACGCAGAACGCAGACCAATTTTAAATATGAGTTCAAGCTTCTCTCCAATCAATTAAAGACCCATTACGTATGCGCCTTTTATCACTAAATTCAGTAAAATCTTCTTTCTTTCCACCCCTTTTCGTAACAAAATCCCGTTACGATACTTTTATCCAAAAAATCACAAATATCACCCAGAGCCTTGGGCTCTGCCCCCAGATCCCAGTCTGTGTAAAAAGCAGACAAACTTCAACTTCGAGTTCAAGTCCTCTCCTTAGTAAAATCCAGTTACACGCCTAGGTTAATGCTGCAATATCGATATTTTGTGATACTTTATTTGTAATATTTTATTTGTTTTTAGCTTAGTACAGTGGCCTGATGAAGCCAGCTACTATGAGCTGGTGAAATGTTGCAGTACCTTAAAAACCTGCGCGAATTGGGCAAAGCTAATTGAAAACTTTTGTATGCTTGATTGCGGCTGCTTGCAAGTTTCAGATTTGAAATTTGGCTCAGAATTTAAAAAAGGCTGAAAACCACTGATCTATGCGATTTATAGTGCACAATTATTATGATTGCATCACAATTTGTCTATAAGTAATTATATTTAATCACAGAGGACTAAAGCTTTGATTGATGATTTAATGGATGCATCCAATCATCCTACCACGAGAAATTCTCAGCCTCATTTGTTCTCTTAAAAAAAAGCAGCAAATAACCGCATACTTGTTTTAGACCTAACTTTCTGGCTTTTTCGAGCTTGTTTGGGCTTCAAATCACTGCTCAGGTTTGGACCTGAATAAGTTGGCCCATTTACATTTCTGCATGTACAATGGCTGATCCTACTGGATAAGAATACAACCGGCTGTTGCAAGAATCCTCCCGAACATTTGTCTAGTAGCTCAAGCGACCAAACAAATAAGCAGCTGGTTAGTTAGCTAGCCTTTAAAAAATAAATAGAAGATTATACTTAAAGATTATCACTTCTCGTCAAGAACATTTATCAAATGAAATTCGCAATACGTTTGGGAAGTACCTTGATTTTGATAATCGCAATTTAGAATTTTTGCAGCTTCCTGCTCAATCAACGTAACTCAACAAGCAACACAACAATGCATTTATTTCAGTAGCAAAGACACGCAAGAAAATAACACGGTTAAAGTGTTATTTCCTTGGGTATCTGTGCTAGTGGAATAAATTCTACCTACTATTACTGCATCTTGGCGAGAAGAAAATTTTTTTTGAAAGTAGGTAATTTTATTCTTTGTCGTGGTGTCGGTTAACTGCGGTTGCTCTGACTATCTCAGATTTCTTTTCTTTTTATTTAGCAGCTAAATGTGAAAACAATAAGCCAGCCAAATATATTCTCATTAAAACCGATTTGATAAATAGTTTTTGAATACACGTTTTTTATAAGAACAAGCATATTTTGGTTTGAGACTGGCTGTTTTTTAATTTTTACAAATTTTTTGCCTCAGTTGTTCGTAATATATTCTTAAATTTATTGAGTGATAAAGTGACACAAAATTTTTCTTGCTATAGCTTAAAAGTTTGCCTTTTGTTGTTGATCATGATTACAGAAAAAATTAAAATGATCTCCAAATCATTCAACAATGACAATCTATCGTAGCTCTGCTGCTAGATCGCTAATGCATCGTGCTGGCCCGTGTTTTAAACACCGGTATTTTTTCATGCTTAAGCTGACATTATTCTTAATTTTGATCATAAATGAGCATCGTGTTACAATAAAATTGATCCAATTAAAAAAAAGGTAATGCATCATTGCCAAACAAAATTAAAAAGTAAGAGATTTAAAAAAAATAAAACAAAGACTTTAAAATTGTTATTCACAGCTTTCTTGATTGACGTTCAGCATTACAAAAGACAATGTGAAGCTTCCACTGTGTGTGGTAGACAGATGGGGAGGTGGAAGCTTGAGTCGAGGACTGATAGATCCCTTCGCTGTCCCCTGGCCAAGGCAACTTGCAATCACACCGTCAATTCTATTTCACTAAACGATGGGCAATGGTTGAAAGAAAATAACCAAAACTTCTCAACAAATATGCTCTACACTGGCTACAGAATTTTGGCTACATTGTTTTAATTAGACATCAGTTTTTTTACAATTACAGACTTTGGAAGTATGCTAAATATTTTTTGTTTTTTATTTTTAACTTTTGCTTTAGTGGGGTAAGAAAATGAGCGCCACGGCGATAATAAAACTTGACTATTAATGACTAAAAACAGAAAAAGCGGTTCAAAAATCGTATTTCCGGCCGCAATGATTGCCTTACAAAGTTGAGATAAAACTAGTTTGAGCAAAAACACATTAGTCATTTTATTCAACAATTTCCTGAAATGACGTTTAGAGTCGTATTTGTGGAAAAAAAAATAAAAAAAACGAATGCACTCGATTCGCTTTCAACCTCAAATTTGTGCAAGATAAACACTATGCCAAATATTGTAAATAAAAAAACAACAAAAATGAATGTCTTTTTTGTGCGTTGCAACAAAATTTGATTAGAATAAATGACCAATAATACTTCAAAGTTTAAAAATTGTTAGGATGGGTTTGCTACATAATACTTTAGAATAGCCTTGATTTCGTTGAATTGGCTGGCTTCCTAAGATATTGCGTCTTTACCTTTTGTTTGCCGACTGCTAAATACATCAGGTTTCACACAAGAAAGTCGAGAATCAACAATACCAGAATAAAATTTTTTGTTTTTTGTGATATGTAGGCTACCGGTACACTTTTTTATAAGAACACGGAATTATTTTTGCACAAAACTTAAGAACAAATTGAAAACAACGTCAGCTTCAGCATAAAAAAAATATTTCAAGATCGCGGGCTAGTACTACGCATTTGCAAGTAATTACTTATTAGCAAGGTTTTCTTGGCCATTTCTGAAATGCCGGCGTTGATTTTTCAAACAAAACAGTAATGATCTATTTTAAAAAACAACTTTTAACAAAGCAAGAAAAAATTTGTGTCATTTTATTCTCCATTAAAGTTAACAACAAATTAAAAGCAAGGCTGAAAATTTATAAAAATTTAAAAACAACCAGCCTCTGCCCAAAATTTACTGGTTCTTATCTGGCGATGACATTGATTGCATTAAAAGAAATTTACAATGCTGTCAATACAAATAAATAATTCTAATTTTTCATTAATAATTCTCATTTCATCGTTAAACAAAAACGTTAGCATATTGAAAATTAGAAGCAAGTTTGCCCAAAAATAATTGAATAGTTTGCACAAAAATAATCTTTATACCTTCAAAAATTAAAAAAAAATTATGGTTTAACTAGTACTTTTTGGTGTAAATTCATATTATTCACCATCGGAAACCGTAAGCTCGCAGTGCAATGGGCTTAATCCAATTAGAACTAGCAGTTTACTTTTGAGACAAAATTTAAACAATAACTTGCTGTTTTTAATTTCCGGTTTCCGTGCGAATATCTCACGACAGGTTTCGTAAAGTGTCGTATAACGGATATTAACACAACTGGGGTACTTTACAGGAATTGCAGCACATACCTGTCTAGTATGTTTGGAGTTCGCTACGGTATGTTAAAATTGCTTCTGATTCCCTTTTAATTATAAGCCTGCAATGAGCAGAGCATTTTGTATACTTAGAAAATGACTCAAGTTATGCGGACTAAACCAAAAAAAAAAAAGCAATCATCATTCTATCTAATAGCGTATTAATGATGACTTAATTTGGCTCCGATCCAGATCATACTTGTATGAAAATGAATTCAAGAACTTATAATTCACAGTATTTACAATTCTTTTGCTCAACTTTTTTTTTTAAAACGTGACCTACTGGCGGTATATATAGAGGGCTTTGATGAAATTCGATTTATTCTGCTCAAACAAGTTCTGAGTTTTACTGAACAGTAAACCTGGAAAAAAAACGATGAAAAGATTTTATGAAAGCGCAAAGATTGCAACACAGTACCTTAAATATCGGCCGAAATATCCCGTTGAAGTAGCAGATTTTGTGCTAAGTTTTTGCAATGACAAGACTGAAACAAAAACTCCTCCCCAACTTGGCCTAATGGTGGACGTTGGATGTGGAAGTGGACAATCCACCAATGTCTTCCAACCCTACTTCAAAGAGATCATTGGCATTGATGTTAGTCTAGAGCAACTGAACCAAGCAAAAAAGCAAAATAAATTCCACAACATCAAGTATATGAAAGGCAGCGCTGAATCGATTCCAGTCGAGGATCATTCAGTCGATCTTGTCTTGGCTGGAACAGCTGCTCACTGGTTCGACCTTCCAAAATTTTTTGCAGAGGTAGAACGAGTTTTGAAACCGGACACTGGGCGATTAGCTCTGATTGGTTATCACGCGCCAGCCCTCAGCCTCTTGTCAAACCAAGACTATATTCTCGCAAACAAAAGTTCAGAAATGCTAAAGTCGTGGGTCGAAAAGTGTGCTGCAAGCCAACCTCTGATCTTAACTGGGATTCAGCAGTGTCACAAAAGATATGCAGACATTTTTGAAGCGATTCCTTTTTCCAAAAAGCTAAGAAACGACGGTCATCACTTGCGTTACAAGTCTTCCTTGTTTGACATATGTCGGTGGTTCAGTTCGATGGACTTTTATGAATCCTTTCTCGAGGAAAAACTTGGAATTTTGCGAAAACACAATGTGAAAATTACCGATGAAATTATTGCAAAAATTGACCCACTTTTTCAAATCTGTCGCGACTTGTTAAATTTGTGGAACTTGGAAAGCCATTCCATCCACGACCCTATTTTTGAAGTTGATTATAATTATTTTATTTTGCTGGGAAATCCCTCACTTAACAATTACGACCATACGAAACTCCGCTGCCGAAAACTCGGTTGATCTTTTATGAGCAAATGTATTTTACTACTTTTTGTATTTTACTACTTTGTCTTTTACTACTTTTTTGTATTTTACTACTTTGTATTTTACTAGTTTTTTAATTATTTTGTACCCGAGGCATATTTTTGCACAAATGGTGCTTATTCTGAGCCTCATAAAAAAAAAAGGCTAACACGAAAATTGATATTGCACTATTCAGTTTTGCAAAAGAATGCCTAGGCTAGAATCTGATTGTTTTTTTTTCGTGGTGCAGAAAAATGTGAGTTTTGTCGGTACAGCTTTTTCTCTTTTTTTTAAATCAAAAATATCACAACTCAATGCCACAAAAAGAAATAATAATAGTGACACAACAATAATTTTATTATTTTTTTGGATTTTCTATTATCCGTTTGGACGTTACCAAAAGCTTTGGTAGTATAAATGTATATTAAACCCTTATTTAAGTATCAATCAACAACATTAGAATTTTATTTTAAAAGCACAATTGACGATAGTAATTTCCTTCAAACATTATTATACTAAATTCAAGACATGTAGCCTTGCGGGAAAAACGGATTGTTTATTTTTATTCACCCATCAAAAAACAAACCCGGAATAGAAATCTATCAAAAAATGTTTTTAGGTGTCAAAATTTGCAATTCTACATCAGAATGTTACCATTCCTAAAAAAACATTATGTAGGCTATTTGATTCTACCACGCGGAGAGAATTTTTTATAATCTTTGAAGAAACTTGAATAAAATTATCAGCAGAATGGCTATTTTTTGAAAATCTTTTTGCACGTTTGACTCAAAGTTTTATTTTTAACAGCAAAAAATAGCGATTTACTCCTCAAGTGGCCATTGACTCGAAGAATAAAAGGTTACTTCCAGTTTTCGGGTTGCTGCATGTCGTGCTACACAATAAACATTTTATTAATGTTGTGTTTTGTGTTATTTTTAATTTCGTAATAAACTGAATGGCCGTATAAAATTGTTTTAATGTACAGTAGTCAGTAGCTTTAAGAGGCTTCATTAAAGTTCTGGCTACATTACGTTTAATGGGAGTGAAGCATCCAGCCAATTACAGTAGTTTACAATAGCTAAAATTGAAGTACACTTTTTGTTCTCTCTTTGAGGCCGCAGTTTCAACGATATTCAACAAATACTAAAAGATTTCCCCCTAAAAAGTTTTTGGAAACCCTGAATTTATTTCTCAGCCTGAACTTAAAAGAAAGATCCAATATTATTTACCGTTCCAGTAATATAACAAGACCAATCCAATTTTGGAAATCCCCTCTTTTCGTGGAAATTTAGGTTGGGAGAACAAACTCAGGGTTTCCAAAAAATTTTTTAGGGGATACCTCTTTGTATTTGTTGATAATATTTACAACCGCAAACCCGAAATGAGAACAAAAAATTTGAAAAATTATCTTTGGATTTTAGCTATAGTAAACTAATGGAATTGGCTGGATGCTTCACCTTCTTTTTAACACCAACGAATCACGATTGAGGAACTCAAACTGTCGACACTCCACAAGCGATGTAGCAGTCAAGCGCGAGCACAATGTACATTCTTTAGTCTTTAAAAAATGTGGGAATCAGGTGCCATAAACAAATGTGGTCATCGAAAAACACGAATATTCGTTTTTCGGAAACCTTTGGTGTTTCAAATTTTATTTGTTAGTGACGCCACTAAGTAAACAAACTAAAAATAATTACAAACAGATGAAATATGGAGCACGTATAGTTATTAGGGAAGCAGCGCCAGAATGACAGCGAAAGGACCGTGATGCCATCGAGTCTGCAGCCACTCTGGGAAGCCACGATAAAAATATGGCATCTTTATTCGAGCTAAAAACAAAAAAAGGAAGACAAAAAAATTAAAAATGACAATTATAGGCAAAAATCAAAAATGTATGAAGTTTGCCGAAAAGAACAAAGAACTGACGTAAAAAAAACAACAAAAAACATAGCTAATATGATGGACAAGAAATACCAAAATTTACTATTTTTAAGCTGACAATTTTAGATAATTGTAAGAGATTCCTAAACCAAAAGTGCTCAAACCACTGTCTCTGTAAGCGTAAATTAAATTTGGTTAAGGTGGTTCAGAACATGAGCACTTGGGACATTGTTTCCCAAAATGAATAATGATGTGATGACAACATGACAATAAATAGAAGGTTATATAAGCTTATATAAAATGTAACTCAAGTCAGCACTTTTACAACTCAAAATATATAAACAAGAAAAGTATCACAAAGAGTCCAATGTTCTGAATAAGTTGCAACAAACATTGTTTGAGAGTTCAACAAAGTTGCGTCTGCAGCTTAGTAACTTCGCAAAAAAATTATATTTTGGTTATTTAGCAGTTTAGGTTTTAGAAGACTGTTCAACACTTAGCAGAAAAAAAAAGAAAAAAACTCTTCGCGGTCAAAAAACGGTAGGAAGAGATGAAAGGTCATGATGATATCTAATAGTGGGGAATGTTTTTTTGAGGGATTGATAAGACGTTTTTGAATAAACTGTTTCACCACTAAATTTCAGGTCGGTTATTAGGTTTTAAAAACCATAGTCACATGACCTATTGTTTCGAAAATAGGTACAATACAAAAAAAGATCTTATGAACCCCAAACTGCTGCGCAAATCTTAAATGGCTAGACTCGAGTTACAGATAAGCAAACATTATAACTTGCCACTTATAAGTAAAAAAGACATTATTGTTGCACTTATCGTTACTTACAAATTGGCCAGTAAAAACACAGGAAAACGCGTCACGAGTATCGGCCGCTCAATTACACTCATGACTTATTACCAAAGAGTAATCACATTAATTTTTGACTTCAACTGAACTAAATTTTAACTCTTATGCAACAATAAAACGAATGACCTGAGTCGATCTCGGCAAAAAATAACCAACCTTGCGACGTAGAAGTCTCCGAATTGACAGAATAGGCAACCTACCAGATACGAAGCAAAGTTCAACCAATTTTGTGCGGCATTGTTGCAATCGTGCAAAATAACTAAGGTTTGAGGAGTTTGTAAATATAAAACATCAAGATTTTTAAGAACGCTGCTCTGCGAACGGACTTAGTAAAAAACAAAATTACAACGGAATGTGCTTTTTCCCAGGTTACTTTGATTGGTAGATTAAGTACCGTAGAACCTGAAAATAGAATAGCTAATGCTAGGTAGACCACTAGACTGGTAATTACTGCGGGTCTGATTTGTGAAGGAAGGCAACTTTCTGGCATTGCTTGTAGTAAGCAGTTTTCATTCTGCTGGATTTTCTCTCAGCTTCTGTGCTGGTTGCCCATTGGCCAGAAAACGCGCCAACTATTACACAATAAAAACAGCATAATTACCGGCATTAGGTAAGATGTACAGTGCAGCCAATAACCAGGCCTACAACTATGTTTGTGTAGCCAATTGATTTACGTAGCCTAAATAGAACGTGCTTCGTTAAAATTATTAGCAGTCACATTGAAGAGAAAATTTTTGCTGTCAAATAGCTCAATTTTAAGTTGATGAATAAATACGTTTTAACAAAATCGGAAATATCACTTTTCAAGTACTCAGGCTGTCAAGTCGTTGAATTAAAAAAAACGACTGCTGAACATAAAACAATGACAAATTGAAATAATGACAATTTTCAAGTATAAATAATGACAATTTTCAAGTATAAATAATGGCAATTTTTAAGTATAAATAATGACAATTTTCAAGTATATAATAATGACGAAATATGAGATAAGCTCGCAAAAAAACAAGAAATGACAAAAGCGCACCAAGAAACGTTCTCTCTATGAGCTTGCTTAGTGTGCGCGGAATGAAGGCCGTGTGAGCTCAAAAAAAAAGGTCTTCGCCGCAAACTGGTTTAATCTTTGTCCGGAATTTCGAGGCTTTGCCCCTAATTTCAGGTGAAGACAAAAAAAAGAAAAATAGGTCTTCGCCGCAAATCGGTACTGACCTGAGGCGGAATTTCGTATTGATTAATTACACCATGATTGTGTAAAATAATTTCATCAAATCCCAATTGTGGAGCTTGCTTCCGATTGAAAGCACGTATTTACCTTGTCTTGTATTTACATTGAAAGGACGTATCTACCCTGTGGCGCACAAGAGCAATCACAAGAATTACTAAATTAAAATAATGCGGGCCCCAGCAATGTATACCGGTACTGTATTTGAGATTGTAAATAAAATAGCATTCACAATATAGTCAGCCATAGTAAAAATATTGCAATGTGTGAAGCACCAAACAGCGCTGGGTTTATGTGGTGGAGTGCCCTTGGGCCCAAAGTTGGACGGAGTCCTACGTCTACATAATACAATAACCAAATCAAGCATATTTCAAAAAAAAGGTAAAAGATTAGTCATCAGTACAAACTGCGGAAGACTGGCGCGTAACCAGAATTTAAGGTTTGAAACTTACAGTATCTGTTTTGCAGTGATGGATTTTACAGACGGGGTCTGGGGACTGAGACCATAGTCTTCAAAGACCCGCTGAGCGATTTTTGTCATCTTTTGACAAAAAAAAGAGTAAAAGAACAATTTTACTAATATTTGGAAGATATTTGACAAAATTAGATTACCTAGCCCATTCAAGCACCACATTTACGTTCAAGTCACGTTCAAAACATATTTAAAAGCTTGTGTATTTAGGTTATATTTTTAAGTAACGAGGCAAAGCAGAAGAAGTGACTGAACCCTTATAACCCCTTTTGGTTACACCATTTGTGAAAGAAAACAATCATCAAAGGTTAAGTGCAGCTGAAGCAGACGTGGAGAAGTGGGCACTCAATCCTTTTAAAGTACCGACGATTACGGTTCAAATACTTTTCTAAAAAAGCACCGTTGGTACAATACTAGATACTTTTTGAAAAAACTACATACGATAACGTTCCTCAGAACCGGTCTCGCTACTTTTTAAAATTTAGTCCTTAAAATTATAAAACATAGGCACTCATTTTTGAATAAAAATTTCTTTTCTTCTGTTTTTTTTTTGAGTAAATATTTCGGTTTATGTTATTGCTGCATTTGCTGGTGAAAGGAATAATGCGTTGATGCTATGGCACGTAAGTCGGCTGCGTGGCGCAATGGGTGTGAGGATCACTTTAACGGCAGCCGTGATTGCAAGGCCAGTGGTTCTACTCTCTCCGAAGTGTTGCTATTTGTTGCTTCGTCGGATAAAATGCATTACCACGATCAATTATCTATGCTTGGTCGATCTTACAAGCAGCAAATTAACCTAGTAAGAATACAACCTTAAACCTCAAGAAGCCGACAACTCTTAACCGAGTTTTGATTCGTCCTGTGTTTAGCGCCTCCATCGCTGTCTCGTGACAGGAGGATAAATATGATGGAAAGAAAGAAGTGTTACGCTGTGGAATATGCAGTGTTTCTGTCGATGAATACAAAAACTGTAATTTCATCTTATTATTGCATATTATGCTATATGTGCGGGAATTGCTAAATAGGATAATAACCTAGCCTGACTAATCGTCAATTGATTGCGGTGCGTCCTGCTAGAAAGAAATGAAGGTTCCTAGTACCACAGTGCCGTTGCCAGAGCAAACGAAGTGCGGGCGCACTAAAATAGACTAAACTTTTGCCCATAAAACTGATATTGTACAGCTACAAATTATGCGCAATTTTGAAAATGCTGCATTCATGTCTGAAAAAAGACATATAAGTCCGGCAGCATTTCTTAGATCGTTTCGCCTGTGGCCCACAATCGCTTAAAAAATCTATTTGCAGTAGTGAATGCGACCAGACGCTCAAAGAAGATTTTGCTAAGAGGGAAGGGCTTGGACCAAACGTAAATCTTTTGCACAAAATTATCTTAATTTGGACCCCGTATTGAACAAACTGATGCAACTCAAGCTTGTCAAAGATGAGGGCCTGGGGGCGATTTTTGCAATTTTGCAGCCCAAATAGCGATTTCAAGTTTTTGCGCCATTTTAATCACATTTCGCACGTTTTTAAAACCTGATGAATCAATAAATTGCTAGAATTTAAAAGTCAATTGAAAGAATTAAATTGCTTTGCTCTATCAGCCTTTCTTATAGAAGAAGTCCAAAACACGTTTAAACGCTCGTATTTTAAGGTTAAATTTTCTAAGTGACTTGGCTAAGGTGGGGGGAGGGGGGCTGAACTCCCCTTGCCCCTTCTCCCTGGTTGCGGGGTTGAATGCGATCTAAAAATCGTAAGTGTGCTCTAAAAAACAAAAACAGCTGGTTTTCAAACAATTGTTTTTACATATTGTTTGAGGCAATCACTAACGAAGTACTGAAAAAGACACTGTAGCCTTTAATGTCCCGCGACGCATCCGTAAAGGCGCATTAATCAGACGCATTATTGCGTCTTATTTGTATGTCCTGCTTGTCGTTTGTCATTGTCTGCTGCTTGTCGTTGCGTGATATTTCAAAAGCAGTATTTTGAGTATACCGAAACGGGGGGCACAAGCAGCCACTTGGGGGGGGGCACAGACCCCGCCGTAGCGACGGCACGTCCCCCCGTAGCAACGGCACTGGACTACCATATTTAAAATCTAACCTAAGCTCTCTTCAAAGTTACACCGTTACTGCATTCATTTATTGAAATTTCAAATTTTCTTTCGAAAACACCTTCATTTGAAAATGTTCATCACTAAGGCCAGCCCTTTTTTGCCCTGAGAACTTCTTTTCCTATCAAAAAGAGACGTTCTACGGCATTACCGCAGCCAGTGGAGTGGGTCGACAATTGTCCTCACTCCTTATCTACTTGATTTGTAAGGAGTTTGAGTAAATTCAATCTCCATTCTAAACCAATCACAAAAAAAAAAGTAGGCCTACCGAGTAGCGAGTCCCACTAAAGAACTGAGAAAAAAGTACCGACGAAGCCGAAAACGATACATTTTTAAATAGGTTCTGACGGTACCGACAACGGTACTAAAAAAGTACCGCAGTAGCCCACTGCTCACCTCTGCAGACGTGTAGCCAGAAATTTTTAGCAATGGGATTTCTTCAGGGACTGACCAATTGGGGGTGTGAGGGCGAGGCTCCAGCCGCCGAAGGCTGGGGGTGCGGGGGCACTTTTGAATTCGTCACGTTGCCGTTCAAAGCTATTTAAAGCAGCTAAGTAAAGCATGTTCAGTCTCATTTTCTTTTTTTTTATGCACTTTCCACTAATCTCTCCAAAGCATTTTTTGTTTTTTTCTCTTGGCAGAAAACTTTTGTCGCACTTTCAAATTTTCTTTTTTTATTTGTGGCAGTTCGAAGGAAGCCTCTCGCTACTTAAACTTGGACAAGGTAGCTTTTTTCTATAGCTTCATTCAATGAACGAGTAGCTTCATGGCGAAGCTTTGAGCGACTTCTTGATTTCTTGAAGTTTTCTTTTCTTCCTCCATCAATAAATTTTCCTTCTCATCTAATCTTTTTTCTTTTTTTCTTCATTTCGTGATCCAAGCATTCCTTTCTCTTACCGTCTTCTTGTTCTTTTGGTTCAGATAGGGTTTGTTGCTGTTGCTGCTCTACTGGTTCTTGCTTCTTCCACTTCAAATACTATTGGTGTGCCATTTTCGTAGCTTGTAGCATTTCTTTTAAGGTAGTGTGCACCATATGCGCACCACGAGCGTAACAGGTAAGTTTTTCTATTCTATTTGAATACGATTTTGAATAAGGATTTAGGATTAGTCTACATTGAAAAAAATAACTGGGTTAAGTTAGTCTACTAGTATTGCTGGTTAATTTCAATGATTTAATTCCAAAGATAAGGATGACATCCAGCTTGAATCAAATCATGAACAAAGAAACCTCAACCCAATTGAAAGATGTCTTCTCGCAACTGAATGAGGTAGCTTCTCGACAATCTCAGTTGGTAGCGAAATATGGTTCCGATTTTGAACCCGGACCAGATTCTGATGCTTCCTGTAAACTTCAGCCCAAACCAATTTCTAATTCACCCTCACTTGATGATGGCATTTGTGGCCTAGAGCCTAGTGCTCGTGGAACTTCTGGTGACCAAGATGATCACAACAACAGTGAAGCTGATGTGGTTGCAGCTGCTCCCTCAATTTCGCACGCTAATGTCTCGGATAATGAAGAATTTTCTCTACATCAAGAGACAAGCTCCCAAAAGCTGATGAATTCAAATGGTAGCCAGCAACAACCACAACAGACAAAAAACAAAAGAAAACTAGAACTGAACTATCTGTCACAGTCTCACAGATGATAGATCAACTAAAATATTTTGTTGAGCAACTGTGCCGGAGCATCTACCAACAAGAGCTAAGGCTAGTCAAGTTGGAGCAATATAGCCGTTTCAACTGTCTTTTTTTGCATGGTTGTGATGCTAACTTCCAGAAAATGGAAAATGAAGAACTTGAAAACTATGTTATTGACACCCTCAACATTTTTTTGAACTTGCCATATGCAATCACAGAGTTAGAAATAGATATCTGCCAACCAGTAGCGTACGCAGGATTTTGAAAAGGGGGGGGCTATTTTGAAAGAGTGAGAAGTGTGCAAACGACCTTGACTCGAATTTTCATTGATCTTGAAGTTTCAGACGGTTTGTCCGTGCAAACATCAGTTTCAGACGGTTTGTCCGAAACTTGAGGCGAAATGTCTCGGAAAGCTCGGAAATTCAAAGCTTTTTTCCGCCCAAAATTAGGTGATCTCCAAAAAAAAAAAAGGTCTTCGCCAAAATTCAGAGTGATTTTTCGGCCGAAATCCGAAATTCAAAGGTTTCTTCTGCCCAAAATCAGGTGATCTCCAATAAAAAAAGTCTTCGCCAAAATTCAGAGTGATTTTTCGGCCGAAATCCGAAATTCAAAGGTTTTTTCCGCCCAAAATTAGGTCATCTCCAAAAAAAAAAAAAAAAAAGGTCTTCACTCAAGGTCCGTCCCGTTTTTCACCCGAACTCACTCAAATTTCCAGCTAAAAACCTGAAAGCGGGGGGGGCCATGGCCCAATGGCCCCCCCTAAATACGCCCCTGCTGCCAACCCTTGCCATCAAACATCAAACAAGGGCAAAAACCCTATATTATCAAATTTGTGAGAAGATCCTTACGAAATCTCGTTTTCAATCAAAAAAACGATTTGAAGCATATCGATGGGCTCAAACTGGCCATTACTGAATCTTTAACTAAACGGCGCCTTATGCTAGTCAATGAGGTTCGAAAAGTTCTTAGCTTTCAAAACGTTTGGACTACCAAAGGTGAAGTTTATGTCAAATTCCGAGGTAAAAAAAATCAACTGTTTGACTATCCTACTATATTCGTTTCCGACAAACTCGCTAGATGCCTTCTAACTTGTTCTCGGTTGGCTAAAATTCTCTCTGACAATAAATGACTTAACCCTTCAAATGGTAAGCAGTTTTTTTTTCTTTGTACTCTTTTTCCAACCCTGAAACTGTGTCATTTACACGAGAGGGATTAATGTTGTAGTATTTGCATGTTTTATTTAGTTTTGTGTACATGTAAAAATTGTTTTCTGTTAACCTTAGGATTACCAACTCTTGAGATTCTGTGCAAAACCAAAAATTTCATACATGGTTAGCATTTCAAAAATCTGTTAATATTGCAAAAATGCAATCAGAAGAAATACGACCCCAGTACAATGCTGTAATTGCCATTTACAAGTCCACAAAAAATGTGCTAAACTTAGACGTAAAGCTATTGTTTCTTACCTTACAACGTGCTCTGGTGCTAACTCAAATCATTGGTTGTGCCAGAAATGCAATTTTTCTGAGTTTCCTTTTTATACAGTACCTTGAGCAATGAGGAATTTTTAACACAACAAAACTTCTCGAACAATCCCACCCCCGCTGATCATTTCAGCCCAAATGTAAATGCTAAACTTTTAAATTCTTGGTTTTGTGATCTAGATGATAGTGAAGATGAAAATCTTTATGTTTTAAAATCAATATATAGAAACCTATAATTTCAAGAGAGATGAAATTGCAAATGCTACCACTATTCAATTCAGACTGCTGTGTTTAAATATTCGATCTTTTGCTAATATTGATAATTTTTCAACACTAGAAGCTTTTGTGACTTCTTTGCCCATCAAATTGGACATAATTGCCATCACTGAAACTTAGCTCAAGCCTTCATTTACAGGACCTCACAAAAACTTACCGGGCTATAACTTTGTGTCTAATGATAGAGTAGTTAGTAGGAGAGGTGGTGCTGGATTGTATATTAAAAATGGCATAACATTTTTAGTATATTATGATCTTACTATTATGAAAGAAAAAAATTTTGAGTCCATTTTTGCAAATGTCAAAATTGATAACTTGTGGAACCATATTTCGTTCCCCAGCCTCTGAAGATAATTCTCACGAATCTTTTGTAACTGATTTAAACTTTTGCCTTTCAAAATTGTCCCTCAAAAATAACTGTATTGTTTGTGGTGATTTCAATTATAACCAGAGGTGAAGTCGAGGACACAAGGCTCGAGGCCAAGACCAAGGACAGACACTCTCGAGGCCAAGGACAGGAAGGCTCGATGCCAAGGACACAAGCGCAAGTGCTCTCCAAAAAAAAAAAAAGTCTTCACAAAAATTTTTCAGGCGATCTCAAAAAAAAACAAAAAAAAAAAAGGTCTTCACAAAAATTTTTCAAGCGATCTCTACAAAAAAACGTTTTTCAAAAAATTTTTCAACCGCTCCACAAAATTTAAACAATTCAAAAAATAGTGCTGTCCTCGAGCCAAGGACAGGCCAATTTTCGAGGACTTGAGGCCTCGAGGCCAAGGCCAAGGACTTGACCTTCGAGGCCAAGGACTTCAAAATATGTCCTCGAGGACTCCACCTATGATTATAACCTCGTAGCAACCAATGATAAGCATGTGTATGAACATGGTTTTTATTCATTAATTAATTAGCCTATTCGCATAACTGATAGCTCTACTACAGTGCTTGATCAAATATGGACAAATATTCAGCCTGAAAGTTCTAACGCTTATATTTTAGCTGATCCCTTGGCAAACCATCTTCCTGTAATGGTTTGTTTTAGTTTAGGTGACAAATCTCATAAAAAACTATAACAACTAAAAAGAGACATTTTTCACTAAAAAATAAAGCTTTATTTCACCAAAAAATTAGTAATATTAATGTCTTGAACGTTACTGAATCTGATGATGTCAATGAAGCATTTGAGTTGTTTATGCCTGAAATTAAACCAATGTTTGATGAATGCTTTCCTCGTGTAGTTGTGAAATTGAAAGATGATAAAAATGAATGGTATGACGATGAGCTCAAGGAACTACAGAATAAAAAGAATTATTTGTATAAAGGTATCTAGTCAATAAAACTGTTCATGCTAAAAGCAATTATCATAAAATCAGAAACAAATATTTTCATTTGTTAAAGCAAAAGAAGCAAAGTTATTACCAGCCATTGCTGTTAAAACATAAATGCTGTATCAAAAACACTTGGAAAGTTATCAACACCTTACTGGGCAAATTAAAAATAGCTTTCTGTAATGATATTGTCATTGATGGAAAGCATTCAGGAAGCAAACAAGAAGCTGCAGATTGGTTTAATAAGCGTTTTGCATCTGTGGCACAAAAGTTAGTGAATAATCTGCCTTTACCATCCACTCCTTTTAGTCATTATCTTAAAAACCAAAAGTAGAACATCTTTATACTTTTATGCTACTACTCCAAAAGAGATAAAAAATACTATTATGAATATAAAATCTAAAATTAGCAGCGGATTAGATGAAAAATCTTCATCGGTAATTAAACTCTTTGATGAGAATGTTCTTTGGGGACTTTCGCGCATATTTAACTTATCCCTATCCCAGGGTAAATTTATTGAATTTTTTAAAGTTGCAAAAATTGTTGCGGTGTATAAAAAGGGTAAAAAACTGATGTCAATAATTACAGGCCGATCAGTTTACAATCTGTTTTTTGTAAAGCATTAGAGAAGCTTGTGTATAAAGCATTATATTCTTATCTTTGTAAGCAGAATTTCCTAAATGAAGCACAGTTTGGGTTTAGAAAGCATAGGTCTACCGCTCAAGCTGCAGCGCTGTTAGTAGAAAAAATTGCCAATGCCTTTGAAGACAAAAAAAAACTCTTTGTGTCTGCATGGACCTCTCAAAGGCATTTGATACGATTGATCACTATATATTGTTATGCAAATTATATCATTGTGGTATTAGAGGTGTAGCTCATAGCTGGTTTTCATGCTATTTGAACAATCGAAAGCAATGTGTTTTCTGGTTTAATGTTCTATTATCTAGAGCAACAATTGATTGTGGCATACCACAAAGATTTAATTTGGGGCATTTATTATTTTTAATTTATGTGAATGATTTTAATAGCTGTTTAGACCAATCAGAAGCCATTATGTTTGCTGATGATGCAACGATTATTTCTTCTGGGAAAAAAACTAGACGACTTGTTTTGTTCTGTACACAAAGAATCAGTAAACATTGATGCCTGGCTAGTAGCTAACAAATTATCTTTAAATATTAAAAAAACCAATTATATACTCTTTCATACTTTAGGGCTAGGCTCTAATCTACCCAAAAAACATTTAATCTTCAGTATAAGAAATACTGCCAATAATCGAATGTCAAGCGCCAAATTTCTAGGATTACAGTTGCAGGAAAATTTATCCTAAAAACCTCATATGGAGTATATTTCACAAAAAATCAGAAATGGATTGTGTGTTATAAGAAAAATTAAACCATTCCTAAATCAAAAATCTCTTTTAATATTATATCACTGTCTAATTGTGAGTCGTGTCATGTATTGCATCTCTGTTTGGTGCCATCGTAACAAAACAATAATCAATAAACTGCAGAGAACTTTAAACAAATTCATACGTTTAACTTTCAGCGTGGATTCTAGAGGAAGCGTTTCCGAAATAATGAAAAAGTTTAATTTACTAACGATTAAACAAATGGTTTTTAAGGAAACAGTCCTCTTTATGTTTAAATTTCACACCAAACTCCATCCTCCAGTTTTCTACAACTTTTTTCGAACTAAGCAAAATATGAACTGCGAGGTCAATACTAGATCTAATAGTAGTCTGACTCCATCGTTTTGTAGATTATATCAACTACACAACAATCCTTTCGTTATAAGGGACCTGTTGTGTGGAATGAACTTCCTGCCTTGTCACGCATAAATTCCCAAACTGTAAAAAAATTTATAAAAAAAATTCAAATTTACTTAGTCAACGGAACACAAATCAGCATAAAGTAGCGTTCCAGCCTAGTAAATTAAACACCAGAGCCGCTGTGCAGCTTCTCCACTTAACAACATTTCTTAATTGATTTAGGCTACATCTTTTATACTTCTACACGCGTAATCATTTCATAATACATTATATTTGATTTTGATTCTCATGGGATGTTGTAAAGATTCAATCTAGATAAGTGATGGACCTCCTTTATGGGGAAATCTTGTTCATGATTTCGGCTACATTCGTTTTGTTACACTGTAGAACCTTTGTTGTATTATCATATAGGGGCTGGCTAATCAATGGTCGATGACTAAATTGTAGCGTGCATAGTAATTCATGTTTTGGCTACTTCTTAGGTTAGCCTTAGCTTACTGTTACAACATACACTCATAAAGCTTAAGCCATTAACAAAACTAGATGTACTGTTATCATGTTGTTGTGTGTTTTTAGTATTCTGGAAAAGATCATATCAGTACACTTAGGTTACTGTTCCACGTTTGTTTGCTACAATTTGTACATAGTTTGTAAAAATCTTTTAAATAGTTTGTGTTGTGCTTATACAGGTGAAGCAGCCATCCTATAATTCTGTTTTCTGGTTTGTATTTTACTGTTAGTGAGCATGTTATAATGTATATCGTTATTGCTGCTTCTGCCTTTTCCTCGATCTTTTGCTAGTTGTTGTGTTGTTGCTTTGTGTTTTGGCGGTCGTGGAATAAAATACAAAGCTAAATTAAACTAAGGTATTATCGGTACCTGTTACGGACTTAAAATTCAATATTTTGATTGTAATCATTTTAATTGTTACGTACGTTACAATGATTTACATTGCCATGTCGCTGGAAATGCTTTTTCATTCGTGCAAAACATTGAACAGCTCAAAATCATTAAGACCAGTACTTAAATTGTGGGGGGGACGCGTACCCCCATCGAGAGTGAGCGTCCCCCCATCGAGATTTAGGCGTCCTCCCATCGAGAGTTGATCGCTGGATGATCAGAGGAAAAATAGCCAGCCAGGACTAAAACATCCTGCAAATTTCCTGCCGACAATGGTTGCAAATTGCGGCGAAGACCTTTTTGTTTTTTGGTCTCCAATCAATTTCAGCGACGAAAATACATCATTTCCACTAGACTTTTTGTAAAGTTGGTCAAGGCTGCAAAAGCGTCCCCCCATGCAAAATTTTACAATTTAAGTACTGATTAAGACCTAACGGCAACTGATTGAAAATAAAAAATCAGTAGATTATCTAGAAAATAATGAAATAATGGCAACGGTTCCAAAAGCATGAAAAATAATGAAATTGAAACACAATGATGAAAGAAATAAAATAATGACACCCTTGACAGATTAAGTACTACGTTTGCTACAACGAAAAAAAAAAACGAATAACGGCACCATAACACGTTTCCTTTCGATAAAGTCATTTAAGGACGTAGAAACGAACAAGTAGCTGCACTAACCAATAGGCCTTATCCTACTTATAAAATCGCAGAAATGTCATTTAGGGATTAAATTATTTGCAAGACTGAATGCTATATTTGAGTTAACCTCACGATCTAAAATCATGATTCAAATTTATGAACCATCACGTAATTCAACGCAAATAATTTTCATTCATTTATGCATAGTCTACGATCCACGCACACTGCGAGCGCAGTTTTTTCAGGTCCTGTTTTTGAACCTCTTTTGCAACTCTCTTTCTGGACCTTGGCTTTTCGATTTTCTCGGTAACCCATCGATAGTCCGTTTTTCTTGCTCCTTTTCTTATTTTCTTTCGTTGTTCGACTTCCTCTTTTTACGACCACACTATTAGGAGGACAAACAATACAATATTAGGAAGGCAAACAATGCTATCAATTAGGAGCAGTGCCGTCGCCAGAGCAACCGAAGTGAGGGGGCACGAGCCGAAAGTGGGGGGGCACTAAAATAGACTGAACTTTTGCATATAAAAACTGATATTTTACGGCTACAAATTAAGCGCTATTTTCAAATTTTTGAATTCACGTTAAAAAAAAGAGATGTATAATTCTAGCTGCGTTTATCAGCGGTCTATATAATTCCTTGAAAAATCTGTCTGTTACAGTGATTGGGACCAGAAGCGCAACCAGGAATTTGCTTACGCGGGGGGACTTTAACCAAAAGTAAACTTTTTTCGCACAAAATTTGTCTAATTTACACCCCGTGCTAAACAAACCAATGCAACTTGAACGTGTCAAAGAGAGGCCTGGGGGCAGAGCACCCGACGTTTGAATGAGTTTCGAGATTTTGCTGCAAGAAACAGCAATTTTAACGCCATTTCAATCATATTTTGCACGTTTTTGAAGCCATAATGCGACCACAAGCGCAACGAGGATTTTGCTAAGAAAAAGGGGCTTGAACCAAACGTAAATCTTTTTGTACAAAAATTTTCTAATTTAGGCCCGCGCTGAACAAACCGATGCAACTTAAGCGAATCACAGAGAGGCCTGGGGGCAGAGCCCTCGGCCGTTGGATGACTTTTGTCATTTTACGGCAAAAATAGCGATTTTAACGCAATTTCAATCACATTTCGCACGTTTTTGAAGCCATATGAATAATTAGAGTAAATTGCTAAAATTCAGTAGCCGTTGAAAGAATTGAATTGCCTAGCCCATTTTTATACTTAAGATCAAATCCAAAGCACTTAAACGATTGTTTTTTTGGGGGAGTGTATTTTCTCAATTATTTGGCTGAAGGGGGCTAAAGCCCCCTTCCACCCTATCCTCTGGTTGCGCAACAGACTGCGACCTAAAACAATATTGAGTGTGCTTTAATGCAAAAACATCTGGTCTTTTAAAGAAATGTTTTCACCTTTTGTTTCAGGTCATAATCACTAATGAAGTACCGGTAAAGATCATGTAGGCTTACATCCCAATTCCGCGATACATCCGTAAAGTAAAGGCGTTTTAATAAGGCGGATTATTCAGGGACGTAGCCATGGGGAAGCAAAATTTTGCTTTGCCCCTCCAAATAATTTCAGTCAAATGCAATTTTTCAAAAAATTTTACGTGTATTTAAGTCAAAATTCGTTTTTTTGCCGCCCCACATGATTTGGTGCAAAGTGTCAAAAGTCAGATTTTTTGGGGTTCACGTTAGTTTGGCCGGAAAATGCGGCTCAATCTGAGTGAAGACGTTTTTTTTTTGTTTTTGTCTTCACCTTATTTTGGCCAGAAAATGCGGCTTAAATTCAGAGAAGACCTTTTTTGGTCTTAGGGAACAAGTTTGCTCTTGAATTGCCCCCCGAAAATTTTGCTTGCCCCCCCCCCCAAATATTCCGTTCTGGTTACATCCCTGAGATTATTGCGTCACATTTATGTACAACAGTTGGTCACCAGCATTTTCGTGAAGAATCGAGAAATCTTCAAAAGAGAATCATCTTTGAACGTTATTATTTCTTTTTCCATTATTGCCTGTGGTCGTGTCGTTACGTGATGCTCCACATGAAGTATTCTGAGCAAACCGAAGTGGGGGTACACAAGCAGTCGTTAGGGGGGGGCACGGTCCCCCCGTAGCGACGGCACTGATTAGGCGGGCAAACAATATTTAACCGATCTGTGGTCGAGTGGATAGAGCCTCTGCTACTGAAACGGTAGACCGTGTTCGATTCCCGGTCGGGTCAAACCAAAGACTATAAAAAATTGGTATTTACAGCTTCCCTGCTTGACGTTCAGCAACTAAAGGGACAGTATGAAGGCTCCGCCGTATGTGGTAGACAGGTGAGCAGGTGGCAGCTTGACTCGAAGACCAAAAGGTCCTTTCGCTGTCACCTCGCCAAGGCATCTCTGTGAATAAAAGAACGTAGTTACAATCTATTACCGGTATGACGTTTTATAGTTGAGTAATAAACAGATTTTATTCTAGCAATCTCTTTTCTTGACTGGCTGAAATTAAAAAAAGCGAGGGGTAAATTTGAACTGCAATTAACCAAATTTAACTTCGGCGTTGACTCAAAAATAAAAGGCGTACAAAATATAGTAATAAAAATACTAATGGTATTCTCAACGAGAATTGTGAAGAATCCAATTCCCAAAAATCAACCGATTCTCAACTCACACGTCGTTATGTTAGCACAAAAGAGGTAGGCAATCTTTTTATATTGTATTAAATCCTGAACCTCCAAGAGATGCTAATGAAGACTAGCAATCAAAAAATCAGCTGTCTAGTTTTTTTCATTTTGAAGCTGTCAATCTGTTGGACACTGTTTTTATCTAAGGAAACTATTTTGTGAAGGCAGAAAACTTGTTTTTGTTTTTAACTGCTCTAATAATATGTATTATGCTGCGCTTAATTATGGCTTGCCGCTAATAATTAGCTTGCAATTGAAACAACGTGGTCCTTAGTTTTACTTGGCCATTTCGCTACTATCGACTGCGAAATTTTGAGATTTTTAAGCTCATAGCTCGCGAATGGTTGCGTCTACCAGCTTGAAATATTGACAGCAATTCAAGATTTATAATATGCCTATCTTTCTTTCCACCAAATTAAGAGGCATAGATCACCTGACTTTGACACGCAAAAAACTGCCTCAATATTTGGGCGAAAAAGACGATTTCATTCAAAAACGCCGAAATTAGTTACAGTAAAAATGTATCACTCGGTTATCTTTAGATACCTTTTCATCCATAGCTTAACAACCACTTTTAATTGCGATGAGGTTTTTGTGTTTTTTTTTTGTATATCCTAAACGCTGTTCTTTTAACAGCTAAATTCCACATCTAATTTTTTTGCAAAAATTTTGAGCCACAAATGCAGTTTTGTCTCTTGCAATTTTTTTGTGTCACCCAGCAACTCCCAAAATTGGTTTTTCGAATCGCTTAAGCTAGAAAGCTAATTTTTTTTTTTTTTTGTTGATACGTGTAGATATTCAAAAGACAATGATACGGTTATAGGGTTGAACGTCTTGAGCTGTAGAGAGCTAATTTTTATTGATATCCATATATATTTACGAAAGAATAGTAAGACGTGGTTTGGAAAATTTTGAATCGGAAACCCAAAAATTAAACTTCAAAAATTGATGTTTTAGATAGCTTTAGCGAAAAAGCTTAATATTTGATATCAGTAGCCTATGTGTGAGATGTCACTGTCAAGGTAATTCCCAAAATGAACCCCAAAATTAAACTTTTTAATCAGCTTAAGCTAAATCAAATAAAATCTTTCATGTTAAAGACAAAGCGTGTAACGATTTTGCGAGGCCCATCTCCACGCAGTATAAATTTTAGGGGGGCACTAGAAGTTTATTCATGTGAATTCGAGAGGGGCACGAGAAATTTATTCCAGTGTGGATCAAACGGACAAGGTGAAGACCCCAAAAAAAGGGTCTTCAATTCAAAAATTTCCACAAATTTTGATTGTCGCCTCACAATTCTTGCGATTTTTCACGAATTTTTAAGTGACTGAAAACCGAAAAAAAAAAAGGGTCTTTGTCCCAAACGTTTTCTGAAATCCGGAGTGAATCATCAAAAATTACCACCAATTTGGGAGTTTCAGGCCTCGATTTGCACTCCAATAACCCCGAGTCTATTAATCTCTTCGGGGCACAGTCCTCGTTTGGGGGGGCACGGCCCCGGAATGCCCCCCCGTGGCGCCGGGACTGTTTTCGCGTCATTGAGCCTGCGGCCAATACAGCTCCATTTGAAGAACTATTGCAGCGGTAGTGAATCGTATGCAACACTGCGTCCGATTTGACCAACCAGAGATTTAAACGCGTTACCGCTCGACCAACTCGCCAATCGGCTTTAGCTAGACCTAGTTTTTATGCCAGTATGCATTGAAATATAATTTGGGGGTGCCATTGCCACACACAATTTGTTCAACAAGCGTCGGTCGTTCAATGAATTTGCTATCATATTTCCCTCCAATTATTCGTAAGATCATAGATTGTTATGTTACGAAACAGTGCAATTGCGAACAGCTGGCGCTGCTTGCTGCTACCTGAGCCTCAAGGTGTCGTAAAAACGGGTTTGCAGATATTGCAAAGGAAGAATTCTGCGAAAAGCTTCTCAAGCTGCAAAAAAATCAGCAGTTAGAAAATAAATCAAAACCAGCAAAAAACGAATACTGTAATAAAAAATACAATCAAACAAAAAGAAAAATCTAAACATAAACACACTATGACAAAAACATGCATCATAAAGAACAGTTAACGACCTTGAACGCTTAGCATCTAGCCGCAAAAGTTTTACGCTCAAGCTAACTCCTCCTGCATGTGCATTATGTAAATCATTAACCTAGAGGTGCCGCCAAAATGATGCCAGGGGGGCTTAAATCTGGATGCTATCTTAGCTCATTACAGCAAGCATTGGAAGAAAGTAGGCTGCATTGTACATTTAGAATTAAGATTGCAAGCCTAGGTCTACGCGCTAGTGATTTTCAATTTTCATCAAAGCACAATTTTTTATGCTTTTTTGCGCATTAGCATTTAAAAATTGTTTAGATCGATTACATAACTCTCTTCAAAAAAGACCGAATGAAAGTCTTGGAAAATCGATGTATGGGTTCTCTTCTCCGTAGCAGCAATAATACTAAAGCAAATTACACGAAGTACTTAATTTCGAAATCTACAGCGTAAAAACAAAACAGCATTGTTTATCCTATTGAGAAAAATTACCATGTAAGCTGCTAATTATCACACAAACACTACAGGTTTAAATGCGCAATCTGAATCGGTTACTAGAAATCTTCACGACTACTTGTAGCTTGCCAAAACGTAGAATTAAGCCGGTGAGTGCGATCATTTACGCACTAACAAACTCCTTGACAACTGTTCAAAAACGTTATTTCATGACGTCAACAAATTTTTTGAGGTAGCAAGAAAAAACTTGAGCAACTAACAAGAACCAAATCTACAGACATTTTGCTCTTGGCACAAGTCTAGGTCTAAAAACTAAAATATAGCTGGATCAAAAACAAAACTTCCAAATACTTTAATTATGATGTTTTTGACGTTTGCAGGCCCACCCGTTTGGACTTAATGTCTAACGATTAAATCGAATTTCGAATTAAATTTCAAATACTTGCCAGATGTCGTTTACTGTGCTTAGCTACAACAACAACACAAGATAGAAAAATAGATAATAATACTGTACAGCAGAATTCGCCTGATTCGTCTCATTTTTGTTTGTCCCGGCAAAAATCCTATCTTTTGTATGCAATGTGCAATGAAGTTCGCTCATTACATCACCATCAAATCTGACACCTTATTTATTCTCCGTGAAGCATTTGGTTGGTATACCACGTCATTTTTACCACGAATTTATCTAAATAAACACTAATCATTTTTGAGCACTTTGCAGAAACGAATATAAACACCGTATAAGCCTGGTACACTAGATCTAAAAGCGTAGCAAATATATTTTTTACCAAAAGGCATCCTCAGTTTTAAAAAATAAAATTATAAAAACAGTGCGTGGTAACCAACTAAAAACAATAATATTGAACTACGAACTAGGTCTAAAACTAACGTACAAACTGGCACCATAAGCCGTACAGGCCTAACAAAAATTCACGGAAACAATGTAATGAAAATTGCACTCGAAGACAAAACAAACTGATCAAAAAATGAGCTGGCACTTGCTTACGCCAGTTCAGTTTGTTTTAACGCGTTACAGGCGTGACAAATCCGAAACTAGAAAGGAGAACGATAATTATCTTATTAATGTGAGAAGTTTCACAATAGCTAAATCGTGTATCAAAACGTCCTTAACCAAAAACTGGCTCCCAAACAGCTTCTTTAAATAGTAGCTCGTTTATTTATGTGATGAAAAAAGCACTGAGCGTATTTCCAACCACATTAATGCTCTGTTTGCAAGTCTTTTGTTAGGCTGGGACACTACAACAGGTAGATTTTGTGGATATCGATGACGAAAACCAAAAATTTTGGCCCAAAAAAACAACTGAAGTTTTTTTAGCTAATGTTAGCAACTTAGCACATCGATTTTTGCCGACTTCTTGGTTACGCCTAATTCGTCAGTTTGACTGCTTCGTCACACTTTTTGAATCCCCTTGAAGCGACGAATTAGGCGAATTCTACAGTAGCACTTACCCAAAAAAATAATACAACAAGAAATACAGTGAGTCATAATATATACTACAAACACAGATTAATTTGTTCGAAAATGCACATTACTTCAATGTGTTTGCAGATTAAAACTCCAGCAAAGAAAAATTTTAAATTTCAACCAAACGACAAAAAGTAGAGCCGTTTGAGACAATAGTTCTCTGTTCTATTCATTGATATCGCCGCTTTTTAAAATCATCAATCAAACAGATGGCGTGGAAATCGGAATTCAGTCAATTATAACCTAAAATGAATCATATTCAGTCGCATTACAAATCTTTGAAACAACCAAACAAACGAGTAGTGAACAAGTGTCGCTTACTATCCTTGCTGGAAAATTATTCCATTTCGAAAGACAGCGAAGTTCTAAAATTGCGTATAATTTTTGTTTTCCAGTCAAGAGTAGACAGGCTTTCAAATATCAGTTTCGTGACAGTTACGTGTTTCCCTACTTGCACATTTCTTGCGCCATTAAAATTTTTTTTTAAGTTTGAGACATAGAAATTTGTTACTGTAGTTACGAGGAAAAACATCTGGTGTTCTTTTATTTGAATTTTGTGATTTTTAAAGTACAAATGAATTAACTGTACTGTTGAAATCATCTTTCATTTTAGCGATAGCCACTTCTCGAAATTTTTAAACTGCTGCTATTTTCAGGAAAAAAATTAACATAAATTTGCAGACCACTTACAAAACCAATCTAGATCAAAACCACTGTTCATGGTTGGAGATAAGATTAATTAAAATCCGCTAGATGGAGACATACATCAACGAAATTTATAAACAATAAAATTAATGTAGCGGTAGGAAATCGTACTCAAACTCGCAAGGGTAACGGTTCGATTCCCTGCAATTGCAAATCCGCAAGGGCGTGTAAATACCTGTTTAAAAGTTGTCCTGTGTTACTTATGAATTTATGTTCGGCATGTTCAAAAAGCAAGAAATCAATCATTTTAAGTGGTAGTGCTACCCAATCCTTTTTGAGGGATGGGGGGGGGGGGGGGGGGCGAGGAAGAATTTTGCGAAACTCAAGAATCGGACCACATCTCAAGGTCGAAAATAGAAAGCTAAGACCAAGTCGATTGAGATCCCGTAACAAAGGGTGTCCACAGACGCAGCAAGAAGAGTTCTTCCTAAGACTGATCCAGTGTAGATATGACCCAAATAAGACCTGTGACCGTGGCAGCGAAGGTGGGAAAGCTTAGCACGTATGGGGCAAAGTAGGACCAATTCGTCCGATTACGGTGGGGGTCGGAAATGTGACGCCTCAATTTTTGGTACAGTGCGTAACGGGTTTTGACAACGCAAAGCTGCAACAACATCCCCACTCCTCCAAATGGTGGTGTGGTCTCCTCCCCGAACAAGGGTGGATTGCAATGGCGGGACAAACTTCCCGAGAAGTCGGGGCTGGAGAAGGAAGTCACCCCAAAGTCATGCTCAGTTGCTGATGAATTCAAAATTTATGGATACGATTAAGTTATTTCTTGATATGTTCATCAAATAAAAGTTATATCTCTATCCTACTAATAACGAAAGCATAATTACTTCACTATGCACAATAGGTTAAGATGAGAGATCTTGATCTATCTTTGCCTTGATATTTTCCCAATTCAAGTCGACATTCTGAAAAAATTTTTTAAACTTTGGGTTTGTTTCCGGGCGGTTTAGCCTCTGCAAATGAATCTGTCTAAACCAAAGCACAGTGTCAACATGAGTTTTGTGTTTTAGCGCCAAATCCAAAGCTCTTTCCCACCGAAAAAGATCCATGTTTAGCTGAATGGCTCGATAAACCATTCCAGCATGCAAAAACGCAGCCTCTGGTTCAGCTATGCTTCCACAGAACAAAGCCATTTCAGCTGCTCTAACATCCTTTGACGGGATACTTTTGATATTGCCAATGCACTCTACTTTGTCTGCTTCCTGGATGGCAGCATAAGCAATCTCTGCTGTGTTGAGATCCTTTTCGTTGACAGACATTGCAGCAAGGCATGCCCACAAGGTGTTGTTTTTAGCAAACCGGCAGAGTCTCACAGCTTCGCCCCACTTTCCCTTGGTCACAAGGTGGTGCAAGACAGTTGGGTAAGGAGTAACAGGGACGTAAACCAAGGAACCGTCTTCACGAGAAACTTGCACCGTGTTTTCATGATATGAAGATATGAGAGGATTTTTTCCCAATTCGCTGTGTTCTTTTTGATAAATAGTTGATAACAAAATGGCTGAATCTATAAAAACAACCGGAGGATAAAACCAAACTTTTACACTTGAATCACAGAGGCCGCAAAGCATGTTGACCGAGGTGTTCCATTGTAGAGACTGGACCATTGAAGCAAGTTTAACCAGATGAAAACCAGAACCTTCTTTAAAAACATGAGTAAGATACACATCCTGATTCTTGTCAATCAAAGCAAGATAACGATCGGCAATTGCACCAGCTTTGCTCAAGTGGATATCTTGAATTTCAAGCTTGTGGACTACAGGAGCCCCATCTCCCAATACCCGGCCTGAAGTCGCCTCAAAAAGTAAAACAGAGCGATCATTTTGTCCTGCTTTCACTGCTAGCACATCATTGCTAAGTGATACGGAACGATAGCTCAGGAGTGAGAGATTGAACTTGCCAGGAATCTTTGGATTGCAAAGCTGACGACCTTCATAGGAATGGACAAAAATTCCCGATATAGTGTTGAGAAGAAAGTGCTTTTGCGCCAGCTTAATGAAAGAAACGCCACCAGAACGGAGTTCGAAAATGGATGGAGTGTTAAAATTACTTGTGCTGTAAACATGGCATTGGGACGTGGTCACAATTATCAAGTGCTTGTACCCAAGTGCGACCATAATCACTCTGTCTTTCATTTCCAAAACATCGGTGGCATCATTCATCACATTCTTAACCGTTACAGTCTTTCTGCTTATTTGTGCTGCTTCATAATCATGCCATTGTAAATGCTTCTCGATACAATGAGCAAACGCTATCTTTCCATCAAAGCAAGCAGCTGCAACCTGCGTGCAGTCATCACTCCAAGCCAAATTCATGATACTTCCAGTAGAGGTTCTTTCCAACCCATGGCACCATCCTGATTTATCACAAAGCCGCAAACTGTTAAAAGAGCCAACAGCAAACAAGTTTCCATCAAAAGACCAAGCGATCGAAGTTATAGGGTAGTCATAAGTAGCACTTGAATAAAGAGGCCGACCATAGTTATCCCAAACCTTATACTTGCAGTCTTCACCACCTGATAGTATCAGATTGTGAACAGAGTTCCAATCAACAGTCAGAACAATTCCATCATGAGCCTTCCAACTTACTTGCTTACCAGATGGCTGCAGAGGCTTAATAACTAGTTCTCTGCCGTAAGTGTATAACACATGGTCAGATTCTGGACTCCAAGCAACTGAGTAAACACAAACTTGAGATTGAACCAGTGTAGATCTCAGCATACCAGATCGCGACCAAATTTTTATTTGACCGTCTTCTCCAGCAGTGATGAAAGCATTGCCATCAAAACTCCACTTTCCATTCAAAACAGCACCTTTATGAGCCTCCACACTCTTTTCAATTCGACCAGCATTACTTAAAAGATGAAATTTCCCATCTGAACTAGTCACAGTTATTATGTCTGGCACTTGATGTCTACCACTTTTCGACTGTCTGGGTAAGAGAGCCATGTGAGTAGGATACACATCTGAAGGCAGCTTGCAAGCTACAGTACATTCACCAGTCAACAAATTCCATCTAAGTATTTTGTGGTCATCTCCCCCAGAAAGTACTTCATCTGCGCTTGTCCACACTACACAAGAAGCAACATCATCATGACTTTTGTCTTTTAAGAAGTTCAACTTTAGTTTCATACTGAAGTATTAACCTTCAATAACTAATGAACCAAAGTGAATATTTTAATGCTCTAAAATTTTGTTCCAATTTTCTACCTAACATAAAGCTGAAATACACCACAAATGCAGTGAAAAAAAATAAACAAATCACCCCTAAGTTATACCACATGTCTTTTATGATAACTTACCAACAAAATAACAGCATAGTGGCCGGGTTGAAGAGCCAGACCTAAAAATGCAGTTAGATCACCTTGAATATAAACTATTTACAATTACTAGCATTCAGTGTTCACACTAAGCTGTGCACGTGCACACAGCTTTCAGGGACAGTGCAAACCCATAAATTTACTGTGCACAAACATATTGTTGCACATGGGTTGTTACACAAATATTAGTCATTTCCCAAAAAGTGCACACACACCAAAATTTCTGTGCACACAGACTACAAAAAATTAGAGGGAACATTGCTAGCATTTCAAGTTTAATTAATTTGGATAAAAAAATAATTGAGAGTAGCATTGATGGAGAATTTTTGAAAAAGGTAATAGAGGCTAAATTGAAAGGAATTAGCAAGTTACCAACCAGTGAGGATCAAGCAGTAGCGTAGCCAGGGGGGGGGCGGGGGGGGCTATAGCCCCCCCCATTGGCCTGCCGACCAAAATGCAGAATAAGGAAAATAGTACGTTTTTAGCGCTTCTAAGACTCTCTTTTGCACTGGATTAGACTAAAAAATGATTTAAAGCATAGTTTGAAACGTTTATTTTGGGGGGGGGGGGCTAATGGACTGCCGACCAAAATGCAGAATAAGGAAATTACCACGTTTTTAGCATTTCTAAGACTGTTTTTTTGCACTGAATTAGACTATTTTGAAACTTTTATTTCGGGAGGGCTAATGAACTGCCGACCAAAACGCAGAATTAGGAAAATACCACGTTTTTAGACAGTAGCGTAGCCAGGGGGGGCGGGGGGGCTATAGCCCCCCCCCCATTGACATGTCGACCAAAATGCAGAATGGGAAAACACTACATTTTTAGCACTTTGATACTGTTTTATGCACTGGAGTGGACTAGATAGTGATTTAAAACATCTTTTGAAACATATGTCCAGGGGGGGGGCTAATTTGTCAAAATAAAACCAACAAATAAATGAAACCTTTGATAAATGGTAAGAAATAAGCAATCAAATTTGATCGCAAGTGTAAAAATGCTGAACATAGGTGTCATCAACAAATATACTATAAACTAAGGAAAAGGGGGGGTCTATTCAGTATTTGTTAATTACCAATCATTTCTCTCAAATCTCTTTTCATTAGCCCCCTCCAATTATTTTTTTTCTATAAACTGTATACGAAATAGATTACTCCGTGTGAGTTTTATTGAAGTATTCGATTTTATAATTTACCAGCATCTAAACAAGCGAACTACATTTTACCATTAGCTACCTCCCAAATAGCCCATTTATGCTTCCAGTTTAATCTTGTTTGCACTGCCAATTTCTAGGCCACGTTTTAAAAGCATTATTTTTTAATCAAAATAGCCCTAAAATGAAGTTATTTTTGCAAAAACATGCAAAATTTTCGAGCGCTGGGGGCTCCGCCCCCAGACCCCCGTGCCTCCGGCGGCTGGGGGCTTTGCCCCCAAACCCCCAGCCTCCGGCAGCTGGGGGCTTCGCCCCCACACCCCCATTGGCCTCCGGCGGCTGGGGGCTCCGCCCCCAGACCCCCCAAACAGCCCCCCCCATTGCGAATTTCTGGCTACGCGCCTGGGATCAAGCAAGATACAATTTTCAGTCAGGTCAATTTAAAAACCAAAAAACAACATCACTCATCCTCACACTTCCAAATCCTGTTATTTGGTAAACAGCAACTGACTGCCACACACACTCCGGGATCAATGAAATAGCTCACTTTTTAATCAATCAAAAAGCTCAAGTTTTTCAAAGTAACAATTTTAAACTGTACTAGTCTACAATCATTTTTCTCTTTTTCATTCTTGGTTTGGTTTTTTTGCTCTTTTTTGTGCTTAGATAAATGGTTGTTTTGTAAACATCCAGCATCTTCAGCCCCATTAGCCTGGGGGCTTCAGCCACCCCTTGAACAAGCCACTTAAAAATTTTTAATTTCTTCAAATGACTTAAAAACCATGCAAAATGTGATCAAAATGGCTATTTTAGAAAGGTTTACTTCTATGTTTAGGATTTCAAACTAGAGATACTTATGTGTTTTGACGCAGTCTTATGTCATCTTTATGGTGTTACAATCAAAAACATAAGCAACACACTGAAAACAATTTAATGCTATCGCGACACGTTTTGCCTTGCTCAAAGGTCTCATCATGCAACAATAACACAATAAATACATCACTTAAACAAAATACACACATTGTGCAATTGAGTTAAAACTCAGGTAGAAAATTATTACAGTAAACGCAATCTGTTCAGTCTAGGTACAATTCCAAGATGACAAACACTTATAAAAGTACATGGCTAGGTTTTTTTTTCGATCATTTGTTGGTCATTGACCGATTTTTTTGCGCAATGACAAAATATTTTTGGTCTGTTCGGTCATAATGACCGAAAACTTTTTTACCACGGCCAACACAATATTCGCAGGTTTGTAGCACTACGAGCGAATGTCAAGAAACAAAACCAGCTGTTGATAGTTCTTTTCTCTAAACAAGTATTGCTTTGAAGCAATTTTCTTATCTGCGAATGCCGCAAATGTCGGAATTGATGTGGTAGGCCTAAGCGTTGAAAGAGCAGATATCAAAAAAACGTACGATTTTCATCGAAAAACTTGTTAAATTATTTTTATTTCATCACATGATAAGTTATTATTTCATCACACTCGTTAATGAATAAAGCAGAAAGATAAGTACAAACAGAGCAAGGTTCGTCCTATGTAAATTCTTTAATGTTTTTATTTAAGTTGTAAATCGCGCACTTAACAATGTAATAAGTTCATACCGCTGCAGAATGCATTGAAGAGAAATAATATTATGCAGTAACAACAGTTACGAACTCGTTTCATTTTTTATGCGAGTTCAAGTTCTGAGATTCTTATTTTTATTCTTTCTCGAGTTCGGCAAAGATGTCGAATTTTTCGAGTTCAATTAAGTTTTGTTAAAAACAAGCAGTAAAACTAAAATCCAGCTTGCAAGAAGAAAATTTGAAAAGGAAATCATTGCGCTAGCTAAGTTTTACAAATTTAGCCCTGACACTATCGAAACCGAAGTGCTGGAAGACGAATGGCACAATTTTAAGTTTGAAGTTTTACGGAATAGTCGTTATGCTGATGACAATTGGCAAACGGTTTTGACAATTGCTGCAGAACAGGAATTGGATTGGCCCACTCTTTCCACGATTGCCAGAGCAATACTTAGTTTTAATGCTGAAAACGCAACTGCAGAACGAGGTTTTAGTCCTATGGCTAGACTAAAAACGCCACAAAGAAATCGTCGACTACCATTCACTTGTGACAATGGATGCGACTACGCTTGAATGCAAAATCGTAAAAAACTTGCGATTACAGTTTGGCATACAACCATAAGTGGGCAAGTTAATGTAAAACGTTAGTTTTGTTAAACACTAGTCCGTTAACAAACTTCACACCTTCCTTAACGTTAATTCGTTATTTTCAGCTTCAATTAGCCCAAGTTAATGAAGTCTGTTAATTCATAAACATTTTGCGTTTAATTTATATTTCTTTTTATTCATTCGCTTCTACAACACGTATTGACGCTGTTGAGCTGATCGTAAGGAAATATTTATTGCCATAGAGGTCTTTTTGTGCTTTGCAAGTTACAGTTTACAGTCTAATCTAATCTTTAAGATAAAAATAAGTTCAAATGCAGTAGCAAAGCTGCGATCCGAAAATCTTTGGAAATTGCGAACAGAATTTCATTTGATGAGGCTGCAGCTTATTATTTGCCTCAAAAAAGGCTCTTTTCTTGGCTTTCTTCTATAAAACTCGTGCTAGCATGCAACAAGTGTTACCCGTCCAAACTGGTTTGTACCGGTACAATGAATGAATGGTGCAAGATATTAACCATAAAAACCTTAACGGAAGTTAACAGAACTTAAAGGAAGTTAATTTAGTCCGTTAACATAAAAAAACTTTTAAACGGATTACCGAGTTAATGAAAAAGTTAGCTTCGTCATTAACAGATTAGCAGACTTGTGCCCACCTATGCATACAACCATTGGTTACAATCTACAAAGCAGTCCAGGTACAACGCAAAAAGCAGGGATTCCAGCGCTTTTTCTTCACAGCCCAAGAAATATGGACTGAAGAAGAAGAAGAATAAATATGGACGGCTAAATTTTGAAAAACATATTTTGTGCAGGATTGTTTTTTCTCGGTTTGTTTAAGTTTAACGCTTTTTTAAAGTCGTGATTTTGTGTTGCAAATTTTTACCCGCTAATAAGATTTAGTTTGTTCTCATAATTAAAAAAATACGACTACAGGTAATGTTTTTTTAGTTGTTTTCGCATTGTGAAAGAGCAAAACTGTGACCTTGTGTCGTTCATCCTAAGTCTTTTTATAGGTTAGTTTTAGTTAAAGATGGATCATTCTGCGATCGTTTAATCATAATAACTCGGAATTACTTAGTGACTTTTGTAACTTGATTATGCTATCTAACGCTTTTTTTTCAAGCCTTTTTGCATCACTGCAGTGTCTGTTTATATCATACCCGCTGCAGAGTGTAGCATCAATTTAGCTGAGAATGCTTGAAGTAATTTGATCTAAAATGCTTTGTTTTTATGATCGTGTTTTGCAAATTTCGTTTTGTGTTTGTATTCTTTTAATAAAAACTCAATAAAGCGAATATTGTTTATTTTACTTTGATAAGAAAATGACCGAAAAATAATTCATATGACCGAAAAAATATCTGGCAAATCGGTCAAATGACCAAAACCAGATTTTGAAAAAAACCTAGGTACATGGAAAAGTACAGGGAGAGCTTTAGATCAATGTAATTGGACGACACTATGTAGAGAAAATTGAGCAATTTAGCAAAATGTCTACAAAGTTAAAAACTGTCATAAGTGCTTGTTGTCTTGGAATTGTACATAGACTGAACAGATGCGTATACAGCAATAATTTTCGACCTGAGTTTTAACTAAATCGCACAATGTGTGTATTTTGTTTAAGTGATGTATTTATTGTGTTATTGTCGCCTGATGAGACCCTTGACCAAGGTCAAAATGTGTCGCGACAGCTCAGCGCATATTACATTAAATTGTTTTCAGTGTGTTGCTCATGTTTTTGAAAGTAATGCCGTGAAAATGACATAAGACTGTCGAAACTCCTTGGTATGTCTAGTTTGAAATCACAAGCATCAAAGTAAACCTTTCTAAAATGTTTAGCTTTGTATCCATTTCACTAAAATGGTAATTTTTTCACAAAAATTGCCCAGCAGCTGAGGGCTCCACCCCAAGACCCCCAATTACAATATGTTTTAGTTGAACCAAATCGCTCCAACATGATGCTCGATTTCAGCCTTTTTCAAAAAAAATTTTAACTATTGGGTTAACTAATTTGCCATTAAATTATTGTAGGCAACTTTCATTTAATCGAAAGAGGCTGCTGTTACATGATGTAAGAATAAGAAAATCACTATCCTAGCCCTAAAGCTAACTCAAACTCCCTTCCTCATTGTTAATCCTAGCCTGCTAACCCAAACTCAAAATCTAACCCAAACCCTTATGATAATTCAAAAAATAAGAGTAAATGAGCGCCTTTGCTCTCTTATTCTCTTTATGGGCATTACATAACGTAACGCAAGCCACTTTCTTGATTTAACTTTTAACTCTTAGCAATTTACAAGTTTTGTGGACTTGGCAAACGCTATTTAACCACATGAAGTCTTTAAACACATTGACTGCCAACCGACTATGCAAAACCTGCTTAAAAATGCCAAACATAGCAGAGCTAAAATTTTAGTGCACATATCTGATATCACATATTTTCTCATTTTTGGCGATTATCATCACCATAAGTGCCAAAAAGTAGTTTTTGCATTTTGCTACAAATGCCAAAGTATCAATTTTACGCATTTAAATCACAAGTATACTCAAGGCTTTTTTTGCAATGTCTTTGAGAAAATATGAATAATGCATTTGTACAAGTTACCAGTGAACAGACGCTCAACCACGAGTATACTTGTGGTTGGCACTCAACATGCTAATAATCAAACTGGTGTTTGCATAACTAAAATTTTTACTAACAGCTTAGAGAAAAAGAGCACAACATTTCTACTTTTACTTGCCTAAGAATCTTAGGCTATATATTATATACACCTACTATTAAACATAGACTTGGGCATTTTGATTAGTTACAAAATCAATACCACTAAGACCACAACTGAAATCATTTTACTTTTTTTTATTAAAACAGAGTCCGTCTAATTGAAAAAAACATAATTGTCAAATTTTAAAATCGATTCGTAAAAGGCAGTATCTAGAGCACCGGCCCGGCTTCCACCACAAAATCAATGCTGCACCGGTCGTTTCTTTTTGCACTTCAATCTACTATCTCTCAAGTTGGCATCACTGACCGAACCTTAACTCTAATGCAAGGTTCTAAAGAAAAAATAATAATAATAATGCAGCACAATCGTACCTCATCCCAAGACTTGCCAAGCACGTTCAGTGCTAATCGAGCTCGAATGCTACGTTTCACAGGCAAGTGCTTACCACTACACCACTGGGGCTATGCATTTGATGCATCAAAGTGCTGTATTTAAGTCAAATCAATGAGAAAAAAGCAACATAACAGGCTGCCGGTGCAGCAGCGATTTCATACCGAAAACCGAACCGGTGAAGTAGATACTACCTTCGTAAAATGTCTTTGGAAGCCTGTAAATTGATAAAAGTGTTCAAATTCAGTAAGTCACTCCAGGCTAAGGTGACTTTGAACGTTTAGGCCTTGTCAGTGAAGGTTAAGTGCATGTTGATTGGGGGTTCGAAGTTGCCCCAACTAGCAAGGTGACTTTGAATCCGTTTTAAGATAGAATTGCTTCTCATAGACAACTATTTTTTGAGTTATGGCAGTGCCAGTATATACTGAGGTAACAAGTAGACCTACTACATTTAGCCTATAACAAATCAGCAGTTTTGTAGTTTTATTACTTAAACCTGGCAGAAGTGACACGTCTAATTGATTCAAAAGGGTTCAAAGTTGCCCCGATTAATGATGCTTTTTATGGTTTAAAGTTAGGTTTTTGTTTACCGGTAAGTTTGGATTACTTTTTAAGTTAGGATTTGAGTTTGGGGTAGATTTGGTCAGAATTGATTATTTAAAGTAGATTAAAACTTCCTGCAAAATAGTCTCTTCCTACTACCGGTATGTATTGTTGGAAAAAATGCAGTAGCCTAGCCTATAAAATTTCATTCACACTGCAGTGCAGAGCAGAGAGTATAGGTGAACCTTACCTTTCAATTTGTATCTGACATTTAGTATTACTCAGTTACTGGTTTCTTTTCCAGGCAAATTACGGAACACTACCTACCTATGACAGGTACCAGTAGATAGTCTACCTACCTATCATAGGTAGACTAGGTTTACAAAAAGTCATTAATCAGAGTAAGCGAATAACCTGTTAGAGGTACCGTACTGTGCTCCACTGATTTAAGATTTACCGCTATATACTGTAAACCTGATGCGATGAAAAACCAGTCTCAAGTCAGTAGGCATACAGCTTCACTAAACACCATTCAAAAAATCTATAACTTTCTTCATGGATACAGTCATGTTTGAACTATCGGTTGTATTCTGTATAAGTTAATGATGCAAGCAGTGATGATACAAACTAATGTTTGGTGTTCCTCAAGGGTCCTTACTTGGGCCAATGTTATATACTCTGTATACAAAAGAATTTGAAACCATAGCAGTTAAACATAAAGATGCCAGTCCAAATGTATGCAGATGACACTCAATTGTATTCTTCTTTCAGAACAGATTCAGCTACTACTACTGAACAGCAAATTGAATCATGTTTAGCTGAAGTACCGGTAAATTACTGGATGAACAAAAATTTTTTGAAGGCTATTCATAATAAGTCCAATCTAACAATTTTTAAATCTCCTACATCTTCATAGCTCAAATCCAGTTTAAATGTCATATTTGGTGACTGTTCAATTGAGACAAATGACAGAATTGGAGTCGAGAACACAAGGCTCGGGGCCAAGGTCAAGGACACAAAACAATTTCGAAGCCAAGGACAGACCCTCTCAAGGCCCAGGCCAAGGACCAAGGACATAGACGCAAGTGTTCTCCAAAAAAAAGAAGAAAAAAAAAGGTCTTTAAAATTTTTTTTAGGTGATCTCAAAAAATAGTGTAAAAAAATTTTTTTCAGTCGAAAAAGGTCTTCAAAAATTTTTTTTTAGGTGATCTCTACTCAGTACTTGAGGAAACTAAAAAAAATGTCTTTGTAGATTATTAGCAAAGTTTCTGGCATTTTTCAACGAATTTTCAACGGTTCAAAAATAGTGTGGTCCTCAAGCCGAGGACAGGCAATTTTTCGAGGACTTGAGGCTGTGAGGCCAAGAACTTGAAAATGTGTCCTCGAGGACTCCACCTCTGATAAATGAGTCTGTTAAAATGTTGGGTGTTATTCTAACACTGTAAAAAGTAGTCTTTCATTTGAGAAATTCATCTTAAAAAAGTCACAAGTGTGTAATTGGTCATTTACTTAATCTGCGACATATTGCAAATTGTAAGAAGAGGCTTGGCGAATATTCCATTCAAGCAGAGATTTTGAAATAAAGCCTAAAAAAAACAACCCTGACCTGAACCCTAATCGTAGCCCTAACCCAAAGCCTAACCTAAACCCTAACCCAAACCTAGAAGTGTAATAATCAAAATAAAAATTTCCGAAAACGAGTGACGTCACTGGAATCTTTGTTTATTTAACCGTGTGTGTTCCATTCGCCAGGCCACTTCGAAAATTGTATATCATTGAAAATGAAAGTATGTAATGCTAATATCCAGTTCTTAAACTGTAAAATTTTGCATGGGGGGATGCTTTTGCAGCCTTGACCAAACGCATTCGGCATGCGAAAGTACTTTAGTGGAAATTATGCCTTTCCATCCCCGAAATCGAATGACGACCAAAAAAAAGGTCTTCACCGAAAATTTAAAAGTTTTTGTCCCCGAAATCAAGTGAAGACCAAAAAAAAAAAGAAACATCTTCACCGCAATTTGGGACTGAACTTGGCTGGAATTTGAGGGATTTATTCGTGCTTACAGGCCCTTTTTCGTCTGAACAACCAGCACTCAAATCTCGATGGGGGGAAGCTAAATCTCAATGGGGGGACGCTAACTTTCGATGGAGGAACACATCCTCCCTACAATTAAAGTACCGGTACTGCTAATATTTAATCTTATACCTAACACCTTGGATTATTGCAATGCAGTCCTAGCATGTGCAACTGCCACAGATTTAAAACCACTTCAGAAAATTCAAAATCGTGCTGCACATTTTGCATTTAGGTTAAAGTGACGAAAACACATTACACCCTTAACACAGTTACATTTCTTGCCAGTCAAGTATCATATTATGTTCGAATTGTGTTCGATACCATTTGACATTGTAAACCGTATTTCACCATCTTATTTAATTGATTTATTTGAAACCTACCAACGAACTACAACTATTAATCTTAGGGTTGGTGATGGTCAGGATGAACATATGCTTGTACACTATTCCAATCGCATGCTGATTTACAAAAGAATATTTTTACCAAAATGACCGAAACATGGAACAATCTTCCATTAACACTACTTAATATCAAATCTCGAAACGCTGTTAAATCCAACCTTAAAACACATTATTTTAAATTGGCTAATGATAATTGACATATTATTGCAGTATTAAGTATCGGTGGATAAAGATCTATGGAATTGGTAGTAATGGTAGTCAGGTAATGTTTTATAATTGATATGTCTCCATATGTAAAATGACAGAATGAGTGTATGTCTCTATTGCTACCAGGAAACATTAAGTTTTATACTTTTTTGATTTTATGAAATTGATTTTTACCTGCACCTGTGAGATTGCATTACCATACCGGTACCTACTGTGTGAGAATTACCGATATCAATTTTTTCAATTTTGTATGACTAAAATTTTGATTTGATTTTTGTATATGCGTTATTCTTTTAATCGTTTTTTCAACTGCTTTGAGCAACTGTCTGTAATACCGGTAGTTTTTAACTAATGCATGCAGTATATGTTAAGCACTACAGAGTATAAAGCACTCATTTATTATTCTCATTATTATAGAGACGAGGACGGATACCAGTACCAACCGGAAATTTTTATTAGGCCTACCTAAATTAAACCCAAACTTAAACCCTTACCTACCAGTGTAGTACTTTCAAGTTTTAACCTCATAATTAACTCTAACTCAGACCTTAATCTGTTAATCTTGATCCTTCAGAAAGCAAATGAAAAATGCATGGACGAAATTGGAATATTTCTCATTTTCATTTTACTTTTTAGCCTCTTCAACTCAAAAATTTTTCAGTGAAATAGGTAATCACTGATCATTTTCTAACTTCTTTTAACTTATGTTCTTCTCCACAGACTAGACTATACCAGTGATGCCTGCAAGGGTTTTTCAACAAGTACTAGATTCAGAAGTTACACAGCAGATTTGGAACTTAAACTTTTTTCAGAACTACTGGTATGAGGTAGCACTTCCTTCACATAACCTACTGCATATTTGCTATCCCACTAGGCTAGTGTTTTCTCAGCATCTGAATTCACGCATAGCCTAGGCTATCCTGGCAGCCCAACCGAACCTCCAAACCACACACAAGGGGAATTTCTGCACTTGCCATTGTATCCTATGCCACAAGAGGAATTCTGCACTTCAAACCACACACGATAGAATTTCTGCACTTTAAACGACTCAGCACTCACAAAGGCAATTTCTGCTCTAGCGGGTACAATGGCAAATGCAGAAATTCCCCTCATCTGTGGTTTGAAGACCTGTTCAGGTGGGCTGCCAAGATACCGCTAGGCTATGCAAGAATTCAGATGCTGACAAAACACTAGCCTAATGGGAAAGCAGATATGTAAAGGAAGTGATAAGATACCTGACAGTTGTGAAAAAAGTATCAGATTTTTAGAGAAAAAACATTAGAACCTTAAATCAGGAAATTTTCAGCAAATTTCCAGCAGATATATCAATACGCCTAATCAAAGGTCAAAATTGGCTGAAGACCTTTTTTTCTTTTGGAGATTAACGTTTTTCAACCATTTTCCCAGATAAATTGCGAGAAGACTTTTTTAGTGATCGCCCCATTTCCAAGGCTGATTAACCAGTATTTCCACAGTTCACATCAGATCTTAATAAAAAACATCAAATCTGCTCCTGAAAAGAGATTACATCATATTTCTATCAAAAACCAGCAGGCATCAGATTGCAAGACAAAAACATTAAACCCGCATCGCTGGACTCTTGGAGTCATGACTACACAGTACACTAGAAACCCAGAACGATATAGGCCTACAACTCACATAAAAAATTAGGATTAGCATCAAACCTGTAACACTTTTAAATGTAGCTGTTAAAACGTTTGATTTACCTGTTAAAAATTTTTAGGATTTTCAAAGAAAATTAAAAGTAAGAACATAAAGACAAAATTGCATCAAATTAATTGCCTAAAATTGCCACTTGGCAGTGATGCAATGCTGGAGATGTGTACAGTTTAAGGAAATTAAATTGTGGAACGGAATATTTGCGGTTTGAAGAAAATATTTCAAGAAAAATAATATACATATCTGGAAGTTTTAGAACAAAGCTGAAATTTAATGTCTAAGTAGCTTTGAATTTATCAAATTTTGAAGATAAATGAATTCATTGTCAAAGACTAAAATCTGATCCCGAATTACAGGAATCTGCACACCCGCATTAATCACCAGTATTTTCTATGAAACTCTATCAAACGAAATGCTTGCCTAAGCAAAAGGTCGTTTACAGAGATGGAGTCCTCGAGGACGTCCTTGGCCTCGTGGACGTCCTCAAGGACACATTTTCAAGTCCTTGGCCTCGAAGCTGCAATTTCTCGAAAATTGCCTTGTCCTCGGCTCAAGGACAGCACTATTTTTGAATCGTTAAAATTTCGTTGGAAAACGCCAGAAACCTTGCGGAAAATCTGCAAAGACCTTTTTTTTTGGTTTCCTCAAGTAGAGATGGCCTGAAAAAAAATTTTTGAAGACCTTTGTAGCGATAGCACGTTTTGCCGCTTCCATAAATTGCACCATTGTTTCTCAATTACAGCGCACCAATCAAATTTGCCCATTCTTTTTATCACTGTGACGCTCTTGTCAAGTTGACGTAACAATGATATACAATGGCGGTTGGTATATAAAGCTGGAGCGAGCCGTCATTTACTCCCTTACTCAGATAGTCAGAGAAACAAAATTCGTATGCAGTGTTGATTACGAATAAATGAGCGGTGAAAACTTATCCGTCTGTTCGACGTTTTGCTAAAATATATAGAGCCGCACAACTGGTGACCCCGACGTGATTGGATGGTCGGCGCTCAAGACGACATTAGCAGGCCCCTTCCTACCACTGCTTTCAGAAAGGGGGAAGTGTGTCGCAGTTCCTGCTTCATCCAGTGGCGATGTGGAAAACTAGCATGGAAGTAACCACAAATGAAAGATAATTGGAACCGATAGCTTTATAAGTCAACAGATCATAGCTCACTCGAGGTTGTACAACCGAGCCGGTTAACCGCAATCGGAGCGCGCTCCCTTTTGACACGCCACAACTGGTGACCACTCTCTTTCGCACCCGGGAATAAGAGCTTCGAGACAACTGATCAGCGAACGATTCGTCTGGGAAGGGATGCAAAAGGACATAGCTGAATTTACTAGAGCCTGTGTCCCTTGTCAACTGTCCAAGATCCACCGTCACAACTCTGCCCCACTGCAATCGTTTCTACAACCAGACTCGCGATTTTCAGCAATACACTGTGACTTGGTGGGTCCCCTTCCAGAAAGTTGTGGCCACGCTTACCTACTCACCATTATAGACTGGTTTACGAGGCACCTCGAATGCATCCCTCTCCGCGAAATAACTGCCAAAGCGTGTGCCGACGCTTTTGTCCTCAACTGGGTGGCCCGCTTTGGTTGTCCACAAATCATGACTTGTGATAGAGGAGTCCAGTTCACCAGTCACCTTTGGGAAGAGCTGTGCAAGTTTCTAGGCTGCAAACTAGTCCACACCACAGCCTTCCATCCTGAGAGCAATGGGTTTTTGGAACGCCAGCATCGAACTTTGAAGGCCGCTCTCAAAGCTCAAGAAAACCCTCGCGATTGGTTTTCCAATTTGGGGTTTGTCCTTCTGGGCATACGCTCTTCTCCCAAATCTGACTTCGAGGTTTCCTCTGCTCAGCTTTGTTTGGGAACTTCTCTACGACTACCAGGGCAATTCTTTGAGCCCTTTTCCGAGACCCCTCGAACCGAATACTGCGCTCAACTTTGCCAGTTTATGTCAACCCTAAGAGCTCCGCCCCCTCACCATCATGGCACACCACGTTCGTACATCGAAAAAGCACTCCAGACCTGCACACACGTCTTTGTCAAGAACGACACTGCCCGCTCCTCGTTTGATCGACCTTACAAAGGCCCATACAGGGTGCTGAACAAAGGGGACAAATTTTTCACTCTTGATTTGTTCACTCGCAAAGATGTTGTTTCCATTGACCGACTGCGAGCTGCTCATCTTCTCACACCCGACAAAGAACCCGAAACACAGCAGCCTGTTGAAGGACGTTCTCATCCACTTCCAATACAGCCATCCCAGCCAGAAGCATCTTTCCACTCTTACGATGAACAACCCAAGTCTATCTTGCAAACTCGTCATGGACGTATAATTCACAAACCAAAACGGTACGTACACTTTCTTCTTCCCACACACTAGGAGAGGGGTCCTCACCTCCCCCGTGTCTCACCGGGGAAAGAATAGTGAGATCGCCCATTGCAGAGCAGGGTGTGTCGTAAAAGGCGACTTCAAATTGCTCAGCCCTTCTTACGCTACTTTTTTTTTCACACCACGTCTAAAGCATAAAATGCTAAAACTTCCAAACCAGACGTGAGTGCATTTGGGTTTTCGGCTGCTCTCTAAGATGTGGAGCAATTTTGGGGGGATTTCGATCATTTGCTTGCATGGAGTGACGATGCTCGCCTGGCCAGCTGCATTGCCGCCTACAGATGTTTCGAAAATTAGTTTTGTTTCACAGCACGTACGCAAAGCGGTAGGAGCTCGAGATCCTAGTCGCATTTGCTTGTCTCTTCGGTAGCTCAGAAGGATTACACCTACACACTTCAATTGCACGACACTATAAACATTTTCACATCACCTAAGCATTTCAAAGCTAGATGGCACTCACTTTACTAGACACACATTGCAGACATCACGCTCACACCATATACACGTACACATTTTTTTTTCTAGCCTCCATTTGAGTGTTTGTTCCCGCAGGGAACTGATTTTGCTTGTTGCTACAAGTTTGTTTCGTCGTTAATTTCGAGATAGTTTTGCTCCTTGCATGTCTTTTTGTTTGCTGAGCTGGTTGTTATAAAAGTCCGTGATTACAATAGTCAGGTGTTTGTAACTTTCGTTTGTTCAATCATAGTCGCAGGTTCGTAAATTTCAGCCTCGAGTCTAATCTAGCGTTTGTCTCGCTGGACGCAAAATTCGGCCTTTTGAGGGGGGACATGAGTTTTTTTTTCAATCGATTTTTTACAGGGATTGCGGCACCCTGTTTCGCATACCGGAGGATTTTCACGTCCTGCTTTTGGACCTTTCTCTGCGCCTTGCAGCGCGTGGAGATTACCACACCACTCGCTCCTAGAATGGATTTGGTGGACATTGATTGTTCGACGTTCCCCGTTGACATTCCAGCACTGGACACTTTTGTGAACTGAATATTAAACGGTTTTGCATTCCAGCATTGGACGCTTTTGTGAACGGAACATTGAACGATTTTGCATTTCAGCAATGCATATATTTGAACTTTGATGAGTATACGTTTCCCATCGTTGCGCGGAACGGCGCGCTGAATCGTGCTGAACTACTTGAACATTTTGTTTGCGAAGACCTTTTGTTACTGACGACGTTTTTGTTTGCCATTTTGAACTACTGCATTTTGTTTTTCACATCGCACGCTCCAGCCGCCAGCTTCTCCAGCACCTCCATGCAAAAGCTAACTGCCTAGCCCCTGCTGGCTCAGCCGCCATCCCCGTCCATCTTCACCCCCCGCCCGAGCGTCACAGTTGAGGCCCACTCGTTCCTCAGACCCGTGCTACGCTACTGCATCACTCCCATCCCACCTTTTTCATTCTCGTCTAAAACGCGCATGTTCCCAGTCCTTCGGACTTGGCCCACGCGCATTTTGGAGGGGGGCCCTGTAGCGATAGCACGTTTTGCCGCTTCCATAAATTGCACCATTGTTTCTCAATTACAGCGCACCAATCAAATTTGCCCATTCTTTTTATCACTGTGACGCTCTTGTCAAGTTGACGTAACAATGATATACAATGGCGGTTGGTATATAAAGCTGGAGCGAGCCGTCATTTACTCCCTTACTCAGATAGTCAGAGAAACAAAATTCGTATGCAGTGTTGATTACGAATAAATGAGCGGTGAAAACTTATCCGTCTGTTCGACGTTTTGCTGAAATATATAGAGCCGCTAAACCTTTTTTGCCTGAAAAAAATTTTGGAGACCTTTTTTTTGAGATCGCCTGAAAAAAATTTTGAAGACCTCTTTTTCGGAGAACACTTTGCATCTGTGTCCTTGGTCTTTGGCCTCGAGAGGGTCTGTCCTTGGCCTTGACCTCGAAATTTTTTTGCTTCCTTGGCCTTGGCCTCGAGCCTTGTGTCCTCGACTCCACCTCTGGATGCACAAGCATGTTAAGCTCTGCGAGCTAGAAACATTATTCTCGCTCGCTAAGTTGCGTGCAAAACACAGCTGGAGCAAAAAATTCACCACTTCCTTGCCAACTTAAAAAAGATTTCGAAGCAATAATTAAGCATCAGAGAAAGTGGTGACGATAGCTCAGTGGTAGAGCGTCGGGCTTGTAATCAAAAAGTGGCCGGTTCCTGGTTTGATTCACGAACAGGCAATGTGTTGAAGTGTCCTTGGAAAAGACTCTTTATCAAAGGTGCAGTCGAGGACACAAGGCTTGAAGCCAAGGACACAAAAAAAATCCCAGGACAGACACTCTCGAGGCCAAGGACAGGAATGCTTGAGCCCAAGGCCAAGGACCAAGGACATAAATGCAAGTGTTCTCCAAAAAAAAGGCCTCCAAAAAAATTTTTTATGCGTTCTCCAAAAAAAAACGGTCTAAAAATTTTTTTTCAGCCGATCTACAACATTTTAATCACTCAAAAAATAGTGCTGTCCTCAAGCCGAGGACTGAGCAATTTTCGAGGAATTGAGGCTTTGAGGCCAAGGACGTGACGTTTGAGGCCAAGGACAAGGACTTCAAAATGTGTCCTGGAGGACGTCCTCGAGGCCAAGGACGTCCTCGAGGACTCGACCTCTGCTCTCTATGGTCATTTTCTATGGGGTCCAAGCAGTTTACCCATAGAGGTGGCTCAGCATGGCAAAAGATTTGCCAACAAAACCCAAAAAAGTGCCCTACGTTGTTGTGGTTAAACCAAGTTAGACAGACACAGAGTGCCTGATTCATATAAACAAATAAACGAGCGTCCTAAAAGCTGGCAAAATAATGAAAATTTTACTAAAGCAAAGTTTTGTTGGAAATTTATTATAGCCTATTGGTCACTATGTTTGCTATTAGACTACAAAGAAAGCAAATTGCATTGAGAACCATTTGCTGTATCAACTGACCAAGAAATATTGAGTAGCGCAAGTTGACAAAGGTAGCACTACTTGGAATTGTTGACTTTTGGAAAACGTTAAAGCTTAATGTTACCCTACTGCTAGAAATATACGCTGTACAACCAGCAACCGCACGGGAGTATTGCGTTCTAAACCAGGTTCCTGTCACTCTCTGACTTATTGTCCCATTTTTCCCGTTTTAATATCTTTGGACGTTGTCCAAAGATCTAATTCAAGTTAAATGTCCATTTAGTTTAAGGGTTTAAGGTGCGTTTAAACTTGACGCGAAGCAATGCGAAGCGAAGGTTGGCGACCTTCGCAACCTTTGCGAGTGGTCGATTACATCACTCGCGAAGATTGCCAACCTTCGCGAGTCTTCGCGAGTGGTTGCTTATCTTCGCGACTGGTCGCTTCATAGGCTAATTTTAATAACTTACTTTTAAAATGTATTCAATGAGCAGAAAGCTTTGTGTACTTTATTATTGAAGCTCTATTATAATAATCACAGGTTCTGTTTCGTCATAGCGTGCTGGAATTAAACCGAAGATTGAGTTTATAGTATGTTATCACGCAATAACCGTGAAGAAGAGTCTAGACTAATAGCTCAGGTAACAAAACAACCTTGAGAAAAACGTTTGTAAAGTATAAGTAAAAAACGAAATACAGTAGATCGAATTTGGAAATAAAAAGACTAGTCATTTCTTCAAAAACGTAGTAGTACTTAGCCTATTTACTTGCTATCAATGATTTGTTTAGATCCTTCCACTGAAAACTTGCCATAATCTGTTTTGACAATGACAGTTCTGGCTTTTAATGCAGAAACGCAAAAGGCTGGAAGCAGATGTCAAAAGTTCTCTTTAGGTCTTTACTCAGTTAACAAATCCTTAAAGGCGGTGAATCATCCAGCCAATTCCGGTGGTTTACAATAGCTAAAATTGAACTATAATTTTTGATATTTTTTGTTTTGATTTTGGGGCTGCGTTTGCAAAGATATTCAACAAATACAAAAAGATGTCCCCCCAAAAAAAGTTTTTGGAAACTCTGAGTCTTGATCTTCCCGCCAAAACCACAAATCACTTTTTATTAGGCCTACTGTAATCTTATTAAACTATTAGGCCTAACTATCTCTAAACTATCAGGCCAAATAGTTTAGAGATAGTTAGGCCTAATTAGGCCAAAACTATTTAGAAATAAACAATCTCCAAAGTATTAGGCCTACCGCAGTTCTCTAAACCATTAGGCCTACTGTGGTTTTGGCGGGAAGATCAAGACTCAGAGTTTCCAAAAACTTTGTTCGGGGGGACATCTTTTTGTATTTGTTGAATATCTTTACAAACGCAGCCCCAAAATCAAAACAAAAAATATCAAAAATTATATTTCAATTTTAGCTATTGTACACCACCGGAATTGGCTGGATGATTCACCGCCTTTAAACGCTTTCACCATCCATGTCTCATTATGGTAGTAGTAGATCAACCGGTATCTTGTAGAGTGTAGACCAATAGGTTAGTCTACAGGTACATTTAAAGCATAAAGTATGTTGTTTTTTTGATGTGATTTTTCTTTTTCAGGCAAGCATGTTATGATACCTGCTGTAGTAAGCTTTAACAGTTGTTTGTATTTGTTATTTAGTGCTGTTTATGAAGACTCCCAATGTTAACGCTATGAGTGAAACTGAAAGCTGGATTTTTGTCATCAGTTATGTAGTTGATTTTTTGCATATTGTGTAATAGATTGCTGTGTTAATTTGCTGGAGAAAGCAAAAAAGCACTGCAGTTTTAGCATAATTTGACACTATCATCGAAGGACAAGAATTTAGCACAGTAATACCAGCAGTTGCTTTGAGGAAAAGTCAGCTTCTAAAACTAAGTTTGGTGTTTTACTCGCTAGCGGAGCGCTTATCGATGTTTAGTGCAAAGTTAAATGCTTTTGAGAGCATTTTACTAGTTTGCATTTTCTTGCGCTACCAGTAGGCTACGTTGCGACGGTCGCGTTTACCTCAAAGGGCTTCGCTCCAAACCACCGTTTATAAGATACAGACAAACTTATAGCGGTAAGGTCAAGCCCCCTCGTCTTAGCAAGTTTTTGGTTATGTCCCTGATAAAAAACATTTAGATTTTTTTATGTGAAAATTGTTACTCAAGCATCTGAATAAAAGTGTTGTTAGTCCTCACATTTTCATGTACCTGACGCTTCCTTCCCCAGTCCAATTATTATTATTATAAATGCTGTATCAAGTTTTTTGTTTAGTGATGACTAATGAGAATGGAGCAATATTAACGAACTTGCTTGGCGGGTACTTCTCTACCAATAATAGTATCCTCAGCAAAAAAATAGAACTCACCTTCTACTGGTTAGATATACATTGGCTTTCTTGTTCATCTGAATACACTGACTGTAATTGTAATGATTGAACTTCAGACTTAAAATTATTTACTTTGTCACTTTATTCACCACGTAAAGCAGTAAAAATTTTAAGAGACAGTAAAAATGTTTTAAAATTCACAAACAACTAAATTCAGATATTACTCAAAGACACAGTAAATGAATATTTAACACAATTGACACTTGTATTTTTATCACATGGGACTGGAGTGAAAAATCACTACCAGACTACAATATTCATTATTATAAAACTTGGGGTAGTCCAAAACCATTGCTTCCAGTTCAACTTGATCACGGTCACAAACCTTCAGAAACAAGAAGACTTTTAAGAGGACATTCAGAAGGAAAAATTCCATGTTTGTAGCTATTCAAAGAAGTGACTACTAATTAGGCCAATCCAAAAGTTCAGAGAAATTTTTCGATTTTTTGTATCTATCTAGCTCTTGCATGTAGCAGTCTAGCTTAAAACCAATTCTAAATACAGTTTTATTCACCAAGTTGGCTTGGTCAAGGAGATAGTGAAAAAAGTTTTGCAAGTTTTCCAGTATTCAAGCAATTGTTCAACTGTGGTTACTTTTAAAACAACAAGCTAACAAACAATGGGTAAAAACACTATCAACACATTAAAAACGAGCCTGTTAGTGGGTTATTTTATATTCTAAAAAAAAAAAAAAACACCATATTAGTTTAAGTTTACTTTAAGGCAAAAAAGCAAAAGCTGCTCAGCCAAAAGAACCACTGGACTGATACAATAGCTTTTGCTATGCTGCACAGAATAAAAAGTTTTGTTTTAAAAGCTAGATGTCGTGGGGCTAGGCCTACTGCTTTGGTGTATTCATTATAATGAAGCTCTGAGATCAAGCACAGCTACGAAAAATCACTCTAGGATTTACACCCTTAGCTGTCTAGATCCAAATTAACTTGGCTAGCCTAGGGCTATCGCGAATCTAACTTTGCCAACAACCTACTCTTTGGACTGATTAATAGACGCTAAACCGTACCAATATACTATTTACATTATTTTCTAGCAAACTGCGATCGTAAAAATCCAATCAGTGATTTAGTAGGTTATCTTACTACAGCCTGCAAGCAAGCGCTGTTGCGCAACTGCTCGCGAAGGTTGCGACCGGTTGCAACCTTTCGCGAGCTGTCAATGACGTCAAATTTTGGATGCTTCGCGTTGCTTCGCGTCCAGTCTAAACGCACCTTTAGTATTACAGTCCAATCTTCTAACTTCAGCTCTTCGCAACAGAGGTGGAGTAGAGAACACAAGGCTCGAGGCCAAGGCCAAGGACACAAAAAAAATCCAAGGCCAAGAACAGCCTTTCCGAGGACAGAAACTCTCGAGGCCAAGGACAGGAATGCTCGAGGCCAAGGCCAAGGACCAAGGACACAAAATTTTTCAGGCGATCTCAAAAAAAAAGATCTTCACAAAAATTTTTCAGGCGATCTCCACAAAAAAACGTTTTCCAAAAAATTTTTCAAGCGATCTCCACAAATTTTTAACAATTCAAAAAATAGTGCTGTCCTCGAGCCGAGGACAGGCCAATTTTCGAGAAATTGAGGCCTCGAGGCCAAGGACTTGACCTTCGAGGCCAAGGACTTCAAAATGTGTCCTCGAGGCCAAGGATGTCCTTGAGGACTCCATCTCTGCTTCGCACCACAGCCTTTACTACCACAATCACCCTGGCCTAAACCCAATTAAAACCTTATTCAAATAGAATTAAGCGTTAGCACAAAGTAAAAATATTCACAATTTGACACTTTACTGAAATCAGTCACCCGCCTAAATTACTAAAATCGCAGTACATAGGCGTAGCCGGGGGGGGAGGGGGCAGGGGGCCTGGGTTCGATTTAATTTCTATTGGCATCTTAGCAGACAATTGTAATTAACAATAATATTGATCAAGAGATGCTGGGTCCCTCAATTAAATTTTTTCCAACCAATTCAAATGGGCCCCCTACAATAATTTTTAAATGGCCCCCAATTTAAATGGGCCCCCAACAAATAATATTGATCAAGGCAGCCCAGTTATATTTAGTTTTTGCCAACCAATTTAAATGGGTACCCAACAACAATATTGATCCAAGGGGGCCGAGCCCCTCCAATTTAATTCTTGCCAACCAATTTAAATGGGCCCTCTACAATAATATTTAAATAGGCCCCCAACAATAGTATTGATCCAGCGGGCCAGGGCCTCTTCAATTTATTTTTTGCCAGTCAATTTAAATGGGCCCCCTACAATATTATTTAAATGGTCCCCAACAATAATATTGATCCAGGGGGCCGGGGACCCCTCAATCTAATGTTTGCCAACCAATTTAAACGTATAACCGAGTGAAATTAAGGGTTTTTATTCTAAAAGTTACTAACTCAGGCCCTAATGTAACCTTTTTAAAAACGTAACGCAATAACCAAGGATGGATTTAACACATGGCACAGTGCCAGGGGCCCTGCGCTTAGATAAGACTTTTCTGGTTTTCATCTGTATTTGGCAGGAAAATATTTCGAAAATCACCAAGTGCCTGGGGCCCAACACAATATAAATCCGGCCCTGGCAATAACATGGTTATTAGGCGTAACCATCTATTGTACATTTTTCAACAACAATTCACCTCCATCTCGCCAGTTTTTATGCAAAAAAAAGCTTTTGAAAAAAATTTTGCTACAGTAAGGGAAATGCTCATCCAACAAAATTTTGAATTTAGAGGGCCTTGGCCCCCTGGGTGTATATGTACTCCTATAACTGATTGTTTTCATGACAAAACAATAATCTCGAAGGAAAATCTTCGAGTGGATTGTTATTTACTGCTAAAATATTGCAGTAGGCAATGTACTTTACTTACCCCTACCTGGGCCAAATCACTTACAAAACTTAACCCCAAAATGCAAGATTTTAAATGTGTTTTGGACTTGAATTGCAAGCAAAAGAGGGACTGAACAACTTAATTTTTTCAAATGGCTTTCAAATGTTAAAAATTTTATACTTTCAAATGGCTCTAAATACGAGCAAAATGTGATCCAATGGGCCTAAAACAGCTTTTTTTTCAAAAACTTACGAAAAATCGCCCAGCGGCTGTTCTTACTCAACACTTCTCCCAATTTAGACATTTTCACATTTTAACTATTAGTTTAAAGTCCTCTCTTATGAACGAGTTCCTAGTTATAAGCCAACACCAGGCCACGGCTTCGGATCTTTCATTATACGATATCTCTGCCCAGGCGCGTAGCCAGAAATTCGCAATGGAGAGGGCTGCTTTGGGGGTCTGGGGGCGGAGCCCCCAGCGCTCAAAAATTTTGCATTTTTTTGCAAAAATAACTTTATTTTAGGGCTATTTTGATTAAGAAATAATGCTTTTAAAACGTGGCTTAGAAATTGGCAGTAAAAACATGCTTAAACTGGTGGCACTAAATGGGCTATTTGGGAGGTGGCTAATGGTAAAATGTTAGTTATCTTGTTTAGATGCTGTTAAATTATAAAATCAAATAGTTCAATAAAACTCACGCGGAGTAATCTATTTCGTATACAGTTTACAGAGAAAAATAATTGGGGGGGCTACTGAAAAGAGATTTGAGAGAAATGATTGGTAATTAACTAATACTGAATAGCCCCCCCCCCCCCCTATTTCTTAGTTTATAGTATATTTGTTGATGACACCTATGTTTAGCATTTTCACACTAGCCATCAAATTTAATTGCTTGTTTTTGACCATTTTCCAAAGTTTTCATTTATTTTTTAGTTTTATTTTTGAAACATTAGCCACTCCCGTGAATATATGTTTCAAAAGATGTTTCAAATTACTATTTAGTCCACTTCAGTGCACAAAACAGCCTCAAAAGTGCTGAAAACGTAGTGTTATTCCCATTCTGCATTTTGGTCGACATGCCAATGGAGGGCTATAGCCCCCCCTCCCGCCCCCCCTGGCTACGCTACTGTCTCTGCCCCCACAATAAATTCCTCTTTCGAAGTTTCAGAGGACGTCATTGCGTGTGATTTGTGGTTTTGGCCCCCCCCCAAACAAAAATTCTGGCTACGCCTATGCCGCAGTACCCATTTTATCGCTGCTAAAAGTGAGTAGCATATCTGCTCTAGAATCATTGACTACAAAGATTGACGTCATTTAGCAACTTTGCAGTCAGGGATGTGGAAGCGGCAATTTTTGAATTGCTTCCGCTTTCGCTTCCACCACGCAGTTTTTGCTTAAAATTTGTTGATCCTGAAATGCTTTGGCAAAATTTTTTTCCAAATAAGTCGAAATAAAATAGCTTTGTTATTATCATCTTTAAAAAATCGTATAGAATCAAACTATATGATTGTATTCAGTGGTTTGTCATCGCAAGGATCTACGCATGGGCGTTGTCAGGAATTCGGATTGGACGGCCCTAAAGCGAAATGTCCAATCACATTATTATTAGGTTTCAGCTGATGCAAGTTTCTCTCAACACGTTCCTACAAAAGTTTAAAATAATGAGCGATTATTATTAGGGTTCTGCTGGGGATAAATTTCCAAGCGCTCGGGATAATATCTTGCTCAAATTATATGCTCTGTTAAGCACAAATCTTTGTTTGGCTATAAGGTAGCCGCAAGATAAAGCTTCCACATATGCAGGTGTTTTTTTTTAATAACTTGCTTGCGTATGTGGTTTGCTCCAAATTTTTGCTAGCAACGTATATTTTTAGGACAGCAAAATAAAAAAAATAAAAAACAGTTCAGGAATTATGCAGTTATACACAGTTGTACCACATTAGAATAATTCTTGCAACAAATGGTACTTATAGCAATAATTAGGACAAGCATTAAAGCACCATGATTATTAAAAAGTCATGCAAGTTTAAACTTCGTTTGAGAGATGTTATCATGCTCTTCTGTTTGCTTTTCAATACTATTTTCGCTGTAAAAGAAATTAAAATGCTTGCGCTTGAAAATGGTCGAGTGGATAGAGCGTCTGCTACTGAAACGGTAGACTCGGGTTCGATTCCCGGTCGGGTCAAACCAAAAACTATAAAAGTTGGTATTCATAAGCTTCCCTGCTTGACGTTCAGCAATTAAAGGGACAGCATGAAGCCTCCGCCGTGTGTGGTAGACAGGTGAGCAGGTGGCAGCTTGACTAGAAGACCGAAAGGGCGAAAGGTCCCTTCGCTTTCTCCTGGCTAAGGCAACTTGGTGAATTAAATGTAATTACAATTACTTTGTTTATGTTGGTGAATACTGTGTTACACAAGTATAACGGCCAGAAATGTTTCAAAAATGGGCACAGCCGTATTCAAAACCATGTTTGAGAAAATGGTTAAAGTTTAGGACTAAAATAGGGGATTTTTGAGCACCTAAATTTTTAATAATGAGTTAATTGGCTACATCAGGAGTTCCCAAACTGTGTGCCGCGGCACACTGGTAAGCCGCGAGAGAGTTCCAAGTGTGCTGCAGGGTTTAAAATGTTTACTTAATTATTACTTATACATAACTTCCATTCATCTTACTTGTGGGTTTTGAAAAAATAATTGGCAATTTACTTTACAATGGCAATTTACTTTATTTAAAATGACTTCTGAATTTTTCTGCTTTGCATGGTTTGTACAAGGTAGCAATGGTTTAAAGAAACTTTTTTAACAAGCAAGATAAATGCAGAGCTATAGGTTTGATACTGCAGTTCTTAGGTGTGCCGAGGTCGAATCAAGCACTTCTTAGGGTGACGAAATCCAAAACAGTTTGAAAACCACTGGGCTATTAGATTCATTTTTAAGTTGATAGGGGTGGGGGCTGCCCCGATCTTATTGAACCACAAGCATTTAAAAATGCTTCTTTGCAAATTATAGTCTATCGAACATTCACTTTTTGTCGTATATTTTACAAAAAATTGTATCACATTCAAGTTTTTGACGTTCGATATAAATGGCAAAAGTGGAAGCGGTACCCTTTTACCGCTTCAATCTTCCGCTTCCGCAAAATTTGCCGCTTTCACCTGTTTGTAGCAACAGATTGAGCGCCGCTTTGCATTGACAACGACTTCAATACAAAACAGCACGCGCTTTTTACACATACCTGAGCCTGTGCACGCATTAACAAATTTGAACCGCCAGTCAGAACAATGTTGACTATAGTTCGATACCAACAGCTGAGGACCCTGACCACAAAGAGGCTTTTGGCCACTTAAAAAGATTGAAGTATGAAAAGCTGTTCTTTCTTCATTGACCAAGTAATATAATTAAATTGCTGTTGTTTCTTTATTAATCAATTAATTATTAATCAAAGCTTTTGCAAGATTAGAATACTCAGACATGGTTGAGCGTTTTTCCACTACAATCACATACGTTTGAAGGCATTATCTTGTGCTGTAGCACATCATTTGACGTCGCAATAGATGTATAATTATAAACCTGGACATACTAACGTAGTTTACCTAGCATCTCGCCGAGCAAGCTTTTTTAACGTATGTTGACACTTTGTCTGAGCAAGTTTTTCATTCGGTAGCGTCTTTTATCAAGCGAAAATGACCTTAACGAGTTCGCTAAAATATTCTGTAATGCGGGCCCAAGGGGGGTCATTACATGCTTTTCATTATTTATCGAATGTTCTTTATTAGAAAAATAGCGAAAAATGGTTTTACATGCTCCAAAAATAACGAACGATTGGCAGTAACCTTTCGGAATTGTCACAAAAAATTCCATTACTATTGGATGTTCGCTATTCGTAATTTCGTATTATTTGCTCTTCGTTACTCGGTGTTTGTCATTACTTGGAATTTGTTATGTGTTATTTTTGGTATTGCATGCTCAAATTATATGAATAACGAATAGCAAGTATTCGATAACTACGTCATTTTTTTGAAAATATTTCGAATTCTATAAACCATTCGTTAACTTTATTTTTTTTAGTCTTGACGCAATATTTTATTGTCAATCAGTATAAAAAGTTGTGAAAAGACAAATATCAGTATCTTCTTTCGTTTTGTATGTTTATATTGTCATAGACAAGAAATTGATAGATCTTTTTGGAAAACCATATTGCCAATAACATGGTTTACCAAAAAGTTAAAAAAATAAAAATTGCTGATACTTACAAACGTTGAATTGGGCAAGTTTTTATCCCTCGATCGCAAAACAATTTTATCTGAAAAGTATTTGCGACGTAATAGCCTATAGTATAGCCTACTGCTATTCGCTGTTCAGTTGTTTTATTATATTGTATGTACAATTGTACATATATAGGCAGGGGTGCCGAAACCCGGGGGGGGGGGGGGGGGGGGGGATGGGGGGGATATATCCCCTCTAATAATTTGGCTGCATCCCCTCCAATAGTTTGAGAATGGTCCACATCTGCAACCCCCCCAATATTTTGAATGGGTGTGCAGCTGACTGTAAATTTGGGGGAAAAAAAGTGTTCTATTCTTGTTGAAAACCTTTTTTTTTTTTGGTCTTCACCTGAATTCGGGGAGAAAAAGTGTTCTATTTGCATTTTGGTCTTCACTTGAATTGGGGGAGAAAAAGTGTTTTTTTCTTTTTTTGGTCTTCACTTGAATTCGGGGAGAAAAAGTGTTCTATTTGCATTTTGGTCTTCACCTGAATTGGGGGAGAAAAGGTGTTCTATTTTTGAAGAAGACTTTTTTCTTTTTTGGTCTTTACCTGAATTCGGGGAGAAAAAGTGTTCTATTTGCATTTTGGTCTTCATCTGAATTCGGGGAGAAAAAGAGTTCTATTTTGGTCTTCACAAAATTTCCACACCTGAACAAAATCGTGGTCGAGGTTCATCCCCCCAATGTTGAAAATAGGGCAAAATTGGGGTAAAATTGCAAATTATCCCCCCCAATGCTCAACAAAGATCGGCACCACTGTGTATAGGGCTATAGTGTGATTGCATGCGATGTGGTGGTGTCGATTGCCTTAGATGACTGCATGGTCTTTTGCATCGTCTCCAGCTAAATGTAATTCTAACCTGTGATATTTTTATGATTTGCAAATAAAACAACTGAACTGAAAAACTATTCACGCTAATTTATAATTTCATCAAATGCGGTTACCGGTACTTAAAGCTAAATTATTTCTTAACTCAAACTGAACTGAGCAAGAATTCGATAAAATTTTATGATGTAAACTTTGGAGCATTATTCTTATAAATGCCTGAAAAAAGAATACAAAAGGCGTTCAATAAACAATTACAAAACTACATGTTACGACATAAAATTTGATCGGCGTTCAAAAAAAACAAAACAAAAAATCAATACGCAAAGTTTTAAAATCACCAAATTTCTTTAAGTTCCAGCAGCATTAGTAGATTGAGTACCTTCGTTCCTCAATATGCGATTAGTTTTTGCAGGATTAAAGCTCCAGTGAAAAATAGTATTTCTTACCATCAAATCGATAATCATCTACGTTTCCGTGCTCGACCTTTTGCCCTTTTGGCTCATTTGTTTCGTGTTTATTTTTAAAGACTTTCTTTGGTTATTGAAATTTACGTATACCAGTGATTTTTTTTTTGCTTACAAATAAATGACCAAAGCTTATTAATTGACAGCAGTGGAAGAGATGCTACAATTGTAATGTATATTGCAGAGCAATTCTAACCAATTCTAGTTGATTGCAATGGCTAGAACTATACGTGATACAATTATGACGTAACCGAAGGAACAGATTTAACGCAGGGATTTCATTCTTTTCGAATGCATTTTCTGTTACGAACGGAGCATGAAATAGCATTCGATTGGTTATTCGTTACAGCACAAAAACGAAAAACAACTTTGAATAAAGCTTATGAATAACGAATAACGCATATATGAATGACGAATTACGAATACCGAATATGAATAACCAAATACCGCATACGAATAGCGAATTATGAGTATGAATAACGAAATTCCATAACGAATTTCGGTAAATAACGAAGAGTATGTAATGGTCCCCAAGGTTGGTTTAGTCACTTTGGGATCCTTAGGAAATTTGAATTACACACCCATAAAGTTTTTCTTTATAACCATTTAAGTTATACTGTAAATATTGATATACAATTTATTTCGTTGATTGATTTAATCAAATGTACAGTAACGTTGCATGTAATAAATTCCAACTTTCATATCCATCATAGTTCACGACGTACGTAATCGGTGACGTCAGATTTGCGCAAAACATTACCTTGACGTAATCATAAACATAGTTGGGAATAGCATAAACTTTTGAGACGATAAAATGTTTCGATAGATTTAAGATGCTATATACTGATTAATGATTATGGCTGAAACAAATTAGTAAATTACGCTTATAGTATTGGTATGAGAAAATTTGAAAATGGAAATTTAAATTAGCTGGTGGTCAAGTTTACATCTAAATGGATAATTTCGCATTGACTCTGCAAGCGAAACATGCATTGATGAACCTATTGCTAACATTTGTACTCTTTAACTTAATTTTACTTGAGAAATGTAGTTAACCCGATATTTTGCATCGAAAAGTGGCTTTTTTGCCCCCTCTCGTTTTTTTTTGTGATAAATCCCTTCAACAAAAATATTTATATTCCAAATCAATTTGAATTTGAGTCATATTTTATCACAAACAACTCCTGATAAATTGAAGTTGCTAAGGTGACGGAAAGTTTCCCAATTTTAAAGTTTCCCCGAAGTCGCTTTCCAAAATCTGTGCATTTTTTTGCCAAAATTAAACAAAGCTATACATCATAAGACGTATTTGTGACGTAACTATTTTCACTCAAGCATTTCATTATTCAGTATCAAAAAACAAACCTATGTACAAAATTAAACAGCCTGTGATGTCATTGTAAACATAACGTCATTTTTCAAAATAGGGCCACGACGTTGCAATGATAACGTCATTAATTCAAAACCAACTTTTCTGAAAATTTTTAGTGAGCACCAACCTGCATTTGGTTTAAAAGTTAGACCGGGGGCATTTTTGCCTCTCCTCCATCCGTGTAAAAGGCGTTGGTCAAATACCCAGTGAAAAATAGAGTAAAATATAGCTTTTTTCCTCTTAAGATTTTCATTTTTCCATAGAAAACATTGTGAACTTATCCAAACAATATGATCTTTGAAAAAGCGTCAAGTACCATAACTAATGTCTTGAGAAAATAATTCAAATTTATTGTAACACCTGCTGCTGGCCATTTTCTTTTATATAAAATAAATGGAGATGCGAAAAGTTTTGAACACATTTTTGTCTCTGTGAGCTTAACTATGCTGGAACAAACAATTTGCTTATATATTATGTAAATTAAAGTAACTTTGAAATAAACAAATAGCGTAACTTTAATTGCTCATAAAGAAACAATAAAGTTTCAAAACAATCAAAAGTAGGCTTTTAATCATTAAAATTTTTTATTCAATGATTGTCAACCTAAAACTATATAGGTTTTCGTGTTTCGACCAGTAACTTAGGCCATCTTCACGGCTAGCATTTAGAAGCATAAGTTATTCATCTATGCAATTTATTATTGTAATATACAGCGCGAATGATATATCGCGACGCGTTTAGACCTTGCTCAAGGGTCTCATCAGGCGAAAAGATTTACACATATTTATACATGCAATGATATAAAACTGCCACCAAAAATTTGGAAATAAAAATTAGCAGCAATTTAGAATCATTAAACTTTCAAACATGCAATGATACAAAACTGCAATTACCAAATTTGGGAATAAAAATTACATTGATAAACACATCTGCTTTGTCTATACAAATTTCATAATGACGTCAAACAACTTATGACATGTTCATATAAAAATCACAGGGAGAGCACGAGCTGAATGCATGTGCGACATATTGCTTAGTGAATAAACACTCAACTAAAAATTAGCAGCAATTTACTGTAGAATCATTAAAATTTTTGAACTCAATGATTGTCAACCTAGAACTATAGGTTTTCGTGTTTCTACCAGTAACTTAGGCTATCTTCACGGCTAGCATTTAGATGCATAAGTTATTCATCCATACAATTTATTACTGTAATATGCGGTTCGAATGAGCCTGATGAGACACTTGAGCAAGGTCGAAACGCGTCGCGATATCTCATTCGCGCTGTATATTACAGTAATAAATTGTATAGATGAATAACTTATGCATCTAAATGCTAGCCGTGAAGATGGCCTAAGTTACCGGTCGAAACACGAAAACCTATAGTTCTAGGTTGACAATCATTGGATCAAAAATCTTAATGATTCTACATTGCTGCTAATTTTTAGTTAGACTATTAATCTTTTTCTTTTTGTGATTTTCCCTGATGTAATTGAGAACAGCGGTTTCCAAGCTTAACGTTTCGGCAAATCCTAGTGCCGTCAAATGCGGCACCAAGTCATAGTATTAGATAGTAATATCTTACTTCTGCTGAACTAGTTTTAATTTGGACAAAATAATGTTAATTGCGAGTAATTAGCTGCGGCAGCGCGTTTCAACCTTGCTCAAGAGTCCCATCAAGCTACAGACATGCACAATTCAATAACATTTCACAAACATCTTTTAAAAATGCAAAAATGGATCTGTTAAAACCAATAACGTTCAAAAAGTAGGCTACTCTTATTTGAGTAAAATATGAATACGTTTCGCAAATAGATTGATGGGCTGTGGTTCGGCTTAGAACTTTCTAGCTTCTACTGTAGAAAAAGTTTATAAAAATAAACGATGCTTTTAAAAGGAAACGAAAAGTTTGCAAAGTGATTTTGTCTTGAAACTAAGGTTTGCATAAAGTTTTTCTATAGAATTCGATTTGCTAATCGATTACTAAACTTTAGTAAAATGCTTCGGAACTTATTTGTTTAATGCAGTCGCGGTGGAGAAGTAATTTTAAAATACCATAGGGAAGCTAGCGCTAACAGCACCACTGGATTAAAGCATTACAATGCATTAAATTGTTGTGACTAAAATAATTTCACTGCTTTGAAGTTTTCAGTAGAAATAGTGTGTTTTTGATTTCGACTGATTATTTTATTGTATCTGCGTATAGCATAAGTTTTGAAAATATTAATACTGCTTTTAAATCCCAATGAGGGCGCAATGTGAGACGCCAAAAGTGTTCAATATTTGCCTTTAATTAAAAATATGCAATTTAATACTTATTTGTTTATTTGGTAAATCTTTAAATTTGTATTATTTTGTTTGATTTGTGGCAAATTTTTTAATCAAGTTATGCTTGTATACTGTAATAATGTAACTTAAAAAACTGGAAAATCATAGATTGAAAAATCATGTGCTCAAAAATTCTTGGTTTGAAATTCCATGAGTAACAATAGCATTTTTGACTCGTGCTTTCAGCAGCAAAAAATTCTTTTTTTCTTTTTCGATTGTGCCAGCTATCAGTTTTTACAGATCTTAATCATTCTTGTTTTAATCAAGCGACAGTGAATCAATGATAGGTTGGCAGTGATCGAGTGCAGATTAGATAAAGCTGTATTTTGCAGTTTCAAATCCGGTAACCGTCATTGTTCAATTATATAACTCTGGAAAAGAGTCAAAATTATTAAATGTCATTTATCAATTGAAAACACGGTTGGGCCTAATCAAGGCCTAAATATGAGGACCTGGCTTTTTTTGTCTTGAATGATGAAGTTATGGATGTTTACAGATTTTTAAAATCTTCTATAAATTGCTCGTGGTACTTCGTTTAAGTTATTTGTTTTTAAATTATTAAACTAAGATTTTTTTAACTTTGAAATCTTCCACAACTACTGTGCCAAATTTGCTAGTTAAGAAATGCACAAAATTTGAAATTCGTAGGTTTTAAATTTTTAGGAAATGATATTTTAATATGTTATCGATAACACTGCACAATGCACATGTCATATACAAACATGAAGAATTGAAAATTTAAAACCTTACACTCGATCTGTTTCACCTGCAATCGGGATTAACAGTGGTGTCTTATTCAAGTAGAATTAAACGTGTCGTTCGATTGAATAAGACACCCCTGATGATCTTGATTACGTGTGAAACAGACTGAAAAGTTTTAAATTTTTGGTCGTTATTTGTGACGTGCGCTGTGTTTATGATATTCGCTCTGGCTAACGCGGCTGTCCATCACTTTCTTGAATCAGTTGAAATCAAGCTCTTCTCATTGTGCTGTATTTAAAATGTTTAAAATAACTTCACAAAAATGTGACTGACACCGTGTGCACTGCAGACAATGAAACCGAAAAAAGACCTCACCGATTGTTTGCATTTTTCGGGGCGTAGAAAAGTTAATTCAAGTTTCGAATAGAAAAAGCATCATTAAGTATTCTAGTGTCTAATATGTTCAATTAGATTTACTTTTTTGTTAATTTTTGTTAAGATGTTGTTTAAAAAAATTTTCCGACCTGATACAATCTGTATATTTATTGTGAAATTTTACAGAACTATATTTTAAATATTATTAGACAATGCAATAGAATGTAAATAACTTTCATCATGGATTTATTGATCAGTTTTATTTTCTTTGTAACTTGTTTTAAAGCTACAGCTACAACAAAGCAAGTTATTAACATTACCATCATGGTTCCAGGAGTAAATGGATTTAAGAATCTTGCAAAACGCGTGGATGAAATAAGAAACTGCTCTAATGAAGACGGTTCGGGAAGCCGAGCCTACGAAAATGATTTCGGTGATTATGAAGACTCTTCCGCCGACGCGTCTTCGTACTACAAATTCAACGGTGATTACGTCAACAGTGATTGCGTAAGCATTTCCACGAAACAATTGAACATCATTTGTATTCATGATGTCGATTTGTACTACACATATCCATGGTCGTATTTATTTGTGAAGCCTGCTTTGGATATTGCTCAGAAGACTATAGAAAATACTAAAGGGCTGTTGGATGGCTATCAACTTGCATTGCATTATTATGACTCGGCAGACAAAAAAGGAAAGTTTTCTTGGAGGTAATCAAGAATTTTGCTACGAATTACTGTATAATGTAGAACGTAGCACTTATTTATTTACCAATGCTTTGTAAAAGCCAGCGGTTAGATTTTGTTTGAAACTGACGGCACTTCTTATTTTTTGTAAAATTTTTGTGTCATTTTTTGTTCTTTCACCAGTTCGATAAAACACAGAATTTGATGCTTGTTAATTTCGATTCTTATTTTTTGAGTTTCGTTTTACATGGTGCTTCAACTCTGTGGTTTACGGTGTTCTTAACTTGTTTTTACACTACTTTGCAAAAAGATGCCACGTATTCTGGGAAAATTGCTTTTATGTCGCAGTATTTGCCGCCACGAGTTTTGTGGTATCACCGCATTATTATGTAATGCATCTATCTAGAATTCTGAGCCGAGCGTTTAACAATGGAGCCGTTTCACGTTGAAAAATGACCTGCTGTTACGCTGGCGTAACAATGTCAAGACTTTCACCAATTAACGTATAAGCCCCGCGTTCATTACGTGCAAGGTTTTGGTGTTTTTTTCGTGCTTTAAGCATGAGCGAGAGCTCTAAGTATCTACACTAAACGCCATTTTCGCCGCTACATTCAAACTACACGCCGAGATTCGACATTTTCGCCACAAGCGCAGCTAAGCGATCCGAAGCGAAAAAAATTTCGAGCTCAAGCGATTACGTCTTGGCGAACTTCGTAAAACTTCAAATTACATAAAACAAACAAAAAAATGAGCCTGCTCGAACTTAAAATTGAAATACAGTGTGGATAAGGCTATAGAATGACCTAACACAGTAAATGCTTTGGGAGGCTGCAGACTCGACCACCGCGCAAGTTCAGCCCTTGCACTCGACATGAGGCCTTTTGCAGCCTCTCATTAGGATATCACAGTTACTTTTTTTTTCTTTTGTGTTTCACAGTGTGTTGTTGAAAATATGTATGTGTTTGTTCCTAATCAAAAATAAACGTACTACTACTACTACTGCCATCTGTACTAACGAGTGGTGATACCGCGAAACATGCGTCTACATATGAATTTTAACAAGAGCTATTTTTTGCAGCAATATTGGTAACTGCTGTTCTAGCTGCCTGTCTGCACAGTGATCGTTTTTATGACAGCCCTGGCCGTAAGCCAAGAAGGACCTCAGTTTGGAAATTTAATAAATACAGGTTAATGTCTAGTAGTCGCTTTGAAACTGGGGTCCGCAAAACGATATTCTAAGAATGAGAAGTACTTTCAACTTATTAACATAGGACTAGAAAAATGTTAGTTATACCGATGTCCGGCACATTGAAAAAACATTAATTTTGACTGTATTGAAAATCGAAAGAGAGTTTTTGGTAATATCTGAATTATTTACTAGCGGGATTATTATATTAACACCTCGGATAAAGTCCCCAAGTCTATTATCGATCATGTGGGTCTTTATTTTAATAGATTTCGTGCTGCGTTTATTATGTTTCTTGCAATAATTAAAATGACGTTATCTGACCCTGTAGTTGGGGTTAGTTCACAAGGGCACCGCCACAAGGGGGGGGGAGGGTGAAAGGAGCGAGTCGCCCCCTCCCCAATGCAATTTTGGGCAGTATTCCTATTCGCCTAGACCCACAGAGCTTTTTTTCAAAGGTGTAGCGGGTGACGTCATCACTCAAAATGTTTGAATGGGGTTTTGGTCTTTAGGATCAATCAAACGATGTTTGTGTGGTATAACTTTTTCGATTGTATCATAGACATACTTGTATTTTTGTTGACTCTTTTAGTTCATTAATTCACGTTGACCACTTTCCTTTACAAATTATGAAAACTAGTGCAATATATATATTGCCCCTCCAGCGGTCTGAATTTTAGTTGAAGAGGGGAAAACAACTCGTCTGCTATTCATTTGCTGCAACTCGTTGAGTTTTAGCGCTACAGAAAGTGCATAGGGGTAGCGAGAGCGGGGCTCAGGGGGCCCGGGCCCTCCAATAGAAATGCCACCAATGATAAAAATGTGACAACAAATCCTGTTGATTCTTCTGTTTCAGTTTCTCTTAGTATTTTTGCGTACAACAGAACACATAGACAACATTAATTAACTATAATATTAATATAGACAACCAGGGGCCCCGAGCCCCTCTCAGTTCAAAGTTTTGCTAAACAATTTAAATGCATTACCCGCAAAAAATTAAGGGTTTTTGTCCTAAAAGTTAAAACCTCAGGCCCTTATCTTACCTTTTCATGAATGTAATGCAATAACCAGGTCCGGATTTACTACATGGCAGAGTATCAGCGGCCCCGCGTTTAGATGGTAAGACTTTTTTTTGCCTTCACCTACATTAGGCAAAAAAATGTAGCAAAACTTTCCAAAGTGCCAGGGGCCCGAGCAGTGTAAATCCGGCCTGTGCAATAACATAATTACTAGTAAACCTAATCATCTATTGTACCGTTTTTCAATAACAATTCCCTTCCACCACGCCAGTTTTAAAACGACAAAGTACTGTTGACAAAAAAAAATAGCTTGGGGAATCGCTCATTGAATAAATTATTCAATTCGAATTGAGGGGCTAGGGCCTTGAAATCTAGTTTTTTTAAATGACTCTAAAACGTGTGAAATGTAACCCAATGGCATTAAAATAGGTATTTTTCCAAAAGATTACAAAAAATCGTCCAGTCCAATAAAAGTTCCGTTTTCGAAAATTTCTGATGACGTCATTACATGTAATTTTTGGTTTGCACCCCCCACCCAATCAAAAATTCTAGCTACGACGGTGAGAAAGTGTACTTGCGAATGTGCTGTATAGGCTATTTTTTCTTATTCTTTTTGCTGCTAGATATAGTCATAACCAACTGATCATATTTCTTCGTTGAGCAGTGTTATCAGTCAATGGATAGATTAGCCAAGTACTGTGATTTACTGGATCGTAAATCGTAAATGTAATTCAAATGCTTCTTGCCGACAAAAATGATCCAATGCAAAAGCTCTTATTTGGTAAAATGAAGTAAATAAATACACTGCAACACACAAAATTAGTTGCTGGAAAACATAATTCCATTGTTTATCGCTATTTCTAATGTCGCTATAAAAGATGACGTCATTTCGCCCCTTCAATGTTTTTTTCTGGCGGCGCCACTGTTAGTTCAATGTTCTCAGAAAGCTGAAGCTTACACATAGGCAAATCTCTTAAAATTTTCTATTCTAACTAGTATTAGCGTTGAAATAACATTTTTAGAAAATTTTGCAAGAACTTCTGCAGGAGCTTTTTCCCCGAATCCGTACAATTTGAAGTGTCGAAAGAGTTTTCCTTTTATTCTGTACCAATTTTTCAAACTTGTAAATTCTTTAATTTACTGTAGTTTACAACAAGTGCACCTCTTCTAATTGAAGTGGGTTATGCACCGAAACGCAAAATGTTTGAACACTAAACTGCAGTCTATGAATTTTTTTTCCTTTATTTTGTGATGAAACGTCAGTCTTCAAAATTTTGCATCATAACATAATTTTTGGAATCGTAACACCTGCACCGTGTGTACTCAAAATTTTTCATTAGACAAAAACCCTAACATTAAAATTTCAAGAGAACCGAAGGTATAGACAGGAATAATGATAAATCATCAACAAAACGTACTTTATCAAAAACAATGTGGCAGGAGATTGGATAAATTTAAATTTTTGCTCTTTCCAGAAAAGCACAAATTGCTGCCGTTCAGTCTCGAATGGAGAAACACATGTCGTACCTAATTGGTCCGATGAATGCATTTTCAATGTCACGAGTTTTAACCTCGACCAATCACTGGAAAGTTCTTCATATTACGCCAGGTGCTATTTCATCAGGATTAAGAGTAAGTTATGGTATAATAATCAAACTTTCACCATAAAATTTTATTACAATTTTTGCTGAGTCTATATGGTTGAACAGACGATTTGGTTTTATTAAGCTCTTAAATTGCAGTGATTTGTAATGTTTTTATCATGATGGTAATCTTTAGCGATATTTGCTCGGATTTTTTTTGTGCTTAGCACTTTTAAAACCCTGAATTATCAATTGCAGTTTGGTATTTGATTTTTAGCAAGCAGTTTTAAGAAATTAATTTCGTTTCAGTTTAAGATTTTGGCTAAGCTTAAATTTTGTCTACAGTAACCTATAATCTTTTTCGCAGTGACAAGATGAGAGTAAGATTAGCTGTTTATCTGCACCGAGAAAGTTAGTTTCGAATTTTCAAAAGGGTTGTGGAAGCGCCAGTTTCTGAGAATCGTTTCCGCTTCCAACACTTGATGAAGTAACTTTTGCTTAAAATTTTTATTAAAAAATATTTTTTGGTAAAAAATTTTTTCTACATATGTCAAAACCAAGGATGGCAGTACGGTACGTAAGTACGGTACGGTACGCCTCAATTTTTGCTAAGAAGTACGGTACGGGACTTTGGTACGGTACGCCTTTTTTGCAATGGTACTGGTGCGGTACGCTAGTACGGTACGCCTTTTTTGTAATGGTGTGGATACGGTAAGTTGGTACGCTGTTTGAATTTGCCTAATAAACGTTTTATGTGCAACGTGCGGCCGTCAATGAAGACTCGTGCGACCGTGCCTGGCGTGCTCATAGTCTAGGCCGGGGGTCGGTAACCTTTTGAACTAGTGGGCCACATTCAGTCCTCACAAGGTTCCAGCGGGCCGCCGCCATTCCAGCGGACCAAAAGAGAAAGAAAGATCTTCGCCAGAAATTCAGGCCTTTTTTCGGCCGATTTGAAGGCGAAGACCAAAAAAGAAAAAAAAAAGACGAATCGGTGGCGAAGACCACAAAAAAAGGTTTTCGCCAGGAGATGCGAATCATTTCGGCGGTTTATTGCTGCATATCTATCATTGAAAAAAGAAAAAAGGTCGCGGGCCGGATGACAATAAAAGGTTGCGGGCCACGTAAAATGCCTTATCGGGCCGCATTCGGCCCGCGGGCCGTAGGTTGCCGACCCCTGGTCTACGCGATTCTCACATAATCATTATAGCCTCTTAGTTTGTCGTTGCAATTGTATTATGATGTCACCAGTCACAGTCACAAGTATGGCCAATTGTGATGTCATAACTATTGCTTATACAGTAGATGCTAGGAGCCTAGGACTCTTGTGGCATGTCATGTACTGAAGAAAATTTTGAACGGTAGCAACTGCGACACTTTAGCTCAGTGGTTCCCAAACTTTTTCTAGCCCTGGCCCATTTTCATTTTGAAAATTTTCCATGGCCCTACCCTCAAAGTATTGCTCAAGAACTTGACCCAAATTTTCATCAGTCTTGAATTAGATAGAAACGGTTTTTCGGCCGAAAACAGGTGATCTCCGAAAAAAAAAAGGTCTTCACCAAAATTCAAACGGTTTTTCCGGCCAAAAACAGGTGATCTCCAAAAAAAAAATGCCAATACGACTTTTTCAAACCAAAATGCTCTGCGGCCCACTGCAAAATGCTCTGTGGCCCATCGGTGGGCCATGGACCACAGGTTCAAAACCATTGCTTTAGCTGAATACGCAGTGGTTTAAAAATCCCAGTTATTTGGCACATTGCGCCCGTTTTTTGTATTATTAAGGAGAAAAGTATTAATAAATTGCACAGCAAAAACGCCTCGTGAATGGCGACACGTAAACGGGTTTTCAATACATTAAAATCAATTTGACCAACTAAATAAATTCAGATATCTTTGCTGTACAAAAATACAAGAAAATACAAATATCATTGTGCTATAGTAGCCCGTTTGATGTCTTTATTTTTAGCAAAACTGAATTTTCACAAACAAATTGTCATTTTTTATCTCTAACCATAAAGAATTCCTGAAGCATAAAGAATCAGATATAAACCAAAAACACGTCAACATAAGTCGCATATGTCATTAAAGGATCGCTGCTTAGCTACATTGATTGGAGATACGGTACGCGAAAAAACAAGGTACGGTACGTTAGTGCGGTACGCTTCAAAAATTGAACTGAAGTACGATACGCTGGTACGGTGCGGTTCAAGGTGCGAGGTACAACGTAGCACGCAAATTCTGAACGTACCGTTTCGTTCTGCCATCCTTGGCCAAAACTAAGCGTTTTTGTTGCTAACCGAACATAGAGATGAAACCAAACCAACAGCTGGATATTTTTGGAACAAGATCTACTGTCACCCTCTGAAGAGCCTAACGGTGAAACAATCTGTTGGGAGCATTTTATTTTAACAATTTTATTGGTGCTTTTATTATTATTATGCCAAAAGTGAATAATTTATGCTTCTCATTACATCATCTTAACATATAATATGATATCACAATTAAGGATCTAAGCATAGGCGTAAAGCCAGGAATTCGGATTAGGAGCGGGACACGCTTATTCACATGCGGGTCATAAGTTTCAGCTGATGCTAATTTTTCTCTCAGTTCAATCAGAAATTTAAAGTTAGAAACAATCAAGCCTTTTTGGGGTCTAGAGACGGATTTCCAAGCCCTCGGTATAATAATGTTTTAATCGCCTCGGTTGTAAAACGTTATTCTTTACTTTGCTGTATTTAGGTAGCTATGGAGTGAAGCCCCAAAAATCCCGGAATTTTTTTAAATGATTCGTTTTTATATATAGCTTTGGACCAAATTTTTGCGTAGCAACATGTAATTTTAAGAGAGCAAAATAACAAACACTGCTAAAATTTTGTAATTCTAGATACCATATTAGAATAAATAGCAACGCTACTCTGCATTACGACATACATTAAGCTGCAGTAGCATCATGTTAAAAAGGTCTATAATGCAGTAATATACTATGTGTGAGAGAGATTATGATTGTTGTCCCCTGTCTATTTTTTCGATAATAATACATTGCCAGTGCGAAAAATTGGATGGTGGAACTGTACCTACAGTGTAAATTTTAGTGAATGCTGTGTTATTTCAATATATGCCCAAAGACTTTAAAAAATGTGCTAATCCAATTTTCGAGAAAATCTTCAAAATCTCGGAATAAAACAGCAAATTTTTAAACACTTTTAGATTTAAAAATGGTTGGAAGGCTGATGGTTCGTTTTTGAATTGAGAGGGGTGAGGAGTGGTTCTGTATCTAATGAACCATATACTTTAAAAAAATTCTTTGCAAATAGTTGTTTGTCGAACAATAACTTTTGGTCATATATTTTACAAAAATTGCACCACCCATTCAAGTTTTTGACATTTGATATGAATGGCCAAAGTGAAAGCGTAAGCGATACCCTTTTACCGCTTCCGCAAAGGTTTTCCGCTTCCACCGCTTCCGCTTCCACTTCCCTGCTTTTCAACAACTTTGCACACTATTCACCTGAACACGTCATCATCACGTTGTAGGACTTTTTTGTTTCTTGCACAAAAGTCCAGCGAATCTGTGCTTATAAGAAGCCACAAAACTAAAACTGTTGATCGTCTATAAACCCTAAGTAGTTGAAATAGTTGATTGTCAGTTCTTTCTAACGCACTTTGTAGAGTAGATAAGATTAAATCAGCAAACAGTTTTCCGCGTGTTGATGAGTATTTTCGATTCGAACGCAGTCCTCTTCATCCCTGTAACTATTAGACAAAACTGGCTGAAATAAACGTCTAAACAAGAATTAGGACGTAGAAAGACGGTCAATACTGTTCAAAGATTTTGTGGTTGACTGCAACGAAACAAATTTTTATCAAAAGCTAACAAATGTTATCACTCAAAAACAGTCTCTTGTCGCTCTGTGTTTGCGCTTTTGTTTTTCGCTGCAAGTGCAAGTAATACGTTGCAGTTATTTTCAATTATGTTAGAATTTCCAACAAAGGCAGTTACAACGGCTTTGTTGTTGTTGTTATTGTTATTGTAGTGCATACTTATACTCCTCACACGAGACAGCGTCAGACGCCAACTATTGGATGTCCGCACACTTTTCATTGCGGTAACTAGTGGTTTTAGTGTTTTGGGGAATCCGCACCAGCTTAGGAGTTTTCAGTATTCCAGTAATCCAATGTTCCTGTGGATTTCTTCGAATTCTTGTCAACTGAATTTGCTGCTTGTTCGAAGCCACTACGCAGAGATAATCATCGTAAAGCGTCTTTTTCACGAACGTAAGTAGAGCGCGAGTTAAATCGAGATCATCGATCAGGATCGTCGTAAAACGATGCCTTTGCCATAATAGCCACGCTGCTTATTACATTGCCAAAATCATGACCAATACGCAAAATGTTTGGAGGTTCATCTTAAAAATTCTCGATATCATACTATTCTAAAGTAACTTGACTCTTATTGCAAAAAACTTTCGGTTTTATTTGCAAACTCAAATTTATATTCTTATATTGGCATTGCGGATGCTGGTTGCGGGCCCAAGGCCGTAGCCAGAGGTCCTGTTTGGGTAGGGCTCAGGAAAATTTAGGCGGGCTAAATATGACCGCCATTGATTACAGTTATAGTTGGAGTATGTGCAGAAACGCAAACTTTTTGTTGTCAATTTCTATACTTACCAAGACAAAAACTGGGTCAAATTCGCCCCTTTTTTCCGCATTTCTGCCTCTAGTTGGAGTCACGTGACAGAGCATACAAAAAACTGGTATGCATGAAGCTTTCATTTATCCCCTTGTTGTGCTTAAATTTTATAATTTTATATCAAATCGTTTTGAATCAAAAGGAACGAATCAGAGTTGTAAGTCGGGCCGGGCTTTTCGGGTCGGGTTCAGGTTCGGGCCGGGTTCAGGCCTAAAGTTAACAAAAGTTTCGGGCCTAATTTGGGCCTGAAACGTGCTTGTTGTTTTTGGTACACAAAAATATAATCAAAATAACTTGGCAATAATGCTAAATTATTCGAACCTAACTTAACTTTCGGGTTTTTTTGGGCATGATTTGGCCTTTAAATTAGTTTTCGGGTTCGGGTCGGGTTTGGGCTTATATTTTCAGGTCGGGTTCGGCCTGAAGTAGTCGGCCAGTTTACAGCTCTGGAACGAATAAAATTTCAATACCGATATGATCATTTTTTCCGTTTTTCAATTTCGAAAAATTTTGCGTCGTATGCACTAACATAAACTAACTATGATTCGTCGAATATTACTTTCTATCATCTGAACCAAGGGTTTTCAAACTTTTGGAGTTATGGAGCTTTTGAACAGGTTGACCATTATTTACGGAGCCCCAAAATAAATTTATGAAATAAAAACAATAAAGTAAACGAATAGGTTTCGGAGCCCCTAAGTTTCTTTAGCGGAGCCCTAGGGCTTAGTACCGATCACTTTGAGAACGTATTTTCTAAGCCATAGAACTTATTGGATTAAAATTCACTGAATTTGTAAGTTCAGATAATTTATCCTTGAATTGCATAATTATTGTAGCAATTTGCACGGCCATTTGCCCAAAATTGATAAATATTTATAAATAGAGCATCAGGTTGTGGAGAACTATCACGAAGGAGTTTGTGTTCAGGAAGAAATTGAAAATGAAAGAATCCGCAATACGATGGTGAGAACCGGACCAGTGGGGAGCGTTGTTGGAAACTGTGTATCTGCCATTGTTGGGTTTTACAATTGGACAAGAAGAGTTGTAGCTATTTATGACGACGATATTGATGAAAAGTGAGCTACCTGATTATCATTTCATAATACTGTATCTGTAATCAACTGATGTTGGGGAGGTGCGAACGATCCCGTCAATACTTCCTGCTCCAAATGACCAACTGTGTTTCAAACTTTTTTTGTTACTGAACTTAATTATTGTTTTTTTCTTTGCTTAGCAATTGTAAACTAGCGTTTATTTGAGTCATTTTCACAGAAATGAGTAAAAAAATAGGCTGTTAATCAAAGTTTTGATTCTGCGTCTTAGGACTTGGAATACAGTACTCTTAGCTTATCATTAATTTTTCTTGACAAAGTATGAAAAATGTATACAAACTAGTTATTGTTCACTTAATATTTTCCGCAAAACTGGTCTGTTTTAAAAATAAAGGGCAATGCATAGACGAACAATTACAGAAGAATGTCCTGTCTTAGGACGGCAGATCTGGTGTGCTAGGCCATTAACGTTTCTATTGCTTGCCATAAAACTATGAGGACGTTTTTCTTTTTTCCCCTTTTTTATTAAAAAAAAGCGAGTTAGGTACATTGTAATTATTCGCATTTTTTTGCTTTTTGGCATGCGAGGAGAAAAAGTAATTTTGACTTAACAGCTGGACAATTGAAGTAGAAAACAAACTTAAATATGAACATAGGTGTAGCAAGGGGACCTCTACCCATCCAATTGAAATGTGACCATCGACAAAAATGTAACAAAAAAGCCTATTGTTTCTTCAATTTCAATTTCTTTTAGCACTTTTCGCTTGCGATAGTAATTAACAACAATATTGACGACCAGGGGCCCCGCCACCCTCAATTCAATTTTTGCCAACCAATTAAATGTATAACCTGGGAGAAATTGAGAGTTTTTGTCGTAAAAGTTGCTATCTTAGGCCTTTAAGAAACATTTTTTATGAACGTAATGCAATAACCAGGGCCGTATTTACCATAATATGGCACAGAACCAGCTAGGGGCCACGCGCTTACATGATGAGACTTTTCTGATCTTTACCTATATTAGGCAGAAAGATGTTGAGAAAACTTCCAAGTGCTAAGGGCGCAATGTTAATCCCGCCCCGACAGTGACATGGTTTGTGAGCGTAACCATCTATTGTACCATTTTTCAATAACAATCGACCTACACCTCGCCAGTTTTTACGCGACAAAACTGTTTAGAAAAAAAATTAGCTAGAGGAAATGCTCATTGAACAAATTATTGAATTTGACTTTATAGGGTCTGGGCACCCTGGTTGTACATATATTCCTGCCACTGTTATTTTTATGACAAAGCAAAAATCTCTAAGGAAAATCATGGAGTGAATTATTATTTACTGTTAAAATATTACACGAAGGAATGCACCTTGCTTTCCCCGCCTAGGTCAAATCACTTACAAGCTTTAACCCCAAAATGCAAGATTTTAAACGTGTTTTGGATTTGAATTGCAAGTAAAAGGAGGATGGAACAATGCAGTTTTTTCAATTGGCTTTCAAATGTTAAAAATCTGATTTTTTCAAATGGCTTTGAACATATGCGAATTGTGACCCAATGGCATTAAAATAGCGAGTTTTCCCAAAAAATTACGAAAAACTTGCTCAGCGGCTGGGGCTTCGCCTACAGACCCCGGTCTGTGATACGTTTCAGTTACACAAGCTTGCTCAATACGTCTCCCAATTTCTGCATTTTTGCTTTTGTGGCGGGCTAAGCCCTCTCCCTATAGCAAAATCCTGGTTAAATGTCAGCACACAGCCCACGGCGTCTGATCTTCCTATCTACAACCTCTTTGTCTTACAAAAAGTTCCTCTTTGGAAAATTTCTGATGACGTCATTGCATGTAATTTATGATTTTGGCCCCGCCCTCAATCAAAAGTCCTGGCTACGCCTATGAATAAGAATTTACACTGATGCCTATTTTGGAGTAGTATGCAACGTGGCGAAAATTTTTTTTCGTGCTTGCAATGTCTATCGTTGAAGGAGAAAATTGACAATCGCCTAAGTGATCTACTGCAACCAAAATTTTTTGGACGCGTAAAAATTTAGCTACAACAAACATAGGATATGCCATGTTTGATTTAATAATTGATTTATTACAACATCTAAACAGACAAACAAGTAAAAAAATTTTTCGCTTTTGCCGATCTGATTTTGTTTGTGGTATCAACACATGAGGTTTCAGTTATGTTATCTCTTACGTAGGTTTATAAGTTTGCACAAAACAAGCTGTATGACACTTATTAGTACTCGTTTTGCTCCTAGGCGGCTCAAAAATTACTTCAAATATGAAAAACAAAGTTAAAACTTAACTTCTTGATAATATTTTAGTTATGGTGTTTTTTTGACGTTTGCGGGCTAAAGTTTTAAAGTTTAATCACTTGCGTTCTTTCCGGTCTGTACCAGCTCGGAAAACTAGGAAGAGCCAACAGTACAGCGACTTCTGAAAACAAGTAATGCAATAAAAAAGTTGGCTTCCCACTGCAGGACTCGAACCTGCAGCTTTGGGATTCGAACCAGTGGATTTAAGCAGTTCTTGTGGTTCTTTTCTATGCGCTTTAGCGCTGGTAGTCTTTGCAGTTCAGAAAGCACGCATACGATTAAATCTAACTTCTTTCCAAACTATTTGCATGTAATGTTTGTGATTACATTGAGTTTCAAAAAGCACGTTGTTTCTATTGCAATGAACGTTTAAGGCGTAAATTGAAGATATGCTTCATTTGCAGAAAATTTTAATGGTGATTTTATCCGACTAAAAAATTTAAAAAAACATCCAATCATACGCAAATTTGCCTCTCAATTTACAGCATAATAATAACCGCTTTAATTCAAACAATCCATTTACCGTATTTTACAAAGGCTGTACTTTTTTATAAGAACCAGTAAATTTTGAGTTGAGGCTAGCTGTTCTTAATTTTTTACCAATTTTCGCCTCGTTTGTTCTTAATTTGTTCTTAAATTTTAAGAGCATCAATGTCAATTATGACAACCATGTTTGTTAAACTGTTTTGTTTCTAATGCTCTGTGTGCTTGAGTAAACGTTTTCTTTAATATTTTTGCAGCATCGTAAACTTTAAAAAGCGAAGAAGCGACAATTTTCGTTTGAACTAAAGCCCCAAAAATTTTTCGTTCAACAGTTTATAGTTTTGCCTTGATTAAAATGTTTATTTTGATCAAGGCAATTCTCAAGTTCTGTACCACCAACCAACTCTTCAAGTTTATAGTTTATAGTCGTTTATAGTTTATAGTCTACAGCAGTTTATAGTTTCAAAACTGTTGCAATTTTGCTTTTAGATACCAGAAAATTACTCAAATTTTATCGTTTTAAATTGATACAGAATTTAGTTTATTTTTTTGATTTGAAATTAATTCTTTTTCGGGTGTTCTTAATATTATTTTTTTGTTGCTCGGGCTGGTATTGTTCTTAATTTGTTCTCAAATTTTGAACATAAATGAGCCTTGTGTTCCTATAAAATTGTTTTTATAAAAAAAGTCTTTTGCCAATACACTTAACTCAGGGGTAACAATGCAACAATGTCCCCCTTTCTAACTCCTATAAACCAAAACTCATAGGAACACTGAATTCGACATACGGGTTTGGTGATCACCAAAATTTTTTAGAAAAATTGGTTTTGAGTTGATGACGTTATTATTGTGACGTCACGGTTATATTTTTTGAAAAATTACGGCATTTTTGCGATGACGACACAAGCTGTTCAAATATTGTACGTAGGTTTGTACTTTGATACTGAATCATAAAATGCCTAAGTTAAAGTAGTTACTTCAACAAAAACGTCCTATGACGTCATTATTTTAAAGTAAATTTTGGCCGAAAAATGTTCAGATTCGGAAAATGACTTTGGCAAACCTCAAAATTGGAAAACTTTCCCTTACCTCAGCAACTTCAAATTTATAGTAGTTATTTGCAAATAAATATACCCAAAGTCAAGTTGATTTGGAATAAAAATCTCTTTGTAGAAGGGATTTATCACTGAAAAACCGAGAGGGGGCAAGAGTGCCCCCCGTGTAAAATAAAACAAAGCAAATAAAATTTTAGAAAAAAATTCAATGAGTAAAAAAAAGCAATAACAATAAACGTTCAGACCTCTTGAAAATTTCTTGGTTTTTAGAAATTACGGACAAAACTATTACGGACAATAAAACATTATGCGAAGTCTTATGATAGGACAGTCATCTTTTTTTGAAATTTAGTCATATTTCTGAAAGCTCTGTTATTACAACTGTGCATTTGATTCTACTGAACGCGTATTACCCTAAAGGGTAAGCTCAATGTGCCACTTTCTTGCATTGAACTAATTAATGTTCTACTTTATTTATCCTTAACGATTACTTTAAATTGTTGTTACTAGTAAGCATAGAGAAGATTATTAATTTAAACATTCTAAAGTTGCGTTGTTGCATTTTTTTCGTGAATTTTAAAGGGATCATTATTTCATCTCTGAAGGAATATACAACGCTTTGGACAAGAAATTCAAAAGTATCGAAATAAAAGAGAATCGATTTTTGGTAAATGTGAATGAAGATTACCTTGCTGAAGACTCTTACATCCAATTTTTAAAACTTGTAAAAGATCAAGGACGAGGTGAAAGTACTGTAGATAAAGTATCAATTGTATCAACACGGATTAATTACATTCCCGGATTAGCATATTACTGTATTAGGAGAAAAATTGAAAAATCGTTCGCTATTTGCCAATTTATAAGAAGCATTTATTTTGCTTGGATTTTCTGTAATTGCATAATCATTTTTTATCAATTAAGCGCTTTCTCTTACCTACTGATAACATAACATCTATAGTATCTACCTTGCATTGGCACAGCATCTGCTTTTCATCTCTGTAAAAAGAATTAATGAAGTATTTTCATTTAATTCTGTGGTCTTCTGGCTATCAAGTTTTTTATAGCTTACAGCATATTATTAAGTACTCCGTTGCTTTTATGCCTCTTAAAAAATCATTTTTTGAGCTTCTCTTATTTCTTAGATATATATGGTCTATAGCTAGAAACTGAAAGGTGTCCTACTGGCGTACTAACGATTCTCAAATCAAAAACTTTCCCACATCCTCATGTATGAGTTAAGGACGGTGTAGTACTTAACAAAATGAATTAATTTGTTTCATTTAAACTCATATGGTTCAACGTGTTTGGAACAGGAGTCGGCAACCTACGGCTCGCGGGCCGAATGCTGTCTGCCAAGGAATTTCATCCGACCCGTGACCTTTTAAATCCGGCCCACAATCTTATAGAGCAATCCGCCTCGTTCATTTTATTTCATTTTGTTCAGTTTTGAATGTTCATTTAATGTTCATTTTTTCATTTCTTACGTGAATTTCAGAAATGGTTGGTCAAGCACAGTGGCGGATCTAGAAAATTTTGGTGGGGGGGGGATGATAAAATTTATGAGCACAAATTATGTATAATCTCAAAATTTTGCATTTTTATGATTAATGTTCTTGACCTCGCGCAAACTTCTTGGGGATATTTTTGATCCGTCCCATCCCAAAAACCGAGCATCCAGCCGCCGGAGGCCAATGGGGGTTTGGGGGCAAAGCCCCAAGCCCGCTCGAAAATTTTGCATTTTTTTGCAAAAATAACTTCATTTTAGGGTAATTTTGTTTAAAAAATAATGCTTTTAAAACGTGGCTTAGAAATTGGCAATGCAAACAAGATTAAACTGGTGGCATAAATGGGCTATTTAGGAGGTGGCAATTGGTAAAATGTTAGTTCTCTTGTTTAGATGCTGGTAAATTATAAAATCCAATAGTTCAATAAAACTCACACAGAGTAATCTATTTCGTATACAGTTTATAGAGAAAAATAATTTTGGGGGGGGTTAATGAAAAGAGATTTGAGAGAAATGATTGGAAATGAACTAATACTGAATAGCCCCCCCTTATTCCTCAGTTTATAGTATATTTGTTGATGACACCTATGTTTAGTATTTTTACACTTGCGATCAAATTTGATTTCTTATTTTTTACCATTTTCCAAAGTTTTCATTTATTTGTTGGCTTTATTTTTGACAAATTAGCCCCCTTCCCCCTGAACATATGTTTCAAAAGATGCTTTAAATCACTATTTAGTCCACTCCTGTGCATAAAACAGTCTCCAAAGTGCTAAAAACGTAGTGTTTTTCCCATTTTGTATTTTGGTCGACATATAAATAGGGGTCTATAGCCCCCCCCCCCCCGGTCCTGCCTACGCTACTGGTATTGCGTGTGGTTTGAGCGCAAATACGCCTTAATTGAACTCCTGTTGTGTTATGCCTTTATCGTTGAAAAATGCGAGTTGTGAATTTTGCTAGTTTGGCGCTTTCAAATCAATCGGACCTGTAAAAAACTAATTTCTGCTTTGTAAAAAGTTCGCTGTAAAAATAACTTTTTTCTCTCCCCGCCCTACCCCCCCCCCCCCCCCCCCAATGACTTCAGAAATTATATCGCAGTCACCCGGCCTATCGAGTATTCACTGATTGCTTTTTTTTTTAATGTTTAATATTATGCATATGCACGTTATGTTTAGGCTGGTGGGGGGGATGCATCCCCCCCATCCCCCCCCCCTAAATCCACCACTGGTCAAGCATCTAAATTCGGCTCTAAAACTACTTTAAATTTGGAGAAGATCTTTTTTTTCACTAATAACCTACGTCTCGGTCAAAAACTACCTTGAAATTTGGCGAAGACCTTTTTTTTGGGTTTTTACAAAAATTTGGCGGCAAATTTTAATTGCCTTCTGAGTTGAACTAATTTTATAATTTGAAACGGCCCATTGGGACCTTACTGGATCTGGTTGTGGTTCAAGTATGTGAAAAGGTTGCCCACACCTGGTGTTGAATCTAGAAAGCAAAGTTGATTCTTTTTCTGGTTAATTTAGATTAGTTATCATGTCTGATATCGGTAATAAGTCTTTACGCCTCATGCGCAGTGTAGTGCAGCGGCGAATTTGAAGCGTATTCAATAAATTAGCTGTACCGAGAAGTAATCGATTGTGTAAAACTTGAGAAGAATTGTCTAAAGAGTTCAATTGGGTGCTATGGTTTGGACAGAATTCTTCGTTAGATTTTGACAAGAAATTAATTTGTATTACTGTCGATCATTACCGCATAACCAATAAGGAACAATATGTAGCAATACAGTGATCTATACTTGGTTAAGGGTTGTTTGTATCACTTGTGGAATTATATCATCTCAGCAAACAGTTCAGAGAGTTGTGGAAGAAAACTAACAGCCGGAAATAGAATCATCTATATAGCTCTGTAAACTTTAGACTTGATTTAAAAAGCTGCAGCTTGTTGTGCACTGCAGCGACAGGATCGGAGGCAGATTGGCGTCTAACTGCATTAAAGAAGTTAGTAGCGACTTTCCAATAAACTAGTCGAAACCGATGAGCACTGTTCACTCAGAAGTCAGAATATGAATATGTTATAGTTCAATGACTTGTGAAACCTAGCTATGGATTTACTAAGCAAAAAATTTCTTTTTTCGTGTAAGTTGTTGTAATGGGGAAAGGGATAGTGTACAAAGCTGTATCATCCATCTAATTATGGCTTTAGATGTCGTATTCTCGCATTATTAAATATTCAAAAGCACATAATTTTGAAAAAGTGTTCTAATGAATGTTTGAGAAAATACTCTTTGAAAACTCAATAATTTCAACCTAATTTTTAGTATTTTGTCGCGGACCAGATAAAGAGCTCGATGATGCTTGGTTAGAGCAAGTTATAAGTTAAAATCAGTAAAAACATATATAAAAATAATGCCTCTAACAGGCTGTTTCACCGTTTTAGTCCCTTCAGATGGTGTCAGTAAATCTAAACAATAAAGCATTGAAATTTAAATAAAATATGAACAATAAAAGAACCAAAAAAAAAACTAAACCTCAGATAAGGTTCCCACCTTTCTAGCTCCCCGAGTCACGGCCAGGCCAAGCAAACCACAGCGACAAGCAGCGCCCCCGCCAAGAATAATGAGTGTGCTGACTGACGCAGCGCATCGTCAACCCATGGCCAGCGGAATGAAGACCAGAAAGAGGGGTTAACAGAACAAAACACGTCATATTGGTAGAGGTTCTGTACAACACACTAGCTAGCTTCTTTTTACCTACTAAATTTTTATTTATTTTCAGATTTCGATATAAAAATTTATTGTGGTGCCGGAGGCTTCAAATTCAAACATCAGTTTGTTTGTGTATAGCACGGTGATTAGCTTCCATGTTTACGCTGACAACATCAACGTTTTCAAAGCCTGTATTTCGGTTTAACTCATCGCTCATCGATTTTTTTGTCAAATTTTTTCCTCTACTTACAGTTTGGTTTATTTTCTCAATTTCTATTTGGAGCTGTTTTGAGATTTGTTTTAGTGCTTTGCTTGTTTAAATTCGGATTCAGTTGTTTGGATGATTGGCAGTTTTGATACAATCGGCAAAATTTGCTGCGTCGGTGAATAAGACTAACTAAGTAATTAAGGTCCTAGTATCTTTTTTTCGGAAGAAAGAAGCTTCATCTGTGCGTGCTGATATATAGCCTAAGTAGGTTTAAAGACATGACATTAATGCCAGCTCAAACTTAGCCCTAAATCTACTCTTAACTCAATTCTCAATTCTAACTTCAAGCCGAACTTTAATTTTTTTTTCGCTTCAGTGGAAGTCTTTTTGACTTTGAAATTAAATTTTAATTAAACCCATTAAATTGAAATCTCCTAACATTGATAAACAGCAATAAAAACCAAAACGGAAGATGAAAAAATAACTTTAGGAAGACAACTCTTAGTTGCTTTTTATCTATGTGCAATAGCTTTGACAAAATATGTACTGTAGCTTTTGCAAATCTCAAAGTTGCTTAACTTTCTGAAATTCTCACAAATTGCAAGTAAAAGAAAAAATCAAAAAGAAAGAATGTATTGTCAAGAATTGAATGCAAAAAATGGTGATTATGATTAATTATGCATTGCAATCATATTATATTATTTGGTTCTCTTCTTTACTCTATTTCGCAAAGTTATATAACCAAAACATTTTAAGCTCGAGGGGGCAAAAATGCTCTCTTATCTATAACTCCTAAACCAAAAAACATGGAAACACCAAATTTAGCATGCTGGTTGGTGTTCACCAAATTCTTCGGAAGAACTGGTTTTGAGTTGATGACCTCATTATAGTGACGTCAGAGCCATATTTTCGAAAAATAATGTCATTTTTTCAATGACGTCATAGGCAGTTTAAATTTTGTTCATAATATGCTTGTTTTATGTTACCAAATCATAAAATGTCTACTCCAAAGCAGTAATGGCGCAAAAACGTTTTATGACTTCATTCAAGTAAAATATTGACCAAAATTGCTCAGTTTTGTAAAGTGACTACGGAAAACCTCAAAATCGGGAATTTTTTCCTTGCAAACTTTTAGGACGTACTTGTGAATAAATTTGACCCCAATTCAAGTTAGTTAGAAGAAAATAGCTTGTTTCTGAAGGGATTTATTGCAAAAAAATTGAAAGGGGGGCAAAATGCCTTTTCCCTGGTAAAATAGGGTTAAGACAGAACACAAATCGTCGTAAATAAGTAACACGAACAAAAGTATAAAATAAAACTCCTACAGTCTATTGTATTTCACTCATTTTCTGTATCATCAAAGGTGTCTGCCGAAAACAAAACAAAAGACAGAATTAGAAACTAAAACTCAAAAAGTTTGAAAGAATGTTCGTCGTTCCGGGACCTTAACGGTGCCCGGTCAGAGCTGGGCACATGAATCACCCAACCACAAGAAAAACCCTAAACTGAACCTTTACCTTTTCAATCAGCCTACTCACCTCGATCTACTTGAAGTGGAACCTAATATTTGGTACCGAAACTTGGATATCACTGTAAGTGGAGTATGAGTAAAAGTAAGGAATTTCTAAAAACGTGCCGAAATTTAAAATATTGCAAAGATTGTTGTACGAAGATTAAGTGCAAAGCAGATTAAGCGAAGAGAACAAACCGAGTGCAATGAAAAGAATTACACAATGTAAACCTTTATTCGGTATCGCTTTTAATATTTTTTGATTTGAAGTTTTTAAGTTATTTGTTCCTGCATTTTGGTAATAAGTTTAGATTGTTTGTTAAGGGTTTAGTGTTGGATTCGACCCCCAGGTAGTTTGAGATAAATTGACTTGCTGAGAAGTGGAGGGTTCAGTTTGGGTCTTCTTTCTCAGCATAGTGATTCCTTGGGCAACTTTGAGCCAGTCACTGCCACTACCGGAACGAGAAACAATTTTTTAAACTTTTCAATATTATTTTCTGTTTTTGTTGTTTTTTTTACAGTACTTTTAGTCACCTCTTGTGATTTCAAAAACGGTGAAAATACCTACTGGGTTCTTAATTTTTTTCTATTTTTTTATGACGAGTATGTTGTGTAGCGATATTTACTACAGTACATTCTAGAGCTCCAGCTTTTGAGCTTCATTTTAAACCAATTGAATTCAAGCTCCAGCTATCGTTGTTGATAACTAGAGACGTGGTATGAGATAGTTACAATGTTACAGTCTTACAACATATCACGATAAGTTGTGTCCTTACAAACCAAACGCAGAAAAGATTTAGACAAAGTAAAGTTATCCGAAAAAGTGACGTATAGCCACGGTTGACTTTGGCATTTCAATGTAAAAATAGTTTCTCGTTCGAGCTTTTAATCAGCGAATGCGAAGCTTACTGTAAAATAATCGATCCAAATCATAGGTAGCTAATTTAACAATCCAGGAAGTTAGATTTTGAAATTTTGGTAATAAAATGAATGCGGTTTTGATAACTGGCTGATAAACATTTTCGATTTTAGAGGGGAAATTTTTGATGTTTGTTTTTTGAATTTTTATTGGTCAACATTACGTAAAGATTGGCGCAGATAAGTGAGCAAGCGTGATAACGTTTTTGTTCCATTGGGTTGAAATTTAAAAGCAATAAAAACACTTAAATTGATTTTTTGTAATTATTATCTATCAAAAATTATCAGCAAAGTTTTTTCTCTTTGAGAAATGTTCAGTGTTTTAACGAAAAAGTATATTGCCAAATTGTGGGTTGAAACAGCATTGCTGTTTAATCATTTTGCTCAGTACATAAACGAGCAAGCCTGCAAAAAGATTTTTGAGATCATTTATATTCTAAATAATATCAATTTATTCCTTTTAAAATCAATGAAATGATAATCAAAACATTATTTACTGATCAACGCGACAAGCATTAAGATTGAGGCACATAATTAACTGTAAAAAATCTTTGAGAATGAGAATGACAAATACAACGAAAATCGAGTCTTGTAATTTAATGCATTATCAAAATATGCGTGCCCGCATTCTTTTAAATTTATTGTTGAAATACGCATGATAATGCAATATATGCAGGTGAATTTGTGTGCTATTTAGTGCAATATTTGTGGCTACATTATTGCTATTTTGCTTTCATTGCGATTTAATGAACTACGTTTTGTTACGCTTTTTTTTTTATTTGATCACTATCATGTTTGAAAAAAAAATTATCAGCGCATTTTTGGACAATAATAGAAATAGACTACTCTACTATTTTTACCTGCAGTGTAAAACGACGAAGATGGAGACTAGGACACAACATTGCGGACCAAGAGTGAAGGCTATTAGGATAATCTGAATTCAAAGCCAAGAAACGGATTGTCAGTAAAGACAGTGTCTTTAATCTATGACTAAGCACAAGCATAATAGCCGAGGTCGAGCTTATAATAACCAAGAACAATTTTTTTAATACAAATACAGTGTACATACTTTCCAAGTATGTTTGGCGTTTTTTTTGTTTTTGTTTTTAAGTTAGAACGTCAATGTCTCTCAAGTTGTATTTGGTGTAGTTTTTACGAGAATGCTATAAATAATATCTTTCAGTTTTCGCACGACTTGACAACCATTTTGAATTCAAATTATACGTGTTATTAGTCGCAATTTTGATTATTTTCCGTAGCGATAGTTAATAGTCAGGCTTTGAAGTAGAACCAATTTTTAAATTGAATTACCTGTATTTATTTGGAATTTAATCATGAAATCATACAATTTAATCGCTCTCAAGTTGCAGAATTTTGTGCTGTATTTCTTCAGTTTTGAATTTTTGTTAAAAATTTCTATATTTAGTTCTTATTCTCTCCGCAAACGATTTTACGATTCTCGAGTTCCTTCAAAAAGCGAGTGAATACAAATATAATAAAGAATATGTTTACGTCATCGTTGATTTGCAAAATAAACTTGGTGCTCGCCCATGGGACGCTAACGAAGATGTTCTAAAAATTGAAAAGGTAATATGCAAGCTTGTTTATGGGAATGGGATTCCCAGGGGAATCCCATGGGAAATGTCCCATGGGATGGGATGGGACAGCACGCATTGCATTTCCCATGGGACCTATGGGACAGAAATTGATGAGGAGGAAATTAAAAATTTGCTGAATGAGCACAGTGACTCGAAAAATGAGTTCCAGAATGACAATGAATTGTGAACTATTCTGAACTTTAAAGTAAACAAAGTCAATAAATTTTGTCATTTTGTATCTCTCTTTGTACGTGGTAGTCCTCTCTTGTACACATTATAATTAAATTTTCATAAATTTATTAACTTTTGTTGAATTGTATTTTTATGGAAATCCTATGGGATGGGACAGGCATGAATTTCTAAGGAATGCGATGGAACAGATAAATATGTCCCATGGACAAGCCTGGTAATATGCAATTCATTTTAACTTTAATTATATCTTTATTTTCCAAGTTGCCTTGGCCAAGAGGCCATGAGGAGAACTTTGAGGTCTTCGAACCAAGCTTCTACTGCCCGATGTTTACAGGGGCGTAGCCAGGAATTTGCATTGGGGGGCTGTTTTGGAGGCTGGAATCGCCATTAAACGATCTTGACCCAGACTTTGATTGATCTTTGATCAGATTGAGTCGGTTTTAGGTGATCTTCAGAACAAAAAAAAAGGTCTTCAGACAGGGTAAAACCCACCTCTTTTTGCCCCAAATCTCATCAAGTCCTTCACCAATTCTCATCGCCAATACCTTTGTTAGGGGATATTTTCGTTTTCAAAGCAAAAGTCGGCCTCAAAAGTGCTAAAAATGGGTTATCTTGCATACTCTTCAGGCCAATGAGGAGGGCTATACCTCCCCCCTGGCTACGCTACTTCATGTCTATCATACACAATGGATCCTTCATACCGTTCTTTTATTGCTGAATTGAAAGCAGGAATTAAAGCTGCGTATTCCCGTAATTTTATAGTTTTGGGTTGTTAAGCCCAACTGGATATCGATAAAAGGGTAGCATTTCAGTATAGCCGACGCTCTTTCCACTAGACCACTTTTAAACTAAACGATAACAATCAAAAAATTGCATCTGTTGACTATTTTCAGTTTGTGTTGAATGTTTTATTTCAAGAGAAATTAAAATTAAATTGAACAAAATAAATTAAAACTGAATTAAATGGAAAGACATCATAACTTATTTGTAATTACATTTTATTCTCCAAGTTGCCTTGGCCAGTAGACAGCAAAGGGACCTTTTCATCTTCGACTGAAACTGCCACTTGCCCACCTGTTTACCATAAACATCGTAGTTATCACGCTGTCCTTTTCAATTGCTGAATGTCAAGCAGAGAAGCTGTGAATACTAATTTTTATCGTCTGGGGGATTCAAAATCCATTTATTCTACGTATCTGAAAATCTTACTATTTGAAGTAGTGGCTGCACGTCCTATTGATACCCTATCACTTTTTTTGCTTACGTCATATGCATGCATGAATGAAAAAAAATTGATTTGAGCTTAGGTTTTTAGTTTATGAATTACCCCAATGTATTTTGAACATCTTTTTACGATCTACTGGACCATCGATAGAAACTTAACTTGTTACCAAATGAAAGACAATGGTCTTTTAAATGCAAAATCATCACAAATTTATGCAAGCTTATGCCAAATGATTGCTATGTCTTTGCGATTACAATCTTTCATTGGATATGCAACATAAATAAACCAGTACATAGTTTTCATTAGTACTAAAAGAAAAAAAAACAAAAAAACATAAAAAACAACAAAAAACAAATGACTATAACAGTTCATGATGATGCTTTTTGAATTGAATTTGTTGGTGCAAAAAACAAGGAGGTAAGCAAATCCCTTCTCGTGTTTTCCCTCTAACGGCTGTAAGTAGCTTCTTGTTAGAAGCGAAACAAAGTTTCTTGAAAAAGAGACAACAACTATCGGATGTATAAGTAAAAGACATGAAAAAATGTTTATGGCAGGTCGAAGAGTTGAAGAAAATGTTTGAAACCGCACTGATTATCACATTTGAAAATCAAGCTTCACGTGACTATCAGACTTTTCTTGAAAGTATGAATGAAAATTTTGGAAAGTAAGTTTGATTAATTATCAGTATATCGCGATTACGCTGTAGCATAAAATTTGTGAAGTTATATTTTTAAAATATCGTCAACCCAAATTTAAAACAACAGAATCAATCAATTTTTATTTAATTAACAGCCATCAACAGCTTCAAAGCGTCAAAAAATGTAAACCTAGAGTAGGCTATACAATTTGCAAAAAACGCTCAGCAACTAATCATTATTCAATCAAGTTTCTTTCGATAACACTAAAAAATGTCTTTGGTAAGAAGCAGCTCCAGGACTGCGCAATCATCAGTACAGCTTAATTACTATTGTAACATCATTAATCGTTTGGCTCTATTTCAACGCTAAGTTCTGATTACACTATGAACTTTTTGGGCCCACATTGGTGTTAAATCATCGTGAGTGGACGACATAGGCGTATCCAGGATTTTTGATTGGGGGGGGCCAAAACACAACGCACATTTAATGACGTCATCAAAAACTTCGAAACTAGAATTTTTTGTGGGGGCAAAGATATCGTAGAATGGAAGATCAGAAGCCGTGCCCTGGTGTTGGCACATAACTAGAAACTCGTTCAAGAAGAGGGCTTAAAAAATAGCGAAAATGTCTAAATTGGGAGACGTTTATTGAGTAAAAAAGTGTACTACAGTTCAAACGTATCACGGACGGGGGTCTGGGGGCAAAGCCCCCAGCCTCTGGGCGATTATTTCGTAATTTTTTGAAAAAAGCTATTTTAATACCATTGGATCACATTTCGCACGTATTTAGAGCCATTTGAAAGTACTAGATTTTTAACATTTGAAAGCCAATTGAAAAAATTAAGTTGTTCAGTCCCTCTTTTGCTTGCAATTTAAGTCCAAAACACATTTAAAATCGTGGATTTTGGGGTTAAATCTTGTAAGTGATTTGGCCCAGATAGGGGAAGTAAAGTGCATTGCCTCCTGCAATATTTTAGCAGTAAATAACAATCCAGTCGAATATTTTTGTTAGAGGTTATTGCTTTGTCATGAAAACAACCAGTTATTGGAGTACATATACGGCCAGGGGGCCCAAACCCTATACGCCTACAAACCATGTTATTGCCCGCGCCGGATTTGCATCGAGTTGGGACCCGATCACTTTGAGAATTTTGCAATATTTTCCTGCCAAATACAGGTAAAGACCAAAAAAAGCCTTATCTGAGCCTTAGCGTGGCCTCTGGCACTGCGCCATATGCTAAATCCGCCCTGGTTATTGCACTACGTTCATAAAAAGGCTAGATGAGGGCCCCGGTTAGCAACTTTTAGGATAAAAAAACCCTAATTTCACTCGGGTGATACGTTTAAATTGGTTGGCAAACATGAAATTGAAGGGGCCCGGGCCCCCTGGAACAATATTGCTGTTGGGAGCCCATTTAAATTGGGAACCATTTAAATTTTGTTGTAGAAGGCCCATTTAAATTGATTGGCAAAAATTAAATTGAGGGGGTCGGGCCCCCTGGATCAATATTATTGTTGGGGGACCATTTAAATATTATTGTTGGGGGACCATTTAAATATTATTGTTGTGGGCCCATTTAAATTGGTTGGTAAAAATTAAATTGAGAGAGCCCGGGCCCCCTGGATCAATATTATTGTTAATTACTGCTTTATGCGTGTACTGTTGAACGCGAAGATGCTTAAAGAAACTGAAACTGAAGAAATAATAGTATTTTTTGACATTCTTATCATTGGTAGCATTTCAGTTGGGGAGGGCGGGCCCCCTGCCCCCCCCCCCCCCCCATAGCTACGCCTATGGTGCACGAGCGTATCTTGTATTTACTTTAAAAAAATCGATACGCCCGCCGCATCGACTTACGAGAGTATATAAACGGCAGGTAGTTAATTAAACAAGGATTCGTTTGTACGCTTGCGATTTTACTCTTAGTAGGCAGGGCGTGTACTTTAAGTCTTGATCATCTCTTAAAAAGTGATTTTGAATTGAGCACCCTATTGACTAAAACAGCTTGCATAAAATGCAAAACATGAGAGTCCCCTACAAGCAGGCTGTTCCATTCCATCCTGTTAATTAGAATAGCTTGCATAAAACGCAAAAAAAGAGCGTCTAAAATTGCCCATAAAATACGGGCTAGGGGAAGATCTATGCTAATCAATAGCCTAAATTAAGTCAAACATGCCACCAGAAAAGGCCATCTTTGTGCATATTCTGCTATAGAAAAGCAAATTATTTTCTAGGCGTACTCATAAAAAAATTTTCTGCCAAAAATTTTCTCTCAAATCTGTCTAAATTTCTTCAATGGGGAAAAGTTTCAGACGTTTAAGAACCACTACAATAGTATCAAAAAGCTCCAAATAATAACGAGTAGTTTTAGGAATTTTTTCAAGGTAACATAATAACGTTCTTCTATGATGCCGTGGACTTGTAA